>OX336388.2:1168231789-1168841589 GCA_946902985.2 Meconema thalassinum
GTTTGGAGCACTACATTGATGAACACTCACACTTAAAACCTTTCCATTTTTACTTTTCAGATTGCCTCGACATTCTGTTGACCTTCCTCTTGAGCATCGCCAGAATATTATTCCTTTCGCATTCTGACGATTATAGTTATAAGAGTAACCTTGATAGAGTGCACGTTGCCTACCTTTGTTGGTTGTAGTAAGTTCCATAGTAGTAACTCACCTGTCAGTACGATGTTCACACTACAAAGGTTACAACTGTTTTGATGATGGAGTGACCTACCATAAGCTTATATATTGGCTTATGTATTGACTTTTGTGTTGGCTTTTTGTGTTGGCTTTTTGTATTGGCATTTGTATTGGCTTTTGTATTGGCTTATTTGACAAGTTATTTTTGTCAATGTATTTAGTGGATTTTTTTCTTGGTGTTGGAAAGTATTTGAAAGAGAGGGAATATTTATAGACTTAACCTCAGCTCACTAGCCTAACCTAACCTAACCTAACTTCACCTAACCTAACCTAACCCAACTTTACCTAACCTAACTTCACCTAACCTAGCCTTTCAACTCTCAGATGATAATTAAATTCTGGGCATAGTCGAGTTGGAACCCAAGAGCTCAAGGGTAAAAAACAATTATTTTGGTAGCTTATTTTCATGGCTAACCTAACTTTACCTAACATAACCTCACCTCACTTTGGATATCACTAGTAAGTGTTCATATCCTCCGCTATGTGGCTTGCTAGTTGTTCAGGTAGTGCTCATATTTACCGCTAGGTAGTGGGAAAATACTTTGCGTGTTGCATGTGACTCTTGTGAAGTTTGACCGCGTGCAAGACGTGCTTGTATAAGTTCTATATATAAACTCAATATCCGATAAACCAATAAATGTTTAGAACTAACATGTATAGCCAGGTTTAGGGTATATAGGAGACCCTTAGCAAAAAAGGCTGTCTATCCCACTAGTCTACAGCCAGCCTTATCATACGCAGAAAGCACCTGTTGGCAGTAAATCCTATACCACGTTGTTCATTACATGGCACTTAAACAGGCTCTAGATCATGGACTAAAATTGGTTAAAAAAATCAACGTATGCCTTTAGCCAAGGTCTTTGTTTAAACTTAACCATACTATGATTTCATGTGTTGGCTTTTGTGTTAAAGTTTAAACAAAGACCTTGGCTAAAGGCATACGTTGATTTTTTTAACCAATTTTAGTCCATGATCTAGAGCCTGTTTAAGTGCCATGTAATGAACAACGTGGTATAGGATTTACTGCCAACAGGTGCTTACTGCGTATGACAAGGCTGGCTGTAGACTAGTGGGTTAGACAGCCTTTCTTGCTAAGGGTCTCCTATATACCCTAACCCTGGTTATCCATGTTAGTTCTGAACATTTATTGGTTTATTATATATTGATTTTATATACAGAACTTATACAAGCACGTTTTGCACGCGGTCAAACTTCACAAGAGTCTCATGCAACACGCAAAGTATGTTTCCGCTACCTAGCGGTAAATATGAGCACTACCTGAACAACTAGCAAGCCACCTAGCGGAGGATATGAACACTTACTAGTGATATCCAAAGTGAGGTGAGGTTAGGTTAGGTAAAGTTAGGTTAGCCATGAAAATAAGCTACCAAAATAAGCTACCAAAAAATAATTGGTTTTTACCCTTGAGGTCTTGGGTTCCAACTCGACTATGCCCAGAATTTAATTATCATCTGAGAGTTGAAAGGTTAGGTTAGGTGAAGTTAGGTTAGGTTAGGTGAAGTTAGGTTAGGTTAGGTGAAGTTAGGTTAGGTAAAGTTGGGTTAGGTTAGGTGAAGTTAGGTTAGTTTAGGTTAGGTTAGTGAGCTGAGGTTAAGTCTTTAAATATTCCCTCTCTTTCAAATACTTTCTAACACCAAGAAAAAAATCCACTAAATACATTGACAAAAATAACTTGTCAAATAAGCCAATACAAAAGCCAATACAAAAGCCAACACAAAAAGCCAACACATAAGCCAATATATAAGCTTATGGTTGGTCACTCCATCAGCAAAACATTTGTAACCTTTGTAGTGTGAACATCGGACTGACAGGTCAGTTACTACTATGGAACTTACTACAACCAACAAAGGTAGGCAACGTGCACTCTATCAAGGTTACTCTTATAACTATAATCGTCAGAATGCGAAAGGAATAATATTCTGGCGATGCTCAAGAGGAAGGTCAACAGAATGTCGAGGCAATCTGAAAAGTAAAAATGGAAAGGTTTTAAGTGTGAGTGTTCATCAATGTAGTGCTCCAAACGAAGCATGGTTGATGTTTACAAACAATTATCAAAATGCTAAAAAGCAAGTTCAAAAAACGATATTGCGGCTAAAAATAGTGCAGTGTTTTTTCAAAAGGACTTATCATGTCCTCAAAAGGTCATGTTAAGACAGTTGTCAACGTCCAAGAAACCGTTAACACTATCAAAATCAACGCAGACTATAAATAAAGTGGTATTGCAAGAGAGGATCAAAAAGGACTATATAGTAATAGTGATGATGGTCATGATGATAATAATGATGATGATGATGAACATGATGATGATGATGATAATGGTAATGCTTCGTTTACACCTAAAAATTCATTTGTTAATTTTGTATACTGGAACAAACCCAGTAAGCTAATTCAATGGCTTCGACACTTGCATGCTCTACAACAAGCTCGGCATACCGGTCACGATTGGGCAATCAAAGAAATTGAACGAGAGCTACGTCGTGCTAAATTATTGTGTAATGGGTCTACCACTTTGCGACCACTTTTACCCCCACTCTTGGTTCTTATATTTGCTTATTTGCTTCCACTTTTACCTGAGCTCTTTGGATCCATATTTGTTCTCACATTAAACTATTATTCTTATTACCAAGTTGACTTTACTAGAGCTTAGTCTATGCTTACATTTGACATGGAAATATCAATGACTAGTTATGGTAAGCCTTATGCATACTATAAAGGATATTCATATATTGTGAAACGAACCAATAAAAACGGAACTGTTATTTGGCGCTGTTCAAAACAACGTTCCAAGCATTGTTGTGGTGACCTAAAAAGTAAAAATAGTGAGGTTTTAAGTGTCAGTGATCATCAATGTAGTGTACTGCATGAAACACAGTTGCCGTCGACAAAAAATCAAGAAAACCATATTGCTACTCAAAATAGTGGATTGTTTAATGAGCAACGCTTAACCCTTGTTCTAAAAGTTATGTTTAATCCATCTTCCACATCGCAAGAGCCATCAACATCACAAACTATGCAAGAGGTAGTGTTGTTGTTGTCGTTTTAAGGAGTGGAACAACTAGGTCAACTGCTCTTGATATGCAAAAAGGTACCGCAGTATTGCAAGAGGATCAACATGACTAAATAGTAATAACAATAACGTTTTATGCCTATAAAACCATTGCAGCTTCCCCAGTTTCTGAAAACAACAGTGAATGGACATTGCTATAAAGAGATCTACCTCAAGCCTTGTGTTTAAAAACCATAACAGACTATTGTAAAGAGAGAAAGAGTTGTATTAAGTGTGCATCTATTTTCATAATCATGTATACTCTGCATTGTTAAATATTCTAACTTTGTATAAAATAAAAAACATTGTAACATCATTTTGCATTTATTTACAAACTTTATATAGCCTACTTTTTTTGGTTTGATGATAATATTTTTTAAGACAATACCAAAAACTAAAACATTTTTTTCTTTCAGTCCATTGTCATCACTTATATTTTCCATTATTATTTCACATTTTTTTTTCATTTAATTAAAACGAACCATGCTCCTATTGTTTTTAAAACCTTCATAAATTAAGTGTACAGGTTGCACAGCATTATTGACTTCATCAAAAACACTCTCTGACATCTCATTAAACCGTGTAGGCAGAAATGTCTCAAAGTTTTCACATACACAAAGTACACGATCAACGCTGCTTTCAATTTCCGAATCTCGATAATGCGGAATGGAATATGCGTTGGCAATTCGCTGAGCTTCTTTGTCTCTAAGCCACATGCTTGACCCACAGCTTTCAAAACATTCATTGTAGTAGTCTATAAACAAAAGAAAAGCATATCTATTACACTCTAAAACAGCTTTAATAATATTGTGCAATTAGGGATTTTGCACTATGCATGGCTAATAAATTATACTATTTATGCAAGAAATGCCCTAACTGTAGCAGATACTGCTTTTCTTCATATAGCACAAGTGTTGAGTTCTAATGCACACTTGACACAGGCTATCATGTGCCCTCAAGGCAAAAATACAACACCTAGTTCATCTTGATAACAAATATTACATAATATTGTTGGTCACACTTTTGTATCTGTTCGTGAGACAAGTCTTTTTTTCCAGCCTCATGTATTTGCTCCGCGTGTTCTAACTCTAAAGGCACATTTATGTCTTGTGCTGCAATCACGATTTCTTTACGAATAGTGTTCACAAATTCCTGACCTTTAAGCAACACCATGTATCTACAGTTAGGTAACCAACGAACGTAATCCACAAAAGGGTCATCAGTCATTTGCCAATCCTTTAAAGCAAATCCACAATAAAAACATATTGTTTTATCCCCTTCACCAGTATAAAAAAATCCAGCTTCACTTAGCTGTTTGGTAAGGTGTTTTAATATTAATGGCCAAACATTTTTATAAGATTCTAAATGTTTTTCAACAGTGCTGTACTCTGAGTGTGCTAGTGCTTTAGTCTTGCAAAAGCACATGCCAATTCAACACTGTCTATGGCATATGGACAACATATATCGACACTACCGTTGTTGGCTGGTAATACATCATTATTATTATTATTTATTTGTGAATCAGCAACGTAAGTAGCGGCCAATGGCCTTGTGGTTCGGTAAAATGGATACACGGGTATGTTACACACTTGTTTTCCAAGCATGTAAGGACAACAAGGAGACCATCGCAAATGGTCTCTAAAGGGATCATCCCCTTCTTCCCAGTGTGAAAGTTCAATACGACAAGGCACACAGCGCACCATATCTTCTCGGTTCAAGTAAAAAAAAAGCCTTTGCAAGTTTGTGTGTTGACAAAAATCCTACAGGCCAGGATTCAAATGTTAACCAACGATCATGTTCTGATTTTAAATTTGACGCGCGTGGAAAACCAAATTGCTCACTTGTATTTGGTACAAACGCGAAGTGTTATAATAAAACTTGTTTTTATTGCAAGTTATTAACGTTGCACAAGAGCACAGAGTACTTTAAAGCATAATGTATGCTTGTTCACTGTCTGTTCACTACGTTAATGGCGCATGACCACACCTAAAACAAACAAAATAACCCATCACTCAATCAATCAATCAATCAATACTTGTAAATAAAAAGTTAACGTTAATTGACATTAATATATCAAAACAACATTAAAAATAAACTGTATGTTGGCACTAACAGTAACCCATGCACTTATTTTCTTTTTATGAATCTTTAGTCATTTACATCCCCCTTTAACCAATATATAAACAAAAATGAATGAATGTCATGTCACTTTGTTCAGATTATCTTGTTCAAACCTGTAGATATTTGTTGAGTCCATAGGGAACCACCCATAAACTAAATGTTTTAATTTTTTAAATCCAATATGGCCTTGTACATTCTCGGTAAACAACCAATATGGTCTTGTACCGGTTGCCAATACAAAGTCATTAATCAAGAAAGCAATCATTGTACCAGTCATGTACAGGTAATGCATATTTTTATCTATGGTTTTTCATTAGTGGTAAAATGGAATAGCATTTTTAGGTTAGACTTACTTGAGTTTTAAATACTTCACTCTTTGGCAATGGTTTTGCTCTACTGCGTCTTGGGTTTTCAGCAACTGCTATGGCGGTAAGGCTTTTCTTTCCAAGTTTCTAACAATAAATAAAATAAACCGCTATGAATACCTAAATTAAGGTTAATATATGCATTTCATAAAATAAAATAAAATAATATCAAACAAAAAATGAAACAAGTTAGTTTAAAAAGATAATCTCACCTTCACTTGCACTGGCTTGTTACTGTTTCCTTCTAGTGGGCCCAAAAGCGTAATGGTTTCTTGTATCTCAGACATATAAGGCATACCGGTCATCTGCAGACAAATAAATAAATAAATAAAAATCATTAATTACCTAATCAATAACTACAAATTTAAGGTTCATTAGCATGACATTATTAAAATAATCAATCATAGGTTTTTACCAAAAAAAACAAAGAGGCTCTTTCTTCCAAAGTTAAGTTCAGAGCTCTACTGTATACGTATATTTGCTAGTCCTGTCAGTGGATTACTAACACAAATCTTATCAGTCTGCTTAGCAACAGAGAGAGTTGCATTTTCTCAGCGTTTGGACCTTGAACTCATGTCTGACTCTCACATGTTCCCACGACTCCCCACATTCCTCAATCTCCATAAGATTTGCGTACCTTATACTAGTTTCATGATTTTAATAACGAACCAAAATGGCTGCCTCTTATACATTGGTATTACTACTGCATAAGAACCAACATGGCGGTCTCTGCTTAAACAGCACACCTGCTAGCCACCACGAGGCAAGTACGCTGATATCACACTTCCTGCTGACGTAGACATTTTTGTCTTATCAGCAGTCTCTCTCACAAGTCCTCTGGCTAGGTACAATATTCAGTCTCCTGTGAGCAGGACTGTGTGTTAGCATTGAAAACATGCGTGTCTTATTCCTCTATACATGATCATGTTAACCACATACTTTCACCCTAAAACAAATGACTTTACCCAATTCAATATTTAGTTTATAAGGCCAATGACCTTACCGTTTCGGCTCTTTGCGTACATGCACATGACTTGGTCGAGCAAATGTTATAGGTTTCCATATTCTAAAACCATTTACTGTGCCATACAGCAGTCTCGCTTATTACCGTTTACTGGCATGTTAAAGATCCCCTTCAGGTTAAAAAAATATTAGCACACTTAACACTTTTTCAAATATTCGCCTCCATCCGTCATAGGAAATATCACAAAACCAACCGTCATAAGCTGCCCCGGCGTTCCGTCAAAATAACAATTCATTTCTTCCGGGCACGGTCACCGTGGTCGACAACAGGCGTGTTGAGACACATAACAGCAGTACTGTCTCAACAACCACTCTTAATTAAAATTTGAACAGGTAAAATATATTTTTTTTAACATATAGGCCTAGTATAGCGTTAGACCCTTTGTATTTTCTTTTTCAAAAATTAAAAAATACATTCAAAAGGGAAATGTCACTCCAAGTCCACCGAACCCTCATACAAGTCCGTAGCCTTATTGGTTCGCAAAATAATATCAAAAGTGCAGTTAGGCCCTTTTGGCAGAAATCAAAACTACATTAAAAAACGGGGCGTCATCCCAAATTCAACAACCCCTCATACAAGTGCGTAGCCTTCTTCGTTCTCAAAATATTAACAAAAGTGCACTTAAACCCTTTTGACAAAAATCAATACTACATTCAAAAACAGAGTGTCATCCCAAATCCAACGATCCCTCATGCATGTCCATAGCCTTTTTCGTTCTCAAAATATTAACAAAAGTGCACTTAAGCCCTTTTGACAAAAATCAAAACTAAATTAAAAAACGGGGCGTCATCCCAAATCCAACGACCCCTCATACAAGTCCGTAGCCTTATGGGTTCACAAGATATTAAAAAGCGCGTGTCCTATTAGTTTTATATCTTTTCGTTACATTAAAAAAACACTCATCCATAAATCATTATTCAAAATGCCCTCCCTCTTACAAAATCCTCAAGTGTGCATGCGTTAAAACAAAACACAAAAATGTTAAATCATAGCGGCATCCAGCAGTACGCATGCGCTTTATGTGGTACAACATTTCATTTCATACTGGTATCGGGTCTCATGTCTGTCGCATTTGAGAAGCAACGTTTACAAAAGAAAATACATTTTCACCCCCTAGTAGGGGTAGGGTTTATTTTGGGGTTAAAATGAGTTGTCCATTGGAAAGGGGGCGTCAGCCCGATTCAACGATACCTCATTTGTTAAAATTCGACCATGAGTTCACGAGATATGAATAAGCAAAAAGTGTGTACTAACTTTTTGAGCACCTTGTGAGTTTAAACTTCTATCATCCCCGTACTAGCCTGGCACAAGTGACAATAAACTTTTGTGAAATAAGTTCATAAATAAATTTCACAGAAATAAGACAAACAGAAAATTATTGCTGCCTATATTGATCCTGGAAAAATAACCTAAAATAACCTATTTTTAGAATAAAAGAAACCTAAAGTGAAGGTTTAAGCCACCTATAAATCCAGGCCCTACCCATCACACATCTAAATCCCATCGTGCGTTCGCGAGATATCGGCAAAGTTCGCGAGAAAGTAGCTGTTTCACATTCGCTTGGCCGCCATGTTTGTTTGTTTGGCACAGCGCCAAGTGAAACAGCTCTCTCCAATTCCCACTACTATGAGTTTTTGCCCTAGAGACTTGAAACTTGGTTTGTGGGTAGAGGGAGTAAAGGCCATTCATTTATGTCAAATAAACTTTTTTATAGAATTCCTAGTTTCCAAAATAGAAGAATTTTAAAATTGTACTGTTTAAAAAAACACAAAAATATAAAGTTTTATTATAAAAAATAAAGGACATAGAGACCTTTATTTTAAGCCTGTAACACGTTTTACAATTTTTGGTATCAAAACTATCGCCTACTTTCAAAATTGAACTTTTCATGTTTGTTCTAGGGACTTGAAACTTGGTTTATGGGTAGAATGTGTAAAGACCATTCATTTATGTCAAACAAACGTTTTGAAAACTTCATAGTTTCCAAAATATAGCCAATTTAAAAATTAAACCTTTTTTTAAGTAAAAAAAAATGTTTTGTTATAAAAATAAAGGACATAAAGACCTTCTTTTAAGCTATTGCACAACGTTCTATCATGTTTGGTTTTCGAAATATCGCCTAATTTCAAAAACAAAATGTTTCAAAAAAATTGAAAAATAGCCTAGTACGAGTGGTCCATAGGAAGAGGACGTCAGCCTGAGTCCAACGACATGTCGCATGCCCATGGTTTTGCGAGATATACATGATTGGTCAGCGTAGCCGAGCGGCTCGTGTCACTATTTTAAAGTGCTACTACCCCCCTACTCGCACTAACTTATAAACAGCATTGCATGGACACCAAACTGAAGGTGTGCACCAGGAATAAATAATATCATGCGGAAACTCACAAACACCACATGGGGAGCGCAGCCTAGTGTTCTGCGTACAACTGCCATTACTCTGAGTTTTTCTGCTGCAGTATATGCTGCCCCAGTCTGTAGGAACTCTGCTCATGCCAACCAAGTAGATGTTGCCCTCCATGAGACAGGCCGCATTGTGACAGGCTGTCTACGCCCAACTTCTGTCGATAAGATCTTTCCACTCATGGGAGTAGCACCTCCAGAAGTTAGACGACAAGGAGCGGCAGAAGTTGAGAGAAAAAAGCAAAAACAGATCCAAGACACCCAATGTATGGACTTTATGTCCATCCAGCTAGGCTAAAATCAAGAAAGAACTTCCTCCAAACAACGACATCCATTCCTTCCTCAGCTGAAGCTCGCCGAGAACTTTGGAAACCAAAATCACCGGGAGAATCGTGGGAAATGAAGGAGAAGCCGGCAGCAGGCTACCACTTACAATACGAATCTTGGAAGACGTTAAACAGACTGAGAACTAGTGTGAGTCAGTGCAAAAGCAATTTGAAGAAGTGGGGATACAGTACTGAAGTACTTTGTAAATGTGGTGAAAAACAAGACCCTGTTCATCTTCTGAATTGCAGCATGTTACCAAGACCATGTGATATGCAGGACTTGACAGAAGCTAATGACTGGGTCATTCTAACAGTTGATCACTGGAGAAATGAAATTAAATTTAGTGCAATTTATATGTAGGCTATATTTGTATGTGTTTTGGACTCGGATAAATAAAAAATCAGTTCATCATACAAAATAAACAACATACTAATAAATGCCGATGACCTAGATGTTACACTCCTTAAAACAACAATCACCAACAATAATGTAATTAAATAGTTGTTTTATTAGTCTATTGTCTATCAAGACATCTCAATAAATGACAGTAAAAGGCAATTCTCCTTTTCCTCATGGTGTCTTTGAATCACTTTCCCGACAACAATCTCCATCTGGACATTTTCACCTGGTGTTTAACCCAGGAACACCACACTTATAAAGTGCATACGTACTGTAAGTACCACAGTGGAGTCTGAGCGACCCAGTCTATTTGTAGTCATTTATATCGTACCTGACGAATTTCATCACTTGTCAATATTCTAGCTGTCTACTTTATAGTTAAGAGGATACCGGAAAATGGTTAGTTCGATGTATTTTGCTTACATATTTTAATTAATAAAATTATGAACGCAATGAAAGCAATTACAGCCTGAATATTGCAGAGGTACATTAATTAATATTTTCTGTTTCCACTATGGACAAAATTTCTCAAGTTTTGGGGTAAATTTACAGTAAACATATAAAATAGTTATAAAACAATCACTTGGAAAAATAGCACTGACAGTTTCCGTTAGTGGGAGGTTACAATATCCTTCACATGAGAGGCAATCGCACACGCCATACCTCGGTGACTCTGACAGAATTGTGACTTGAACCCGGGACTTCTATTTCAACTTCGGTGTCGCTTTCATATTCTGAAATGAATTAACTTTCGTGTTCACTATCCTCAAAAACATTGTCAGAATCGAAATCTGAGTCACCACCGATATCCTGCTCACTGTCACTATTTTCTGACAATAATTCCCTGATATTGAAACCAGACAGTCCTTTCTTGGAATTAGCCATTTCACACATTGCTTCTAACACTAAGGAAGTTCATCTCACCTCGGCAATTACCTATCAAGAACTGCAGGAGAAGCAGGGTGTTATGACACACGAGGAAAAGACAAGCGTGAATTCCACACTGGGGTCTCTATGACCCTCACCTATATTTATTCCTGTCTTAGGAATGTTCTTGTACGCTGACAGATCTAAATGTCTCTAGCTGAGGGTAGTGACCTATTACCCTAATTTACAGACATGTCTTAGTAGCGTACTGTTTCACATACAAAAAGTATTCAATAGTTTGTTTTTCGCAGGGTCTCTCAGACCCCAGTGTGGTGTTCCAGGGTTAATAAATTAAGGATTATTCTGATTATCCTTCTGTCAGCCTTCCTAATTTGATATGTCATTGATTTAGTGTTTAATTTAAATGTAAAGCGTAAGTCGCTCCGGGTTTAACGACGTAACACGCTCCAAGTGAGGATTTCACCATACCGTATATCATCATCATCTTGAGCAGTTTCCAACCGCTGGTCGGGTCTGCTTGGAACATAAGCCTCTCCATCGTTTCCTGTCCATCCACCATCTCTCGTCATTTACTGTGTCCCAGCACACTCCTTTTTCCTCCACACTCTTCTTAACTCCTTTTGTCCATCTGTCCCTTGGTCTTCCCCTTGGCCTCCTTCCCGTCATTTCCATTCCAAACATCTTCTTCGGTATCCTCTCCTCTTGCATCCTCCTCACATGTCCATACCATTGTAGCCTAGATCGCTCTATTCTATTCTGCAATGGTTCCTCTCTTACCATCTCTCTGACTCTCTCATTCCTTACTCGGTCCATTCTTGTCACTCCTACCCTACTCCTCTGGAACTTCATCTCCACTGCTCGTATTTTATTCTTGTCCCTTTCCTTCATCACCCATGTTTCTGAACCATATGTCAAAAATTGGCACAAAGTAGGTCTTGTAGATGATTCCTTTACATTTTTGTGGTACATCTTTATTCCATAATATCCTCCTAACACTCTTGAAAAATCCATCTGCGCACCTTCCCCTTTCATTTATTTCCATCCTATTGCCTCCCTTTTCTTCAATTATGCTTCCCAAGTACTTGAAGCATTCTACTTTCTGCAACTGCTGTCCTCCAAGTGTTATGCCCATATCCAGTCTGTTCTTCTTCCTCGTTGTGATGACCACTTCACTCTTTTGTGCTGAGAACTTCATCCCATATGATAAAACTACCTTTTCCCACTCATCTAATTGCTCTTGTACTTCTTCCTCATCCTCTCCCCATACCAGAAGGTCATCAGCAAACAACATTGCCTTCATTTTCCTTTCCCCAATGCTATTTACCACTTTTCGTATGATTTCATCCATCACCACTATAAATAACAGGGGTGAGAGGGCACTTCCCTGTTTCAGACCACTCTCCAGCTGAAACCATTCAGTTCTCTCTCTTCCCACCTTTACACAGCTTTTGCTTCCCTCGTACATTGCTTTCACTCTTGCCACTGTCTCCTTTTTCACTGCTTTTGCTCTCATTGCTTCCCATACCTTGTTTCTATTAATACTATCATATGCTTTCTCAATATCCAAGAAGGTCATCACCAGATCTTTCCCATATTCATAATGGTGTTCTTGTAGCTGTCTTACTGCAAAGATGAGGTCAACTGTTGACCTTCCTGGCCTGAATCCATACTGTTCTTCCCTCAGCCGATCTTCAACTTCTGTCCGAATTCTTCTCTCCAGTACCTTCTCAAATATTTTGGCACAGTGGCACATGAGTGTAATTCCCCTGTAGTTCTTACATTCCTTCCTACTTCCCTTTTTAAATATGGGTATTATTATCCCTCTTTTTCAGTCCTCTGGTATTTTCTTCTCCTTCCATATCACTTTCATTACTCGAAAAAGCCACTGTGCTCCTATCACCCCTGCTGCTCTCACCATCTCCACACTCACTTCGTCTGTTCCCGGTGCCTTTCCCCCTTTCATCTTCTTTAATGCTTCCTCCACTTCTTTCCATGTCAATTCCTTCTCTGAAATGTCTTGGTCACTGTCTGTTTCTTCCTCCACAATGTCCACTATGCTGGTTTTAGTTGGATTTAGTAGTTCCTTGAAGTATTCTCTCCAGATAACCTTTACTTCTTCCATATTTTCAACCTCCTTTCCATTCCTGTCCACCATTCTGACATTTTCCCCTGTATCTCTTCTCTTTGCCTTTATCATTCCATACAACACTTTCTTACTGCCATCACAGTCCTCCTCCATCATTTCTGTCCATTTCTCCAGCCATTTCTTTTTCTCTTCCTTCACTACTTCTCCTGCTTCTTTCTTCCGCTCTTGGTATTCTTCTCTTGTTCTGTCTGTCCTCTGATGGAACCATTTCCTGAATGCTTCATTTTTGTTTTTCACTGCTTCCTTAGTTCTGGGGTTCCACCATGGTGTTTCCTTCCACCTTTTCTTTCCACTAGTTCTGCCACACACAACTTCCGCTGCTTCTACCAACACGTCATTGAACCTATTCCATTCTTCTTCACCTGTATTCGGATCATCCTTCGGTAATTTGTTCCTCACTAATATCTGGAACTTCTCCTTATTTCCATCCTCCTTCAGCTTCCATGTCCTTATTCTTCTTTCTTGGTTCTCAGTTCTCCTCTTTTCCTTCAGTCCTCTCACCTTGGCGACCAGCAGACGGTGGTCACTGTCCAGGGCTTCTGAAGGTATTACCCTTATATCCGTGATACTCTTCTTTGTCTCCTTCCCGCATAGAATGTAGTCCACCACTGATTGCCTAGTCAGTTAGTTAGTTAGTTAGTTATTGTTGTTTTAAGGGGCGGAACTACGAGGTCATCTGCCCCTCTTAACACAGATTAAAGAATACAAATTTTGAATTGAATTTCAAATTTTGAGGTGGACATCTAAATTTCAAAAGACCAAAAATTAATAAAACAAAAACAAACAATTAAATAAAAAAAAAAATATTAAAAATTAACAAAAATTACGGAAAAAACAAAACATTATCATTCAAAAACGAACAAGTCGTTGAGTCAATGTTCACTGGAAAATTTAGATTGCTGGCCCTAACCCACTCTCACTTATAAAGCGGATAACGCGATCAGCAGCCACCACGTCATCGGCTAATATAAGTTAGAGTGTCGTCTGCAAACCAAGGTTTCTTCGTAAGTCAGCAAGATCCACACACTCGGTGAAAATGTGGGCCACGGTGAATACGGCTCCACAGGTACAAAGTGGGGGGTCTTCCCTTCTCATTAGGTATGAGTGGGTGGATCTTGTATGACCTATCCTTAGCCTACACAAAATGACGGACTCCCTCCGGACCCGGAAGGAGCTCCGCCACACGCGAGTAGTTCCCTTGATCGCTCTCAGTTTACTGGGCAGTGGGTCAGCTAGCCACTGACTCTCCCAAAAAGCCAGAACTTGTAGGCGTAACTGAGAGCGAATATCTCTAGCGGGTACCTCCATTGGTCGAGGTGGTAGTGATACCGCCTCTTTTGCAGCTTGATCCGCTAACTCATTTCCCGCAATTCCCATGTGGCTTGGAAGCCACAGAAAGGTGATTCGAGTGTCAGCGTGGCACAGCCCGGCTAGTAGGTCATGGATTCGCTGCACTAGGGGGTGTTGCGGGAAACATGTAGCAATTGACTGCAACGAACTCAAAGAGTCGGTACACACGAGAAAGTGGATTCGTGCATCCTGTAGTGCAAACTGCAGAGCTTCATAGATGGCAACGAGCTCCGCAGTAAACACACTACAGGCCTCAGGCAAAGAGATCTTGGTATTTGCACCATCAATAACGTAAGCACAACCCACTTTCTCGTCCACCTTCGAACCATCCGTGTATAGAATGCCAGCGTCCGGAAATTGGTGAACTATGCTGTGGAACTGCCTCCGGTAAACGGACGCATCCGTGTTCACCTTAGGACCTTGGTGAAGATCTAACCGAATTTCCGGACGCGGGACTTGCCACGGAGGCACCTCGCTAGATGTCCGGATCATACAGGGACCTACAGCCACTCCTATTTCAGTGCACGAGCTATCAAGTCTAATACCAACCGGCCGAGTGGCACGAGGCCGGTTGGCGTAACCCTGGTGGTTTTGGGTACCGAAGAGAGCTTGATAGGTCGGGTGTTGCGGCATTTGACGCACATTGGCAGCATATGCTAAAAGCATATGTTGGCGTCTATAATTTAAAGGTGGAACACCCGATTCGGCGAGTAGGCTGGGTATCGGGCTGGTCCGGAAGGCACCGGTAGCCAGCCTAACGCCACTATGGTGGATACTGTCCAGCATTTTCAAGGTTGCCGGCCTTGCTGAACCGTATGCCGCAGAACCATAGTCTAGCCGGGACAGGACGAGGGCTTGGTAGAACCGTAGCAGCACCGCACGGTCAGCCCCCCACGTAGTGCCACTAAGAAACCTGAGCATGTTCAGTTTCCTGAGACATGTCATTTTCAATTGCCGTATATGGTGCTGCCACGTTAACTTGCTGTCAAAATGGAGCCCCAGGAAGCGATAAGTGTCAACCAACGGCAACGCAGCATCCCTGAGATGTAGTTCAGGGTGTAAATGTAGCCTCCGTAGCCGACAAAAATGGACGACTACTGAAAAACGGTCGTGAGCCCACCTGTCGACCCGGTTGATGGCTAGCTGCAATTGCCGTTCCACGACTGCCATACTTCCAGAGCTGTAATGCAGAGCTAAATCGTCTACATACAGCGATGGAATTACCGCGGACCCGGCGGCGGCAACAATGCCATTAATGGCAATCGCGAACAAGGTGACACTCAGCACTGAACCCTGAGGAACTCCATTTTCTTGGGTATAGTACTGCGATAATGTCCTACCGACCCTTACACAGAAGAGTCGGACGGACATGAAATTTGCAATGAAAGTCGGTAAGTTACCACGGAGTCCCCACTTGTGAAGGGTGGAAAGGATCCCGTAGCGCCATGTGGTGTCGTAGGCTTTCTCGAGGTCAAAGAAAACCGTGACTAGGTGCTGCTTCCGGAAAAAAGCCTCCTGTATGGCTCTCAAGTCGCACCAGATGGTCAGTGGTGGACCTATGAGAGCGAAATCCACATTGGTACTCAGACAGGAGACCTTTATCCTTTATCCTCCAAGAACCACACCAGTCGACGGTTCACCATCTTTTCGAGCAGCTTGCATAGGCCATTTGTCAAACAAATGGGCCTATAGCTGCTTACAAACTTGGGATCCTTTCCAGCCTTAGGAATCGGTATCACGATCCCCTCTCGCCATTGAGATGGAAACTCCCCTTCAATCCATATCCCTGCTGTACCAAGTAATTTTATGGCTCTCTCTCTTCTTGTGCCATGTGTTTCCAACCATTAGCCCATTTATCTTGCACAGTTCCAACAATCTCTCTCCTTCCTTATTCCTGTTTCCCCATCCTTCACCTCCAATCACTTCCTCAAAACCTCTTCTATCAGTTCCGACATGGGCATTTAGGTCTCCCATGACTATCAGGTCTCTCCCCACTAACTGCTTCTGCAACTCCTCTTCAAACTCGTCCTTCTCGCCTTCTGTGCATCCCACCTGTGGTGCATAGACTTGCAGAATGTTCAGGTTTCTACCTTTCACAGTGATTCTGGCTCTAATTATTTTATCACTTACCCTCTTTACTTCCTCCCTCAGCCCTTCTCTCACCACCATTCCCACTCCATTTCTCTTCCCCTCCTCATTTCCTATCCAGTATAGCTGCAAGTCATTTCTCAGTTCTTTTCTTCCTTCCCCTCTCCATCTGGTCTCTGCCAGTCCGAGTACGTCCAGTTTTCTCCTCTCCATCATATCCACAATCTCCTCCACTCTTCCCGTCAATGTAGTTATATTCAAAGTTCCAATTCGTAGTCCATTTCCATAGCCAGGTCTGCTTCCTTTAGATCTGTCCTTTCCGAGGCCCGTTCCCGTTTTAAAAGCAGTTTCATATCCACTACTGGCTTGCTAGGCCTAACGTAGCTTCACCATAACCCTGGCAAGGGGCCTTTTTTGGTCCGCGAGAGGTATTTTATGTCCCTCAAACCCTCCGGACAAGTCCGGCGAGCCCCCCTATCCGCCACCTGGGACGCGCCCGATAGAGGAACAGGCAATTTACAATGTTAATTTGTTTGTTATTGTTTAATAGAATAGCTCGTGCTGTAACTTTGAAGGTTGGTATTATTTCTGTTTTTACATATGAAATTTGTAATCCAACTTTCTTGCTATGCTTTCTAGTTCTTTTAGTTGAAATTTAGATTCTCCTATATCATTAGCAAGTAGTGCAAAATCATCTGCGAATACTAAGCAATTTAGTTTTATATATTTACCAATCTTGATGTGTGGTTGACATATCTTACTCCATTCTCGCATGATTTTCTCCAACACAATAATGGTGAAAGTCCATCACCCTGTCGAAGTCCAGTTTAAATAACAAATGGGTTTGTTTTGAGCCTCGCCTCGAACGTATTCGAACCCGAGAGAATCACTTGGGGCCAACTACCAAATTTCCGGAACAGGTATCACGCGCGAACAGCAATTAACCAATGTATGCATTAATGAACATACATTACACACAACTATATACACAACATATTGAATGGTTCGGTCTTGCGCGGCGAGAAGCCGTGGCTTATTGACGTCCGAAACGGGGGAGGAGCTTACGGTCAGCTGTTTGCAATATGGCGGCGATATAGTGACGTGAAGTAATTGGGTGTGCGTTTGTTATGGCTTCTAATTTATGATGGCAAAATACTACATATTTCCTTTCATTGATAGAAATATTTTTATAATCAATTTAAATGCAGTGCCTAATTACTACCAGTTAAAAATATTACCCACATGTAGATAGTTAATTTACTGTCTGCTGTTACATATATGAAGCCTGTACTTGGGAGCCTAGCGGTATCGATGTTTTTATTAATTTCACAATATATATATCTCACATAACACAAAGGACGACTCCCTGATAATAAATTGAATCAAGCAACCCTGAATTTGCATGAATGTTTTGGGTTCAAAGAAGCGTTACTTGGGATGCTCAAATCATACTTCAATATTGCAAATATTGACATACATACTTGCTATTCAAAGGCAAGAATGTTAATTTATTAATCTCTTGCCATAGGCAAGTTAAAATGGAGACATCCTCTTTATCAATATATTTAATTAAATACACACATCAAAAAAAGTTTTGCATCACCTCGGTTCCCAGATCTCCGGCATATAGACGTTGACTGTGTATATTGTATCAAAGATACAGTCCCTTTGACTGTTCATAGATGTCACTAAAACTGCTCAAAGATGTAAACAACCATGCATGAGCAGGGCCTATTAGACGGAGGGGGTACGACAGCCGATCAGTTCCAGTCAATCCACCAGGACGAAGGTACGCTGCTCATGTTGTCTGTAGTTCTACCATGCCTAGAAGGTCAATACCGCAGTTCGATCGCGTCCGCATTGTTACTTTGTGTCAAGAAGGGCTCTCAACAAGGGAAGTTTCCAGGCGTCTCAGAGTGAACCAAAGCGATGTTGTTCGGACATGGAGGAGGTACAGAGATACAGGAACTGTCGATGACAGGCCTCGCTCAGGCCGCCCAAGGGCTACTACTGTAGTGGATGACCGCTACTTACGGATTGCCGCTCGGAGGAACCCTGACAGCAATGCCACCATGTTGAATAATGCGTTTCGTTCAGCCACAGGACGTCGTGTTTCAACTCAAACTGTGCGCAATAGGCTGCATGATGCGCAACTTCACTCCCGACGTCCATGGCGAGGTCCAGCTTTGCAACCCCGACACCATGCAGCGCGGTACAGATGGGCCCAACAACATGCTGAATGGACCCCACAGAATTGGCATCACGTTCTCTTCACCGATGAGTGTCGCATATGCCTTCAACCAGACAATCGTCGGAGACGTGTTTGGAGGCACCCTGGTCAGGCTGAACGTCTTAGACACACTGTCCAGCGAGTGCAGCAAGGTGGTGGTTCCCTGATGTTTTGGGGTGGCATTATGTGGGGCCGACGTACGCCACTGGTGGTCATGGAAGGCTCCGAAACGGCTTTACGATACCTGAATGACATCCTCCGACCCATAGTGCACCCATATCGGCAGAATATTGGAGAGGCATTTGTCTTCATGGACGACAATTCTCGACCTCATCGTGCACATCTTGTGAATGCGTTCCTTCAAGATAACGACATCGCTCGACTACAGTGGCCAGCATGTTCGCCAGACATGAACCCTATCGAACATGCCTGGGATATGTTGAAAAGGGCTGTTTATGGACGTCTTGACCCACCAACCACTCTGAGAGATTTACGCCGAATTGTCGTTGAGGAGTGGGACAATTTGGACCAACAGTGTCTTGATGAACTTGTGGATAGTATGGCACGACGAATACAGGCATGCATCAATGCAAGAGGACGTGCTACTGGGTATTAGAGGTAGTGGTGTGTACTGCAATCTGGACCACAAATGCTGAAAGTCTAGCTGTATGATGGTACAACATGCAATGTGTGGGTCTCATGAGCAATAAAACGAGCTGAAATGTTGTTTGTGTTGATCTCTATTCCCTTTGTATTTAAAGGTTCCGGAACTCTTGGAACCGAGGTGATGCAAAACTTTTTTTGATGTGTGTATTTAAAATACAGATATTTAACAAAGCTGGAATCTCCATTTGAACTTGTCATAAGCAAACGGAACAGATCAAAAACTACACTTTAAGCCAAACCAAATTCACTCCTCAGCTCGACATAAACCATAATACCAATTAAAACCTATACAAAACATACTCTCCTTACTGTTGTACAACTTTCAAACCAACTATTCGCACTCAAAACTGTAAAACCCAGAAATGGGAACTAATTAAATTTAGAATAGCCTAGGCCGATCCGGTCTCCTGCTACATTACCGCATATGTATACTTAACATCACTATAACTTCAAAATTACAGCTAAGTGACCTATCTGCCTGAGTAGTATAGGTGTTGCCGGCCTGCCGGGGATAATGGGTCACCAAACCGGTACTTAAAAAAATATTTTACATTTTAATTAACTAAATTCAACAGTAGGGATTTAATAGCCAAAAACACAATTTAAGCCAAATCATACTTCAAGGACCTACATACTTGCTGTTCAAAGGCAATTAGGGGCAGATGACCTCGTTGTTCCGCCCCTTAAAACAACAATAACTAACTAACTAAAGGCAAGAATATAAATTATCTGGCAAATTAAGGCTAGGAACAGCATTTTTCTTAAGTTTTCTAACCTTTCGGCTATTGTCAATCGGAAGAACCCCTAAAATAAGTTTACGAAGAGCGGATTACATTCTTTGTACGGCACAGAAGTAATAGGCTATAAATTTATCAGTATTTTTGATGTAGCTAAATCCATGTGAATACAAATTAGAGACAATAACTACCAATAATCAACAGTACCGGTGGAAAGAAGTCGTCTT
The DNA here is from genome assembly GCA_946902985.2 of Meconema thalassinum. Lineage (NCBI taxonomy): Eukaryota > Metazoa > Arthropoda > Insecta > Orthoptera > Tettigoniidae > Meconema > Meconema thalassinum. The sequence continues at coordinate 1,168,252,065 of OX336388.2, forward strand.
CACAAAAATGCAGACTGCACACTATCATTTAACATGTAACACGTTTTTCAATTGACAGCGCCAAGCCCATCTTTCTCTCTGAACTTTTTGTACAGGAAAGTTAGTTAGTTATTGTTGTTTTAAGGGGCGGAACTACGAGGTGATCTGCCCCTCTTAACACAGATTAAAGAATACAAATTTTGAATTGAATTTAAAATTTTGAGGTGGACATCTAAATTTAAAAAGACCAAAAATTAATAAAACAAAAACAAACAATTTAATAAAAAATAAAAATTATAAAAATAAACAAAAATTACGGAAAAAACAAAACATTATCATTCAAAAACGAACAAGTCGTTGAGTCAATGTTCACTGGAAAATTTAGATTGCTGGCCCTAACCCACTCTCACTTATAAAGCGGATAACGCGATCAGCAGCCACCGCGTCATCGGCTAATATAAGTTTGAGTGTCGTCTGCAAACCAAGGTTTCTTCGTAAGTCAGCAAGATCCACACACTCGGTAAAAATGTGGGCCACGGTGAATACGGCTCCACAGGTACAAAGTGGGGGGTCTTCCCTTCTCATTAGGTACGAGTGGGTGGACCTTGTATGACCTATCCTTAGCCTACACAAAATGACGGACTCTCTCCGGGCCCGGAAGGAGCTCCGCCACACGCGAGTTGTTCCCTTGATCGCTCTCAGTTTACTGGGCAGTGGGTCAGCTAGCCACTGACTCTCCCAAAAAGCCAGAACTTGTAGGCGTAACTGAGAGCGAATATCTCTATCGGGTACCTCCATTGGTCGAGGTGGTAGTGATACCGCCTCTTTTGCAGCTTGATCTGCTAACTCATTTCCCACAATTCCCATGTGGCTTGGAAGCCACAGAAAGGTGAGTCGAGTGTCAGCGTGGCACAGCCCGGCTAGTAGGTCGTGGATTCGCTGCACTAGGGGGTGTTGCGGGAAACATGTAGCAATTGACTGCAACGAACTCAAAGAGTCGGTACACACGAGAAAGTGGATTCGTGCATCCTATAGTGCAAACTGCAGAGCTTCATAGATGGCAACGAGCTCCGCAGTAAACACACTACAGGCCTCAGGCAAAGAGATCTTGGTATTTGCACCATCAATAACGTAAGAACAACCCACTTTCTCGTCCACCTTCGAACCATCCGTGTATAGAATGCCAGCGTCCGGAAATTGGTGAACTATGCTGTGGAACTGCCTCCGGTAAACGGAGGCATCCGTGTTCACCTTAGGACCTCGGTGCAGATCTAACCGAATTTCCGGACGCGGGACTTGCCACGGAGGCACCTCGCTAGATGTCCGGATCATACAGGGACCTACAGCCACTCCTATTTCAGTACACGAGCTATCAAGTCTAATACCAACCGGCCGAGTGGCACGAGTCCGGTTGGCGTAACCCTGGTGGTTTTGGGTACCGAAGAGAGCTTGATAGGTCGGGTGATGCGGCATTTGACGCACATTGGCAGCATATGCTATAAGCATATGTTGGCGTCTATAATTTAAAGGTGGAACACCCGATTCGGCGAGTAGGCTGGGTATCGGACTGGTCCGGAAGGCACCGGTAGCCAGCCTAACGCCACTATGGTGGATACTGTCCAGCATTTTCAAGGTTGCCGGCCTTGCTGAACCGTATGCCGCAGAACCATAGTCTAGCCGGGACAGGACGAGGGCTTGGTAGAACCGTAGCAGCACCGCACGGTCAGTCCCCCACGTAGTGCCACTAAGAAACCTGAGCATGTTCAGTTTCCTGAGACATGTCATTTTCAATTGCCGTATATGGTGCTGCCACGTTAACTTGCTGTCAAAATGGAGCCCCAGGAAGCGATAAGTGTCAACCAACGGCAACGCAGCATCCCTGAGATGTAGTTCAGGGTGTAAATGTAGCCTCCGGAGCCGACAAAAATGGACGACGGAGGTTTTCGCTGCTGAAAAACGAAAACCCCGGTCGTGAGCCCACGTGTCGACCCGGTTGATAGCTAGCTGCAATTGCCGTTCCACGACTGCCATACTTCCAGAGCTGTAATGCAGAGCTAAATCGTCTACATACAGCGATGGAACTACCGCGGACCCGGCTGCGGCAACAATGCCATTAATGGCAATCGCGAACAAGGTGACTCTCAGCACTGAACCCTGAGGAACTCCATTTTCTTGGGTATAGTATTGCGATAATGTCCTACCGACCCTTACACAGAAGAGTCGGACGGACATGAAATTTGCAATGAAAGTCGGTAAGTTACCACGGAGTCCCCACTTGTGAAGGGTGGAAAGGATCCCGTAGCGCCATGTGGTGTCGTAGGCTTTCTCGAGGTCAAAGAAAACCGTGACTAGGTGCTGCTTTCGGAAAAAAGCCTCCTGTATGGCGCTCTCAAGTAGCACCAGATGGTCAGTGGTGGACCTATGAGAGCGAAATCCACATTGGTACTCAGACAGGAGACCTTTATCCTCCAAGAACCACACCAGTCGACGGTTCACCATCTTTTCGAGCAGCTTACATAGGCCATTTGTCAAACAAATGGGCCTATAGCTGCTTACAAACTTGGGATCCTTTCCAGCCTTAGGAATCGGTATCACGATCCCCTCTCGCCATTGAGATGGAAACTCCCCTTCAATCCATATACGATTAAAGAGGATCAACACTTGTTTTATACTGGATTCGCACAGATGCTTTAACATTTGATTATGTATGTTATCCGGTCCAGGAGCCGTATCCCTGCACAGTGCAAGCGCACTGCGCAGTTCCCATTCAGAGAATGGTACATTATAGGACTCCGAAGCAGCAGTGGCAAAGGACAAGGGGTGAGTCTCTGCCTCCCGCTTCAGAGTCAGAAATGTAGGATCGTAACTCCCGGAGCAGGATACATCGGAGAAGTGCGAGCCAATGCTGTTGGCAATGGCGAGATGGTCCGTGATGATGTCTCCATTGATGGACACTCCGGGTATCGACAGTGATGTCGGGAGTCCGGAGATCCGGCGAAGCTTAGTCCACACTTGAGATGATGGAGTATGCGCCGTCATGGACGACACATACTTTTCCCACGTCGTTTTCTTACTCTCCCGAATCAAATATCGGGCTCTGGCACGCATCCTTCTGAAGGTGATAAGGTTGGCCATGGTGTTTTGCCTCCGATAGCATTTGAAAGCACGTCGACGATCTTTAATGGCTGGTGCAATCTCGGCTGTCTACCAAGGGACAAGCTTCCGGCGTGAGTTTCCGGATGAGGAAGGTATTGTTTCCTCAGCAGCAGCCAAAATACCATTCGTTATGTGAATGGTATGATCGTCGACACTCTCAAAGGTATCTTCGGCAAACACCGCACGTGCCGTGAAAGTTGGCCAATCAGCCCGACGGAGAAGCCATCGACTTGGTAACTCGATGGCTCTCTGGTTCGGAAGAGTAACGATAATTGGAAAATGGTCACTATTACAAAGGTCGTCGTGTACACCCCACTGTAGCAGGGGAACCAGCGCACGACTGCACAAGGTAATATCGACACTTGAATAAGTGGTGCAATAGAGAAGTGCGTAGGTTCCCCTGTGTTCAACAAACACAGGTCCAGCCGCCTGATCAGCCTCTCAAAATCTCTCCCTTTACCGCTAGTGGTAGCGGAGCCCCAGATGGTGTTGTGGGCATTAACATCTCCCAGAAGGAGAAAAGGAGGGGGGAGCTGAGAGACTAGATCCTCCAGCTGTCCGTAATCCGGTTGAGAATCAGGCGGGATGTACACGTTACATACTGTTGCCATTACTGGTAACGAAGTACGAACTGCAACTGCTTCTAGCTGAGTACGCAACGGCACCTCTTCACTAAAGAGACTAGAGTGGACGAGAGTGCAGACGCCACCGGCGGCCACAGCTCCGTCCACCCGGTCTTTAGAGAAGAGTTTGAAGTGTCGCATTGTTGTCTCATGTCCAGGACGAAACCTGGATTTCTGAAGACAGACAATGTTTGCCGTAAACTGAGAAATCAATTGGCGTACTTCAGCGAGATGTCGAAAATAGCTATTACAGTTCCCTTGTAATAGTGCCATAGTGTGGACTTAAGTAGAAGATAGTCGTCAACTTATGCTTAACCGTTTGCCAACCATCCCTATCCTTAGGAGTGGGTAATAGGGTAGGAGAGCATTCCTAAATCTCCACATCTCCTTCGGAGGACGAAGAAAACGGAGCGAATGCTCTCTTGGTTGGCGAACGGTTATCGCCGGACTTTCCGGGTCTCGTCCTTGGTGAAGAGCGTGAGCGGTGACGAGGGACCTTCTCCCGGTCCGATGACTGGGAGTCCGTCCCCGGCACGTCCCGACTATTTTTCTTCTTGAACCGGCGTTGACGTCTATTTGGGGAAGTAGTTGGTCCCTTCCCCCCTGACGTCTCCGTCCTGCCAAACAATGCAGCACTTGCTAGGACTGCTCCTCCGGTGGTCGTGGAAGCAGAATTGCCAGCAGGTATTGGAGCTGCCTTTTCAGCAGGAGGGCAAGAGAGACGGCGATGAACAGTCTCTTTCTTACCCGCCGTCCCTGTTCCCTGTTTTGTTTGGCTGGATGTGGGTCCAGCCGTGGCCGGCGAAGACTTCCTCCTCGAACGAGTCGGAGATTGCTTCTTCACTGGCCTTATCGGAGGAGTTGCCTTCTCCGATGGCGCCGGTTTAGTTGGAGGCACCTGCGCCTTTTGTTGTATGCCAGAAGAAGATTCCGTAACCTTCTTCTGGCTAACAGGGGTGATAATAGGGCAATTTGTAGCCCCTTTAACAGTGGTAACTCTTTTAGAACTTGCCGATGTCAAGTTTGCCGCTTGATTACTAGATTCGTTTGATACCTTTTGAGCATATGATACTGAGAAAATAGGAGAGGCCATGGAGCGATATTTTCTGCGTGCTTCAGTGTAGGAGAGCTCGTCTAAGGTCTTTATTTCTTGAATTTTCTTCTCCTCTAGGAAGGCAGGAAAGTAGTGAAGATATTTCTTAGCCGTTTTATTCGATTTGCAACCGTATACAGAGCAGTACCTCCTCGAATTTGACAAATTTCTTTCTGTTTCCATCACGACGTCAATGCTTCACCATCAAAATATTTCTCACCAGTCACAATGTTACAGCTTCAACATTCTGCCGCGTGGCTGCGCCATCCAACTTTTCTGACGTCATTCGTGTAGTCAACAGAACACGGTTTTTTTTTTAAATTATTTTTACAGCATGCCCCATTACAATGTAGTAATACTACATGCTTAATTATTACTTATTAATCATTTCAGATTAAAACTATACAATTTATATTAAAAATATTTTATATCTATGGCCTGTTAAATGAAATTTGTGACACTAAAATGATTAACAGTTAAGAAAATATAAATAAAAATTATCTATTTAGTATTTCAAATGAGATAGAGTTTACAAAAGTAAAGAATTCCCTAAGGTAGTTTCTAACAAGTTCATCTTTCTTTATAGGCCAGTTGTCTGATCTTAAAACATGTGCTATTAATATACCTCTTTCTTTCCCTAATAACTTACACTCATATAGTAAGTGATCTACAGTCTGGTGACCGTTATTGCATATACATGTTGGACTAACTATAATTTTAAATCTGAATAAGTATGATTCAATATTGCCGTGTCCTGTTGTCATAACTGTAAAATTGGGCGTTATGTTCATTTTCAATTTTAGTCTGTCCTGTACACTGGGGAAAAATGATTTTGTAATTTCGCCCTTGGATGTATTGTCCCATTCATTCTGCCACTTTCTCAAACTAAACACACTTAATTCTTTTAGCATATTACTTTTTGGAATTCTATTATAGCACTCACTTAAACCGCTTTGTGCTGCTTCTTTAGCCAGCTGGTCCGCTAATTCATTTCCCTCATTTCCGTTATGCGCCTTAACCCAACTGAAGACAATCTCCCAATTCTGTTTCTCCATTTCAATTGCTTTTCTTCTAATTTTCTCTATGAGAAATGTATGGTTTTTGTAGTTTTTAAGTGCATCTATTGTAATTTGGCTGTCTGTGAAAAAGAGTGCGGTTCTCTGCTCCGTGTCCATGGATTCTAGATGTTGCAATGCCTTAAAGATAGCTAGCTGTTCTGCTTGATTATTAGAACATCGTTTGTCTAGTTTATATTGCAGCTGTTGAATGAACTCGTTTCCATTGTATATGGCAATTCCTGATCCTACTCCATCCTCACTTTTACTTCCATCAGTGTAAACATTGAAAGAATGCATCTGTTCATAATTTACGTCAATAATTTTAATAATGTCAGCAGGGTGAGACCATTGATTTACTTCCAAGTCCATGTCAATTGAGCGCTCTTCTTTACTATTAACTTTAATAAGATCGTAGTATGCTACCGTCTCCTCAATTTGAATATTAATTGGAATTAATCCTGTTATCACACAGAGAGCTTCATTAGATACAGTGCGATAAGCTTTAGCTATTCTGATATTTATCAGCCTTTGGACTCTTATCAATTTTACTTTATAGCAAGTTTTCTCTATAACCTTTCTCCATACCGGTGCTCCATACAAAATGAGAGATAAGATTCCACCTTTGTATATTACCTTCAGAGCTGTATGCTTTAAACCCCAGTTTAGCTTTGCAAATCTTGAGAGACTAAATATCAGTTTCCTACATTTTTCAGTCATATAGTTAATGTGCTCTCTAAATGTAAGTTTGTGGTCGAAAATAATTCCAAGATATTTAACGGTGTCCACCTGATCTAAGCTTTTGTAATTAAGATAAATTTTAATCTCTTTTTCTTCTTTTCTTTTTCTTCTCGACAAGACCATAACTTTTGATTTCTGTTCATTAAATCGGATCTTATTGAGTTTAGCCCAAATTGAAATGTTGTCCATTTCTATATTAGTATAATTTTCTGCCTCTTTAATAGATGTTGCTTTAACAAGCAGTAATACGTCATCTGCAAATGCAACTACCTTCGTGCGATTTGTATACTGCAATGTAAGAAGAGAATTATATTGTATATTCCAGATACCAGGACCACAGCATGAACCTTGTGGACAACCTTTAGTAAGTCTTCTCTCAGTGTTGTTGCTAGTAATGGACATGAAAGCTGTTCTTCCTTGGAAATAGTCTTGAGAGAGTTTGTATAGATTTCTAGGGCATTCCATATCTTTTAGTCCTTTTAGAATAGCAGGCCACCAAGCGGCGTCAAAAGCACCTTTAACGTCCAAGCTGGTCATAATTATTACGTTCCCTTTTTCTAATTCCGGTTCTATAAATTGCTTCACTTCCATTGCTGCGTCGATTGTGCTCTTCTGTGGTGTAAATCCAAATTGATTATTATTCATTAATTTATTTTTGTACATATGATGCATTATTCTACTAATCAATAACTTCTCCAGTACCTTGCCCGCTAGATTCAACAAGCTAATTGGTCTAAATTTCGATGGATCTGTACTCTTTTCTTTTCCTGGTTTAAGTATGAGAACTATTTTTGCTCTCTTCCAAATTTTAGGGAAGCATCCTCTTTTGAGACATTCATTATATATTGACGTTAAAAACTTAGGAAAATTATTGAAAGTTCGTAGGAGTATTTCCATAGTTATTCCATCTTCGCCTGGTGCTTTCTTTGGATTGAAGCTACTAATGGTTTGACGAATCTCCTCCTCGGTGAAATATCTATCATCGCAAGTATTAATTAATTCATTAATTAACCTCCTTATGTTTTATGGTGATCTGTATCTTCTTCTTCTCTATCTTCCGGAATAAGATAATCCATAATATATTCTATAGTGTCTTCCATATTTAATGTTGTCGTTCCGTCAGGTTTCTGAAGAGTTGACATGAGAATGCTGTTCCTTATTTTTCCTGAAGCCAATTTATACACTTCATTCCACGGATTTACAGATGATGTTGTGGTACAGTATTGTTTCCAGGAGTCAAATTTCTCTTTTCTGATAGCTGCTTGGTACTTCCTCTTCTCAACAAAATACGCTTGGTACGGATCTCTCTGAGTTCGTCATTATTTTTGTTTTTTTGGAATCTCCGTCTTAAGGCTGCCGTTCTTTTCCTAAGTATAGTAAGGGCGTCAGTCCACCATGGAACTGATTTCTTCTTTTCTGACATATTTGGTCCCTTAAGTGTTATAAATGTTTGCCTACAAGTTGAATGTAATATCTCAGCAAATTTGTTAACAATAGATTCTAATTCTACTTCTCTTTCCACACTCTGGGACAGAAACTGATCTAATTCCTTCATGTCTCCAATATAATTAGCCTGGTTAAAATTTCTAGAAAGATTTTTGGCGAGGTTATTATCAAATTCTTTATATTTATCGCCTTGCACTTTGAACCTTACACCTTGAAAACTACACTCTTGCTTGTTACATATCGGTATTTCAGTCCTGATTTCAAATTTTATAATGTTATGATCTGAACAACTCTCCTCTTCGCTAATATTCCATGCCTGCATTACTGCCAGAAGTTGATCATTAACTATAGTAAGATCATTATTGCTAGAACCTCTGCTGCTTTGAAATGTAGTTCTTTCACTATCTTCATTGATTATATGAAGTGATTTACTAGCAATATATTCTTCTGATATTCTACCTCTTGAATTCGTTAGCACATCGTGCCATGTTGTTGATCTGGCATTACTGTCCATAGCTATAATGACCCCGGCTCCGTTAGTAAATTTTAAAAGCTGGTCTATTTTCTTTAATTCTTCTTCTAATGGAAGACTATAATCTAAATATACACTTGCTGTGAAGAACTGAAATTTTCCGAATATTATTTGCATGACAACAATATCTTCGTCTGATAATTGTTCAATAAGTAAAGCGTCTATACCCCTATTTGTAATTACTATGCCAGCTCTGCTCTTTTCATTACCAGAAGTAAATGTACGATATCGTTTAGAAATGCCTGCAGTTTGGTTGTTGTACGTATATGGTTCCTGAATAAATATTATGTCCGATGAATTTATCTCAATGATCTTCATTAAGTTGGCTGTTGCAGCCCTTGAATGCTGTAGATTTATTTGAATACAATTTATGTAAGTTCCTCGATTTGATGTCATATATGTTGATATTGTAGAATAAACATTAATAATCTATATTCATCCTGTACCTTGTTAAAACAGCACGCAAACTAGGGCAACTTTTGTGTAAAGAAGAATGCTTCACACATATATTTTCTTTCTTATTATACTTATTATAATTGATGCAGTTAATACAACGATGTTCATTTTCAGGAGCTGTACAATCTTTCATTTTATGATTACCTGCACATAAAGGACAGGTTTCATCGCCATTACATGCTTGATACCGGTGATTGTACGGCTTAACAAATGAAACTAAGGTCCAGATAATGGCGCGAGGGTCGACACTGGAATGTCACATTATTGCCAAGCATCACCACACGTTGTCACTTGTTTCCTCGACACAAGACATTGTCAACTTACTATCTACAACAAACCGCCAACCTAAATGCACTACCTTTAAAAGCAAACATGAATGATGGGCATACCAGAATGTTCGCTAAAAGGAAAACACTACAGCACAATAGAAATGTGCATAACAAAAATATAGTCATAGAGCAAAAGTCACGTCGCAGGTGAGTGGCACAGTTTGTGGACTGGTCACTTCAGTGTTCCGTGGCTGGTACGGACGATGACTATTCTGACCAAACCAAACTTGTCAAATATCACTTCCTCGACTACTGCAAACCTCCATGCCGTGAGTGGGAGATTGTCGTCTACAAGAACGATGGTGCCGGGCTGACAGTTCACCTTCTTGTTAGTCCATTTGGACCTCTGCGGTATTTTCTGCAGATGCTTCCACCTGGATAGACGGTTGGAAGCTACCTCTCATGGGCATCAATGGGGTACCGATTAGGAATAGACCGGGAAAAAGATAAGAGGGATCATTGGGATTGTCAGAAATACGACAGATATACCAAGAGTTAAGACAAGCTTCTACCGTTTGTAGTTCGTCATATGTCAAGTTCGTGTTAGCAACTACTCTTCTTATATGATGCTTACCAGAGGCCACCGAAATGAGGGGTATCAGGGGGGATGAAATAAGTTATTCCACGCAGTGGTCAGATTTAAAGAGGCAGTACAATTTCGTTCAATTCATTTCGTGCTCCAACAAAATTGGTTGCATTGTCCAAGTAGACGTTTAGTCACTTTCCTCTCCTCGCGTCCCAGAGCTGCAATGAAGGCCTCTGAGGTGAGATCTCGAACTACTTCCAGACGTATTGCCTTAGTGGAGAGGCATACCATTCCTGCAATGATGTAACACTTCACCTTGCTTCTCGATGATTCTTGGCTTATAAATATAGGCCCTACTAAATCCACTTCAGAGTTCATAAATAGGTGCGTTGCTGTCACTCGAGGAGCTGGAAGTTGACTCGTTAAATTAAGCGGCCCATAGAAGGTCAATATTATTGCGCAATATTTCGGGTAGACGACATTGAAAGGTTGTGCAATACATTGCGTGATTTTCAAAAAGCTGAAAATATATTGTGCAAACGGGAAAATACTGTGCCGTCTGTTGGCAGTAATGCGCAATGTCCCGCCAGTTGGTATCCATAAGTGGTCGAGTTCGGGTCGTCATGAGTGACAAGAATGCAGAAAAACAATTAATTATAGAATTTGTTGAAGTGTATTCTGGCCTTCCTGCTTTTTGGGATGTGAAGTGCAAGGTTTACAGTAATCGTGCCAAAACGGGGGAGCAATATGATGTGCTCTTATAAAAATACCGCGAACAATAACCAGACGCGGACAAACAACATGTGGTAAAAAAATAAAGAATCTTTGCGTACCAACTTCCGCAAAGAATTGAAAAGTATTCGCGATGCTGAGAGAAGTGGTGCCGGTGCGGAGTATGTTGAACCTGTGCTATGGTATTCCGAGGAAATGAAGTTCCTTGCAGGTCAAGAAACACTTGCTGCTTCCATCAGCACGATGGACATATTATCTCAGGACACGAAACATGAAACTCTGGCGGAGACTGATTTTGCCGTTGTGTGGAGGTTGCACAATATACTGCCATTGAGGTTGTACGCCTGTGCTCGTGTTTGAGCAAAATATTGCACAACCTTTAATATTGCCTTCACACGATTCAGCCTTAATCAAATTCATCATTCTTCCCTATAGGCCAGTCACCGTAGACACAAAAATCGCGTTAGGTCGCAAAAAATTGCAAGGTTCTGATTTTTTGGGATGTTGTTAGGATAAATACCAATAGCGTAAAACCAAGTTTGCAACCTTGAAAGACCTGTGCTAACTTCGTGGTGCTCGAAAAACCTCGACATTTTCAGACGTTTTTCGGTTTTTGGCTTACAACTTCCAAAATATGCATTCTATGGCAAAGTTATCCATTACACTTTTAAAGAAGACAAGATTACCGACAATTTGAGCGCAACTCCAGCTCTGTATGTCTTATTTTCAACAAGTCCTTGTCCTCATTATGGAAACTCTGTTCGAGATCTTCCTGGTCAGTAAATTGCTCTATTAATGAATCTACTATAGAGTTAAAATTTTCATACTCAGGGTCAGAAATTTCCAAGTTAGTTTCAAGTAGCTCTGCAGAGTCATTAGGAATAGCACAGTCTACTTGGTCAAGAACTTCTATAGTCAATGTTTCACACTCTTCCCTGGGACAGTTTCCAGTTTTTATTATATCGTGTGCACTTTTGCTAAATAACAGGGATTTAATTCTCTGTGTTACTGTTGTGGGAAGAGGATGATCGTAAAATCGCCCTAATCCTCTGAGAGCAGAGAAATATGATTCTAAAACATCTTGATTACATTTTGATGCTAGCAAATATTTACATCCTACAGATTTCAGGTTACGGAATAATCCCTGCAATCTGCGGATTGAAATCATGCAACCCCTTTTGAAAGGCAGCAAGCCAGATTTCCCAATAACTCTTACTAATAATAACAGCTCGAACATCTTATTCAGTTTGATATCCGGCTCCTCTAAATTTGTCCCGTAAGCACTTTTGAGCATGTTTGTTGGATGATGTGGGATTCTGTTATTCAAAACATCACATCCATCATTAACAGTTTCAACAAATTCAACATGTTCATTCCCAGGGAAAATATATGATATAGCCTTAGCCACAGTGCCAGAGAGAAGTTCAGCAGCTTTCCTTACATTTTGTCGTTCACTACCAGTAACTAGCAAATGGTGTTCAGTGATTTTGTGAGTAAATTTTTAAGTCCCCACTATTTTGGTGTTGCACTAACTCAACGAAGATGTCTTTGGTAACTGTCTCACCGGACGTAAGCCTGTATCCATGGTCTAACAGATGGTTTCTTATTAACTTAAGGTTATGATGAACGTAACAAAATGCCCAAATACACGGTCATCAGTACATGGATTGGTTATAAAGGATTTCTCTGGACTTATTCCGAGGTCTATATATAATTTTCGGTTGGAACCACCCATATCACTAACAAAAGCCCTTAAGCGAAAGGTCGTTTCCTCAACAAGTCTAACTGCCTCATAAAATAAATCAGTACTGACCGCCTGGTCGAATTGATAATAAATCGGCTGTTTCCATTTACCAGTTAAGCTTCTTATCATAATAACTTGTACATTTACATGTGGCCCTCTAAACACATCTTCGACACTGTCATAACAAATATCAGATTTAACTTTCATTTCGTGAAAGCTCATCACTACATCCTTTTGAAAGTTATCACTCATAATAATTGCTTGGCCCTTAAGTATATTAAAAGTGACATCCAGAAACCCAGGAGGAGTAGAAAATTGTGACAACCGTCGTGCTATTGTTGTTTCACTTGGGAGGGGGTATTTTAGACTTTCCCTAACATATGATAAAGCTTTTTTGGAGATACATCGTATTGTAACAGCATTCGCCACATCTTCTGCAGACCTGTCTGTACACTTTCTTTTCAATAAATATTGCTTCTGACAAGTAGAAAATATTTCATCATAGTATTTAAAATTTTTCTCCAATTTTCTTATTTTTTCTTGGGATATCTTCAGACCCTCAGAAAGTAATTTAATCCTTTTTTTTAATTTTTCATTTTTGTCCAAAACACTACGTAGTTCACACATCAAGGGCAAGTTGTCTTCAATTTGGCGAAACTCCCCGAGGAAGCTCAAGATGTTGACTTGATTCTTCTTCCGAGTTCTTTGTTAGGGACTGTAAATCTTGCCTACAATCACGCCTCTCGGCTCGCGTATTTCTCTCGCAATTTTCTGTTGAAGCAGGAATGGTGGGAATTTTTTGGAAAGGAACTGATCCTGTTTTTAGCAATCTCTTAGGGGGAAGACCTAACAGTTCAGATTGTAAATCGCTTTCAAAATCACTAGGCAGAAAATGTTCCGAACAAATGCGAGCTGTATTCGAGTTAAACACATCTTTTCTTTTACAAAAATGTACCCATTGTTTGTGCAGAGACGGGTCTTTTGGAATTCTGTAAAGTGACAACTTACATTTGTTTGCGTCCCGGGGATGATTTGTACAGCTTGCTACTGCACAGCTCGGCATTCTAGCACCGTTTAACACTACTCACAGAAGCTAGGCTAAACACAAGAATACACTTCACTCACGCACGAGTTCACAGGTTGTAAAACATTCATTCTGATAACATGAAAATAAACATTCACCTGACCTACAGACCTGTAGTAATACACCGAACTTCACTACTCTTGACTGGTTACCATGGGAAACAGTACGTACGAGACCCGGCGTTGGCGCCCAAAGACGTCATCTACGCGGCAAACTACTGTGCATCTGGCTCGTGACACCTACCGTCTCTTCTTTACCGTGGTGGAAACCATTGACCGCAAAGCGCGTCAAGATATGTCTCAGCTAGTAGGATCCTTGCATCCAGTCCTGTGTCGTCATAGCGTCCGTCGTATAAAATTCATGCCAAATGTAATTTCTCTTTGCGGTCATGAGTAGTAAAAACTCCCCATATCCCGGTGTGTGCGGCAGGAGCATCTGCAATCTGACTTCTTCCATAAAAGGTAGTTTCCCTGTCATGAGATACACAAGCCGCGAGTGCGTAAACTTGGATAGGCATAAGGCTCTTTTTATGCACATTGCCTTGATCCCTTCCAGCGTTGCCGGGTGTCTGTGCCTAAGATGTTTCCAAATAATTTCCAGGCCATACATCGCGACTGGTGCTATTTTTAACTAAAAAGTATTTTTGCCGTCTTCAGGGATAGGCTACGTAGATGCTCGATGTCGCTCATAGCCGTCAGTGCAGCGTCCGGCCTCTCTCTCTCTCGTGCAACGTAAAGACGTTCCCAGATGTCTGCATAGTCACCCCCAGGTACCGGAAATGGGAGCCTGTAGTCAGGGGAGTGCCTTTGTAATGAAACGTTGCGGGCTTTCCTCCCCTTCTGAAGGACAAAGTGACCGTCTTCGTCTCGTTCAAACTCATTTTGTTATCTTCGGCCCATACTGCTACATTGTTCACGGCGATTTGTATGTCTTCTGCACTTGTAGAGGTCATTACCATATCGTCTGCGTACATATAAATTTTGACATTGGGTGGAACTATTGTAGTGACGTCAGCTGTTGCTATTGTAAACAATATCGGACTGAGAGGATCGCCTTAAAGGACCCCGTTCGTTTACTCGATTGGTTCAGAAGTGATGGTGCCGTCAGTGATTTCTATTAGGTTACTACTCAGCATATACCTAATGAATCTAGCTAAGTAAGCTAAACTCGCCTACCAATTTCTCAAGTTTGTCGATGATAATTTGTCTGTTAAGGGCGTCAAAAGTTTTTTGTAGTCAATGAATACAGCATGCAGTTTCCTCCGTGGTAATGTAAATGCTTCCTCAATATCTAACTATAAACATTGTATGGCTTGTGTGGCAGATCTACCCTTTCGAAACCCGAATTGTTCGTGAGGTATACACTCTTCTATAGGGGACAGATGACCTCGTAGTTCCGCCCCTTAAAAAACAATAACTAACTACACTCTTCAATTGTGGACGTGAGGCGCTCGCAAATTAATTTTGTGAGGATTTTCAATAACGAGCACTCAAGGGCAATCCCCCTGTATGAGTTCGGGTCCCCGCTGTCCCCCTTCCCTTTGAACAGCATTTTAACTGTCGATTTCCTCCAGTTCACGGGGATTGTACCTTTACTTAGGCATCCATTAAATAGAGAGGTTACACATCTTTTCAATTGTGTTGTGGATTCTTTCAGATGCTCATTGAAGATGTTGTCTGGCCCACAGGCTTTATTGTTCTTGCTAATGGTAATGGTTTCAACACCTCTTCCTCGGTAAAAAAAAGTTCCGGTTCTTCTGCCACTGTAAGTTCTCCAGCTGGTCGCGGAGCGGGGCGAGTGTCCTGGTCTTGAAGGACCTACTTTAAGTGATCTTTTCAGGTCTCTATCGATATATTTCACTGGAATTTAGGTTGTCTAGAGTTTAGAGCCTTATAGGGGTGCGTTTCTGCTTCTTGTATGAGTTTCTTTTCTTGTATGTTTTGGGACAATTCCTTTGCTTCTTTAAGGATGAGTTTGTACCGTCTCCTTATGTCATGGTAACTCCTCAGATTGCTTTCTAAAGGTGTCATTAGCACCCGATGAAGTGCTACTAGAGCTTCTCTACGTGCGAAGTAACAACCTCTGTTAAACCACACCTGCGACTTCCTCGTTGATTGTACTCTGGGAAGTACTGCCTGCTAGATAAGTTTTTCCAAATTCACCGTTGCGTTGTCCAGGTCTCCGGATGCTATCACATCTAATACTGTATCAATATCCCTGTCTTTTAATCTTGTGGCGTCTATTACCCTAGGTAGCTTTATGAGAGATTTCTTCTCCGTTCTCTTTTCCTCGGACAGTTCTACTGGGATATGTTTCCTTAGCGTTTCCCCTGTCGTGGTTTGTGTGAAAGCCTTAATGTTTACGTTATTGGTTAGTACGATGTCTATAGCACTCGACCCGTTGTGACATAAGTACGTTAACATGTTCTTATCATTCACCAAGGTTAGTCCTTCCCCTTCTAGGTATTCTATGCCCAATATCGCGGGTTCAAATCCGGCCGAAGTCGTCGGATTTTTAAGAGCGTTAAAAATCCCCCAGCATGCCTTCCTTCGGAGGGGAAGTAAAGCCGGCGGTCCCATGTCATAGATTTATGGCATGTTAAAGAACCTTCCACGAATTACACCTGTGTGAAGCTAAATTGTATAGGTTAAGAATGTAAACAACGCTCTTAGGTTCCTACGTTCGTTGCCAAGAGCCGACTGCGGTGGCGTCTGGTAGCTAAGTTCTGAACTAGTAGTCATAGACGGTGGCGTTTGGTGGCAAAAGTAGGAACTATTTGAAAAATTCAAAAGTCTGCAGTCCTTACTTGAATTAAAAAACAGATAACACACACTAATACAGTCATCACAATTAACACCGGTTATCAGACAGATTCTACACACACCCAAAGAACACGGGGCTACATGACCGCGTTGTCGCAGCCTCTAAACTTAAGAACCAACCAACCCACCCCATGTATTCTAACACCGAGTTTGTTTTGATCTTGTCAATACGGCAATTCAAATCTCCGGCTATAAGGGTATCATGTGGCTTCGCTTTCTCCATGGCTAATGTGAGTTCTTCTATGATTTCACTTGATGTATTTTCTGGTTGTAAATACATTCCTAATATAGTGCCGACACTTGTTTTACTATTAGTGTTACTGCAGGACGACTCCTTCGTTCCGTGGTCTTCTTGATGATCGGAAGGGACGCACAAGAACTCCCTTAGGACAAAAGTCCGCTTGTTCAACTTGCTCTAGGTGCTGCCAGGGTATCCCCAGTTTGAAAGCCTTGTTAGTTCCTAGGGTTTTCAACTCTTCACACGACATGATACCGTCAATTCCTTTCGAAGTCATGAATTCCTTTACCCTCTCGTTAGTCGCATTTGGAGAGAGGCGACCCACATACAGCCAGGCAATCCTTTCCCCGGCTTGAATGATTGAATTAGATTCATTTATTCCTATGGTAATGTGTCGACTTTCTTTATATCTATTCATCCTCCTCCTGACTGTCTCCCAATCCTTCTCTTCCTCCTTACCTCTGTCACATGTATTGTCATCTCTTTGGACGCCATGGCCTACCTGATCGTCATCCACAGTACCATTACATCCTTTGTCTTCTTTCGTGAGGTCTGTGGTCTTTTGAAGAGTATATGTTGCCTCACCTATCTTTCGTTATTCTGCTTTCTTAATTGTAAAATTGTTAGATCCAGCAATGCAGTTGTCCTTTTCCTCATTATCATTACTACCGGTACTTGATTAAATCGCTTTTCCTTTCGTGTAATGTGTATTTCTCAGTTTAGAATCTGGCATCTCATTTGCCATCTTTAGTACTCTATTCCATGGGGTCCGGTTCGCATTCTCGTTACTCTGAGATATCTTTCGATTTCGATTGAGCATTTGGCCGGCAGATATAGATTGGCGCCATTGAACTATAGATACTACTGGAACAAGTCCTCCCATGGTAACCCTCGCTGAAAACTGCTTCCTGGTCATCGCCTCCTTGACGTGCACTACCAGGCGTAACTAGTCGCATCAAAAACCGTCATACCATTGAACTATAGGTTGTAAGTCAGCTGATATGTCGTGATTCTCATGAAAGGAGTTGAGCTTGCAAACTCTATGATGATAGCCATGCACGGCCATGTAGTTGACGAAGTACCTCTTTTACTTGTATCTCGCCGTACGTATACGTCACACTCGCCTCCTTGACGTGCACTACCAGGCGTAACTAGTCGCACCAAAAACCGCACTTTTCTCCCATACAGTCGGCATTCCTGTAGTATCTATAGTTCAATGATTGGCACTGGTCGCCGTTGCACCCTGAAGCTTCTGAGGGTGGATCAGCAGATGGCGCACATTGTGAATTTGGTGTTTGTTGCGGTATAGCTTTTATTTCTTCCGTTATAAGGCTTTTTATGTTATTTGTGAGTGCATCCATCATTTGATTCGTCTTCTGCATGACGTTATCTGTGATTTTCTCTTGTAATAGTTTGTAGGCCATGAGTGGGCTGTTGGGATTACTTGCAAGGCCACTAGATGACAGGACCTGTACGTTGGAGCACGACCGACTAGATGCAATATGTGCAGTAGAATGATCCACTTCGCAGTTGTTGTCGTTCACGTTCTTCGCCTGTCCGGCAGAGGTCTTTTCCGCTTGTCTCTGCCCATGGCCTGTAGCTTCAATGATGTTCTTTGATCTGGTAGATGTAGTTTCTGTTTGTCTCTAGTCACGGCGTGTATCGTTAACGTTTTTCTTTTGTTCGGTAGATGTCTCTGCCATTTGTCTCTGTCCACGGCCTGTTGCTTCAACGAATTTCTTTGATCCGGTACATATCGTTTCAGATTGTCTCTGTTCACGGCCTGCTCCTTCATACGTTTTATCAATAGATGTCACTGGTTGTCCTGCAGAGTGGCCGTCTACCTCCTCGCACATCACATCTACTTGGTTCAAGCGGTTCAAGCCTGCCCAATAGCCTCTGGGAGCTGTCCGCCCTAAAGATGCTATGTTCGCCGCTAGAGGCGCTGCATACCCCTACCTGATCAGTTCAGTTGGCGGTATTTATACACATTGTGTGTGCACGAATCAAGTTATATTACTGAAATAAGGCCATTGTATTACGATAGTATACTGTTGAGTGCCGTTTTGTAAACAAGGCTCTAGAAATAAAGTTCCTGGAACTAGTTTTCATGAATTTACTAGTCCGGAGCCAACTAGGAAATTATGGATTAAAGCAATAAGACAATGTATGTAGCCTACGTTAACCATGCGATTGAAATTGAAAATTAGGTGATCTTGTATTATTTCTCCAGTTCTGATGATGATGATACCTGACTCCTCATTGTCGCCCCCAGAGATCCATGTTAGAATCCAGGCTCTGCCAAGAAATTTAATTCTGTCCTGAGGGCTGGAACGGGGTACACTCTGCGTCATGAGGTAAAACTGAGAAGAGGTGGGTTAGATTCCCACATCATCCTTCCTGGACAGGTTTTCCGTAGATTCCCACTTCTACTCCAGGCAAATGCCGGGATGGTTCCTAACTTAAGGTCACCTTCCAAATCATCACCGGAATTAAAAATGCACACGCCGCAATGACAGAGGGTAGCAGACAACGAGAGCTGCAATGGCCTATATTGGAGGGTATTTGGTACGAGCTGTCGAGTCCGCCTTGTTGCGTAGTGGCTAGCATTCTTGGCCGTCACTGCGGAGGCCCGAGTTCGATTCCTGGTTCTGAGGGCTGGAACGAGGTACACTCAGCCTCATTAGGCAAACCTAAGAAGAGGCGGGTTCAATTCCTTCCTCAGCTATTCTGGAAGTGTTTCCCACTTCTACGCCAGGCAAATGCCGGGATGGTACCGGTACCTAATTTAAGGCCACGGCCACTTCCTACCCAAATTTTATCTCAATTACAAATACACACACTACTACAGACATTACAGTGACACAGGTTATCAGACAAATTCTACACACACTCAAGAACACGGGGCTACATGACCACGATGTTGCAACGTCCCTAAAGAAACAACAATAACAACGTGCTGAAGACCATAGCCTCCCTATATCATGTCAAGAGTGCGTGATAAAATTAGTAGTATCCCGAGTTAGTTATTGTTTTAAGTGACGGAACAGCGAGGTCAACTGCCCCTCGGTGTAAAGAGTCCATCTCCAGTAATGTCACTAATTTACAATTCAAAGACAGAGGGAGAGGTGGTCTCCGGTATCTTAAGCCAGGTTTTGTTCCCTGGAAGAAGTAACGGACGAAATGATATCGGTTACGCTGAGCAGTCCAGGAATAGCATGAACATAACTAGAATACTGTTGCCACATGTTGCTAAAAATCATATTCTACAGTGTGGAGTAAGTGATCATCCAGAGGAACTGAGAGGATAAAATTGCAAATGTTTCTGCGCCCATCTGTCACTAACTACACCAATGACACGAGAAAGAATCACAAAAATTTAAAAAAGTCGTTCCTTTTCACTGGAACTCTATGGTACACTGGTAAAAATATTCAGTGCAACCATCTACTGACAGAACCGTACCTTTCTCTTGTAGGCCTACATACCCGACAGTTGTGCGTGCTATCTAATAAGGGAAATCTGCAGTTGATACGAACTCCTAGTAGTAAAAGATGAACATCTCTTATATTTTACTTCAATCTACTCAACAATGTGTATTCATGTACTGTAAATATAGTGTATAGGAATATTTTTGCCGGTTTTAGCTTGCGATAGCAATACTATTACATGTAAATGTTAGGTGGGTACTCAGCACTGCAGTGGTCAATACGCGCACTGCTAGGAGGACAGTGTTGATGCAGAGAACGCCACGATTGAGTAGGCTTTATATTATTGTAGGCTAAGTTCATAACCTCTCCTAGAGGAGTCTTACTTTAAATATAAAGCATGTCGATAAAAAATTAGCACGTGACTTAAATAAATCATGGAAATTCAGAGAAGTACCGCTCAGTAATTGATGATGATGCTCAGGTGCCATCAAGTCGGCGTCGACTCCTAGCGACTGCATGGATGGACTGTCTCCATATGATTCGGTCTTCAGCCATATACTTCAGATCCTTCACTGACATTATTCATGTTGGATTTGATGGAGTCGATCCATCTCAATGCTGGCCGCCCTCGTCTCCGAGACCCTTCCACCTTTCCAAGCATAATTGTCTTTTCCTACGAATCAGAACGCCTCATAATGTGTCCAAAATATGACAGCTGTAGTCGTGTTATCAATGCTTCAAGAGACAGATCTGGTTTGATTTTATCATTTCAAATGATCTTGTCGACTCCGTCGTTATGGTTGGGGTCCATCGTTATGCATTACGGACACGGACACGGTGACGGACGTGACGCCATGCAGCCGTGCGGGAAGTGACATCATACAGCTGCGCGGGAACGTGACGTCATGCTCACGCGGGGAGCGAGAACCAGACGCTAATGATTATTGGAGTCTGTTGAAAGAGTAGGCTATTGTCTAAATCTGGACACTCATACTACATCCTTACACTAATTCAAATTTACGGCCAAATTACTGTCAGTCTGAAATAAGAACACAGGGTGCATCCTAAAGAGGTGTGCAGGATGCCAGAGCAAAGCATCGAACCAGTCCCAATATTCCATCCCTACTCTCACTCAAAATAGCCCCCACCCCCCTAATGTTCACCCCGCCACTGCTCGCTCCCAGGTTCTACAACTCATCTCCCAACTCTCTACCGTTACACTAGTCTAGCCAGATCGAACACAGGCCTGCCTGGGGCAAAACCACTCCTTTTCAGAGAAGTAACAACTCCGCAACAATCTTCACGAAAACCCAAATTAAAATCGAAAATTACATTCTACAAACACCAAAATCAGTAAACTTCCCTCATTTCAGTTACTCTATACTTTAAACAGACACAGAAGGCATACTCATGACTCCTTCATGGAGTAGGCTATTGTCTAATCATGTTCACCTCTCCTTCACCTTTACCATAAATTTCATAAACTCTATTTAAAAATCAGAAAATCACTCCACAAATCTGTAAATCAGTATTCTTCCCTTTTTTCAGATACACTATTCATTAAACAAACATATAAGGCATAGTCATGACCCGTTCATGGAGTAGGCTATTGTCTAAATCTGGACACTCATACTACATCCTTACACTAATTCAAATTTACGGCCAAATGATCCTTCTGACAGGGAGGCAAAGGTTTCCGCCGGCTTGCCTGGGATGATGGGCCACAAAACCGCTATCAAAAAATACACAATTTACGCTTTATTCAACCAAACACATCTCTAATACAAGTACAAGAAACACATTTCTTCCCGTGACCCTTAAAGAGGTGCCCACGCGGGAAGCCTAAGTTAATGGGTAATGCAGTCTGTTGAAAGAGTCCTGGGGCTTCGAGCAAAGCGAGAAGCCCTCCTGAGCCTTTCTAACATGTGTAGCATTTGTAGCATGCGTCATTTGAAATGATACAACGTCTAGTCTTTCAGACTGACTGTGATTTTTTTAAATCACCTGGTACATTTGTCTTCTTGGCTGTCCAAGGAATACGCAGTACCGGTATCCTTTTCCAACACCAGATCTCAAAAGCATCAATATACTTCCTATCTCGTTTCCTTGTGGTCCAGCTTTCGCAACCATATGTAGCTAAGGGAAAGACTAGTGCCATAACCATTCTAATTTTAGTAGGCAAAGAAACATCGGAACACTTGAAGATCTTATCCAGGCCTTTAAAAGCTGCTCTTCCTAGGGCAAGTCTTCGGCGAATCTCTTGACTGCATGAGCCACTACTACTAATGGTTGATCCCAACAAACAGAAACTATTCACCACAGTGATTAACTTATTATCTATCAAAATGTGTGATGGTAAACCTGTTGTCATTAGTTTTGTCTTGTTGATATTCAAGTACAAGCCCATGGTTTCACTCTGTTCTTTAACTTTCTTAATGCTATCCTCGAGCTCTTCCTTGCTTTCAGTAACCAAAGTGGTGTCATCTGCATACCTCAATTTGTTTATATTCAATCCACCAATCTTAAAACCATGAGGTGCCTCATCCAATCCAGATTTCCTCATGATGTGCTCGGCATACAGATTGAATAAGTAAGGCGAAAGTATACAGTCTTGTCGCACGCCTTTACTAATACGTAGGAAACCACTCTGTTTCACCATACTCAGTTTTAACATTGGCTTCTTGTCCCAAATATAGATTACACCTCAGGACAATGAGATGTTCAGGTATGCCATCTGTCTAAGTGCATTCCACATCTTCGCATGATTCAATATGAAAGGCCTTCCTGTAATCTATAAAGCACATGTACAGCTCCTTCTGGTATTCCTTTGCTGTTTCCATCATCCAACGTACATCATTAATAATGTCTCAGGTTCCTCTACCTTTCCTAAAACCAGCTTGAGTAGCGGACATTTCACGTTCCATGAAAGGTTCTAATCTTCGTTGTATGATTTTCAACATCACCTTGCTGGCATGCGGATCAGTGCAATTGTGCGATAGTTGGAGCAGTCCAACAGGTCTCCCTTTTTGGGTATAGGAATAAAAATGGATCGTTTCCAATCTGTGGGCCAAGTGAATGTTTTCCAAATTTGTTGACATATTGCAGTTACAACTTTAAAAGATGGTTCTTCTGTTGCTTGCCATATTTCATCTGGAATTCCATCAGTTCCTGAGGCCTTGTTTTTTGCCAATGACTTTAAAGCTATTCTGACTTCATCTTCTAAAACAGGAGGTTCTAGATCAAAATTTGCCTCTTGTAATGAGTCGTCGCTTCTTATCTCTAGACCATACAAGACCTCTGTATAATCTTTCCATCTCTGTTTAATCCCTTCACCATCATTAATCGTATTTCCATTAACATCCTTGACCAGGTCCAATTCTTGGCTGAAACTTCTATCTTAAGGTTGAAAGACCTTCATCATGTTACCTTTTTTATTTTCTTCTTCCAAATCAGTACCGGTACAGATCTTGTTATAGTACTGCTGCTTATCTTTGCGAACATTTCTCTGAAAATCTCTATTAAATGTGTCATGAGTTCCCTATTCTTCTGAATTTTGAACAGAGAGTAGATAACATCAATAAAACCATTGAGGAGCAAAACAAGATGACGAATGCTAAGGTTGACAATTTAAGCATGGAGATACAGGATAATAAAACTGTTATCAATAGTAGGGTAGAATGTATGCACAAAGCGGAGTAAGAGAATAGATAAACAAGGTGAGGAACTGAGAGCTGTGATCATTAGAAATAAGGAGTGTGTAGAATCCAGAATAGATGGAGAATAAGCAGATCATTCAGGAACAGGAGATAGGAGAGATTAGGATGGAGATCTCAGGCCATAAGAAGGAAGTGGGACAGATCATAGAGTAGAAGTGCGACGAGATTTGCAATACTGCAAAAAGGAATGCGTAGAGTAGGTGTTGTGGAGGAGAAGTAAGAGAAAAATTAGAACCTCAGAGACGAATAGGTGATATTGAGTGAGAAGAATGAAAGACTGCAGATTGAGCTGAGTAAGATTAGAGGAGAAGTGAAAGATTGGCTGATGAGCCTTAGGGGAATGATGTCACCTCGACTACTGTATAAGGATCCCGGTTTTCCACACTTAAACTCCCGGCAATTCAACCCTGTGGATTTCTTTTTGTGCCACCCTAAAGACTGGCACACGTTTCTGCCCCTGCCGACAGCTCCCCGGCAACCCTTTCTACGAGACCTTGTGTATTTCTGGGGGCACATTTAAATGTCCCGCCGCTGACTGCCGCCTTCCCCTTCTCGGCGAGTCGACTGTTCCGGCCAGGCGAAGGTTGTGATCCTTGCCAGGCGAGACTAACTCTTGGCGATCTTCTTGGGCGCTATTGGCCCGGCTGTTTAAATGGGACCAATGGTGCGCTCCCACGTTAACGACTTGCATTATGGGTAAGCCTAGCTCAGGCCTGCCAACCCAAATATCCTTCTGGCTAGGCCAGCGTGTAGCGGACTGTGACTGTGGGGCCCTGCTAATGTTGGCAGCGTCCACTTCCCGATTTCTCCGCAAGGCGCGCGCGACACCACATGTCGCCCACCAACCTGTGTGCTGTGCTAGCATGCTTCTTCCCACTACGTTTTGAACAATGTAACGAAAAGGAGTGACTGCGGGCGAGCTCCTCGGAGCTCGACCTTTCCAGGCCTCGTGGCCTGTCTCCGGACTCAGGTAACATTCTGTTCTGCTTCTGGAACCTGCGATGTGTGATTTAAATTATTCAAGTGACAAGGAAACTTTGAAACCTCGTGGTGTCGTCATGAGAGAGCTGCGTTTTATGCTAATTTCACATTAAGCTTCTGAACGTAATATCTTTTGAACTAACAAACTGTTAGACTTTCATCTTATAGTCCTTGCCCTGTAGAAGGCTAACATTTTGCTCTGCAATCGGACTTTTATTATTTTTTGCGTGTGAATACTACTTTAGTTACTGTTCATTAATTTAGGATTTTGTATTGATATATATATATATTGGAGGGTACTAAGTTGAGGACGGCAATGCCTTGCATTGTCGTAGACATGGTGCAATTGCTAACGGCTTGCCTCGTGGTGGGTAGTCGACAACAAGCAACTCGTGTGTTGGCAGCGGTAATGTGAGGACGCGTTGAAAGGAGCTCCCGCTCTCAGGCATTAGTTCTGCCTTTTGATATTTTATTTCACTTCTGGTTTTGTTCTCCTATTCTGTGCTGCGTATTACTTCGGTAATATCTTGTGTTTTTTTGATACTGAGTTTCTGCTCAGTTTTCTCCTTCAGAGATTTTGTTTTGTGACCTTAGAACTTTCTCGAAGCCTCATGGCTTTCGCCCGTGTTGCCGAAGGGCACCTTCTGCCTTTATTTAGCCTTCGTTTTATTTCAGCCCATTGCTGGGCGAACTATATTCCCTGTCTCCAAGGAATATACTTCCGTGTTAATTTATTTATTTAAATTTCTCACCAAACGTGACCGTTGGCATCCAACCCACCATGTGGGCTGTAGATAGGATTAGGAGTGTTCTCTTTCATGTTGTGTTTTCTAATGTTTCCATCTTGTATTTTCATTTTATTTAATATATTATTTTTCTTTAGTTGTTTTCAACCATGGACCTTTTCTTCAGTATTTGGTATGCCACCTTGTAGCACTATCCAGTCCCACGCCTCTGTAAAACGAGGCTCAATTCCACACCCTGAGTATTCAACTTGCCTGGTTAGCCATTCTTGGTAATGGTTGCCAGAGTCGCGCACCCACGAGAGCCAGTTAGGTTTTCGTGAAAGGGCGGGGCAGTAAGTGTAGCAGAGCATTGGTTGTCGATTTTGTCTGGTTTTGCTACCGATGGTGATAGATAGAAGCCACGTGGCAACATTGTCTACTCTGCCCTGATATTTATCAGGATGAGAATACTGAGGATTGGAATATGTTTTTTGTAATTGTAACGTTCTACCATGGGCAACTATAAGTTAAATTTGAGTTTGACTTTAAAGTCATATGTGGAAACTTAAAACGTTAGAGTTAAGGTGCTGTGAAATTTTATTGTCTAATATTTTGGTATTTTCTTTTTCATGCTACTGTGATGGAGCGTCACGTACCTAATCCAAAGTATTTGGATCATGAAGAGATCCAGTATGAATTAGATATAAGGAGTTTGGAGGTCCCCATGGACACGGAGGTGGCTCGAGCAGTTCTAAAGCCTGCCCTTCAGGAACCTGTATTGTTGCCGAAGCTGTCCGAAGCAGAATTTGCAATTGGTGTGTCGCACATTTTCCAAAAAGTAGAAACTTGCGCTAACCTTATTAACTTGTTTTTGCTTGATGATTATGGTACATCTGCCCAATATAAGAAGTTGCACGCTCGCTTACAGTATTTGTTCACTCGTTGTGAAGATGTTTTATTTGTTTCGTCCCATCGTTCTGATGATGAATTAGCTAATATTTTTGAAATTCAGCGTATGATAGCCGAATGTGCTAATAACGTTTTTGATGAAAATTCTGGTGGTTGTGATGGTGTGGAGGCACTCCACGCAGTCAGTGTAGACAGTTCTGAAATAGGTTTTCCTACCAGTGAAGGTGATAATCAGCCTTATGTTCCGACGTATACTGCTAATCTGTTAAATTCAGTTCGGTTGAGTTGTGAAGTCTCTAATAATGCAAGTATGTCTCAATCTGTTGGTCGCAACAATGTCCTTCCGGTTTCTACTAACAATAGTGCTACAGTAGATAGTAGTAGTACAGGGTTGACAGTAGTTTCTTTAGCTGAAGTAGACGTTGCTAATCCCTTTTCTTTCCCTCCTGTGGATTATTCTGCTTATGTTTATCGTGAAAGGGCTGCTACAGGCAGGTCACGTACCATGTCAAGGTTGCCAGCCAGTAGTGTCGACGCTGGTGGTAACGCAAGTGTTGTTAAATTGTCTACGCAATACCTCCAGGTTACTGAGAGAAAACCAGTCGATAGTGTTTTAGCGACTGAGTTTAGCCGGTTAAATTTTAAACAAGGGTTATCGTCCGACACGAATTTGGTCGAAGTGTCAAACGCTTCATGGATGAATAATTTGGGTACTAATCCTAGTTTTCGTGTACCAGTGTCCGTTCATTCTGTTTCTGCTGTAAACAATTCTAATGG
The DNA here is from genome assembly GCA_946902985.2 of Meconema thalassinum. Classification (NCBI taxonomy): domain Eukaryota; kingdom Metazoa; phylum Arthropoda; class Insecta; order Orthoptera; family Tettigoniidae; genus Meconema; species Meconema thalassinum. The sequence goes on from OX336388.2 coordinate 1,168,279,158, forward strand.
AGATGTAAATTGTAATCCTTCCGTTTCCGAAATTTTACAACCGAGTGCTAGAGAGTTGTTCATGTCAACTGAAATGCCTCGTTCCGTGTGTGGCACAACTCCTGTGTACACTACAAGTAACTCCAATGGTGGAGTAACGTATTCTTATTCTAGTGCCTTTTCTCGTCCTACTTGTTCTGTTCTTACGCCCAGTGCGAGGGGTATTCAAGAAGTAAATATCCGCAGTCGGAGTATGTATCCTGCTCCGAGACGAAGTGCTCCTCAAGACGTTTCTAGTGGTAACTATCCTCCGTCGTTAGGTATTAAGCCTCTTAATTTCCTTTGGCCTAAAGATAAAGTTTGGTGCAGCACGAATAGAGTTTCTTCTCGTGTAGAACCTCAAGGTTGGGATTTGAATAGCCCGAGTGATGATAGTGGACCTGTTCGTGGTGAACAGAGAGGTCCAGGTTCTGGTCATTCGGTTTTTCTAACCGTAATTTTGGGAATCTCGCCCGCCCGTTATCTGATTGTGTAGCTAAGTTGAAGCACATGAATACCGACACCACTGATGGTATTATTCATTTTCTGCGTGAGTTGGTGGAAATTTATGAGTACGCTGCTGTATTTGGTGTGAGTTACACTCAGGTGTACCAACTTATGTTCCCGTTCACTTCTGGTATGATGAGAAGTATGGTTGTTGAGGCTATGTCCCGTAACACAGGTATCGAAGTGTTCTGTGAGCAAGTAATGTCAAATTTCATTCCGTATAGGAAGATGGGTACTGTAATTCAGCGTCATTTGTATCGTGTACAGAAGTATGGTGAGTCGTTGGATGTGTACATGCAAGATATGCAAAAGCTAGCTAAGATGTTTTCTGTTAACTTCACTGAGCAAGAAATGGTGGAACACATTTTGGATGGTGTGACGCCAGACTACCGTTCATTTTTATGCTTAGGGTCTCGCCCGAGCACTATTGCTCAATTGTGTGCTTTTGCCGTGCGTGGAGAGTCCGTACGCCAGTCTGATTATGGTAGAGGTTCTGTTGATCAACCCTCGCAATTTAATTCGTACAAACCGCAAGGTTCTTCTAATCATTGGAACAATGGTCGTTCCCAAGGTAAACAAGGTAATTGGGGAAATCGTAAACCTCAAGTTACAGGAGGTCGTTGGTCGAATAATCAGTCTCAGAGTGGTCCTGTTCGTAATGAAGAAGTTAGGAACTCTGGAAATTTTAATTCTGTAAGGAACGTCCGCTTCCAAGGTCCTTCAAATGGTAAAGGTGATGTCAGACACCAGGAAGATACTAACCGTGGTGAAAATTCGAATCGTCAGGGAGCTCAAGGTCGAGTAAATAGTAGTTCTGTGAAGTGCAACACTTGTGGTCGTTTTGGTCATTCGGACCGCACATGTAATTCTCTTCAGGAATGGCATCCGGAGACCTGGCATCGTGATGTGATATCGATGTCATCAGTCGTCAATGTGGACGACAACAGTATGGGAGGCTGTTCGAAAGTTTCTGTGAGTTCTTTATTACCTGCACCTATTGCAGGCATTTTGATCAATGATGCCAACGTCAAAGCTTTGTTAGATTCTGGCAGTGCTGCGTCACTGATGAGTGAGGAATGGTATAGGGCCATGAAAGGCATTTGCAAGTTCCCCCTCTCTCTAAGGTCGATGTTCGTTTAGTCTCAGCTAATAATTCTCAACTAATAGTTCTAGGTGCTGTCAAGTTAAAGGTTAAGATTCATAGTTTCGCGTGGAAGTTTCAGTTTTGGATTGTGTCAAATTTGTCTTGCCCTGTGATTTTAGGCGCTAATTTTTTCTCTTATTCCGGTTTGTCGCTGGATATTAAAAGGGAAACCTTCTGGTTTAATTTCTGTCCAGAGTTGAAATTGAAATTTTCTGCTACTGAGAGGTACGATGTTGGCACCAGTGCAGTGGACATCGATGGTGAAGACGTTCCCGAGTTGTCAAGTAGTGTCAACGACCTGGATCTTAGTAATCTTTCTGATGGTCAAGCAACGATTATACGTGATTTGTGTTCTCGTTTTCCGGAGGTTTTTACCGACAAGTTAGGAGTCACTGATTTGATTTCTTACAAGATTGTCATGTCGGACAATATTCCAGTTAGGCATCCTCCGTACAGACTTAGTCCGCCTAAAATGAAGGAACTTAAGAAGATAATTGATCAGATGCTGTCAGACGGTGTTATTCGCCCCTCTATTTCTTCATATTCATCGCCTATGTTTCTAGTGCCGAAGCCGAATGGTGGTTTTAGACCCGTTGTGGATTACCGAAGGCTCAATAAGAAGGTGGCGATGGAATCTATCCCCCTTCCTGATCTCCACTCATGCTTTTCGTGGTTCAAGGATGCTAAGTACTACAGTCTCATAGACCTGAACCAGGCTTACTATCAGGTTCCCTTGGCTGAGGAGAGTAAGCATCTCACCGCCTTCACGACGGATTGGAATCTCTTCGAATTCAATAGACTTCCCTTTGGTCTCACTTCAGGAGGAGCTGTGTTGAGCAGATTGTTAGATAAGGTCTTCGCTGGCATTAAGTTTGAGTACCTGTACCACTATTTGGACGATGTCGTAGTGTACAGTAAGATATTTGAAGATCATGTTCGTCATCTTCGTAAAGTGTTCGAGCGTTTGAAGAACGCTGGGCTAACTGTGAAGCTTTCTAAAGTATTTTTCGCTAAACCTCAAAACTCTTTTCTGGGGCATGTTATCTCCTCCGCTGGTGTGTCGATCGACAGCTCTCGCACCCAGGGCATTCGTGACTTCAAAAGGCCCGTCAATGTCAAAGGCGTAGCTCGTTTCGTTGGCATGGCCAATTTCTTTCGCAAATTTATCCCTGATTTCGCTCAGAAGGCTATGCCCTTAAATAAGCTACGTCAGAAGAAGGTTCTGTTCAAGTGGGGTGAGTCTCAACAGGCCGCTTTCGATGAGTTGAAGGAAGCTTTGTGTAATGCTCCTGTTCCCGCTGTTCCTGATTTTAGCAAGAGATTTATTGTGCAGACAGATGCCTCTTTAGGCGCAGTTGCAGCTGTTCTTTTACAAGAGTGTGAGGAAGGTCGTCGTCCTATCGCTTTTGCTTCGAGAACCTTAACTGTTGCCGAGTCTCGTTATTCTGTATATGAGCTCGAAGGTCTCGCTGTCATGTTCGGTTTGGAAAAGTTTAGGATGTATGTCGAACACGTGCCGTTCGAGTTGGAGACTGATAACCAGGCCCTGAGCTGGGTCTTGGCCAGACCAAGGAACACTGGGCGTATCGCTCGGTGGGCTACTCGTATTTCATCGTTCAATTACACCGTTCGTCACATAAAGGGGACAGACAATGTCATTGCAGATTCACTTAGTAGGATGTACGAGGAATCTCCCCTTAAGAAACCGGAACCGGTTCCTGTGGAATCTGATGTTGAACAATTCTCCTCTTTTGTTTAAAGATATAGTCATTCATCACAAAGAAGATCAAGAGTTAAAGTTAATTATTTCGAAATTAGATGCTGGTGAGGTTGTAAAACCTTATTTTCTTAGGCCAGGCGTGTTATGCTGTGTTGCCAGGCATGACAAGAAGCCGAAAGTCGTCTTGCCTGTCCAGTTAGTGGATGCAATGTTAAGATATTTCCATGAGTCACCGGTGGGTGGTCATTTAGGAGTCTTCAAAACTCGTCAAAAGTTAAAGCAATCCTTTACTTGGAAGTGTATGGACCGGGACATTAAAAGATTTGTTCTAGGTTGTCGAAGTTGCAACGTGAGTAAACCTGCTGTCAATAGTAGAGTGGGATTTCTGTCTTCAGAGCCCGTGTTACGTCCAATGGAGAGGTTGTATATAGATTTTGTGGGACCTTTTCCGAAATCCAGGTTAGGTAACCGTTTCGCGCTAGTCTGTGTCGATGGATTCTCGAGATTTTGCTGGATTTTCCCACCAGGATGAGCAACACCTCTGCTGTCATTAAGTGTTTGAAGGTTATTTTTACTTCATTTGGTCCCTGTCGGTACCTCATTTCTGACAATGCCCGTACCTTTACTTCTAATCAGTTCCGTAACTTCTGTTTCGAGTACTCTATCTCTCATGTTACAACTACTCCATATTATCCTAACCCTAGTTTGGCCGAGAGGGTCAATAGGAATTTGAGACCTGCATTAATCGCTTATCATCGGGACAATCATGCTAAATGGGATTCCTCATTGCATTGGTTGGCCTACGCTTTCAATACGGCTGAGCACGAAAGTCGTGGTAACACCCCGTTTTCTTTGATGCACGCGTTTGTGCCGAATTCTCCGTTGTCAAATGTTTGGTCTCTTAATGAACTTCTTCCCGATCAGCCTAGTCCTGAGCGCGTTCGTGAAATTTGGAAGGAAGCTCAGCGTGCTATCAAGATATCTCACGACAAGTTGGCCCAGAGGTACAATCAAGGTCGTGGTCAGAGCAAATTTAAAGTTGACGATCTAGTCTATGTCAAACATTTCTGGAGGAAAACTCCTGGTCATCAAGTGAGTGGCAAGCTCATGCCCAAATTCCGTGGTCCGTATAGGATTTTATCCTTTCCTACCGATGTCACTGTCCTGTTGGAGGACAATGAAAGAAGGCGCATTTTTCGAACTCACTTGTCATATTGTAAACGTGCTGGTGAACGAGAGTCAGAGGAAGCCGAGGAAGCAGAGAACGCAGGATGTGAGGTGTAAGCTGTAGAATTTTTCCTGTGCAGTGATTTGGTAACAGTGATCTCTTTTATTGTATTTTGGTACCGTGTAAAGTTCTTGGAGTCGTGTGTGTGGTGCTGTCTTGGTATGACACTGTGTCGACAGACGTGAAGTTGGAGTTGAAGTTGTGCTCCTGTCGTGTACAATTTGCAGCGATTGTGCTATATCTCCACAAGTACTTCGTGAGTCAGTTCTTCGCCGAAGAATAATTTCGGTTAGGGACAGACATAATGGGTCTTCGAATTTTTTTTCTCAAGTTTTCATTCTTGTCAGTGGGACCTGCTGGAGGTCTTTCTACGCCCCTTGTGGCCTGTTTTTTTCTTCTGTGTTTGGTACTGTCGTAGTGAACATACGGTATGTTCTGAGTCGTGGTACTCTTGTTCTGGAGTGTGTGGATATCAGGGATCCCTGCATTTGCTCGCAGCCCTGATGTCGGACCTTTCCTCGTTGAATTTTAACTGTTCGCTGTGTGTAGCGTGGAGTTGTCAAGGGCTGTTGCTCCATTCATTGTGCGTGGTGCACATTGTGAAGTAGTATCTGTGCCTACTTACTTAGTGGAGGTGATGAAGGCTGCCCTGCATTTGCTCGCAGGCGCCTTGGTGTCGCAGTGAAGGAGTCCGTGTGATGGGAAACCGTGGAGGTGTGTTCTGCAGTTCTGCGAAGTGATGTTTTTCCTGCTATTTGAAGTGTCAGACGGGGGTCGTGTTCCGTCTATGAAGTGAAGCTCTGTTGCTGAGAGCTAAGTTGGTCTTCGAAATTTTGTATGATCCGTTTTGGTGGAATTAGTAAATTTTCTGTTTCTTTGAGTCGCTGTTCCTGTAATTGTGTTGGTAAGTTGTAAAGGTGTTCGAGAAGAGTGTGTTCCTGTTCTCTGCGTTCCGTCTAGGTGTGTTTTCTGTTCTGTGTTTCCTGTTCTAGGGGGCATTTGATGTGTAAGTAATGTAATATTTAAGGTAAATTGTAAATGTAATATTGAAAATTTGTTGACACCAGTTGTAATCTGTGTTGTGACGAGGCAACTGTTTCATGTTTTCTCCCCTGTATTATGAGAGCTGAGCCATTCCTGTGGTCGTGGGTTCCCTAGATTTCTTTCGTGCGGCCCCATCTCAGTATTTTCTCACTAAAGTTGAAATGATGTTTAAAGATTTTCTAATTATTCAATTTCGTATTGTAGACTTAGGATTTTGGTTGGGTACCAGTTCTAGTAGTTTTCAACTCCAGTGAAGTGGAGGTGATCCAAAGTTCAAGAGAACGCTGTTCAGTGCTTCTTCTCATCTTAAATAACTTAACATTGACGTAATTCTGCAAAGCCCTAAAGTCTGCGTGTGCGTCGTATGTGCATCGCCTTTATTAATGTGAATGTGATCTCGTATCACTAAGGCAAGTGAATTGCAGAGTCAAAGCTCACTCAGTGAAAGGTCTTAACTTGTGCTACGGAAGTGCTCAAGCTCTCGCCCTGGTCTCATGTCAGACCAGTGGCATTCTTCGACCCTGCTGGTGAAGAAACCAACCCAACCTTGTGTTGCGTCTCTGCGTGCTGTGTCTGCTCTTGTCCTTGGCTGTTTCAGGGGTGATCCAGTGTGAGGGTGGCACCCCTCACACCTGGAGATGGTAGTGGCCTGTGCCAAGGTCACTGTCATGACGTCGTCCGCCATCTGACGGTGATCCTGATGCCTGCTGGTTGGTGCGGATGGTGATCTCTTCCCTGATGTCGACCCTGGATGCTGAACGGCTGGAGTGGTGATATGGTGGTCATCTGATATGGTGATATGGTGATGTTGGCGTTCCTTCTTGCCAACCCCTGTGATCTTCACGACGTCATTAGTTGGGCACTATCTACCTTCCCGTGGTTTCGACTTCCTGGTGCAGTGAGTGACGCATGAATAAACACTATTTTGCCTGCTTGGCGAACTGAGTTAACTTCAAGAGAACTTGTGGGGGGGCTTCTTCCTGTCGGCTCACCCCTACTGATGACTTTACGAGGGGGAGGCTGTGTCACCCTAAAGACTGGCACACGATTCTGCCCCTGCCGCCAGCTCCCCCGGCAACCCTTTCTACGAGACCTTGTGTATTTCTGGGGGCACATTTAAATGTCCCGCCGCTGACTGCCGCCTTCCCCTTCTCGGCGAGTCGACTGTTCCGGCCAGGCGAAGGTTGTGATCCTTGCCAGGCGAGACTAACTCTTAGCGATCTTCTTGGGCGCTATTGGCCCGGCTGTTTAAATGGGACCAATGGTGCGCTCCCACGTTAACGACTTGCATTATGGGTAAGCCTAGCTCAGGCCTGCCAACCCAAATATCCTTCTGGCTAGGCCTGCGTGTAGCGGACTGTGACTGTGGGGCCCTGCTAATGTTGGCAGCGTCCACTTCCCGATTTCTCCGCAAGGCGCGCGCGACACCACTTGTCACCCGCCAAACTGTGTGCTGTGCTAGCATGCTTCTTCCCACTACGTTTAAACGATGTAACGAAAAGGAGTGACTGCGGGCGAGCTCCTCGGAGCTCGGCCTTTCCAGGCCTCATGGCCTGTCTCCGGACTCAGGTAACATTCTGTTCTGCTTCTGGAACCAGCGATGTGTGATTTAAATTATTCAAGTGACAAGGAAACTTTGAAACCTCGTGGTGTCGTCATGAGAGAGCTGCGTTTTATGCTAATTTCATATTAAGCTTCTGAACTTAATATCTTTTGAACTAACAAACTGTTAGACTTTCATCTTATAGTCCTTGCCCTGTAGAAGGCTAACATTTTGCTCTGCAATCGGACTTTTATTATTTTTTGCGTGTGAATACTATCTTAGTTACTGTTCATTAATTTAGGATTTTGTATTGATATATATATATATTTTGGAGGGTACTAAGTTGAGGACGGCAATGCCTTGCATTGTCGTAGACATGGTGCAATTGCTAACGGCTTGCCTCGTGGTGGGTAGTCGACAACAAGCAACTCGTGTGTTGGCAGCGGTCATGTGAGGACGCGTTGAAATGAGCTCCCACTCTCAGGCATTAGTTCTGACTTTTGATATTTTATTTCACTTCTGGTTTTGTTCTCCTGTTCTGTGCTGCGTATTACTTCGGTAATATCTTGTGTTTTTTGATACTGAGTTTCTGCTCAGTTTTCTCCTTCAGAGATTTTGTTTTGTGACCTTAGAACTTTCTCGAAGCCTCATGGCTTTCGCCCGTGTTGCCGAAGGGCACCTTCTGCCTTTATTTAGCCTTCGTTTTATTTCAGCCCATTGCTGGGCGAACTATATTCCCTGTCTCCAAGGAATATACTTCCGTGTTAATTTATTTATTTAAATTTCTCACCAAACGTGACCGTTAGCATCCAACCCACCATGTGGGGTGTAGATAGGATTAGGAGTGTTCTCTCTCATGTTGTGTTTTCTTATGTTTCCACCTTGTATTTTCATTTTATTTAATATATTATTTTTCTTTAGTTGTTTTCAACCATGGACCTTTTCTTCAGTATTTGGTATGCCACCTTGTAGCACTATCCAGTCCCACGCATCTGTAACACGAGGCTCAATTCCACACCCCGAGTATTCAACTTGCCTGGTTAGCCATTCTTGGTAATGGTTGCCAGAGTCGCGCACCCACGAGAGCCAGTTAGGTTTTCGTGAAAGGGCGGGACACTTTTAAATAAGTACCAGAAGACTGGGAGAAAGGGCTAATAATACCAGTGTTTAAGAAGGGGTACAAGAAGGTGTGTGATAACTATAGAGGTATCACCCTCTTATCACAGATAGTAAAAATACTGGAAAGGATATTAGAAAGAAGAATGAGAAGAAAGGTGGAAGGAGAGTTGCAAGAGGAACAGTATGGCTTCAGGAGTGGAATATCCACAGTGGACCCAATCTTTAGCTTGAGGCAGGTGATGGAAAAGAACTGGGAATATGGAGAGGATTTGATCATGACTTTCATAGATCTAGAAAAGGCATATGATAGTGTCCCCAGAGAGAAGGTATGGGAAACCATGTTTAAGAAGAGACTGGGAAGAGAAATGTTAGAAATGGTGCAAGCAATATACAACAACTGTGTTAGCAGGGTACTGACCCCTGTTGGAAAGACAGGTTGGTTTAGGAACAAGACTGGACTAAGACAGGACAGGGGAGTGTGCTGCCACCTCTCTTGTTCATAATGGTGATGGATGAAATTGTAAAGGAAACAAAGGAAGCATATGGACATAAAGAAATGAAGTTACTGTTATTTGCAGATGATATTGTGGTCTGGGGAAGGAACACCGAAGAAGTGCAAAAACAACTAGATGCACTGAACAAAAATATTCAGAAGTACGGCCTGAAAATCAGTATAATGAAAAGCAAGACCATGGTGATGACAAGAGGGGAAAGACAAGGAAAGGGCACTGTGAAAATTGGAAGTCAGAGTTTGGAAATTGTGGACACGTTCAAATACCTAGGAAGTGAATTGATGCAAACTGGTAGGTTGGACATGGAGATTGGCAGGAGGGTACAGCAGAGCAATGTATTCTACCAAAGTGTAAGAAAACTTGTTTGGGATAAGGAAGTACCAAGGAAAAGCAAGGAGGTAATGTATAAAGTGTACTATGTTCCCATATTAACTTATGCAGCTGAGACTTGGACCCTGACAAGCAGGCAAGAGAGTAGAATCCAAGCCAGTGAAATGAAATTCCTAAGAAGTATGATAGGAAAGACAAGGAAAGACAGAGTGAGGAATGAAGATGTTATGAAGGAAGTTGGGATGGGAAAACTAAATGAGAGAATTGAGAAGAATAAACTAAGGTGGTTTGGACATTTAAAGAGGATGGAGGAAAATAGAATACCAAGACAGATGCTGGAGGCGAAGTGCAAGGGTAAGAGAGCAAGAGGAAGACCTAGAACAAGGTGGATTGATTCAGTGAAGAACAGCGTAAGGAAAAGAAATCTGGACTGGGACAAGATCGTGGAAGAAGAATGGTGGAAGGAAAGAGGAAAGTGGAGAAGTGCCATAAATACCCCGACCCGGCAGGAGCTGGATAAGGGGAAATGATGATGATGATGATGATGATGATGATGATGATGATGAAGTAGGAGAGAAATTCAGGAAAGACTTAGAAGATAATAGCATCGATTAGGGAACAGTATTGGAAATCTTGTTGAACTCGTTTCCATGAGATGTTAAAGATTAGTTCCTGATCTATAGGCCCAATATGATGAATTACAGTATTTTAAGGAGAAATTCAAGCCTAAGTTCTGGGGGGAGGGGGAATATTCAGAGTAAAAGTCTAATGTTTAGGAGATATAACGGGAAGGAAGGTATATCTCTCACTGAGTACTTTCTAGCTCATGTACTTGTGTGGAAGCAATTAGATAGGGTCACCTCAGAGATAGATATTGTGACGATGTTACAGCATTTCCCGAACAGGATACAGGAAGTCGGCTGCATACAAAAAGTTATGACAGTCGAGGAGCTACAAGAGATGCTTACTAGTTTTGATACGTTAAGAGGTCTGAGGGAGATAGGGGTTATAGGTGAGACAGGAGAACAGGGACCAGGAACAGAATCACATTATAAATATAATAATATTTCTTTGTGAAAAGATGGTATATTGGCTTTCACGGCCAGTGAATTAAAACTCATCAATTTTTCTAGGTTTGTGCCGTGTCTTGTTTGTGGTTTCGCCTAGGACACCAAGCTGGCTCATCAGCGGGCTCTTGGGTCCCCGCCCGGACCCCCACTGGAGTAGCGAACTGCGCGCTATCTCCCTTTATATAGAGTGCAACTGTACCTCTTACCTGCGAGAACTAAAAGCTCAAGCAGCAATAACCTCCCTATGAAGGCTTCCAAAAAGCCTAGAAAAATTGCTGAGTTTTAATTTCTTTGTGAAGTATCATAATAATAATTCCTTGAAGCATGAGAATACTGTGAGCTAAAGAAGTCGAGAGTACCAATTAGATTGGTTGAGTAAGCATTAACTTGTAGTTGTTAAGGATTTACAGTTTGGAAGTGGGACATTGGTGACAATTCTTGAGTTATTAATAGAAGTGTTTCTTATGTTTATTAATATTATTATTATTATGGAAAATGAAGGAAGCTAAAATTCCATGTTGTAATGAAAATGTCTGTATGGAATAGAGGTCGATTACAGACAATCTCCAATTTATGCCTGAGAAGGAATTTCGGAGGGTAGAGTCGTTAACCCACTTATCTGTGCAGATTGCAGTGGATACAATTCTGAGTTTAAAATTTTAGAAGCTTCACTCACTCACTCACTCACTCACTTAGAAGACCTCTATCGGACACGAAGATCCCGCGCTGATCTCACAAATTGCCTCACTGAACTCTGTTTTGGGCGAGTTCTTGCCAGTTGTCCACATTCAGATGTCTACAAAGTTTGGAGATTTCATTTTTCTAGGAACTCAATGTTCTTCCTACTGGCCTTTCCCCTCTTGGTTCTTCTTTAAAGATTTGTAATACCATCCTATCATCTCCGATCCTTAGTAAATAACCAGTCCATTGAAGTCTTCTGGAGTTAATGATGTTGAGTATTGGTGCTTGCTGTGATAGTGAGTGTAAGTCATTACTTGATCTTTTTTCCAGCTTTGAGTCAAAAAATGGTTAAAAAATTGTCCTATACAATTTACTTTCGAATGCCTGCAACTGGTGTTCTTCCTGTTTTTTTTTACTCCATGATTCAGCACCATAAGTTACAACTGGCCTACTGAAGCTTCAGATTATAAACATTTAATTTTATTGTACCTCGAGGTACGGTAATTAAATACAATTACAAATAGTTTATTTTGAAGCATCCATACAGTAAATAGTTGAATGAGCGTATTATTTAGGTGACCATTATTGCAAGTCACAGTGTCATAATAATAACCCCTGTTCTGTGCATAATACCAGAGGCATTTGTTAGTTAGTTATTGTTGTTTTAAAGGGCGGAACTACGAGGTCATCTGCCCCTCAGAGGCATTTGCCCCATGTGTTTATTTCTTTTGTGAAAAGTCTATAATATGAAAACAGCCTCTCATGAAAACGCATTTTTTTAATATTTTAAATAAATGTTTAGCGAAGTATTCTATTGTAAGGATAAGTATCAGACGAATACAATAAGACATGGATAATTTGTGTGAAATACTAATAAAAGTGCAAAACATAAATATTTTATATGCAGTATATTGATCAACAATATTTCAGTGAATTCTTATTTTAGAGCTAGGTATAGAATTTGTATAAATGTAATTACGTTCTGTGTGCTCTCTTACATTATCAAATACCAAAGACATTTAGAGACACTTACTGAGACTATGTTCTTTATTAGCTGAGATGCATTGTTTAGGATGGAGTAGGATGATCCTTGAGGTATTTAATTTAATAGGTTGCCTTTAATACAGGCTAGTCCAGTATTTGTTCATATAACCATAACCCTATGGATCAAAGGAGTGCGTTCTTTTCTTGTTCATTTATAAATAAAAATGTGAGCTATTTTTAAAATGTTGGGTTCTGCTTCTTGTTTTGAAAAATAAAACTCACTCTTATCCTTTACGTGGGTCATGAGGGCAGTGTGCAATTCAACAACTCGGCTAAACCCAGGACGCCCTGAGATCGAGTTCGCATGCTTTCACTGTGCTCAGGTACCTCGCATGTGAACGCTGATCCGGTGGTATACGGTGGTTCGCTACCCAGCACTGGTGGGCTGACGGGGACAAAAATTCTATACCACCATTTTTAACCATGCAGTCGACGCACAGTGGTCCGGATCCGTAAAAAAGCGGACAAAAATAGATTTTTCAACTTTACATTAGAAAGGCCAAACCAACTCCCACGTGAAGTATGTTAATCAGTGTACATTAATTTCACTTTTTCTTTGGAAATTGCTTCTGTGTTTCTCAGATATAATACTACAAAAGTGATACAACTCTTCGTTTCTGAATTCCGCGCTCCATTAAGTAAACTTTGAAATATCATTCTAACTTCAAAACGAAACTCGGGGTCTATAATACTATATCTGTATGTAGTTTGTGATCTGATATATTTGATTATAGCATGATTTTCGATTTCAGATCACTTATAAGGACTGTTATACTTATTTTTATAGTGCTTTATTTTCTTCAAGAAAAATAAATTTTGCTTGACCTACAAAAAAATGTATACATATGTATACCATGAAACTTATGCTAGTTTTAAAATGAAGACTGGAGAATATATCCTAAAAGATTTCATCGCCAGAACCCGCCAGATGCGTGATTGAGAAGGGAGAGAACATTACTACGCGCTCTGAGGATAAACACTCGCGCGAGATAAGGGCCTGTTGAGACATTTGTTTATACTACGCAAGGGATATCTCGAGGCCATGAAACCAAAATAATCTTCAATCACGAGAAGTAATTGATTAGTAGTAGTTGTGTGTGTTGTGAAGAGTGAAAAATGAATTTTCGTTGTTAGTCGCAGTGATCTTATTAACAAGATCCGAGAGAACAAAAATCAGTCTCGCGCGCGTCAAGGAAAGTTTGTGGTAACATACCTCCTTAACAAATTCCAATTAAATGTTGACGACAGTGTAGAGAAAACAGTGTATAATAATATAAGAAGCTTTTCTTTTTGCCGTATGTTGACCGGTGGAGAAAGTGTAACTTCTTAGAACATGCTTTTTTTTTTTTTGAAGAAATATTCAGACTGGTTGAAAACAGAAATTGTGATATCAAATCCGAGCATTCCTGGCTCCGCAAAATCAGTAGATCGAGGTCGTCCTCCAAAAGAATTTCAAGAGCTAACGGAGAGAAGCAAAATAAGGAAAATTAAAGACCTAAGAGAGAATGCCACTTCATCAGAGCTTGCCTATGCGACCGTTATGAATTTAAGGGCAGAGGGAGACGATTCATTAGCCAAGCTAAAAAGAAGCTACCACGACCACACCAACAAGGGGCAAACGAATGGTGCGAAATTTTCAGAAATGAAAAATCTACATAAGTGGCACAAAAGCTCGTCGACAATTTACAACTTGAGTTTGGAATTTCAGTTCCACACGCCCACTTTCGATTTTTTGAATGTCTCCTGCATATTTCGTACCGCCTGGGTTTTAAAAAGTGTAAAGTGAGCGTGAAAGATGGTAATCGAGACTTATTCGAAAGAAAGAAAATATTGTGCAAGACACATTCAGAACGAGATTAGGTCTTCTAGTTGATATTCCGAAGCCTGGATATGGAACAACCAGTGATGGCAACACTGCCCGAAGGTTTTTTGATCAACCTCAAGTAGCATCCGAAATAACAGGGGTAGTTAATAACTCGTTTTGGAATAATTTTAAAAGCAATTTCCTCTGGTAATGAAATTAATAGTTCAGAGTTCAATTCCTACTGCTGCGAAACAGCAAGCTTATATGTACGGCTATATCCGTGGTGTTACATGCCTCTAACACTCCATAACATACTTATCCATGGATCTTTCATTATAGAAGCAGCTATTTTGCCGATTGGAGAACTTTCAGAAGAGGTCTTAGAGTCTAGAAACCAAGAAGTAAGAAAATATAGAGAAGACCATACCAGAAAATCCTCAAGAATTTCCAATAATTTTGACTTGTTCCATAGACTATTGCTAAGCTCTGATTCAGTAATCTCAAGCACGGGAAGTCTACCGAAGAAGAAATGAAGACAGTTGCCTCAGGAGGTGTGTAATTTATTGTCAATACCCGAGGACAAGACGGAGCAGGAAGGGGAAGAAGAAGATGTCGACTCATCCAGATCAGAGGATGAATAAGTAAGTAATTTTATGTACTAAGACAAATTTACCTAATAGTAACATCTAATTTAAAGTTTTATACAAAAGCATTTCATTTCATTTAGCGGAAAATATTTTTGTCCGCTTTTTTTCAAATCCGGACCACTGTGCGACGTATACACGGAAATTTCTATTTCCATAATAATTGTTCATTCTTTCGAACTGTACGTTTATATGCGTAATCCGCACTTATCAAGAAATACTTTCACGATATTTTCGCTGTTTTAACACAATTTTAGCAATTAATCTTCTTCACCCTGTGGTGCGATACTTGAACTCACGAACTTACGCCCTCAAGCATTCAACAAGGATTGTAGTGAATTTCATGAATGTTTCCGACTACCCCGATGTACGACCAATCAGGTTGCTCCTTTCGCCAAGATGTTAAGGAACTACAATAATGATAATAATGTTATTGGTTTTACGTCCCTTTTAACTACACTGGCTTTTAGAGACGCCGGGGTGCCGGAATTTTGACCCGAAGGGGATCTTTAACGTGCCAGTAAATCTACTGACACGGCTCCCTCGCATTTGCGCACCCTCAAATGCCAGCTGACTGCGTAAGGAACTACAGTAGGCCTATATGGAAGTCTCAATACCTTTATAAATTAATGCCAAATGTTCCTTAGAAAATTTCCAACTTATTTCAGCATATTATCCAGATCTTCTATTATTTCTGGATTTACCCACAGCTCTTGTTTCTTGCGATATTTACAGCTCGCTAGATCTTCTTACACAGAAGGTGCTCAATCTTTCTCCATGCAGTAACACCATAAATCGTCTTGGCTTGTGATCTCTGATTATGATTTGACATTGTAACATATCATGACGTAGTACCCTGATCTCCGTGCAATTTATGACCTAGCGAACGGGATAATATCTTTCTCACATGATACTATTTTGTCTTTCAGCAACCATTTTAGTTTGCAAGCCTCTGTTTGTGAATAGTCGCCCCCAAGATCCACTATTAGCAGGTAGCACTGCGGCCTCCTCTGCTTCTACATCTCTCACTTTGAATTGGTTCAACACTGAATCTAACATCGTCTCTTAGGCTTGTCTCTGCTTACCTTACCATCTGCCGCAGAACTCATTAACCTCTTAGATAATCTCTCCTCTTCCATTCTCTTCACATGACCTCACCATCTAAGTCGACTGATACGAACAGCTTCATCTAGCTTATTGATTTCTAACTGAGCCTTCATCTTTTCATTACGAGTACCTTCTTGCATTTCTCCCGTCTATTTGTCCCAGCAATCATATCAGTTGCCTCTAGCTTATGTATAAGATATCTTGAACCTAACCAGCTCTCACTTCCACACAGCAAGGTGTCTAAATACTGAGTGATGGAGGAAGAGTTTCGTCAATACACTAACTTCTGTAGATACTGCAGATACTGTAGATCGCAACTGAGAGCTCACTGCATTGGCTTTAATGCACATCGACTCTATTTCTTTCCCCATACTACTATCCTGAGATAATACACAGCCTAAATGCTTAAAATGGTCCACCTGCTACAATTTAGTTCCCCCTACATGCCATTCAATTTCCCTGTGTGTCTTTCCTACCAACATAACCTTCATTTCTGAAATATTGATTTTCATTCAACACACCCTACATTGCTGCTCAAGCTCTAACATGTTGGCTTGTAAGCTTTTAATGGAGTCTGTCATTATCACTAGGTCACTAACATAAGCCAGACTGCTTGGCTGGTTTCCACATAATTTAATCCCACATAGCCAGTTTATGCCCTTCAGCAAATAGCACATGTATTTTAAAACAACCTTGCCTCACTCCTTCAAACAACTTGAAACCAAAACCTCATCCTACCATCAACTCTCAATGCAGCTTGATTACCAACATAAATACATTAAATTGCCTGTAGTAGCCTTCCCTCAATACCAACTCCCTCAGGCTGCTCAACCTCTTTTCACTGGGTAGTGGGTTCTCTATCGTACACCACCTCCAGATCTACAAAACACAAACACAACTGCTTGTTCCTCTCGTAGCATTTCTGAATAACTTGGCGCTTACTGAACACTTGACATCCTGACATCCTCGTTGTGGTCTAAAGCCACACTAGTTTTCATCTATCTTATTCTCAACCAATGATCGAACTTTCCTTTCTACAATGTCTGAGTACACTTTGCCCGGGACACTTATAAATTAGTGCGAATACTTTTCTTTTCCAGTTAGAGGGTACCGTACCTTTCCTAAGTCCCATGCCAATTTTATTACCCTATGCAACCATTCCACCATTTCATTAATTTTATCCACAGAATTAATTAAAGTTAAAGAGAATAGTTGAGTATGCCTTCGTAAGAACAATTGATTTTGTAACTTTCAGTCAGTCAACACAAAATAATTCAATTACTGGAATATGCAAAACAATAAGCCGAAAAATGTACATGTGATTAAGATATACGAGCTTTCCACCTAGAAATTATAACTTGGAAAATATGCTAGAAAAATCAATGATTTATATTGTGCTTAGTTTTGAATCAGAAGAATACAATAATTATGAATGATTTAATCAGCCCGGAGACTGGTGAAATCCCCCAAAAGCACCGCCTTAGATTAGCCTATGTGGGTGGAAACCACAAAAACCCAATGCTGGCATACTAGGCAAGGTGAGGACTGAGGTAGTTTGCCATTGCTTTCCTCACTGAGTCAGAACAATAACACTGACCCTATGAGTAGAACCTTTCACAACATCCACAGGCACTGGCTGTGCCCTGAATGCCATCACTCATACCTCAGTAGCTTTCATATAATCAAAGCCATGAATGAGACTGAGACATGGGTAAAAAGCCACATTTTACTCTAGCCTGTGTCAATAGACGAATGCAAATGTACTGCATTCATCACGAGAAGATAAACAGGCTTTTATAAATGATTTAATGATTTGTCAGTTTCAGTTAAAAAAGAATATTTCATGAACTAGGAGCTGAGCTAACCCTTTTCAAATGCATGCACACAAAAAGAGAAAAAAATAATTTTAAATTTAATCCCATTATTCAGTATATGCCACTGATTAAAGAACTGAAATCAACAAATGTGTGTGTGTGTATGTAGTTGAAAAGGACCTAGTTATCAGGTATTGAGTCTAAATCATTTATGGGCCGTATACACCGTATTTAATTGCAGTGCCGGTAGTGTAAATATATGTATATCTTCATTACTATCATGTCCGTGAAGCTTACCTATTTCAACAAGTACCCTCACGAGATAGTTTGTCCATTGATCATATGATATTATATCGTCTTCTTCGTCGTCTTCTTTTTCTTCTTCTTCTACTTCTTCCAAATTATATATTGAGGACGCTGATGATTCTTCTTTTACAGGGAACATCCAGTCTGAGGCAGGCACGTGAGCATTTCTTTCCCTAGAACAAATTGTGAATAAAAGAGATTTGAAATTGCTCATTGACGAGAAAAGTTTAGGAGGGAATCATTAGACACTACAAGTAAGGATGTAAATTGCTGCAGCATTGGAATCATGAAACCTTGAGGAGGTACTTCACACTGCAACAAATGGTTTTACTAAATGCTACCTCGTGCCTCGCTGGCATCAGGAGAATCCCACCTCGGCCGTCCTGAAGATGGTTTTCGTGGTTTCCATTTTCACCACCAGGAAAATGCCGGGACGGTTCCTTTCAATAGGTCCACGGCCTATTTCCTTCCAATATCCCTTCCCTGACCCGTTCTGAATAGAAAAGTACATGGCCATTGGCTGCATTAATAAATGTATTTATTGTTGATATTGCTTCAATTAAGAACTTCGGTCGCAAGCCTCCGTGGCTTAGGCGGCAGCACGCCGGCCTCTCACCACTGGGTCCGTGGTTCAAATCCCGGTCACTCCATGTGAGATCTGTGCTGGAGAAAACGGAGGCCGACAGGTTTTTCTCCGGGTACTCCGGTTTTCCCTGTCAAAATTTCATTCCAGCAACACTCTCCACTCTCATTTCATTTCATCTGTCATTCATTTAATCATTGCCCCATTGTATTTCCAGCCGGCACAGTTCATATCCTCGCCGCTAGATGGGGGCTTCATTCATTCCATTCCTGACCCGGTCGGAGACTGGAAGCAGGCTGTGGATTTTCATTTCAAGAACTTCGGTCATCAACCCCATGCACTTTTTGAGTTATGGTTATGATGTTATCTAGGTAAAGTACATGTTGATAGCAATTTCATGCGTTTTGGGCGAGTGTTAAACTGGTTTAACTTTTGTTTCTTGGTCATTGTAATTGCGCGTACTACTGTATTTTTGGGGTTTAGGATTGAGGTAGGTGCCTTGAGACTTGAAATTAGGTACTATGATCATTACGGATGGCTGCTGGAAGTGTTGGGATCGAATCGTTCAATATCCAGACTTCCAGTTCTCCCCTTTCCCACTCATGATGCTTAACTTGACATGCAAGACTATGCTGCAAAGGTAAGGAACGAAGCTGGTTGTATTATGTAACCATTAATCTCGCAATAATGAGCCACATAACCTATATTTTACGTGGAACTCAAACCACAGGACGTGATATTCACGTGCATTAACCGGGAAACGAACCCGGTCAGTCTTGGTGAGAGGTGAGCAGCTTGATCACAGCTCCATCACTTCCGCACTCTACGCTGCAAAGGTGTGTGTGTGTGTGTGTGTGTGTGAGTATGACGTGTATTTCTGACGACCTGTGTTATTGTGATGACTGTGGTGGAGCGTGAAACTATAATATAAGGGTCTAAGATTAGGGTAGGACCCCTGGGTTAAAAATAAAGTACCATCCTGGCATTTTTCTGGAATAAGTATAGAAAACCATTGGTAAAGCACCACGCAGGATAGGTAGACGTACTGTTTGAGCCGGAACTCGAAATTCGAAACTCCACACTGCAGTTCATTGCAGTTTATTATGTGACTTAATGTGCACAGCTACAATGCTGGGTTCTGATGGATGCATGGACATCCTGGCACACAGGGACACTAGAAATAGGGTTATATAGACATAACAATACGATAGACCAAATCAAGGGTTATCTGAACATATCGAGCTGGATTGGGAGAGTACTCATGAAGACCAACTGTTCAAAGACAGAAAGAAGTGGAGAGGGCTCGTGAACAGCACCCGGGTGACTGGAACTGATTAAGATGATGATAATGAAGATAATGATGATAATGATAATGATGATGAATAATCAGGTGTGAAATAGTAAAAAGTCAGTCTTAAGAAGTAAGCACTGAAAAGTAAAACCCATATGAGACAACTTATACTCCAAATTAATATAGGCCTAATGCATAATTGGAACACTTAGAAGTAACAGAGCTTCCAATGAAGTTTCATGTCATTCCCAATGTTTAAATAATATTTCCAGAAAGCTGTTGGACTATCTACATGTTTATCAGCGACAATGGTCAAGAAATCATGTTAGATATTAATCAATCATATTATTAAATTGGTTGTACATGATATATTTTAAAAAATGGAGACTTGCGTTCTGTGGGACTAGGATACACAGGTACAGTTTCAGAAAGTGGTTGGACTATCTAAGAGTGTTCGCTTTTGCGAATATAAAGTAACGTGTGTTCCCCTTGTTGGGTTTGAACACCTATTTGACTGTCAAATCTCCCCTCATTTGTAATCAAGCCACTGAAGCGAATTAGCCTTATTTATTTCTAAATATATTCATATAAAACAATCAATCTTTACTTACATACCGTATATGTAGTTTCTTCCTCTGTTACTATTGGCACACGCTAAGACCACTAAGGCCACTCGTATATTCAAACTGAGAAGGACAAGATAGATGCCTCACTCATCGCTCTGTCTTGTGAGTGTTCGTGATTGTCTGCCTTGCTGCTTGGAACGCCGTCATGTGGAATCTACTCCATCAAGAACTTGCGCATCACTGTATGAAGCCTGGGTGCTATCTTCCCGCTGTCTACCTGTAATCTTCACCTACTCGACCACATCAGAGGGTCAGCGTCAACGCTAGACGCCTTTTTTAAACCGTCGCCATTAGCTGTCTCCCTCTCTACACCAGACCGCTTCATAAGGTTCAGACGCCGACGCTAGCCGTACCATTACTTCGCCAGCCCAGACCAGAGGACCATGCCGACGTTATGCGTCCCTATTCAACACGCAATCACCTGGTGGCGTCATTCATTACCTCAGCTGTAATTCTCCGATTACTGGTCGTCTTCAGCGTGGCCACAGCCACACCACATCGCTCTTCAGTGTGGCCACTGTCACCCCCTCTACATTGACAGCCGACCAAGTATGGTTCAATGGCACGTATTGTACAGCCCCAGCACGTATAAGGCCGTAACACCCCTAGAAACCACTTATATCCCATAAATTACACCGAGTCCAGCACACAAGGCGGAATATGTGAAGCAACAACCATAAACACGCGATGAAGAACAGCCAACAAGGAACCCAGGCAAGTTTACATCAACATGGAATAGCGTTGAACAAGCAATGAACACAGCGAACGAATAAATAGACGGACGGGAGGAACATCGGGGAAAGTTGCTTCCACAATCGCTGCCGGTGGCCACCAAGCTGTACATCGACATATCAACTCTACACTCTGACTACGCCAGAAGCGGTAAGTTGTACTTTGAAGATAGTCCTGAAATCCTACACACGCCCGACCCTCGTAATCTGTAAATTCATCTTGTTTTCGAGTTGCATTAGGTAAACACTTAAGACATTGGAATAAATCCCTGCTCTTCATTCTAACTGTCTACTTGCCAGCTGTTATTTATCCTAACGTAAGCATTTCCGTCCCCCTTCTCCCTTCTCACCTGCACGCCAGGACACGCACTCTCCACGATCAGCATTTAACCACATACGGCAAGGTCACTCGTCTGTACTTCCACAACTGACACGGCCTTGCTGTCTTCCCCTTCTTTTCGATTGCACGCACCCGTCGCACCCTCTCGACTTCCTAACACATCACCCCATTTATCCGCCAAGCGAGTCAGCCTCTTTAGGAACACCCGAGAGAGTTGAAACAACTGGTGCAGGCACCGTGCCGCATCAACGAACATATACTTCTTGCTTCATACAATTATACATTATCGCTCACATACAATCACAATTTACTCCTCAATACACTGCAATGCATCATTATTCACATACAGCCACACATCATCGGCTACACACAGTCATACTCCTCCAATAAAATCATACATCACTAATTACTAGACCTGGGATTTTAAGGCAAATGCCTATTTCGTTCCTTACGAAATAACATGATTTTTTTTAAATATCTTGACGTTTCATGATAAATCCCTTACATTAATAGAGTTTTATAGTGCCCTAAAATGCCTATTTGGACCTTTAGAGCCTATTTTACTATTTTAGTGCCTAAAAATGCCTATTTTCTACATTTAAAATAAAATTCAACTTCTGTAATTTTTACAATCACACAATGGACATCCCTGGAACGAGCAGAACAGCAGAGGGTGGGTTTTTCACAGAAATGTGCTCTTCCCAGACAACTGTCACCAAAGGAATGCTGAGTGAAGGGTGGATGTGGAGGATTAGCTCAGAAGAACAACGAGCAGGTAGTCAAGGACGTACTGTGCCGAGTGACGGGGTGAGGGGGAGGATTATCTAGGAAGAACAAGGAGCAGGTAGTAAGAAGCGACATACTGTGTCAAGTCGCCAGTGAAAGAACATCTGTTTAAGTGAATATAGTTCATCATGCCTAAAACGAAATCATCTAAGAGTGCGCTTATACAACAATGGCTTGTACAATTTCCAGGGATGACTTTTGATGGCAAGATTATTTTCTGCCAGTACTGCAATAAACAGGTATGTGCCTATATCTTAAATTTCATATTAATCTAAAATTAAGGTTTTGATATTGGCTTCTCTAATTAATTGTAGAGACCTACTGTCGGCGCAGAAAGTATGTGCAGTCGAGTTTAAACGCTAATACAATTTGAACCAGTCCACCAATCTAAAATATAAATACACCATCGTAAAGCGTGTTTTATTCTGCGTTATCTCCTGTTACATGCATATTTCTATTGTGTTTCTGGTGAAAGATATATTAGGCGGAATGCAAAAAAATACCTATTTTCTTGTCCGTTTTTTGTAAACAACTTTGTAGTTTAATTACATGAAAACGGAGAGCCTGTCGCTCGATTTCAAATAAAAATCGGTATAAAATACAGAAATCATTGTAAGTTTTCGGTATACAACGATTTGAAACAAAAACCTTCAGACCTTTGATGAACTCAGTCTCGATTTCGGAAGACCACCCAGTATCAAACGGACAGTCTTTTACAAAAACAATAACTTTTTTCCAACGTGTGTAGAGTAATTAAACTTCATAAATATATTTATAATAGTGCATTCCATAATCCACCTAAATTTCATGAAAGTCGAACAGTACGTTTTCATGTAACGGTACGACAAAGTTGTTGTTTACAAAAAACGGGCAAGAAAATAGGTACTTTTTGCATTCCACCTAACATAACTTTCACAGGAAACATAATAAAAATATGCATGTACTGTACCAGCAAAGAATGCAGAATAAAACAAGCTTTACGATGGAGTGATTGCATTTTAAATTGGTGGACTGGTTCAAATTTTATTAGCGTTTAAACTCGACTGCAGATACTTTCTGCGCCGACAGTAGTCCAGGCGACCTGGGTTCGATTTCCGGTACCGGCAGTAATTTAGAAATCTATGAGGTCTGGAAGGGTGTTGACCCAGCATCGTGAGGACAATTGAGAAACTACGGTGGGCAGGGGTCACGGAGGCAAGGCAATACGGCTGAGGGATGTATCGTGCTGACCACACGCCACCCAATATCTGCAGGCCATGAGCTGGGCAGCAACCGTTATTGAAAGCCAAGGTCCTTCGGGGACTGTAGTGTTCTTGTTCTTAATTAACTTTAGAGTAATAATGGCTTAATTTAAATAGTTCAAAATTACAAATTTTATTCAATAGCTCACCTTTTCTATTCCTCATCTTAGTCTCTAATTGACATCACTCTATTGTGTTTTAGATTTCACATGAGAAAAAATGCCACCTTCAGCAGCATGCAGATAGTGCCAGTCACAAAGCGAAAGCAGCCATGAAAAGTAACATTAGACAGACTCTGCTCACACAAACTATATCTCCTACAACTCATAATGGTTTCTATGCTGATATGTGTAGAGCCCTAGTTGCAGCAAATATCCCCTGGAATGCTGTACATAATCCGGTTTTCAGAGATTTTTTACAGAAATACACCAAGCAGCACATCCCATCAGCATCTACATTAAAGAAAAACTACTTAGATATTTGTTACAATGAGGTCATTTTGTCAATCAGGGAGGATATTGGGGAGTCTTGCATATGGTTGTGTGTGGACGAAACCACCGACTCTGTGGGCAGGTACATTGCTAACCTTATAGTAGGAAAACTGGAACCCAATCAGGCATCTACCGCTCACCTTCTTTGCTCTAAACAGCTTGAGAAAGTCAATAGTCGAAGCATTGCATACTTCATCAACAAGGGGTTGCAATTGTTGTATCCTGGGGGTGTTGATGATTCTAAAGTCCTTCTCCTTGTCTCCGATGCTGCTTCCTACATGACTGCCACTGCACCTCTCCTCAAAACTTTCTATCCTTCTTTAATTCATGTTACTTGCATGGCCCATGCCTTGCATAGACTCGCAGAAACAGTTAGGGCCGAGTTTCCTGCAGTAAATACTCTCATTTCAACAATGAAGAAAGTGTTCTGTAAGGCTCCATCAAGAATAGCCATCTTTCGAGAGAAACTCCCCTCTATTCCCCTTCCACCACAGCCAATCATCACCCGTTGGGGTTCCTGGATGGAAGCTGCCCTGTATTATGCAGAACATCTTGAGGAAATCATGACTGTGATAGACAATGTGCCTTTAACGGACAACTCTGCATGTGTGTCGTCTGTCAAAGAACTGTTAAATGATTGTTCCAGTGTTCAGAGAGACATTGCGTATATTCAGGCAAATTTTTCATTTCTTCCAGTCACCATTACAAAAATGGAGGAAAAAGGAAACAGTCTGAAACAGCAATTTTCTGTAATTGAAGAAGCTGAGAATAACATACAAAGTGCTAGGGGCAAGGTAGGAGATAAAATAAGAGACAAGTGGTCTAGTGTACTGCTGAAGAACCCAGGTTATTCAATGCTGAAAAGGGTACATCAGGTAATGGATGGGGAAAAGGTAGACTTACCAAGTGAAATTGAATTGAAAAATGTAGGTAAATTTTCCTATGCCCCTCTAACATCTGTGAGTGTGGAGCGCTCTTTTTCTGCTTTCAAAATGATTTTAACAGACAAAAGACACAGCCTGACTGTGGAAAATTTGGGGAAGATTATTGTTATGTACTGTAAAGCAAACTACGACTGAAAGTACTGTAGGAATGTTCCTCACAAATAAATAAACACATACTCCATTCGCGTTTCCACCGTTATTGGATGCCTACAGTGCTGTAATTGTGTACAGTGATTTTAGTATTCAGGTTTTAGATCAGTACTGATAATGATATATCATATAATCCAAAACATTTTTTGACACATTACTTTTTATATTGTTTTTCATAAATGTCTTTTTTATTCTGTCTTAATTTTGCAGTTATTTCGGTTAAGAATAGGGATACCACGTTTGTTAAAGAAATAAAGTATCACGTTACAGTTTAAGTGTATATTGTAATATTTTAAAGTCTATTTCCTGCCTATCCACACATTTTGAAAACATATTTTAAGTGCCTAATTTCTCTTTTAAAAGCCTATTTACTTGTTTTAAAAGCCTATTTACTTGTTTTAAAAGCCTATTTTAGGCGCCTAAAACTAATTTTTTTAGAGCCTAAAATCCCAGGTCTACTAATTACATACGATCTCTCACTATCAATCACATACAGGCACATATTATCACGGAGGACCCACGCTCGACTCCCGAGACGAACACCTCTTGCAAGCACACAGTCATACATTACAGATTAACATATTGTCACACGTTACCATTCACACATAGCATATATCATTTCAATACACAGTCACACATTACTGGTCACACAGACTGTTACACATGATTGTTATACACAATCACACATTATTGTTCACACAGACGGCCACATATTACTGCATTCACACAATGAAACATAATTGTTAACACAGACAGGCACACATTATTGTCCTTACAGACAATCCCCACATTATTGTTCATACAGATATTCACACATTACTTTTAGACCCAACCACACGTTACTGCTCATACAGATAGTCACATATTATTGTTATAAGCAGCCACACATCATAATTCACACAGAGGGACACACACAATCCAAACAATTGCATTACACAACGCATGGACACACTGAAACACACTGCTCGTGACTGGGCCCATACACTATCCGCAAATCCTAAACCTCTCCGCCCTAAGATCAAGGTCAGATACGCCGACCTAATCTCACGAATCTAACGCGGGTCAACTTATTTCCGAATTCGACAGCGCGGCCCTTGAACTTAGGTTACGGTCACAAGCGCAAAACAACACTTCACGACACTCTCTCTCATCCACTTCTAGCTCAGACATAGAAGCCACAACCCCTACATTACCCCCTATTATATTACATCAGCTCCTTGACACACAGACATATAACAATCCACATACACGTATACAACAATTGGCAATCACAGTCAACACAACAAACAAAGAACTCATTACCTATATTAGAACCACTGCTGAGGCAATAAAATAGGGCATCAACAACACGCTACACACACTATATTCGACACAGTCTGCACACGACACCTCTCTTGACAATCTAGAAACAATTGTACCACACGACACACAAATGATACTACATTCTACACAATTCGAACCAGGCACTTCACACAATAACTCGATAACACCTGATCAGACGGACTCGAACACTTCCCTTCCAAACAACAAACAAACATCTACAGAAAACGACATGGCCACACACATTAAGTATCCACTTATTCTGCCCACAAAGTACTCAGGGGCTACTCAGGACCCTGACGAATACATTAGAACACTTGACAGGGTTGTCAGCATCAACGGCTGGAAAGACGCAGACAAATTTCGGCTCTTTCCCACATACTTATCTGACTTGGTTCGAATTACAGGAGCACAATCTAACCAACACAACATGGGCTGCACTCTGAGCACTCTTTACACAAGAATTTAAACATACCACAGATGAGGAGGACATATATGACCAGATAAGCGAGAAGACACAAGGACCTACAGAACACACTAACGCTTACATGAACACAAAACTCCTGATGTGCGCCAAATATGACCCAGACATACCAGAAAAACAGAGAATACGGTTAATTATGAAAGGTCTGAGGCCCGCGCTGGTCGATAAACTCTGCACAATGAAAAACACAACACTACACGAGCTCAGAAAAAACATTAAAACTATTGAGTCGGGCAACAGGATAACAGAGAAAGTCATAGACACACACCTTAAGGTAAACGCCCAGGAACTACAACAGGTTCACGATCTCACAAAACAGGTAGGCTACACGAGATGAAGATCTCCACAGTCAAAACACACACACAAGGTAGGGATACAAGGATTAACAGAGGGAACACTCGACGTCCACAACATAACAGGACCCAATCGCCTCCACAAAACACAGGAGCAAACAACAATCAATACAGGGCACAGGATGACAATTTATTTATTTAGCGTATGATGCATACAAGACCACAGATGAGGAGGACATATATGACCAGATAAGCGAGAAGACACAAGGACCTACAGAACACACTAACGCTTACATATTTACAAATAAACAATTTTCAGCATTAGGATCCTTCATGGGCTGCCAGGTCTTGAATCCATTCAAGAGCTTGTGGAGTGGCTGCATGGAGCTCTTCTAAGGTCCCAGAGTACATATAATATAGAGGACATTCCTGCACGATGTGCTCGATTGTTTGCACTTCGTATCTACAATCAGAAAGAGGCGAGTCTATCCAACCCCACTGATGTAAAGCTGCTCTAGTTCGAGCAGTGCCACATCGAATTCTGTTGAGACGGGACCAGACAGCTCGAGGAAGATTGAATCCAGGTAGTTTGATGGTAGGATCACGTACTTCAATTAGGCCACGAGGTGGAGAGGTAGACCATTCAACTTTCCATGCATTTCGGAGGTTGAATGGAGCTGAAGTAAGTTCCATAGCCGTCTTGTAGGCTGGTTTACGTGACTTCAATCTGGATGTAGAAGGTTGATTGACGTCTTGGTGGATTGGGAAAACTTCATTACCCATAATTCTGCGCCATAGGCGGGAAAGAACTTGCTGTCTCCTGCTGTGAGGAGGACACTATTACACAGTACAGGTAGCCACTGTGAGGGAGTGCAATGTAGAGTGCCAGAGATAATCCGCATTGTCTGGCGGAGTTGAATATCAACCAGTTGGCAATGGGAGCTGTTCAACCATACGCCTGCACAGTATTCAGCTGGAGAGTATACCACAGCCAAAGCAGTAGTACTGAGTGAGTTGGCATCAGCGCCCCATGATGTTCCAGCTAACCTACTTAATACGTTATTACGGTTTTTTAATTTTGCTGCTGTTTTTGCAATATGTTGTCTGAAAGTTAATGCCCTGTCCAATATCACACTTAAATACTTAGGGGAGCTGTTGTACTTCATATATTGGTTCCCGAACTTCACTCTAGGTTGGTACCTGCCTGTAGGTTGTTAAGGTGAAATGTGGTTACATCAGATTTATAAGGACTTGGTTGAAGCCACCACTTTCTGAAATAAACATTCATCTTCTTAAGGTCTTCACTCAGCAATTCCTCTGCTTCACCAAACGTGGCACACTGGACTGTAAGATTTATATCGTCCGCATAGATGAATTTACGGGATACCGTTTCTGGCAGATCATGAATGTATAAGTTAAATAGCATAGGGGATAAAACTGAACCCTGAGGTAGACCATTATTGAGTGTATAGAACCTTCTCCTGGCACTTTCATTGTGAACTTGGAATAGTCTATTGCTGTTTTAAGACAAGGGACTAACTTTATGAGTTTGAGGTGAAGGCCTTTTCTCCAGACAGTAACATACGCCGCTGAGAGGTCCAGAAAGGCAGAAACACTTTTAAGTTTCTTCTCAAAGCCAGTTTCTAGATATGTATTTAAGGCAAGGACTTGATCAGAGCAGTCTCGTTTTGGGCGGAATCCAGCGTGTTTAACAGCGTGTGCTCAATTGCAGGAGCAATTCTATTCAGTAACAGTCTTTCAAGTAATTTGTAGATGACACTGTGTAAGGCAATTGGCCTGTACCTTTGGATCTCTTCCTGGCTTCAGTATTGCAATGATTTTGGTCTTCTTGAAAGACGGTGGAGGACGTCTTGATTGTAGAATGGAACTGAAAAAGTTTGCAAGTCATCGTTTGGTAGCTGGACCACATTTCTTGAGAAACTCCGGATACACACCATCAAATCCCGCTGCTTTTCCAGTCTGGAGAGGGTGACAATACATACGGAGAACAGAGGATCTATAATCCTCATCCCCCACACACACACCACCCCCGCTAAGACAAGGGAACACAGTACAGTACAGGGAACACGATCGCCCGCAGTACTGACACATCCCTGAATATCACACATCACCCTACAGATATACAGATTACGGCATTCAGCACCAATACGCTCCTCCTCAGGACAGACCATATCTGCTGCCCAGCCCAGTAAACCTCTACAATCACTGTCAGGATCACCCACGAAAGGACCAAAGGAGGTACACAAACACAAACAAATACAACAATACACATTCAGAAAACTGATAATGGAGGGGACGCAACTAACGCCACCCGTGGCTAGCGATCCTCTCCGCCAGAAATTCGAGCAACAAACGGTACAGGATGTTGGGAACTGTTTGCTAAAAACAATCAGTTTCCTCACAGATAAAACAGAGAAGGAACACAGAAAACACAGAACACAAACAGTCTAACACATCACGGATCACTGGGATGAATACATGTACTTCGTCACAGATGGCCGTGACAACATGTTCATAAACTACATGAACACAGACGGGACATACGCAGGGGCCCCAGAGGTCACCGTGCTAAGAAAACAACGAAACATAACATACACCTCATACCCTCCACCAGAGGATTCGACAGGGACATACACATTTTGTTCACGGAAAATCTGAACTCAGGACACTATAGCCCGCTAGTACCAAAGGAACAGAAAACACTAGCTCTAAACACAACACAGAAGCCACAGAACACTAAAGACACAAAGGAACAAAAACACTTGCCCGGAATACAACATAGAAATCACAGAACACTAAATTTACAAAAGAACAGAAAACATTAGCTCTGAACACTAAACAGAAATCACAGAACACTATATAAACAAGAGAAAACAACATTCCAGCTTCAAATACCACTCAGTACACTCCAAACACAATCAAACACAAAACTCTAGCTCCAAACACATTACAGAAATCTCCAGACACTTCAAACACAAACCCCTAGCTCCAAACACATTACAGAGAACACCAGACACTTCAAACACAATCAAATACAATGCTCTAGAGTAGGATATAAAGGCCAGTTCTGGGGCAGGGGCTAATGGGCAAGATGGCCGCCGCGCGCAACTACCCTATGTTATTCTAATGGAGGGGTCAGTCAGAGCTGGTGCAGTGGCTAATGGGCAAGATGACTGCCAAGCCCTGAGACCGTGCATGACGTCACAGGGAGAGGTCGGCCGTGTAGTTGCTAAATGGAATATTTCTTCTTCTTCTTATTATTATTATTATTAGGTAATTATTGATTGATCATGTACAATCAAGACCAGCCTTATATTGTCCACTTTTTGGTTTAGTGGCTAGCATTCTTGGCGGTCATTCCTGAGGTTCGAATCCCGGCTCAGCCAAGAAATTTAATTTCTGGTCACAGGAGTGGAACGGGGTACACTCAGCCTTGTGAGGCAAAACTGACAGGAGATGGCTTTTGATTCATAACTCAGCCATTCTGCCTAACTCAACTTCACCTAACCTAACCTAACCAAACCTAACCTAACCTTACCTAACCTAACCAGATCCCACCTTACCTAACCTAACCTAACCTAACTTCAAAGTCAGAATGTACAATACATTTATTGTTTTTTATACCCTCATAAATTAGATATAGAGAATGTCCACCACGATTTAGAGCCTCGAGCACACTTTTCTGACATATATCACTAAAACGTGTAGAAAGGAATGTCTGAAAATTTTCACTAACACATAATACACGTACACCATACATTGTGCCCACTTTTTGAATGTTAATGATACGGAAAAGAGTATGCATTGGTAATTCAGTGAGCTTTTTTCTCTCTAATCAACAGTTCTGCCCCATAGCATTGAGAATATTTATTGTAGTAGCCTATAAAGAAACAAAAAAATCATATCTATTACAGTTTAGCTATAAGTGACCAGAACCACTATAACATTTTATTCTAATAAGGAGATTTCCATAATGATAAGAAAAAATGCTTACCATAATGATGGATTGTGTAAGTAAACGTCTTTTGCTTCTTGATGCCACTACTAAACTGATACTCATACAACAGACAAGTGAGTTCATGTTTCGCTGACGTAATCGTATGTTCCCACGCACTTCCTGTGTGTTGCACGCGCCGTAGTGGCTAAATTTGAAACTAGATGAGATGATTAGCTGACGTAATCGTATGTTCCCCCGCACGCACATGCAGGCCCCCTGTGGACGGGTCCCTGTGGACGTGTCATTGTTGACGGGTCATTGTTGACGGGTCATTGTTGACGGGTCCTTGTTGACGGGTCCTTGCTGACGAGCCCCTGTGGACGGGTCCTTGTTGACGGGTCCTTTTTGACTAATCCCTTTAGACCGGTCCCTTTGGACTGGTCCCTATGGACTGGAACATGACCCCTAATGCTATGATGAAATAAAATTTGTTCCACATGAAACGCATGTGAAGAGCCGATTGCTACTACGAATTAACATGTTTTTTGGTTTTTTTGTTTTTACGCATGCGTAGTTGTTTTTTAATGATTTATAGATGAGTTATTTTTTATTACGAAAAGATCCAAAACTAATAGGTCATTGGCTTTTTAATATCTCATGAACCAATAAGGCTAGGGACTAGTATGAGAGGTCGTTGGACTTGAGGTGACTTTCTGTTAAGTGAGGTGTCATGGGACTCAGGATGGTCAACCCTTTTCCATGACCAACGAATTTACCCGAAAGATCTAATACAGCATGGTCGTTGACCTATGATTTTATAAACTAATCATCGGAAAGGGTCAAGTGAGGTGTCATAGGACTTAGAATGGTTAACCCTTTCCCATGACCAATGAATTTACCCCAAAAATCCAAAACAGCAAGGTCATTGACCTAAGATTTTATACACTAATAATCGAATATCAACATGCGGGGTGTCATAGAACTTAGAATGTCAACCCTTTCCCATGGCCAATTAATTTACCCAAAATACCCAATACATCAAGGTCATCGACCTGAGATTTTATAAACTAATAATCGGATACGAACATGTGAGATGTTTACCATGCGTGATGAAACATAGCTAGGTAGAGAAATAATTAGTGTAGGCTACATGTATGGTGACTGACAAGTATTTTACCATTGAAACTTGTTTTCAGATCAAACTGCAGTATAGAGAGAGTATAGGTTGCAGGTATGGGTTAATAAATGAGAAACGGTGTACGCAAACTCAGATTTATCAAGAATTAAGAGTAGACTATATTTAATTGATTGGTTAAAGATGATAGCTAAAACACAAAAATGCTCAGTGGTTACCGAGACAAAATGGTCGCTACACACAACAAGCTTTAAATACTTGAGGATAATAATCTATACACACACACACACTCGCTTGTTCTAAACTAAACTGTGTTGCTGTCAGTGCTCAGACAGTAGGCTGATGACGAAATGCATGGTAACAGAAATATAATCATTTCCGGTTGTCTAATGTAACCAGCTATCCATTTTTTTGTGTTGCAGTGGTAAGAACTTTTAGCTCTTGAACTGGTAGTCTTAACTCGATTTCCAGGTCTGAGGCCTGGATCGAGTCGAACTAAGAAACAAGGGCATGGTGGTGCAGTGGTTAAGCTGTTAGCCTTTTCACCAGGGGTTCGATTTCAGGTTAATATGCATGTCATAAACATATTAACAAAACAAAACAGAGATAACGTTTAAAACTGATTACATTTGTGTCTTTTCAAATTATTACTTGGATTACAAATACAAAGGTGAACTGGGTTTGATATACAGCTAATGCTGTCTATCACACACTAGACTGTAAGAAAGCCAAAAGAGCAAAAGGCGTAGGTAAAGCAGTGGTAAAATTGCTATATGCAGAGAACTACCTCGCAAAGCTATATCGCATAAACAGTGCAGGATACAATCCAGCAATCAAATTTGTATCTTGTGGAACAGAGGTATGCACTTACGTGAGAAAATGCAAGTTCATGTGTAATATGACCTAACACACAAGTGTTCCCCTGTTCGCGTGCACGATAAGAGCTAACAAGTCACATTATGTTTAGTTCGTACGTAACGTTAGGTTAGGGCTAATGCACACACCCTAGTACACGAGGCACATGCCATTTGAGAGCAGGTCAAGGGATCTAACTTGGTGGATGGATGTGTTCTAACGAGTCATTTGTAGTTGAAAGAGAATAATACTTGTTCTTAAGATGTTAAAACTGAGGAGATGGTACGTGCAGTAAGACGTCTTGTTATTTCCTGTGTCATATTTCAGACATGGCAGAGAGCGCACAGTTATTGCTATGACTAATGCTGCAGTAATTTGAAACCCCAGGTGTTGATCAAGGCAATGGGTGATGATCATGCAAAGTCAGCAGTAATTGGATACCACACATCAACATGGACTAAATCATAAACGTGTTGTCATAACCCGCAGAAACCTCATTGAAAGATTTTAGATTTTACAATTTTTAGATTTTTTGATTTTTAGATTTTACTTTTTTTACATTTTCCTAAAAGAGTAAACTACAAGGTCACATACCTAACCTCATTAAACCTAACTTTACCAAACCTAACTTAAGCTAATCCAAAGGCTAATGCACATACACAAAGTATATAAGGTACATGCAACTATCCTTATGCTAGTCTTATAGGTTACTGTACAACATGATCACTACCCCAAACGGATATATTTCTTTTTTCATTTTGTTGTTTACACATATGTCAATTTTCCAATTGCCCATTTTCAGTTTTTTTAAAGTCAGTTTTAAGTTTTTCAATTTCATAATATGGAAACATGGATTTTGCATTTTGTTGTTTACACATTTATCAATTTCACAATTTCCCATTTACACTTCTTAAAATGTCAATTTAAAGTTTTTCAATTTCATGATATAGAAACATGGATTTTCCAATTTGTTGTTTTCACATTTGTCAATTTACCAAATTCCCATTTACAGTTTTCAAAATTTCAGTTTAAGGTCTTTTTTCTATATGTCTATATGGAAACATGGATTTTTCCAATTTGTGTTTTACATGTTCATTTTGCATTAGGAGTGGAGAGAGGTGGGTAGTAATTAAAAATGTGCAAGCAGTGTCCATTGTTGACAGGTCATTGTTGACGAGTCCTTTTCATACAACAGACAAGTGAGTTCATGTTTCGCATGCATTACCTAAAATGTAATACCATGCAAGTGTTTAACATTTTACAAATTAGCTTATGTATTAGTTTATGTGTGGGGTCTTATGTTGGACATTTTGTGTTGGCTTATTTGACATGTTATTTTGTCAATGCATTTAGTGGATTTTTCTCTTGGTCTTGGAAAGTATATCAGTCTATTTTATCACAACATAATGCTTACTGCCATGTTTGTAAGCAACAACAACAACAACACACTAAACTTTCAAAAAATACTTAAGTACCGGTACTCTAAAGTACTCTCAAGTCGTACTCTTACCTCTATCCCATGCCTAGTCAAGAACCTTTTTTTTTTTTAAAAGGTGAATGGGGAAAGTAGACTATATGTTTAAACTAAAAAAAATCATATAAAGTCTTATGTTAACTCTAACACCTACGTTTATCCCATTCTTAGTCGAAAAATATTATATTTTTTATATTTATATTTTGAAAACTAATCATATGTGACTTTTTAGAATGATTAGTTTTCAAAATATCGTCTACTTTCAAAATTGAACCTTTTTGGATTTTGTCCCAGAGACCTGGGACTTGGTTTTTGGGTAGAGGGGGTAAATACCTGTCATTTATGTCAAACACGTTTTTTTTTGTAAATTTCATAGTTTACAAAATATAGCCCATTTTTAAAAATTAACATTTTTTGGAAAAATGTCAAAAATTCCATGTTTTGTTCTAACGATTATGGACATAAAAGCCATTGATTTGAGTCTATATAGACTATGACTTTTTAGGATGATTAGTTTTCAAAATATAGCCTACTTTCCAAATATTTTTTGGAACAATTTAAAGAATATAATATTCTTTGACTGAGAGTGGGATTGACTTAGGTGTTGTAGTTAGCATATGATTTTATATGATTTTTAGATTAAACATATAGCCTACTGTCCCAATTTACTTTTTTTGAAAAATTTGAAATGTATAATGTTTTTGACTAGCCGTGGAATGGAGTTGAGAGGGAGATGTTGCGTTTCCTGAAAGAAACAGGTTCTCTTAACGAACACCAGCATGGGCTTCTACCTGGACGTTCCTGTACAACGCTACTCACATCAGCTGTGGACGACTGGCAACAAACTTTGGAAAGAATACCAGGCGGTCAAGTGGATCTCGTTACTCTCGATTGGACCAAGGCTTTTGATCAGGTTCCCCATTCACGTCTCCTTGATAAACTGCGCTCCTACAGCTTCGGTGGTAAACTAGTGGGGTGGTTGACTGACTTTTTTACAAACCGGCATCAGAGAGTAGTCTTCCAAGGCGCTCATTCCTCTACTGTTTTGGTCCCATCTGGTGTCCCTCAAGGATCTGTCCTTGGTCCTCTACTTTTCAACATATTCATGTTGGATCTTCCCCATGCAGTCTCCTCAAACATCTACCAATATGCCGACGACACAACCCTCTATCGCAAGATCAAAGACAATAGTGACCTCACCGCCCTGCAGGAGGATCTAAATAACATCAGTGTCTGGTGCAAAATTAACGGCCTGGATGTCAATTTTTCCAAAAGCAATCTGATCTCTCTAACCCGTAATCGAATTCCAGCGGCCAACCATTATCACTTTGAAAACACTCCGATTCCCCGTGTGCAGTGCGTCAAACTTCTTGGACTCAACATCACTTCCGACCTGAAATGGAACACCCACACCGACGCAGTGAGGAACCAAGCTGCACGCCAACTGGGTATGCTAAGCAGAAATCTACGTGGCTGCCGTACCAAAGTGAAGAGGACCGCCTACCTGAGTCTAGTACGACCGCTGCTAATTCACGCGTGCCCTTCATGGAGTCCCGGTACCAAGGGAAATATCCTTAAGCTTGAACAGATACAAAATCGTGCCACTAAATTCATTCTTTCAAAAAATTCCGACGTAGACTCTAAAATCAGACGCCAAAAATGTAGCCTTCCATCTATTGAGAACCTATTTACCCAAATTGATTTGTTATACCTGAGAAAACTTTTTAATAATACAGACTCATCTGCTATTTTAGACAAAATTTCCCTTGGCTACCGATCAGCTCAGAAGGGCCGTGGAGTTACGCTGTACGCCCCACTACCCAGGACTGAGTCGTACAAACTGGGGTTTGTAAATAGATCGGTCTGTGCATGGAACAGCCTACCGTGTTCCCTGAAGGCCAGCAACAATAATGCCGTTCAATTCAAGAGGAAGCTGCGGCATTATTTGTTCATCAAGTAGGTTGTTCCTCATAAATTATGCCCCGATTCTTTGTTGTGCTAGTGTTTCCTGTGTATCTCCATTTACAATATTTAAGTGACCTCTTCTCTCGTTATCCTGCCTTATCCTATATAAATTTACCATCCCTCTAATGTATACTGTAAATAATTTATCATTGCTCGATTCTCACTAATTGCCATTTTGTGTACATATGTAAATATAACCCAGTATATATAGTGGCTGGCCAACGGCCTGTTGTTTGAGTCTTCAGTCTTTTGACTGGTTTGATGCAGCTCTCCATGCCTCCCTGTCCTGAGCTAATCGTTTCATCTCTACATAGCTCCGACACCCTACATCGGAGGCAATCTGTTTAACATATTCTAACCTTGGTCTACCCCTACAGTTTTTGTCCTCGACCTTTCCTTCCATAACTAAGCTTGCTATTCCTGGGTGTCTTAGTGTGTGTCCTACCAACCTATCTCTTCTCTTCATTAGCAGTCGCCAGAAACATCTCTCCTCTCCCACTCGTCTTAATACCTCTTTGTTTGTAACCCTATCTACCCATCTGATCTTCATCATTCTCCTGTAACACCACATTTCAAATGCTTCAATTCTCCTCTTTTCTGCTGCACCAATAGTCCAAGTTTCACTTCCATAGAGCGCCACGCTCCAGACAAGGGCTTTCAAAAATGACTTCCTAATACCTAAATCTATATTCGATGTCAGCAGATTCCTTTTATGTAGAAATGCTTTCTTTGCCTGAGCCAACCTACTTTTAATATCCTCTTTGCTTCGTCCATCACTGGTTATTCTGCTTCCTAAGTAACAGAAGTCTCCTACTTCCTTCAGCTTTTCACCTGCCAATTTGATGTACATAGAGGTTTCTGATTTATTTCGGCTGCATTCCAGTATTTTTGTTTTACCTTTATTTATTTTCATCATGAATTCTTTCCGTATGACGGAGTCCATACCATTCAAAAACTCATTCAAATCCTCAGGCTTGTCGGCCAAGATGACGATGTCATCAGCAAATCTCAGAGTTGAAATTATTTCTCCTTGAATCTTCACTCCCACTTTAAATTTTTCTCTAATTTCCTTCATTGCTTGTTCAATGTAAAGATTGAAAAGTATGGGGGATAAGTTGCAGCCTTGCCTTACACCTTTCTGAATACCAGCTTCTCTCTCATGTCCTTCAACTCGAATGACTGCTGTCTGGTTTCTGTACAGATTGTATATCACCCTCCTATCCCTGTACTTTATTCCAATTGATTTCAAAATGTCAAACAATTTAGTCCAATCAACGTTATCAAAAGCCTTTTCTAAGTCTACAAAAGCCATGAACGTTCTCTTATCTTTCCTTATTCTACCTTCTAAAATCAGCCTAAGACTTAGTACAGCTTCCCTTGTTCCTACATTTCTCCTGAAACCAAACTGGTCTTCACCCAACTCCGTTTCTATCTGGCTTTCAATTCTCTTGTAAATTATTCTATACAGGGTCTTTGAAGCATGAGTAATCAAGCTGATTGTACGGTAATCTTCACATCTGTCAGCTCCCACTTTCTTTGGTATAGGGATGATTACATTCTTCTTGAAATCAGGGGGTACCTCACCTGTCTCATAAATCCTACACACCAAGTGAAATAACCTGATCAGACCTTCATCTCCTATGCAGCGTAGCAACTCAATCGGTATATCATCTATGCCTGGTGCTTTGTTCCTGCTTAAGTCTTCCAAAGCTCTATCAAATTCTGATCTCAATATTAAATCTCCTTTCGCATCCTCATCAATTTCCTCCTCCCTTTCCATTACATGATTCTCAATCTCCTTTCCCTTATACAAACTCTCTATGTAAGCTTTCCATCTCTCAACCTTTTCTTCCCTATCTGTTAGAGGCTTTCCATTTGTGTCCTTAATATTACAGCACTTAGTCTTCTTTTCCCCAAAAGTATTCTTAATCCTTCGATAAGCTGTGTCTACTTTTCCTAATTTCAGACAATTTTCTATACCTGCACATTTCTCTTTCAACCATTCTTCTGTCGCTTCCTTGCACTTCTTGTTAACCTCATTTCTCAGACGTCTGTATTCTGCTTTCCCCTTTTCATCTCTTAGATTCTTGTGTTTCCGCCTTTCATCCATCAATTCTAGTATATCCTGAGTGATCCACGGTTTTCTACCTATTCTTTCTTTCCTACCAATGTTTTC
Organism: Meconema thalassinum; assembly: GCA_946902985.2. Taxonomy (NCBI): domain Eukaryota; kingdom Metazoa; phylum Arthropoda; class Insecta; order Orthoptera; family Tettigoniidae; genus Meconema; species Meconema thalassinum. The sequence goes on from OX336388.2 coordinate 1,168,317,636, forward strand.
TTCTGCGGATTTTGTTATTTCATTCTTCAAAAGTGCCCATTCGTCTGCAATTGAAGTTTGTTTAGGGTTTTTCATTAGTCCTTCCTTTATACTCTTCTTGAATCTTTCGTTTACATCCTTCTCTTTCAGTCTGTCTATTGCCCACCTTTTTGGCTTTTGACTTTTCTTCAGTTTCTTCAACTTTAATCTGCATTTCATTACAACCAGATTGTGATCAGAGTTTATGTCAGCACCAGTATATGTTTTACAATCCAAAATCTGGTTTCGAAACCTCTGCTTGACCATAATGAAGTCGATTTGGTAACGCCCTGTATCTCCTGGTCTCATCCATGTGTATATTCTTCTATTGTGGTTATTGAATAAGGTGTTAGCTATGACCAATTCATGCTCGGTGCAGAATTCTACCAGCCTGCTTCCTCGATCATTCCTTTCACCTAATCCGAAATCTCCTACTATCTTCCCTTCTCTCCCTTTTCCTACCACAGCATTCCAATCTCCCATTACTATAACATTTTCATCACCCTTGATATACCTCAGAATTTCGTCTATTTCTTCGTAGACCTTTTCAACATCCTCATCATCAGCTTGACTGGTAGGCATATAGACTTGTACCACTGCAGTGCAGGTAGGTTTTGTATTGATTTTTGCTACAATAATCCGTTCACTATATTGCTCATAATATTCCACCCGCTGTCCAAGTTTCCTACTCAATATGAGGCCAACCCCTGCTTGGCCATTGTTTGATTTAGTGCTAATGACCCTATAGTCTCCTGACCAAAAGTCCTGTTCTTCCTGCCAGCGCATTTCACTAATCCCAACCAAATCCAACCTCAACCTATCCATTTCCCTTTCTAAGTTTTCTAACCTTCCACTTCCTAGCAGACTTCTAACATTCCACGCTCCGATCCGTAGATTTCCTCTTTGTCACTTCTGTGTTGAAACACCGGATCCCATGAGAACTCCGCAGTTAAGCAACATCGGGCGTAGTCGGAACTTGGATGGTGTGCCGGTTCTAGGCACTGCGCGCTGTTGGCCAACATAAGGAGGAGCGGAAAGGCCCTGGCCACCCTACCACACGTAAACTCCGGCTGGGGGTAGCCTCTTCGGAGGCTCGGACCTGCCTTCGGGCAGAATACCGATTAAAATTTAAAATATATAGTGGGGGCTCTGACACAATCTGAATGCGAAGTGGGGCTTTGTTCTTTTCAGAGACTCGCTTCAGTGTAATGTAAATATAGTGTAAGGCACTGATGAATAAATATGGAATGAAATGAAATGAAATCATTAACCTTAGAGTAAGTAGTTTGAATTCTTGGAATTTTAGTGTGTTGTTGTTGCTTACAAACATGGCGGTAATCATTATGCTATCATAAAAAGGGTTGAGATACTTTCCAAGAACAAGAGAAATATCCTCTAAATACACTGACAAAGATAAATTGTCAAATAAGCCATTACAAATAGGGTACCACAAAATAACTTGTCATATAAGCCATTACAAATAGGGTACCACTTTTACACCCCCCACTTTTTGCACCCACTTTTGCACCCACTTTGCACCCAATTTGCACCCACTTTGCACCCACTTTACACCCTCTTTGCACCCGAACATTACATCATCTGACATAATAAAAATAGGCATGGTTGTTGTCGAGACCGAGATAAGAGCGGGGGTAATGAATTTATAGTGATAGGATCGGAAAACCCATTATCACTTCAGTAGTGATATCGAGCAAAAATTAAAAAAAAAAGAAATATCGTGTTTCTGACAGAGTGGGATGGACATAGTTATAAGAGTTGAGAGTCGATAATTAATCTAAAAGTACTCTGGAATTCATGGAATCTTAGTGTGTTGTTGATTACAAACAGGTATGGTCACATCAGGTGAGGTTAGCTAGGATTAGATTAAAACATTTCTGGATTTTGTCCCAGAGATCTGGGGACTTGGTTTTGGGTAGAGAGGGGGGTAAATACCTGTCATTTATGCCAAACACACTTTTTTGTAAAATTCCTAGTTTCCAATATATAGCCCATTTTTAAAAATGAACATTTTTGGAAAAAAGGTCAAAAATGCCATATTTTGTTCTAACGATTAAGGATATAAAAGCCATTGGTTTGAGTCTATATATGACTTTATAGAATGATTAGTTTTCAAAATATAGCCTACTTTCCAAATATTTTTTAGAAAAATTAAAAAAAATATATAATATTTTTCGACTATGAATGGGATAAACGTAGGTGTTAGAGTTAACATATGACTTTATATGGTTTTTTTTTGATTAAACATTTAGTCTACTTTCCCCATTCACCGTTTTTTGAAAAAAAAATGTTCTTGACTAGGCATGGGATAGAGGTAAGAGTACGAGTTGGGAGTACCTTAGAGTACTTTAGATTTTTTGAAAGTTTAGTGTGTTGTTGTTGTTGCTTACAAACATGGCAGTAAGCATTATGTTGTGATAAAATGGACTGATATACTTTCCAAGACCAAGAGAAAAATCCACTAAATTCATTGACAAAATAACTTGTCAAATAAGCCAACACAAAATGCCCAACATATGATCCCACACATAAACTAATGCATAAGCTACATAAGCTAATTTGTAAAATGTTGAACACTTGCATGGTATTACATTTTAGGTAATGCATGCGAAAAATGAACTCACTTGTCTGTTGTATGAAAAGGACTCGTCAACAATGACCTGTCAACAATGGACACTGCTTGCACATTTTTAATTACTACCCACCTCTATCCACTCCTAATGCAAAATGAACATGTAAAACACAAATTGGAAAAATCTATGTTTCCATATTGACAAATAGAAAAAAAAACATTAAACTGAAATTTTAAAAACTGTAAATGGGAATTTGGTAAATTGACAAATGTGAAAACAACAAATTGGAAAATCCATGTTTCTATATCATGAAATTGAAACACTTTAAATTGACATTTTAAGAAGTGTAAATGGGAAATTGTGAAATTGATAAATGCGTAAACAACAAAATGCAAAATCCATGTTCCCATATTATGAAATTGAAAAACTTAAAACTGACATTAAAAAAACTGAAAATGGGCAATTGGAAAATTGACATATGTGTAAACAACAAAATGAAAAAAGAAATATATCCGTTTGGGGAAGTGATCATGTTGTACAGTAACCTATAAGACTAGCATAAGGATAGTTGCATGTACCTTATATACTTTGTGTATGTGCATTAGCCTTCGGATTAGCTTAAGTTAGGTTTGGTAAAGTTAGGTTTAATGAGGTTAGGTATGTGACCCTGTAGTTTACTCTTTTAGGAAAATGTAAACAAAAAGTAAAATCTAAAAATCTAAAAATCTTAAAAATGTAAAATCTAAAAACTTTAAATGAGGTTTCTGCGGGTTATGACAACACGTTTATGATTTAATCCATGTTGATGTGTGGTATCCAATTACTGCTGACTTTGCATGATCATCACCCAATGTCTTGATCAACACCTGGGGGTTTCAAATTACTGCAGCGTTAGTCATAGCAATAGAACTGTGCGCTCTCTGCCATGTGAGCAACATGACACCGGAAGGAACACCTGTGTTATATCCAATGACTGCTAACTTTGTATAATCATCACCCATTGTCTTGATGAACACATGGGGTTTCAAATTACTGCACCGTTAGTCATATCAACAGAACTGTGTGCTCTCTGCCATGTATGTAATATGACACAGGAAATAACAAGACGTCTTACTGCACGTACCATCTCCTCAGTTTTAACATCTTAAGAACAAGTATTATTATCTTTCAACTACAAATGACTCGTTAGAACACATCCATCCACCAAGTTAGATCCCTTGACCTGCTCTCAAATGGCATGTGCCTCGTATACTAGGGTGTGTGCATTAGCCCTAACCTAACGTTACGTACGAACTAAACATAATGTGACTTGTTAGCTCTTATCGTCCACGTGCACAGGTGAACACTTGTGTGTTAGGTCATATTACACATGAACTTGCATTTTCTCACGTAAGTGCATTTCTCTGTTCCACAAGATACAAATTTGATTGCTGGATTATATCCTGCACTGTTTATGCGATATAGCTTTGCGAGGTAGTTCTCTACATATAGCAATTTTACCACTGCTCTACCTACCGGGTGACTTAGCCGTGGTGGTTACGGCATGACTGATGGCAGTCGCTCACATCCGGGAGGCGAGGAGGTTCGAATCCCCCCGCCGGCAACCTTGAAGATGGTCTTCTGTGGTTTCCCATCTTCCTTCCAGGCAAATGCCGGGGTTGGTCCCTAACTATAGGCCACAGCCGCTACCTTCCAACTCCTCGTCCTTACAATCCAACTTCCCTCCTTCCCTCCCCAACGGAACTTGTAGCTCACCCATTGGGTGTCCGTCTCGAAGCAGCTACAAAAAACTGGCGAGCCGAACATGTCCTCGGACACTCCCGGCACTAAAAGCCATATGCTAAAAAAATGCTCTACCTACGCCTTTTGCTCTTTTGGCTTTCTTACAGTCTAGTGTGTGATAGACAGCATTAACTGTATATCAAACCCAGTTCACCTTTGTATTTGTAATCCAAGTAATAATTTGAAAAGACACAAATGTAATCAGTTTTAAACGTTATCTCTGTTTTGTTTTGTTTAATATGTTTATGACATGCATATTAACCTGAAATCGAACCCCTGGTGAAAAGGCTAACAGCTTAACCACTGCACCACCATGCCCTTGTTTCTTAGTTCGACTCGTTCTAGGCCTCAGACCTGGAAATCGAGTTAAGACTACCAGTACAAGAGCTAAAAGTGCTTACCACTGCAACACAAAACAAAATGGATAGCTGGTAACATTAGACAACCGGAAATGATTATATTTCTGTTAGCAATGCATTTCGTCATCAGCCTACTGTCTGAGCACTGACAGCAACACAGTTTAGTTTAGGAAAAGCGAGTGTGTGTGTGTGTGTATAGATTATTATCCTCAAGTATTTAAAGCTTGTTGTGTGTAGCGACCATTTTGTCTTGGTAACCACTGCGCATTTTTGTGTTTTAGCTATCATCTTTAACCAATCAATTAAAGATAGTCTACTCTTAATTCTTGATAAATCAGAGTTTGCGTACACCGTTTCTCATTTATTAACCCATACCTGCAACCTATACTCTCTCTATACTGCAGTTTGATCTGAAAACAAGTTTCAATGGTAAAAGACTTGTCAGTCACCATACATGTAGCCTACACTAATTATTTCTCTACCTAGCTATGTTTTATCACGCATGGTAAACATCTCACATGTTCGTATCCGATTATTAGTTTATAAAATCTCAGGTCGATGACCTTGATATATTGGGTATTTTCGGTAAATTAATTGGCCATGGGAAAGGGTTGACCATTCTAAGTCCTATGACACCTCGCATGTTGATATTCGATTATTAGTGTATAAAATCTTAGGTCAATGACCTTGCTGTTTTGGATTTTTGGGGTAAATTCATTGGTCATGGGAAAGGGTTAACCATTCTAAGTCCTATGACACCTCACTTGACCCTCTCCGATGATTAGTTTATAAAATCATAGGTCAATGACCATGCTGTATTAGATCTTTTGGGTAAATTCGTTGGTCATGGAAAAGAGTTGACCATCCTGAGTCCCATGACACCTCACTTGACCCTCTTTGATTATTAGTTAGCGATATATTAACAAAAGTGTAGTTAGGCCATTTTGACAAAAAATAAATAATACATTCAAAAACAGAATGTCACCTCAAGTCCAACGACTTCTCATACAAGTCCCTAGCCTTATTGGTTCATGAGATATTAAAAAGCTAATGATCTATTAGTTTTGGATCTTTTGGTAATTAAAAAAATAACTCATCTATAAATCATTATTCAAAAAGCCTGCCCGATTACAAAAAAGCAAGTATGCATGCGTAAAAACAAAACAAAAGCAAAAAACATGTTAATTCATGCGTTTCATGTGGAACAACGTTTAATTTCATCATAACATTAGGGGTCATGGGCCAGTCCATAGGGACCAGTTCAAAGGGACCGGTCTAAAGGGATTTGTCAAAAAGGACCCGTCAACAAGGACCCGTCCACAGGGGCTCGTCAACAATGACCCGTCAACAATGACCAGCCCACAGGGACTCGTCCACAAGGACCCGTCCACAGGGGGCCTGCGTGTGCGTGAGGGGGAACATACGATTACCTCAGCAAATCATCTAATCTAGTTTCAAATTTAGCCACTACGGCGCGTGCAACACACAGGAAGTGCGTGGGAACATACGATTACGTCAGCGAAACATGAACTCACTTGTCTGTTGTATGAGTATCAGTTTAGTAGTGGCATCAAGCAGCAAAAGACGTTTACTTACACAATCCATCATTATGGTAAGCATTTTTTCTTATCATTATGGAAATCTCCTTATTAGAATAAAATGTTATAGTGGTTCTGGTCACTTATAGCTAAACTGTAATAGATATGATTTTCTTTGTTTCATTATAGGCTACTACAATAAATATTCTCAATAGTATGGGGGAAGAACTGTTGATTAGAGAGAAAAAAGCTCACTGAATTACCAATGCATACTCTTATCCGTATCATTAACATTCAAAAAGTGGACACAATGTATGGTGAACGTGTATTATGTGTTAGTGAAAATTTTCAGACATTCCTTTCTACACGTTTTAATGATATATGTCAGAAAAGTGTGCTCGAGGATCTAAATCGTGGTGCACATTCTCTATATCTAATTTATGAGGGTATAAAAAACAATAAATGTATTGTACATTCTGACTTTGAAGTTAGGTTAGGTTAGGTTAGGTTAGGTAAGGTGGGATCTGGTTAGGTTAGGTAAGGTTAGGTTAGGTTAGGTTAGGTTAGGTGAAGTTGAGTCAGGCAGAATGCCTGAGGTATGAATCAAAAGCTAGCTCCTGTCAGTTTTGCCTCACAAGGCTGAGTGTACCCCGTTCCACTCCTGTGACCAGAAATTAAATTTCTTGGCAGAGCCGGGATTCGAACCTCAGGAATGACCGCCAAGAATGCACGCCACTACACCAAAAAGTGGACAATATAAGGCTGGTCTTGATTGTACACGATCAATCAATAATTACCTAATTATAATAATAATAAGAAGAAGAAGAAATATTCCATTTAGTAACTACACGGCCGACCTCTCCCTGTGACGTCATGCACGGTCTCAGGGCTTGGCAGCCATCTTGTCCATTAGCCACTGCGCCAGCTCTGACTGACCCCTCCATAAGAATAACATAGGGTAGTTGCGCGCGGCGGCCATCTTGCCCATTAGCCCCTGCCCCAGAACCGGCCTTTATATCCTACTCCCTAGCTCTAAACACATTACAAAAATCACCAGACACTTCAAACACAATCGAACACAAAACCCTAGCTCCAAAAACATTACTGAGAACAACAGACACTTCAAACACAATCAAACACAAAACCCTAGCTCCAAACACATTACAGGGAACACCAGACACTTCAAACACAATCAAACACACAACCCTAGCTCCAAACAAATTACAGAGAACACCAGACACTTCAAACACAATCAAACACAAAACCCTAGCTCCAAACACATTACAGAAAACACCAAACACGAAATACACGAGAGAAACACAGAAACAAGCCAGCACGGCCTTCACACACGCAGAAAACACACAAAATCATATCCATACACTCCTCAAAATCACAGAGGTCCTGGAGACCGAAATTATACTGACACACAATCGCATTCTCCCCAAAATCACGGATTCTAAACCCACAGAAGAAACTCAAAAACACATCCACACACTCCCGAAAAGCTCAATATCTACGAAGACAGAAGCGACACAAAGTCACATTCATACAACCCCGGAATACCCATTATCCATAAACACAGAAGGCTCAGAGATACAAATCCACAAAATTCCAAAATCCAACAAGACTACTATCACAGAAACAACACAAAAACATGAGACAAGAGAACACAAGAGCACAGAACACATCACACAGGGGGGCACAAACACAAAATCTACCAACCTGTTGCCAGCCAGAAAGAGGGGTTGCGCAAACAAGGAACAGGCCCAGCCTAGCTTACATCACATTCTTACAACACAGGCGGCACGCAATGTTATTACAGAGCAGTGCAAAACACTCAGGCCGCGGAGGTTACAAACATGCAAACACAGCAATACAATGGCTCCAGACACGCACGCACTCGCAACAAATAAAACAAACATTGACTCACACCACATACGTACGCAAAATATGGAAGCAACACTTGACGGCCAAACTACTTACACTTTGCACAATGCACAAATCCTCCAAAACAACACTACATTTCAACCACTAAACATCATAGCAAAATTAAACGGACACGACACAAAGGCGCTATTCGACACTGGCGCTGCCCTCAGCTGTATCGACAGCAAATACATTACACAGCAGGATATTAACGCCAACACCCACAATATACGGCCAATAGCGGCCAACTACCAACCCTTACACACACTGGGCATAGCCAACATTAGCAATAAAACACAAGGCTTCGGTGGCGTAGTCGGTAGCATGCTGAGCTTCTATGCCCAAGATAGCGGGTTCAAACCCGGCCGAAGCCATCGGATTCTTTTTAAGAGCGTTAAAAATCCTTCAGTGTGCCTTCCTTAGGAGGGGAAGTAAAGCCGGCGGTCCCATGTCATCGATTTATGGCATGTTAAAGAATCTTCCACTAATTACACCTGTGTGAAGCTAAATTGGATGGGTTAAGAATGTAAACAACGCTCTTAGGTTTCTACGTTCGTTGCCAAGAGCCGACTGCGGTGACGTTTAGTAGCTGAGCACTGAACTTGGCCTAGTAGTCGTTGACGGTGGCGCTTGGCGGCAAAAGTAGGAACAATTTGAAAAATTCAAAGTTGCAGTTCTTACTTGAAATAAAAACAGATACACACACTAATACCGTCATCACAATTAACACCGGTTATAAGACAGATTCTACACACACCCAATGTATACGGAGCTACATGACCGCGTTGTCGCAGCCCCTAAACTTATGAACCTACCAACCAACAAGGCTTTGACACACACCGCCCCATGTACGTCATAAAACACTTGTCCACACCATGCATCCTAGTTACAGATTTCCTAGCACTACACCAAGCCAATATCAGCTTCTCACACAAACAAATACAGCTCACAAGCAAAAAACACACCATCATTCATCCCCTACACTACGACTCAAACAAGAAACAGACACACGAGCTCGCCAACACAGACGCGAACCAAGGATACGCGAGATTAACAGCCATAAACACAGACGAGTGCCACTCCAGCCCTATTAGGGTAACACTAAAAAACGCTGCATACGTTAAACCCAGGAACACGATAATGACACATGCACAACATTCATACCAACCTGAGGACACAATACACTACTCCTTCGAACCGAAGACCTCAGGGATCGCATCACAAAACATAACAGTCACCCCACACGACCAAGAAAGGGACTCTTCCCTATTTCACATAATAAACAACGACACTCACACCATTACAATACCACAAGGTACCGCCCTAGGTTGGCTGACACACACCCATGCACACGGGGACACAATTACCAAACAAACTAAATCTCTCACGCAAATCATCACAGACCAGTATACAGGGAAGACATTACAGAAGAACAGAAAACACAACTCTGAGAGCCACTAGAGAAACACAAGGACATTTTCGCCACATCCCTCAGAGATCTACAGTAAACAGATCTTATACAACATCACATACACTTAACACACGATAATTCCATCCACCAAGCGCCATATATGGTTAGCAAGAAGGAAAGGGATATAATTGACACACAGGTACAAGAAATACTCGATGCAGACATCATTTCTCCCACACTTCCGAACTATAGCGCTACCATCATATTGACCAAGAAGAAAGACGGGATACATAGATTCTGCACGGATTTCAGACAGCTCAACAAACTGATAGAATCCGACCACTACCCCCTCCCTAGAACAGACATCTATTTGGACACCCTCAGTGGAGCCAGGTGGTTTCCAACGATGGATTGCTACAGCGGATTTTATACGATACCCATATACGAGACAGACATACACAAACTAGCTTTTGTAACGGAGAACGGACTTAACGACTATAACGTTCTACGTTCAAGAACGCTAGCCAGACTTTCCAGAAACTCATGACAAGAACTTGGCCGGACTTAAAGTGGAAGTCCATGCTGACTTACATCGACGACATCACGGTATTCTCACAGACATTCGAGGAACATCTAACACATCATAACACCTGCTTTGACAGGATAAAACAAGCAAACATAAAACTAAAACCCTCGAAATGTAATTTTTCCAAACAACAAATACACATATTACGACACATAATGAACAGGGAAGGCATTATCCCAGACCCGAGCAAGATTTCATGTATAACACAAATCCCACAACCTGCTAACATCAAACAACTCCGCAGTTTTCTCGGCCTAGTCAGCTATTATAGAAAATGTATACCTAATTTCTCACATATAGCAAAGGTGCTTAGAGACCTCACACAAACAAAAACACCATTTGTGTTCACGGAGGAATGTACTGACGCATTTAACACACTGAAACACAAACTCACTACACCACCACTATAACAACACTTTGATGTCACTAAACCCACATTATTAAAGGTAGATGCCAGCCAATACGGCATCGGAGCGGCGCTAGTACAGGAGCATACAGATAAACACAAACACCCTGTAGCTTATGCTAGCAGGAAGCTCACACAAACTGAACCTAGGTACTCCGCCACTGAAAGGGAAATGCCTGCATTTTCCTGGGCGGTGAACTATTTTCGTGCATACCTATACGGAATACACTTTACAGTCATTACAGACCACGCAACACACTGAATCAAATTCCAAAATCCCAACTCACGGCTCAACAGATTCATTTTCAAACTGTTTGACTACGACTTTGACGTGAAACACCGGAAGGTCGCTACACACACGGACGCTGATGGCTTATCCAGACTGCCCGTTCTTGACGCTCCTTATGAAGACGAAGACAACGCATGGGATAGCATACCCACATACTCCATCACTCAACAAAACACCATACAAGCACAAACAGAAGACCCACATATCAGACAAATCAGAGAAGCCCTACACAACATTATCAATGCTGACAGTAAATACGCACGGTTGGCTCGCAGATTCTTCTTCACAGATTCAGGCGTATAGAAATGCAAACCAAACGCCGCACACGGAAACGCGCCTATTGCTATACCAGACTCACTGAAGACACAGATCATCGCAGATTATCAAAACCCACCCCCCTTGGCGGCTCCCACCATGGAACACAGAAAACATATCACAATGTCAGGGCAAAATACTACTGGGTCAACATGAAGTCTGACATACTGCAATTCATTAAAACATTTAACACTTGTCAGCAGTACAAAAACAGGGTGGGTAAACCGCAGGGTCTCTTACAGCTAATAACAGTGGGAGACATCTTCCACAGGGTTAGCATAAATATCAAGGGACCCATATGCAAATCCAAAGAGGGAAACAATTACATTATAGTAGCATTGGAGTAGGCCTACCTCACCAAATACATGAGTACACGGCCCGTACCAAGAGCAGACACAAAACATATAGCAGAATTCCTCATGGAAATCATTGCACGGCATGGGAACTTTTCACACGCTACTCTCTGACAGGGGGACAGTTTTACAGCCAAAATCATGCAACAGGTACGGTACTTAAACTATTACACATCAATTCATATACAACTACAAGCTTTGTTCCACACACTAACGGCCCCACCGAAGCAATGAACAAAATTATTGCTAAAGCACTCGTGATGTTCACAAGCGGCATGGGAGATGATTGGGATCTATACCTACCCCACATCACATTCACATACAACACGTCAAGATGAACAGCGACAGGGTAACCTACTCGCCACACTTCCTTCTACATGGATACCACACCAAAATCCACATAGACAACATTCACATACTGGAAGATACACTCAAAGACAACTGAAATAGCCAAGGGCAATATGATCAAAGTCCAAAACAGATAAAAAGCAACTCACGACAAAACTCACATCCACACAGAATACAGGCCAGGATAACTGGTAATGGTTTGGTTCTCGGAAGAAGAAAATCTCCGAATTTTGAATTCCCAAATGAAAGGGGTCTTACCTTATTCACAAGAAAATATCAGACCCTAACTAATTAATAAATATACGCAAACATCGAAAGATCATACGCGACAAGGTTCATGTCTGACGCATAAAACCGTATCATTCGAGGACACAGGAAACAAACAAACAAACAAAGAAACAAACAAACACACTCGCCATACACGGAAAAGGAGCAGACAAGCATTACATAACTGCGTAACAGTCAACACACCCACACGGGCTATCGATCAGCTGCACACACACAACAACACAGGTTATCAGAACCAACATACACATCCAAGCTCGCTACAGGCAGTAAATTGACACAGGTTATCAATCAAATCATATCGGACACACAGCTGCTACAATAACACAGGTCATCAGAGAAATCTCCAACACTCCCAAACAAAGAAAAACAGGATTCAAGCCGACAATAACAGGCTCCCACGTCACGAGATCGCATCATCCACCTACGTCATATAGCACGTCACAAGTATGACGTGTAACAAGAATGGCGGCGTACCTACACATACATGCGAGATACCGCGGACACATACGTCAGCATACCCACACAGCGAAAGCCTATCCCACCTGACACATGATCCCAACCAATCACAACGCCAGGCACCTTTCAGTAGGCGAGCGAACTACACGCCTCGCGAACCAATCAGCACAGACAAACAAGATACCAGCGTGCGCGCATGCACAATCACGAACACGCCAGCCATTATACAAATACCTCCCACCACAGGGAATCATACCAACAACAATGTACTCACGTGTACACCAGCGCGATATTCAAACGACCGAGAACCCAGATCACTAACTAACACACCAACTTCTCGAAAGAGAAGAAAATACATGAAGAATAATTCAAAACCACACTCGTATATAAGTCGTCCAGCACAACACAACAATTAAACGTAACTACTTCAAGAAAAGAAGACGATTATATGAAAGGATTCACCAACATACTAGACAAGTCACTTACGCAAACACTCGTACAAATAAACTGCGAAAAGTCAAGAAAAGAAGATTATAACCGCTATAACACTCGTAGACAAGACGAATTATGCAAATCCCAACCACACATTCCGTCGCAATCTAGGATCGATCCACACAAGCCATTACGCGATTTCATCACTCACGCACCACTATTACTCATGGTTGATCAACGAAAAGAGAGGAGGAGATACATAGCCAAGCAATTGCAAACACCTACAGTACTGTCAATACAATTAATGTCACTATCATGTCTAACTTCCAATTCAGGAACAGCACATTTTACAGCACGTCAAGAAGACACCAACACGACAATTTTCGATTGTGTGGGACATCGAACATTGGACCATGACTACACAACTTTATCATGTAATTACATAAACAAAAACACAAAATCAACGCACTAATGCGGCACATAAACAATGACAAGATATGGCATACCTTTGTCAATGACACCTCTCACCATTGATCATCAACACACAAAACTACCCTCCCACAGGGGTAAATAACATTATCATCCACCATCCACAACTGTTAAACTAATCACCATCTTCACCCTTAAATATAAGGTGGCCACAATCCAGCCATTGCTTAATCACAGAACAGTACCATAGTCCATAAGATTATCTGTAAGGCATAACCATAATAACAATTGTAAGCACTCGTGCACTAAATCAAACACGGCACTAAAAGCAAGTATTTCTTATCCGCACCTAAACAAAATCATATCTTGTCCTTTCCAAATCCACTTTGATTTCATTTTTTGCCCAACTAATAAATATAACAACTTGTCACTTCGAATTACACAAACGGCACCCACACTCATCCTTTTTATATTATGGAAGGTGGCTCTATCCCGAGAAGCAGCTCCCATTATGGAAAGGACGAACATATAGCGGACACCAATATTCACACAATCAAACAACAAGGACATATCATATTAGGAAAATCCAAAGAGACCAAAGCAAATAGCCAAACATGATCTGAGGAGTACTGCTCGCCTCATGGGTAGCTAGATGTATCACCATGAATACAAATAATCATAAGCATAAGTAAGTTAATAAGTATAATTTAAGGCTATTAGAATATACGTCTAATGCAAATACACCAAGAGTACTATATATGAAATCATCTCATACCAGAAATAAAGCACATTATCAAAAAAGAGAGAAAAACCACATCAACCACAACCATCTTAAATTGCAACTGTAAGCTGTAAACCACCAAAATTCCCAACTTTAACATTCAAAAGAAAAGAACGCAGGGATAATCCATTACCATGAACGACACTATGTACACACTATCATACCCCACAATCGTCAAAATATTATGTAAAAGATAATGTACCTACCCTACCCTGAAAAGTAAAACTTAGCAAAACAAAAAGCCAGACAGACAATAAACACGCCGTTCACCATAACCCAGAAGAATGTCAACACAGAAGAAAGGAAACGGACAGGAGGGCAACACAAGAAGCAGAAGAACATCACACCAGGACGAAAACCCACACGCCTCTCCTAATACCTGAGGACAGGTATTAGGGAAGATAGGGGGATTGTTAGAGCCCAGCACTTATAAGGCCGTAACGCCCCTAGTAACCACTTATACCCCAGAAATTACACAATAGTCCAGCAAACAAGGCGGAACATGTGAAGCAACAACCATAAACACGCGACGTAGAACAGTCAACTAGGAACCCAGGCAAGTTTACGTCAACACGAAATAGCGCCGAACACGCAATAAAAACAGCGAACGAATAAATAGACGTACCAGAGGAACATCGGGGACAGTTGCTTCCACAATCGCTGCCGGTGGCCACCAAGCTCTACATCGACACATCAACTCTACACTCCGACTACGCCAGAAGCGGTAAGTTGTACTTTGAAGATAATCCTCAAATCCTACACACGCCAAACTCTCATAATCTCTAAATTCATCCTGTTTTGAAGTGGAATAGGGTCAACACTGAAGACATTGGAATAAATCCCTGCTCTTCATTCTAACTGTCAACTTGCTAGCTGTTATTTACCCAAACGTAAGCATTCCCGTCCCCCTTCTGCCTTCTCGCCTGCACGCCAGGACACGCACTCTCCGCGATCAGCATTTAACCACACACGGCAAGGTCGCTCGTCTGCACTTCCGCAACTGACACGGACTAGCTATCTTCCCCTTCTTTCCGATTGCACGCACCCCGTCTCACCCTCTCGACTTTCTAACACATCACCCTATTATCCGCCAAGCGAGTCAGCCACTTTAGGAAGCACCCGAGAGAGTTGAAACAGTATACTATGTTCGGCAAGCATATGATTTCCAAGTGCCTTGCTTACTATTTTTAACGAGATGTGCTCGTACTTAGTAGGGCTTTCCTTCGATCATCAGCGATAGAACTTCAGGACATCTCTCTCGCCAATTAATAAGACAAGTGACAATGTTCTTTCTTTGTAGCGTTGCCGCACTTTTAGGGCAAGTCAACAAATTCTAAATGAACTTAACTTCAAAATCATGAATACTTTTTAAAAGTGTTTATCTATTTATCATAGTAACTTCAAACCTTTCTTGTTCGAATTTTCTTTAACCCGTACAATTTGTCTACGTCGCACTTTGTAATTACTGTTTAAATTCTCATCAGTGCTTCCACACTTACTATTCAAGGACGCATGGTGTCACATATTGTGAAGTTTTATCTCAACAGGCAGTACCAGACCACACTAAGATTTTAAATTCTTGGCCGAGCTGGGAATCGAACCTGGGACCTCTGGGGTAGCAGCCATCAATGCTAGCCACTGTGTTACGAGGTGGACCTTTAAGTACAGACCTATAACAAACATGATTAGATTCATGTAATTCTATTCTATACCTGATTAGTCGCCTCTTTGTAAAAGTGAGGTTCAGTCTAGTGTGGCAAAAGCTAGGATATCTGCCCATGGTAGAGACAAGAAAAGACTGAACATGTTAAAGCTAAGAATAGGCGCATGGAATGTTGGCACACACACACACTAGTTGAGGGCACTCAAGAGTAACCGTTTTCAAGAATAAGAATATCACATCAGTCCAGATTGAAAATTGAAGGAATGTTTTCTTTGGATTGATAAAGCCTACCGTACCCATGTGTTAATTGAGCGTGCTAGGGCTCGTTTGTGGCTAGGAGAGAAGAGAAAAACACACCCAATTATTGTATCATAACCTGTGTGACTGTGATATCAGTAAGAAGTGTACTTACAATACTGAATATATACTTATTTGGATATTGTTTGTTATCGTTGTTAATTCATTTTGGGACTTGGGATACTTTGATCATCAGTCCTGTGTATTTGGGCGTTTGTTGAATTTGTCTAATAACCTGTGTGGTGACTGTAATAATTAGTACTTTAAAACGCCGCATATACGAGTACATTCTACTGGGACGGAAGAGTTGTGACAGACGTTGCCATCAGTAACAACCAGCCAGATATCATAGTCGTTAATAGAGACATTACTGAAAGACATCGCATATCCCAATACACAGAACATCCAAACAACAGCTGCTAGTAAATTTCTGAAGTACAAAGAGTTGGCAAGTGAGATAAAGCAGATGTAGAAACTTGAGTTGGTAACCACAATCCCAGTACATGGGATCCATGTACCAGTAGTTGTATCTTGCACCAACGGTCGATGTGAGGAGGCAGTCCGGGGACCTCCCTTGCTCGACTTGATGCTTGTGTCATGTCTGTTATGCCCTGTACATACTTGTACATATCCCCTGAAATGAGGTAACTACAACTACTTTCTAATTTCAACGTTCTGTTACCAGTGAAAAACTAAACTCTACTGGGAGACTTGAGGCTGAGATTTAATTAATTTCGTCTTGTAATCACTATTCTTGAACTTTCATGTGGATCCTTGTTGTACCTTATTTTAGGGAACACAGCACCCTCATCTGTTCAGTAAGACTTGTAAATGACACCATAGTCAGGATTTCGAGCCTGGATCTCCTGTATTCTTGACTGCACTACATTGGCATCCATCATTCATGATTCATTTCAAGTCTTAAATACAGAGGGCATTGCGGACCGATACATTGAATATCAACAAGATAACCGTGTTCTCAAAATTTAACACCAGATCTACCTATGTGCCATAATCAAGGTAGGCTACTGCATGTATCTGAATGAAAACTTAAAAATATCTGCTTATTTAAAACTATTCACTCTGAAATACATCCAAAGGATTACAAGGTGCCATTATATACTGCATTTTTTTAGTTTTTCAAATTTTTAAGCCATTCTTGATCTGGCACCAAGGTAGCATGTAAAATTCCCGGATTTATTTTCCAAATCAACGTACAGTAATCTGAACTTACGGTATAAACAGTTTTTTCTCCAGGATTTTACCATCTCTTTGGATTAGCTTGTATTTCTCAATTTTTTTAATAAATTTACATTCGAACTGTTCCATAAGCAGCATATGCTGTGTATGTAGATCTCCATACAATCGAAGGTCACTGAGTATCATTTCAGCATATTGCTGAAAGAAACAAACAAAACTGTTCAATGTATCTATAAACATCCATCAGCTTGGCATCACATGGAAAACATCAAGTTTGGCATTAACATTTGGGCATGCACACCTTCAATCCACTCCCTGATGAGCTTGTTTTGACCTAGTGAATAAAGACATGAACATCATTTTTAGCCTATTTTCATTTATGAAAAAAAAATAGGCTTTTGAGATCACCTTTTGTCCGTGTGTGTGTGTGCGTATGTGTGGGTCCCCCCGTAATAAAATCTAAATGGCTAGAGCGATTTCAATGAAACTCGGTGAGGTCATAGCACCACTTCGGTCGACCCCGACCGTGCCCTCCAAATTTTATTACGTCTTACCAATCCAACATGGCAGCTGTGCGAAATATTTCACTGGCGTTCTATATCTCCGAAACTATTACTGATATCACCTAGAAATTTAGTACGGTGATAAAGGGCGCTACTAGATGTTTATCTATGAGACTTTCAAAAACCTGTTAACCATAAAACGAACATGGCGGCCAAGCAAAGTTGAAACATTTCAAATCGTTTTTTCTCACGATTTAACCATCCAAAAGCAGTCAAACTTGGTACAGTAAATATTTATACACATTGTAATGCACTGGCCTCTAATTTAGTTCAATTGTTTACATAACCTAAACATGGCGGCTGTGCGAAATTTTAAAATTAAGTTTTTATTTCTTGTGTATTTATCGTGGGATCGAAGTGAACGTTTTAAAAATGAACCTACGCAATAATCGCCATCTAATAGTACATAACTCTATGCCCTACATATATAAAATCCAACATGGCGATAATCCGAAATATTTAGACTCTTCTCAATATCTATTAACCTATGACAGCAATCAAACTGAAATTTTGTATGTTGATAGAAGCAATGAACATCAGTTCACCCATGGGCTTTTTACCTGGTGAGCACAAATCCAACAGGGCGGTGACGCGAAATATAAACATTTAAATGGACGTTTCTCGTGATTTAACCATCCGAGCGCAGTGAAACTTGGTACGGTAAATACTTATACAAATTTTATTCAATTGGCATCTAATTTATTTCAATTGTTTTCATAAACACTAGATGGCAGCTGTGCGAAATTTTTAAATCTGATTTTCATTTCTTGTGTCCTAATCATGCGATTGAAGTTTGAATACTACACCTACACAATAATCTTCGTGTAATAGTATATAACTCTAAGATCTACATATAAAAAAATCCAACATGGCGACCATCCGAATTATTTATACGGTTCTCAATATCTACGAATCTATTACAGCAATCAAACTGAAATTTTGTATGTTGATAGAGGCAATTAACATAAGCAGGATATATGAAAATAGGCTGTATAGTTCTTCACGGAATTACTTGTTATGTTATGTATCAGTGCTGGCTTTGAAACTAAATGTCATAAAAATATTCCAAACGTCAACACCAAAATGTATTAAAAACTCAGTACGGTACATGTTTTGAGGCAACAACAACTGGCACTACAGCCCATGAAGGGCCTAGGCCTATCAAGCGACCGCTGCCCATCCATTTGGCCTGCAGATATTGGGGTGACGCATGATCAGCGCATCGGGTCCCCACGGCCGTTAATCTTGGTTTTCGTGATTGGGGCGCTGCCTCACTGTCAGACAGCTACTCAATTGTCCTCACGAGGCTGAGTGCGCCCCGTTCCAGCCCTCACGTCAGTTTCTAAAATCCCTGACGGAGCCGGGAATCGAACCCGGGGCCTCCAGGCGAGAGGCAGGCGCGCTACCCCAACACCACGGGGTCATCAGCTTTACAGGATAGCAAATTAAAAAGAAACACTAAAAGGAATCATAGTAAATGTACAGGGAGGGCGGGAGTTCCCCGTGCCCCTGTAACTATTCAGTATCACAAGTTATTTATGATATTTTATTTAGGCGGTTTCGGTGGCGTAGTTGGTAGCATACTGAGCTTATATGCCCAAAATCGCGGGTTCAAACCCGGTCAAAGTCGTCAGATGATTTGAGAGCGTTAAAATCCCTCAGTATGCCTTCCTTCGGAGGGAAAGTTATAGATTAATGGCATGTAAAAGAACCTTCCACCACCTACAATTGTGTGAAGCAAAAATTCGTAGGTTATATTTGATTAAGCCTATATTAGTTAAAACGTTCGCTGCCAGGTGAAATCTGCAGTGGCATCTAGTAGTCAAGCTCACAGCTAGATGCCGTTGACGGTAGCATTTGGTGGCAAAAGTAGGAACTACTTGAAATTGATTGTCTGAAGTCCTTACCTGAATTATGGATAACACACACTTATACAGTCATCACAATAATTAACTCCGGTTATCAGACAGATTCTACACACACTTAAAGTACACGGAGCTACTTGATCGCAGTAGGATATAAAGGCCGAAGCTGGGGCAGGGGCTAATGGGCAAGATGGCCGCCGCGCGCAATCAGCATATGTCATTCTTATGGCGAGGAGTGTCATAGCTGGGGCATGGGCCAATGGGCAAGATGGCCGCCACGCCCAGAGACCGTGAGTGACGTCACAGGGAGAGGTCTGCCGTGTAGTAGCTAAATTGAATATTTATTATTATTATTATTAATATTATTAGGTAATTATTGATTGATCATGTACAATCAAGACCAGCCTTATATTGTACACCTCGTGGTGTAGCGGCTAGTAATCTTGAATGACACTGCGGAGACCCGGGTTCGATTCCTGGCTCTGTCAAGAAATTTAATTCTGGGCTGAGGGCTGGAACGGGGTACACTCATTCTTGTGAGGCAAAAAACTGAGAGGAGCAGGGTTTGATTCCTTCCTCAGTCATTCTGGACGTAGTTTTTTGTGGTTTCCCACTTTAACTCCAGGCAAATGGCAAGAGGTACCGTAACTGAAGGCCATGACAGCCTCCTTTCCAATCCTCATTGGAAATTACAAATACACACACTAATACAGCCATTACAATAACACAGGTTATCAGACAACACACATCCCCGCAAGTACAGTATACAGGGCTACATGACCATGATATCACAAAATCCCTTAAGAATCAACAACAACAACAAACAACAAACAACAACAACTGATATTCATGAAACACCTCTTGGTGTAGTGGCTAGCATTCTTGACTGTCACTGCTTAGGCATGGGTTCTATTCCTGGCTCTGCTAAGAAATTTAATTTTTGGTCCGAGGAATGGAATAGGGTACACTCAGCCTCGTGAGGCAAAACTGGGAAGAGGTGGGCTTGATTCCTACCTCAGCCATTCTAAGAGTGTTTTCTGTGGTTTCCCACTCATACACTCTAGGCAAATGCTAGGATGTATCTTAAGTTAAGGCCACGACCACTTCCTTTCCAATCCTTATCTGAATTACAAAAACAGCCATTACAATAACACAGCTTATCACACAACACACACCCCAAATACAGTATAGAGGGCTACATGACCATGATATCACAAAACCCCTAAAGAATCAACAACAACAACAAACAACAACTGATATTCATGAAACACCTCTTGGTGTAGTGGCTAGCATTCTTGACTGTCACTGCTTAGGCATGGGTTCTATTCCTGGCTCTGCTAAGAAATTTAATTTTTGGTCTGAGGAATGGAATAGGGTACACTCAGCCTCGTGAGGCAAAACTAGGAGGAGGTGGGCTTGATTCCTACCTCAGCCATCAAAATCAATCAATCAACAATTCTAAGAGTGTTTTCTGTGGTTACCCACTCATACAATCTAGGCAAATGCTAGGATATATTTTAAGTTAAGGCCACGACCACCTCCTTTCCAATCCTTATCTGAATTACTAATACAGCCATTACAATAACACAGGTTATCAGACAGCACACACCCCAAGTACAGTATACAGGGCTACATGACCATGATATCACAAAACACCTAAAGAATCAACAACAACAACAATAACAACAACAACAACAACAACAACAACTGATATTCATGAAACATTTCTTGGTGTAGTGGCTAGCATTCTTGACTGTCACTGCTCAGGCATGAGTTCGATTGCTGGCTCTGCTAAGAAATTTAATTTTGGTCTGAGGACTGGAATGGGGTACACTCAGCCTCGTGAGGCAAAACTGGGAAGAGGTGGGCTTGATTCCTACCTCAGCCATTCTAAGAGTGTTTTCTGTGGTTTCCCACTCTTACACTCTTAAGCAAATGCCGGGATGGTACCTAACTTAAGGCTACGGCTGCTTGCTACCCAAAACCTAACTCTATTACAAATACATACAGTAGTACAGACATTACAGTGACACAAGTTATTAGACAGCTTTTACATACACTCAAGTTCATAGGGTTACAAACGAAGAGGTATTAAGACTAGTGGGAGAGAAGATATGTTTCTGACGACTGTTAATGAAGAGAAGTGATAGGTTGGTAGGACACATACTAAGACACCCCCAGGAATAGCAAGCTTAGTTATGGAAGGAAGGTTTGAGGACAAGAACTGTAGACATAGACCAAGATTAGAATATGTTAAATAGATTGCCTTGGATGTAGGTATGGTAGCTGTATAGGGATGAAATGATTATCTCAGGACAAAGAGCCATGGAGAACTACATTAATCAGTCAGAAGACTGAAGATTCAAAACTACATTATAGAATTTGTTATTAACTACCTCAGTACCTAGTGCATTCGTTTTGTTGATTATCTTAAGATGTTTTCAAATTTCTAACCACACGCTACTCATGAACGATTTGTCACTACCGTATTTATTTCCTTTTCAACTACAAGGGACTGACACTTAAGACACTTATAATTATAAACCCAACTATACGTGCCTGAAGACCATATAGTTGCAAATTTTTCCATACACTTTGAACAATATATTCCAACGTTTAACCAGACTGGGGCTGATGACCAAGGTGCCCCATATGTTCTATACACTTAAAATACACTAGTTAATAATTGTATTATTTCTTAGCCAAGCCTATAACGAACAACACTGCTCAGTGCAGAGGTCTGGCGCAGTGAGTGGAAATATGTTGTCAGCAGAATATGAATCTTGTTTGATAAGACATGACACTCACACATGGAAGATAGCAGCTACTGTATCGCAACTCTCTGTAACTTACATTGTCATTATTGAAGGCTGGTCTTGGTGTAGTGGTTAGCATTTTTGGCTGTCACCTATGAAGTCAAGGTTTTGATTCTTGGCTCTGCTGACAAATTTAATTCAGGTCTGAGGGCTGCAACGGGTACACTCAGCCTTGTGAGGCATAACTGAGAAGATGTGGGTTCGATTTTTATCTCAGCCATTTTAGAAGTGGTATTACATTTCATTTTTATACTTTTAGAGCATAATGTTTTACTTTTAGACCAGCTAAATGCAGGGATGGTTTGTAACTTACAGCCAAGGCACCCTCTTTTCACATTCCTACCCTTAATTGACAAATGCATACTTTACTACAAACACTACAATAACACAGGTTATGGCAACAATTTTAAATTTAAAATGAATTAATAACACATACTTGTATTAGGATTCTGTCTATTACCGTATTTTTACTCTAAACCTTTTATGCTTAACACTTAATTTTTTTAGACCCGAACTGTGTTTAATGTGAGCCCTAATGATTTTTTTTTGAATTTTTATAACTACTTACGGTACCCAATTGTTAATTACCAAGTCATGCTAAAGCCTTATTTGTTAAATTTAATTGTTACTACGGACACTATAATAACACAGGCTACTTGACATGCATTGAAATATCATGTATTTACATTCAAATGTATACAACCTTATAAACTATACTGATTTACACTTAACCTAAACAGGAAATAGGATTTTTTCTTTTTATTTTCATATTTCACACACATTGCAATTTGTCAATTTCCAATTTACAGTTTATTTTAAATGTCAGTTAAACGTTTTTGAATTTTGTCAATATGGAAACATGGATTTTCCAATTTGGTTGTTTACATGGCGTTACCAAATAGACTTTATTATGGTCAAGCACAGGTTTCAAAACCAGATTTTGGATTGTAAAACATATCCCGGTGCTGACATAAACTCTGAAGAATTGCTGAGTTTCAATTGAGATCAGAATTTGACAGAGCATTGGAAGACTTAAGCAGGAACAAAGCACTAGACATAGATGATATACCGATTGAGTTGCTACGCTGCATAAGAGATGAAGGTCTGATCAGGTTATATCACTTGATGTGTAGGATTTATGAGACAGGTGAGGAACCCTCTGATTTCAAAAAGAATGTTATCATTCCTATACCGAAGAAAGTGGGAGCTGACAGATTTGAAGATTACCGTACAATCATCTTAATTACTCATGCTTTAAAGAACCTGTCTAGAATAATTTACAAGAGGATGGAAAGCCAGATAGAAACGGAGTTGGGTGAAGACCAGTTTGGTACCAGGAGAAAATTAGGAACAAGGGAAGCTGATTTTGGAAGGTAGAATAAGGAAAGATAAGAGAGCGTTCATGGCATTTGTAGACTTAGAAAAGGCTTTTGATAACGTTGATTGGACTAAATTGTTTGGCATTTTGAAAACGATTGGAATAAAGTACAGGGATAGGAGCAGTGGCGGCTGGTGTAGAAAATTAGTTGTGTGCTGTAGGCCTAACCATCCCTCCAATTTTTTTATATATAAACATATAGAAACACTCACTCAGTGTCGAAAAAATGAAGTCCATACGTCGCTCCTTCTTGTTGCAGAACTTGTCAATCACCCTGGCATTGAACCCCCCCCCCAATACTGGAGACCATCTTCTTCTAAATGGAGAGCATAGCGAGGGCACTTAGTCTTTCTTGTGCCATGGTGTTCCGCAGAAAGCTCGGTAGCGCTGCACACCGCGAGAATTTGTGTTTAAAAAAAATTAGTAATGAAATTAGCCAAAGTACCTTTAGTAATGGTATCTGGAGATGATAAATTAATAGATGTTGACTCGTCCGCTGTCATAGACCCGCCCAGCCATCCCAAATAGCGACACTACTTATATAGTTGAAAATGAAGTATCGGGTAGACATCTTGTCACTATGTCAGGAATGCCAACCCCGCGCGTTTGGTACTATCTCGCACCGTGTATAGAAAGAAACAAAAGAGCGTCGATAATGTAATTTATAATTGCGCCAAATCCAAATCGTCAGTCGTAATTTAGCCATGGATTGCGTGTCATGTATTAATGTTTTACATACAAAACCAAACCTAACCTGGGGCTTAGGCCCCAGACCCCTTGCTTGTGGTACTAGCAGTAATTTTCGGCCAGGCAGTACCTAACCTAGTAGCGGACATAAATTGTATCTTATTAATGTTTTACATACAAAACCAAACCTAACCTGGGGCTTAGGCCCCAGACCCCCTTGCTTGTGGTACTAGCAGTAATTTTCGGCCAGGCAGTACCTAACCTAGTAGCGGACATAAATTGTATCTTATTAATGTTTTACATACAAAACCAAACCTAACCTGGGGCTTAGGCCCCAGACCCCCTTGCTTGTGGTACTAGCAGTAATTTTCGGCCAGGCAGTACCTTTACGTCTGAGTCATTATTTACGTCTCAATAATATGTGTGTCAAAAACAATTTCTAACTTTACGTGTGAAATAGTGAATTTTGTGTGCGACATGTTGGTAACGTAGTCACATGGTGTCACACATGGTGTCACATGACGTGTCCAAGATGGCGTCCGTAGTGAAACGAACACGATAAGAATTCTTTATTTTCGTGAAACAATTATTATTGAGGTGCGGCACTTGATGTTGAGATTGTGAAACGACTCCCAAGAACTCCGTAAAAGGTATGTAAATCATAAAACCTATATTTTCAATAATATACCTCGTAAAAGTTCGTAAAGTTACGAAAAGGCAAATTCTCACGGCGTGCAGAATTACCGAAAGCTCTTGATCCTCTTCTGCGATGAGAAACACCTCTCAGGCTCTAGCATTAATAAACACTCTCTTATGGATACCCTTTGCTCGTACACCACATTTACGGTGCGCGACCTGAAATTCCATCTAGTCGCTGGTCCTGTTGGAATTCTTCGAGAGGCCACTGCTTCTAAAGCAGACGTCCGTTGCGGCGACCTTGATAAGAAAGCAGGGAACGCTGACAGGTGAGCGAAGAACATCCTAGCCGACTGATTCTGCGAAGCTGCAAGTTCCATTGTTAAATTCAGTTGGTGTGCATAGCAGTGGATGTAATGTGCGTTGGGATAACAGGCTTTTATCTTTGCTTGCACTTCACCTTTACCTCCACTCATTACTGATGCCCCGCCGTAGGTCTGCGCAATAACTTTGTGTGGTGTAGCGTTTAACATGTTGTCCATTACACTTAAAATACATGATGCAAGGGAATCCGCATTCTGACCTTCCAGTTTAAAGAAGCCCCAAAATCGTTCGTATGGAATACCATCTTCCTCATACCGAAATACCAACACTAACTGTGTCTGCTCTGAAACATCGGTAGTTTCATCGGCCATCACACTAACAAAATATGCTTGCTGCATTTCTTCTCTCTGAAGGTTTCAAGCATGCAGTCTAACAGCTCGTTCTGGATGGTTTTTGAGGTCCCTTTGAAAACTCTATTCGATTCAATGTGCTCCTTTACTGAACTATCTATACTAGAAATTAAATCTGCTAGACGGCCCATGAAAACGCCAGGATTGTCTGAATTATCACTTTCGTCGTGCCCTCTTAAAGCTAATTCAAACGCACCACAAAACTTAATGCAGTCCGGGGTAGGTCTACCTAACTTCTTTACCTTAGTTTTTTCTTCAAGAGTTCTGGTGGAAAATGGGGTTTTCAAGAGGCTCTCCTCTGAGTTTTCCATATTGCACAAACACGCAAACAAACTCAACACATATACGCATTCCTCATACAAAATTAATTAAGCACTGCACACACAAACACCTGCAATTACAAAATATTCACGAACTCGGAAACACTTGCTGTGACTGCTCAAAAACAGTGTAGTGATGGGCGGATGATACTGAAGTTCGAGCTGGCTCGCGCCGGCTCGATACTCATCGCAGCTCGATACTGTATCGAACCTGTTCGAGCTGCCAGGCGACCCCACACATAAAGTATGCGGAGCGCTGACGGCCCAGACGGTATTTTCCGCAAACTTTTGCTCGCGTGCGGTATATGTGAACGTATTAGGCTATCAGTGTTTCGAATCTCACTGTCGGCAGCCCTACTGATGGTCTTCCGTGGTTTTCCATTTGCACACCAGGCACGCTGTACCTTTATAAAGGCCACGGCCGCATCCTTCCGCGCCTAGCCCTCTTCTATCCCATTGTCACCATACGACCAGTAGCGGACCCAGGCCTTGCGGGGCCCACAACAATAGGAAATAAAAGAATTTCAAATCAAATAGAAAATAGTTTGGTAATAATAAAATAAAGAATAGTTACAATATTTTGAATACACTACAGTACATTTTTTAAATATGAAAGAAACCTTTAAGTCCTCTTGAAGAAGATTATGTAAACTATGAAAATATTAAAATTAAAATATTAATTATTAAAATATTACTTTGTGACGTTTTTCCCGGCTGAAATCTTCTATAATTTCACTGAAATCTAAACTTGCTAAACGGTCACGGGAGGTCATAGCTGCACTGAAAAAATGAATATGAATTATACTTTAGTTTGAAAAGTATAATTAATTAATTAATTAAATTTTTAAAAACCATGGCGCGGGGCCCTCCGGACCTCGGGGCCCTGGGCAGTCGCCCTCCTCGCCCTCCCCTAGATCCGCCCCTGCATACGACCTACCTGTGTCGGTGCTACGTAAACCTAATTGTACATAATAATACTGTATTAATATAGGTTATTCACCGCCCCCCATCTCTGATACGTCTTTGGCATCTGGGAATGATGTAATACTGTCAAGGATATAAACAAATATATGTTCCTGAAACGGAACAAATTAATCGCACATACTGTTGCCGCACCATTGTATTAAGGAATTGTTGTGACCCGTCGCCTTTGTTCTGTGCACTCCAATGATGTTCAGTAGGCAGTTTGTATATTCTGGGGAGACGTGTGCATCGAATCATCGCACAAACACAGGTTGTAGCGGTCTCCACATTACAGATACTGTTTGAAGGGGTTATATGCACAGACTATACAGCAATGCACAGCAACAACATGACGAGTCGATTCCGCCTAGCACAATACTCTAAACACATCCTTCTTGAGGTTTCTGGGTGATAAGAACACGCCGATAGGTCGCGGTGCGCTCAAATGCTCGCGCCCAGCTCGAACCAGTTTGAACTCCGACGTCATCTGTTCCAGCAGCTCGAGCTGGGCTCAAGCGAGCGTATGATACACAAGTTCAAGCGGGGTCGCGCCAGCCCGATACGCAACGTAGGCTCGATTCAGTCTCGAACCTGTTCGAACTAGTGATGGGCGAATGATACTGAAGTTCGAGCGGGCTCGCGGCAGCTCGATACTCAACGCAAGCTCGATACTGTATCGAACCTGTTCGAGCTGCCAGGCGACCCCACACATAAAGTATGCGGAGCGCTGACGGCCCAGACGATATTTTCTACAACTTTTGCTCGCGTACAGTATATGTGAACGTATTAGGCTATCAGTGTTTCAAATCCCACTGTCGGCAGCCCTGTTGATGGTCTTCCGTGGTTTCCCATTTGCACACCACGCACATGCTGGGGCTGTACTTTATAAAGGCCACAGCCGCATCCTTCCGCGCCTAGCCCTCTTCTATCCCATTGTCACCATACGACCTATCTGTGTCTGTGCGACGTAAACCAAATTGTACATAACTTAATAATACTGTAATAATATAGGTTATTCACCGCCCCCCATCTCTGATACGTCTTTGGCTTCTGGGAATGATGTAATACTGTCAAGGATATAAACAAATATATGTTCCTGAAACGGAACAAATTAATCGCATATGTAGGCCTACACATACTGTTGCCGCACAATTGTACTAAGGAAGTGTTGTAACCCGTCGCCTTGGTTCTGTGCACTCCAATGATGTTCTGTAGGCAGTTTGTATATTCTGGGGAGACACGTGCATCGAATCATCACACAAACACAGGTTGTAGCTGTCCCCACATTACAGATACTGTTTGAAGGGGTTATATGCACAAACTATACAGCAGTGCACAGCAACAACATGACGAGTCGATTCCGCCTAGCACAATCTCTAAGGACAGCCTTCTTGAGGTTTCTGGGTGATGAGAACACGCCGATAGCTCGCGGTGTGCTCAAAAGCTCGCGCCAAGCTCGAACCAGTTCGAACTCCAACGTCATCTGTTCCAGCAGCTCGAGCCGGGCTCAAGTGCATTACTAGGAGCGTATGATACACATGTTCGAGCGGGGTCGTGCCAGCCCGATACGCAACTTAAGCTCGATACTCTATCGAACCAGTTCGAACTGTCAAGGGACCACACACATAAACTATGCGAAGCGCTGACCGCCCAGACGATATTTTATGAAACCACTAGCAACCCACCCCGGCTTCGCCCGAGAAACGTTATGAATGTGCAAGGAATTCCTGTCAGACGTAATTTAAGAATGGCGAGGTGCACGAGACACAAATCCCCCTTCCGTCCAAACAAAAAGCACTTATAGTGGGCGATGTACCGAAGATAGAGATATGCCCTCCCGGACTTTTGTGTAGAATTTTTCATGCTGAACAATTGTTACACTCGTATTATATTGATATTTTTAACGGTTTGCCAAGCTTAAGCTTAAAAAGCGCACGGACGCCAGGTTCTTTTTTCGACCTTTTCACTGAAATCGTTACTGCTTGGCTCCCTTTGATCATACATAAATTATTTTCTACAGAAATCTTCCTCGAGAATACCTTTACAGAATGGTGAGCGCCGCATCAAAATCCATTCAGTAGTTCTCGAGATTACCCGTGACATCCAAGAATCGGGTACTTTGTTTTGTACTAAGTAGAGATTCTCTTGCGTACGGTGTGAATGAACCTATTTGACTACTACTCTCAGTATATTGATGTGTGTGGAGTGGTGACCATCAGGTGCTCTGTGCAGGGAAAGAGAAATTGTACACAATAATAATATTAATAAGATAATTCCCCCACACCCCATCTCTGATACGCCTATGGCTTCTGGGGAGGATGTAATACTGTCGAGGATAGTAGCAAACATATGTTCCTGCAACGGAACAAATTATTATTATTATTATTATTATTAATGGTATGGTATGGTACACACTTACATCATATCACGGCTTAATGAAACATTGAAAAGAAAAAGGAGAACAGATAGTCTCATAATTTAACATCTGAATTAAAAATATAGTCCGCTGATGCAGGAGTCACTGAGGTCAAATTAATTAATCAATCGCATATATACACAGACTGTTGCCGCACCATTGTACTAAGGAAGTGTTGTCCTGTGCACTCCAATGATGTTCAGTAGGCAGTTTGTTTATTCTGGAGTGGGGAGACAGTCATGTGCTTCGGATCATCGCACAAACACAGATTGTAGCTATCTCCACATTACAGATACTGTAATACTGTAAGAAACTATACAGCAGTGCACAGCAACAACATGACGAGTCGATTCCGCCTAGCACAATACTCTAAACACAGCCTTCTTGAGGTTTCTGGGTGATAAGAACACGCCGATAGGTCACGGCGCGCACAAAGGCTCGAGCACAGCTCGAATTTGTTCGAACTCTGACGTCATCTGTTCGAGCAGCTCGAGCCGGGCTCAAGCACATCACTACGTACTCAGTATTACCAAAAGCATTAAAATGAAACCAGCAACGCCGTAATGCAAAATCACATGTTATTTTGCTATAGTGAAATTTATGAACATTACAATAATCATGTCCTTAATTGACGACATAAACATTGTAATTTTTATAGTACATCGATTTACAAAATGTGCTATAGAATAAGTAAGTTAGGAGTATTGAAAAAGACCTTCTGGCGGTAACAGCTGATGGGTTCCTCTGCTTTTTAATACCGGTACCCCATTTTCCACAGATTACCTACTACTGCCATTTTCTTTGAGCGATTCCCTCTTAAATCCTATTCCTGAGTCCAGATAGTGCCACTGGCCACGTTCACATTCCGTGTGACCAGTGCTGCTTCTCTGTGGTCGAACAAAGAATCGCTGTGATGACTGGTCTTAGCTGTTGTCCCAACAGCACATCCAGAACACAAGGGAAAAGTTGGGCGCGCATGCGCAGAAGACAAAATTCACGCTTCCTGCCAATAAACTTGGAAATTCTCGCTGGGCTGTGATCTGCACAGCTAAGGTAGTGCACGGAGTGGAGCGTACGCCTAGATACCTCGTACCGTGCCTGTTCTGTGAGGGGAGTAGAAATATTTCCTACTCTTTGCTTGACGTATTTCTTAAAGCGTAGTATTTGTAGATAATAGGCCTAATATTAAAATAATTTATTTTCAAATAAAGCAATGTGCTGCAGCACTTCAGCACATAAGGAGCGGCCGCCCCTGGAAAGGAGGGTGATCTACAATCTATACAGAAACCAGACAGCAGTCATTCGAGCTGAAGGACATGAGATAGAAGCTGGTATTCAGAAAGGTGTAAGGCAAGGCTGCAACTTATCACCAATACTTTTCAATCTTTACATTGAGCAAGCAATGAAGGAAATTGGAGAAAAGCTTAATGAGGGGAGTGAAGATTCAAGAGGAAATAATTTCAACTCGGAGATTTGCCGATGACATAGTCATCTTGGCCGACACGCCTGAGGATTTGAATGAGTTTTTGAATGGTATGAACTCAGTCTTGAGGAAAGAACTCATGATGAAAATTAATAAATGTAAAACAAAAATATTGGAATTCAGCCGAAATAAATCAGAAACCTCTATGGACATCAAATTGGCAGGTGAAAAAATAAAGGAAGTAGGAGACTTCTGTTACTTAGAAAGCAAAATAACCAGTGATGGACAAAGCAAAGAGGATATACAAAATAGGTTAGCTCAGGGAAGGAAAGCATTTCTACAGAAAAGGGATCTGTTGACATTGAATATAGATTTAGGTATAAGGAAGTCATTCTTTAAGTCCTTTGTCTGGAGCGTGGCACTCTATGGAAGTGAAACTTGGACTATTGGTGCAGCAGAAAAGAGAAGAATTGAAGCATTTGAAATGTGGTGTTACAGGAGAATGATGAAGATCAGATGGGTAGATAGGGTTACAAACGAAGAGGTATTAAGACTAGGGGAGAGGAGAGATGTTTCTGGCGACTGTTAATGAAGAGAAGAGATAGGTTGGAGGACACATACTAAGACACCCAGGAATAGCAAGCTTAGTTATGGAAGGAAGGGTCAAGGGCAAGAACTGTAGGGGTAGGCCAAGGTTACAATATGTTAATCAGATTGCCTCAGATGTAGGATGTGGTAGCTATGTAGTGATGAAACGATTAGCTCAGGACAGGGAGGCATGAAGGAGTGCATTAAACCATTTATCATAGCATAATGCATAATGCTTGGCTGAGATACTATCCAACACCAAATATGAGAGAGCCAATACTAAAGCCTACATATAGAGCCAATACAAATAGCCAACATAAAGCCAACAAATAGTCAATAC
Organism: Meconema thalassinum; assembly: GCA_946902985.2. Lineage (NCBI taxonomy): Eukaryota > Metazoa > Arthropoda > Insecta > Orthoptera > Tettigoniidae > Meconema > Meconema thalassinum. Next base: position 1,168,349,833 of record OX336388.2, read on the forward strand.
AAAAGAACATAAAAAGCCAATACAAAAAGCCGACATAAAAAAGCCAATACAAAAAGCCAACATAAAAAGCCAACATAAAAGCCAAACAAAAAAGCCAACAAATAAGCATTTGTTAGCCTTAACAAGGCTATATAAGAGGCCCCTTAGCAAAACTATTGTCAGTTGACTTCTACCTCTTACAGTGATCACATCGTGAAATACCGTCTTTCACTCATCATTGTACAGCTTTGTCATACGCAGTAAGTAGCTGTAGGTCTTGACTAGAATATATCAGAGGCCCTTAGCAAGAATATCGTCACTCCATTACCAGAACAGTTGTGACCTTTGCAGTGTGAACATCATACTAACAGGCCAGTTACTACTATGGAACTTACTACAACCAACAGAGGTACCCAACGTGCACTCTATCAAGGCTACTCGTATAACTATAATCGCCAGAATGTGTATGGAATAATATTCCGGCGATGCTCAAAAGAGAGGTCAAAAGGGTCTCACAGTGACCTAAAAAGTAAAAATGGAAAGGTTTTAAGTGTCAGTGATCATCAATGTAGTGCTCCAAACGAACCACGGTTACTGCTCACAAACAACCATGAAAATGCTAAAAAGCAAGTTCGAGAAAATAATATTGCTGCTCAAGATAGTACAACGTTCAAGAAAACCTTAACCCCATGAAAAGCATCACAGACTCTACACGAGTACCCTGTGAAAGAGGAACAAGAGGAATTGGACAGTTCTGGTGATGTTGAGAATGAGCATGCTGATTATGATGATAGTGATAAAGATGATGATAATAATGCTGCTTATGATAATGATTATTATTATTATTATTATTGCCTTTATTGGTGGCGCAGTTAGGGCTCTTGGCCCTCTCTTACACTTAACCACATTAATACAATACAATAAACATATTATGGCGACAAAATTAAACAATAATAATTGACATTGATCATGACTTTCACACTCTCATTCACTCATCCAGTCATACTTGTTGTCGGTCAGCAATGTTCAGCAGACTTCCCCAGCAGGTGGTCTTGAATTTAGATAGTGAGGTGGTACCCCTGACACTGGCTGGAAGGGTATTCCACAGCCTATACCCCACCACATGAAAAGAGTTATTGTATATAGAGGAGCGATGAATAGGAATGGAGAGGGAAGAACCAGAGCGTGTATTATTACCATGGAAAGAAGACAAGTACTTGAATTTATTTGATAAGTATAGTGGTCTATCGTCAGACAATAATCGGAAAATCTGGACAAGAATGTGATATGATCGACGTAGTTCAGGTTTCAGCCAGGAAAGAGCGCAATAATAGGGAGTGATATGTTTATCATAGCTCAGATCGTAGATAAATCGTATGCAAGAGTTCAGAGCTCGTTGAAGTTTCAAAGTTAATGTTTTGGTTGCGTCTACAAGAATAACGTCACAGTAGTCAAGAATAGGAAGGATTAGTGTCTGTATGAGTAGGATTCTTACTTTGAATGGTAAAATATCTTTTTTTCTTTTGAGGGAGTGGAGCGTTGCGAAAATCTTCTTGCATACATTCTGTACATGTTCAGACCAGTTAAGAGTCTGATTTATTATCACACCTAGATTTTTCACTGTAGGACAGTATGGAATTTCATTGTTGTTCAGTACAATTGGGGGAATAATTTGATCTCGGAGTGACGTCAATAGTTTTTGAGAGCCAATTATGATAACTTGTGTTTTGGATGGATTCAGAAGACGGGAATTTTCCTGAGAATATTTTCCAAGTCGTTGAAGGTCAGCGTTGATAGTTTCAATTGTCAATGGAATGTCATTTGTCTTGCAGTGGGAGTATATTTGCAAATCATCTGCATAAAGGTGATATTTGCAATTTTTCAAATTAGATGAGATGTCATTGATATATAGTACAAAAAGCAAGGGCCCTAATACACTACCCTGTGGGGCGCCTGACTTTCTGCTTAGCCACTGAGAAGTTTTATCCTGGGTTACAACACGTTGCTGGCGATTATTCAGGTATGATGCGAAAAAGTTAATTGTCTGCTGGTCGAAGTAATAAAATTCCATCTTTTTCAATAGTGTCTGAGTATTTATGGTGTCAAAAGCACTGCTGAAGTCGAGAAGGGTGAGGATTGTCACCAGTTTTTGGTCCATTGCGTGTCTAATGTCGTCAGTCACTTTGAGTAATGCTGTTGCGGTGCTATGTCCCTTCTTGAAACCTGATTGCAGAGGGTCTAAAAGAGAACGGCTATTCAAATATTCAAGTACTTGCTCATGAACCAGACGCTCGAGGGCTTTTGAAAGTGCAGGTAGAATGGATATTGGCCGATAGTCAGATGGAAATAAAGGTTCGGTTTTCTTAGGAATAGGGATGACATTGGCTTGTTACCATAGGGAGGGAAAGGTGTTAGTTGTAAGACTGGTTGAATATGTGAGTAATAATTGGTAGAACGGCACCGATGATATTATGTATGAAGGATATGGGAATATCATCAACTCCTCTCGCTTTTGATTTTATGGAATATAGTACCTTTTTTACTTTGTCTGCCGTAACCGGATGGAAAGTAAAGAGCGGGTGGTCAGGTAGTGGGTGAAAAGAATCATGGGGTGTTGAATTAGTTGGTACTCTCTCTTCAGTGAAATATTCATTTAACTCATCAAGCGGTATGTCTGGTACATGTGTCTGTTGCTGCTGTTTGCCTATACCTAGAGAACGCATATTATTCCAGGCATTCCTTGTATTCATCTTCTTTGTCACGTTTTGTATGTAGGAGAATTTGGCGTTTCTTACGAGCTGCTTAATACGATTTCTGAGTACACGATAATTTTCAAAATCAGTTTCGTCACGGGTACGTTTAAAACGCCGGAATAGTGCATCACGCTGTGCCATCATACTTTTAATGTTATCATTCAACCATGGGCATGCTGGGCGAGTAACTTTGATCGAATGTTTAGGGGCATGTTTGTCATACAGACTAATAATAAGAGAATTTAACTTGTTTACTTTTGCGTCAATGTTATCTAAGAGTAATATGTCATTCCAGGGAAGGTTGTATGCGTCATGTTTTAAGTCATCCATATTAATATTTTTCATGTTTCTAGTGATAATATATTTAGGTGTGTACTTAGGCACACGTAGGGAGTACGATAGGTAAATTAGGTCATGGGTGGAGATAGATGGTACGGGTATTTGCCCGAAAGTTTCAACTCTGTCGAGATTGCTTGTCACAAGATGGTCAATCAATGTATGTGATTCGTATTTATCAGAGTAAATGTGGTTTGTAGGTTCTAGGGGAAGAATAGTCATGTCGCAGGAAGCGAACAGGTTTTTTAATTGTTTGGTCTCATACGTCTGTGTCAGTAAATTGGTATTGTAGTCACCCACGGCTATTACGTGTTCGTAGCTTGGAAGTAAGTCGAGCAAGCGGTTTTCAAATTCACTCATGTTTGTTATTCTTGGCGGCTTATATACAACAGCTACCAGAGTCTTTTGTTGGCCAACAATTACTTCAACAAACATGAATTCCGGTCCTGGTTGTGTGCTAAGTGTTGATACACATATTACCCGTCTTTTTAAGTCGCTTCTACAGTACATGGCAACCCCGCCTGCTCGCCTCCCATCATTTCTGTCATGACGTTCCAGCGAGTACCGATTTAGTTCCACCATGCTAGACGGGATGTCAGGTTTTAACCAACTTTCACTTATGCAGAGGATGTGGATATTGTTTTCGTTTATTATTGCCTGTATTTCGTCGTGATGCGCAACCAGCGCTGATGTTGATAATGACGTTTTCATGCCTATTGTTCACCATGGAAGAAAGATCTACAACAAGCTTTGTTTCTTTTAAACTATAACATGCAATGGGGGGAAAAATGGTATTCATACTTAAAAGTAAATCAAAATAGAAAAAAAACCAACTGTACAATTTATAACAAATGTATTATGTGTAAATATTGTAAATGTATTTAAATTAATAAAGAAATATTGTATGGACACTGCTTATACATTTTAATTACTACCCACCTCCCACTCCTAATGCAAATATGAATTTTGTACATGGACTAAAAATGAAAAACATCTAAAACACAAAATTGGAAAATCCATGTTTCCATATTGACATAAAAATTGAAAAACTTTAAACTGAATTTTAAAAAATGTAAATGGGAAATTGTGTAATTAACAAATGTGCAAATAACAAATTGGAAAATCCATGTTTCCATATTATGAAATTCAAAAACTTTAAACTGACATTTTAAAAACTGTAAATGGAAAATTGTGAAATTGACAAATGTGTAAACAACAAATTGGAAAATCCATGTTTCCATATTGAGAAAATTCAAAAACGTTAAACTGACATTTTTAAAAACTGTAAATTGGAAATTGGCAAATTCTAATGTGTGTGAAATATGAAAATGAAAAGAAAAAGAAAACTATTTCCTGATTAGGTTAAGTGTAAATTAGTGTAGTTTATGAGGTTGTATACATTTGAATGTAAATACATTTGCATTGGGATAAGGTACCGTATACAATCTTGTTATATGTAATGAAAAAAACGTGATTCGCAATTATGAACTTTCGATATTGACTAAATCAAAAACATGTTGTTGTTTGAGTCTTTAGTCATTTGACTGGTTTAATGCAGTCCTCCATGCTTCCCTGTCCTGAGCTAATCGTTTCATCTCTACATAGCTACAACATCCTACATATGAGGCAATCTGATTAACATATTGTAACCTTGGCCTACCCCTACAGTTCTTGCCCTTGACCCTTCCTTCCATAACTAAGCTTGCTATTCCTGGGTGTCTTAGTATGTGTCCTCCAACCTATCTCTTCTCTTCATTAACAGTCGCCAGAAACATCTCTCCTCTCCCCTAGTCTTAATACCTCTTCGTTTGTAACCCTATCTACCCATCTGATCTTCATCATTCTCCTGTAACACCACATTTCAAGTGCTTCAATTCTTCTCTTTTCTGCTGCACCAATAGTCCAAGTTTCACTTCCATAGAGTGCACGCTCCAGACAAAGGACTTAAAAAATGACTTCCTTATACCTAAATCTATATTCAATGTCAACAGATCCCTTTTCTGTAGAAATGCTTTCCTTCCCTGAGCTAACTTATTTTATATCCTCTTTGCTTTGTCCATCACTGGTTATTTTGCTTTCTAAGTAACAGAAGTCTCCTACTTCCTTAATTTTTTCACCTGCCAACTTGATGTCCATAGAGGTTTCTGATTTATTTCGGCTGAATTCCAATATTTTTTTTTACATTTATTAATTTTCATCATGAGTTCTTTCCTCAAGACTGAGTTCATACCATTCAAAAACTCATTCAAATCCTCAGGCGTGTCGGCCAAGATGACTGTGTCATCGGAAAATCTCCGAGTTGAAATTATTTCCTCTTGAATCTTCACTCCCCTCATTAAGCTTTTCTCCAATTTCCTTCATTGCTTGCTCAACGTAAAGATTGAAAAGTATTGGTGATAAGTTGCAGCCTTGCCTTACACCTTTCTGAATACCAGCTTCTATCTCATGTCCTTCAGCTCGAATGACTGCTGTCTGGTTTCTGTATGGATTGTAGAACACCCTCCTATCCCTGTACTTTATTCCTATCGTTTTCAAAATGCCAAACAATTTAGTCCAATCAACGTTATCAAAAGCCTTTTCTAAGTCTACAAATGCCATGAACGCTCTCTTATCTTTCCTTATTCTACCTTCCAAAATCAGCTTCCCTTGTTCCTAATTTTCTCCTGGTACCAAACTGGTCTTCACCCAACTCCGTTTCTATCTGGCTTTCCATCCTCTTGTACATAATTCTAGAAAGGATCTTTAAAGCATGAGTAATTAAGCTGATTGTACGGTAATCTTCACATCTGTCAGCTCCCACTTTCTTCGGTATAGAAATGATAACATTCTTTTTGAAATCAGAGGGTTCCTCACCTGTCTCATAAATCCTACACATCAAGTGATATAACCTGATCAGACCTTCATCTCTTATGCAGCGTAGCAACTCAATCGGTATATCATCTATGTCTAGTGCTTTGTTCCTGCTTAAGTCTTCCAATGCTCTGTCAAATTCTGATCTCAATTGAAACTCAGCAATTCTTCAGAGTTTATGTCAGCACCGGGATATGTTTTACAATCCAAAATCTGGTTTTGAAACCTGTGCTTGACCATAATAAAGTCTATTTGGTAACGCCATGTAAACAACCAAATTGGAAAATCCATGTTTCCATATTGACAAAATTCAAAAACGTTTAACTGACATTTAAAATAAACTGTAAATTGGAAATTGACAAATTGCAATGTGTGTGAAATATGAAAATAAAAAGAAAAAATCCTATTTCCTGTTTAGGTTAAGTGTAAATCAGTATAGTTTATAAGGTTGTATACATTTGAATGTAAATACATGATATTTAAATGCATGTCAAGTAGCCTGTGTTATTATAGTGTCCGTAGTAACAATTAAATTTAACAAATAAGGCTTTAGCATGACTTGGTAATTAACAATTGGGTACCGTAAGTAGTTATAAAAATTCAAAAAAAAATCATTAGGGCTCACATTAAACACAGTTCGGGTCTAAAAAAATTAAGTGTTAAGCATAAAAGGTTTATAGTAAAAATACGGTAATAGACAGAATCCTAATACAAGTATGTGTTATTAATTCATTTTAAATTTAAAATTGTTGCCATAACCTGTGTTATTGTAGTGTTTGTAGTAAAGTATGCATTTGTCAATTAAGGGTAGGAATGTGAAAAGAGGGTGCCTTGGCTGTAAGTTACAAACCATCCCTGCATTTAGCTGGTCTAAAAGTAAAACATTATGCTCTAAAAGTATAAAAATGAAATGTAATACCACTTCTAAAATGGCTGAGATAAAAATCGAACCCACATCTTCTCAGTTATGCCTCACAAGGCTGAGTGTACCCGTTGCAGCCCTCAGACCTGAATTAAATTTGTCAGCAGAGCCAAGAATCAAAACCTTGACTTCATAGGTGACAGCCAAAAATGCTAACCACTACACCAAGACCAGCCTTCAATAATGACAATGTAAGTTACAGAGAGTTGCGATACAGTAGCTGCTATCTTCCATGTGTGAGTGTCATGTCTTATCAAACAAGATTCATATTCTGCTGACAACATATTTCCACTCACTGCGCCAGACCTCTGCACTGAGCAGTGTTGTTCGTTATAGGCTTGGCTAAGAAATAATACAATTATTAACTAGTGTATTTTAAGTGTATAGAACATATGGGGCACCTAGGTCATCAGCCCCCGTGTGGTTAAACGTTGGGATATATTGTTCAAAGTGTATGGAAAAATTTGCAACTATATGGTCTTCAGCCACGTATAGTTGGGTTTATAATTATAAGTGTCTTAAGTGTCAGTCCCTTGTAGTTGAAAAGGAAATAAATACGGTAGTGACAAATCGTTCATGAGTAGCGTGTGGTTAGAAATTTGAAAACATCTTAAGATAATCAACAAAACGAATGCACTAGGTACTGAGGTAGGGAATAACAAATTCTATAATGTAGTTTTGAACCTTCAGTCTTCTGACTGATTAATGTAGTTCTCCATGGCTCTCTGTCCTGAGATAATCATTTCATCCCTATACAGCTACCATACCTACATCCAAGGCAATCTATTTAACATATTCTAATCTTGGTCTATGTCTACAGTTCTTGTCCTCAAACCTTCCTTCCATAACTAAGCTTGCTATTCCTGGGGGTGTCTTAGTATGTGTCCTACCAACCTATCACTTCTCTTCATTAACAGTCGTCAGAAACATATCTTCTCTCCCACTAGTCTTAATACCTCTTCGTTTGTAACCCTATGAACTTGAGTGTATGTAAAAGCTGTCTAATAACTTGTGTCACTGTAATGTCTGTACTACTGTATGTATTTGTAATAGAGTTAGGTTTTGGGTAGCAAGCAGCCGTAGCCTTAAGTTAGGTACCATCCCGGCATTGGCTTAAGAGTGTAAGAGTGGTAAACCACAGAAAACACTCTTAGAATGGCTGAGGTAGGAATCGAACCCATGCCTGAGTAATGACAGTCAAGAATGCTAGCCACTACACCAAGAAATGTTTCATGAATATCAGTTGTTGTTGTTGTTGTTGTTGTTGTTGTTGATTCTTTAGGTGTTTTGTGATATCATGGTCATGTAGCCCTGTATACTGTACTTGGGGTGTGTGCTGTCTGATAACCTGTGTTATTGTAATGGCTGTATTAGTAATTCAGATAAAGATTGGAAAGGAGGTGGTCGTGGCCTTAACTTAAGATATATCCTAGCATTTGCCTAGATTGTATGAGTGGGTAACCACAGAAAACACTCTTAGAATGGTTGATTGATTGATTTTGATGGCTGAGGTCGGAATCAAGCCCACCTCCTCCTAGTTTTGCCTCACGAGGCTGAGTGTACCCTATTCCATTCCTCAGACCAAAAATTAAATTTCTTAGCAGAGCCAGGAATAGAACCCATGCCTAAGCAGTGACAGTCAAGAATGCTAGCCACTACACCAAGAGGTGTTTCATGAATATCAGTTGTTGTTTGTTGTTGTTGTTGATTCTTTAGGGGTTTTGTGATATCATGGTCATGTAGCCCTCTATACTGTATTTGGGGTGTGTGTTGTGTGATAAGCTGTGTTATTGTAATGGCTGTTTTTGTAATTCAGATAAGGATTGGAAAGGAAGTGGTCGTGGCCTTAACTTAAGATACATCCTAGCATTTGCCTAGAGTGTATGAGTGGGAAACCACAGAAAACACTCTTAGAATGGCTGAGGTAGGAATCAAGCCCACCTCTTCCCAGTTTTGCCTCACGAGGCTGAGTGTACCCTATTCCATTCCTCAGACCAAAAATTAAATTTCTTAGCAGAGCCAGGAATAGAACCCATGCCTAAGCAGTGACAGTCAAGAATGCTAGCCACTACACCAAGAGGTGTTTCATGAATATCAGTTGTTGTTGTTTGTTGTTTGTTGTTGTTGTTGATTCTTAAGGGATTTTGTGATATCATGGTCATGTAGCCCTGTATACTGTACTTGCGGGGGTGTGTGTTGTCTGATAACCTGTGTTATTGTAATGGCTGTATTAGTGTGTGTATTTGTAATTTCCAATGAGGATTGGAAAGGAGGCTGTCATGGCCTTCAGTTACGGTACCTCTTGTCATTTGCCTGGAGTTAAAGTGGGAAACCACAAAAAACTACGTCCAGAATGACTGAGGAAGTAATCAAACCCTGCTCCTCTCAGTTTTTTGCCTCACAAGAATGAGTGTACCCCGTTCCAGCCCTCAGCCCAGAATTAAATTTCTTGACAGAGCCAGGAATCGAACCCGGGTCTCCGCAGTGTCATTCAAGATTACTAGCCGCTACACCACGAGGTGTACAATATAAGGCTGGTCTTGATTGCACATGATCAATCAATAATTACCTAATAATATTAATAATAATAATAAATATTCAATTTAGCTACTACACGGCAGACCTCTCCCTGTGACGTCACCCACGGTCTCTGGGCGTGGCGGCCATCTTGCCCATTAGCCCATGCCCCAGCTATGACACTCCCCGCCATAAAAATGACATAGGGCTGATTGCGCGCGGCGGCCATCTTGCCCATTAGCCCCTGCCCCAGCTGCGGCCTTTATATCCTACTGACCGCGTTGTCGCAGCGCCTAAACTGAGGAACCAACCGTATTTTATTTATGCAGGTTGATAGCTAAGTATGCTATGTTACCTCTAGTCAATTGTTGGAATCAAGAATCAAGAGTTGGGATACATATTGTCGCAGTCGCAATCCAGTGTTAGATTTAGTGTGAAGCCATGGCAGATGTGAGCGGTCCTAGTCAGTATTGAAGAGCGGTTAGTGGCAAGTGTGTAGGTGCACGAACGACAACACACAGGGCAGACAATCAGACAAATTATGGGGGCATTCCAGGAAAGATTTAATAAGGCTCCGCAGCGAAAAGCAATACTCATCGACAGATGTGTTTTTTCCTGCGTTGAAGTACTGTATGTTGATATTATCACTTTGTTGTCCCAAGTGTGCTTCGCGATCGCAGTCTATATGCAGAAAATGTATTCCATGATATTTACCGGACCAAACTAAATGTTGAGTCTGCTTGGCTGATAATTGTACGGAAATGCAGTCCTCCCACTGCTGCAAGGTCTTTGGGCACGTATTTTTCAAATGTTGAGAAAGTTGTTGCGATAAGTGCTAGGTCATCCCTCATTAGGCTATTAGAAACTATTGACAGTTGTGTTGAACACTGATGCAATTATCAATTCCTGGCCGTTGCCTTACTTCTCTGAAAACTGATAATTTGCTAGCATTGACTTCTGTAATGTTTCTTCGGAACATTCCAAGGTTGGGAGTGCTCAATATTGATCACACCGATCAGATAAACAATGGTAAAAGGTTCAGGTACAAGCTATATATGATGCATGATTACGCAAAATATTCAGACTAGAGTGCATAGGGCAACTTAAAATGGGGAAACGCTAGGCAAACTCACACTACAGAGTTGATAGACGTAGTTATTGTTGGAAGTAAGGTGCACATAGAATGGACTGGCCTTTAATAAGGGTGGTTGCTGTACATCCCATCAAGGACAATGTTGTCAAGGTGGTCAAGATGAAAGCCACTTCTAGAGATAAGGATCGGCTATCCACTATAAGCAACTCGCTTTACTGAGTGACTAAGAAGAAGTCATGGCTAAGGTCACTGGTACGCTCATCTCGAGTTCTGCTGTTCTTTGTCTCAGCCCATGTGTTCCTGTCTTGAGCCTTAAATTAATGTGCTCATCTCCAGCCCTTTTGTGCCCATCTCACGCCCTGATCGTCCACGATTGGTTACGGTACTGCAAGATGTCGGGAGAAAGAGATGAATTTCCTCCCACTCAGTTTGTAGATTTTTAATGCATCGTCTCATTTGAAAATACAGTGGTTTTAATCATAATATACCGTCAGTGGTAACTATGATAGCAAAAGCGCAGCGCTTGGCCATGGGGTCAAGCTCTCTGTGGACTCGGCAGATGTGGGTTCGAGCCCCTCCGTTGGCTGTCCCTGAAATTATTTTACGTGTATTTTCCCATTCTTAACTCCAGGCAAATGCTGGGACGGTACCTTCTGACAGGCCACGGCCGCTACTCCCACATCCTTACCTCCATTATCATCATCACTTCATCCTCATTTGGTCGCACAGGTCGCCTACGGGCCTCCACTAGAATGGCCTGCACTCGGCCTCATAGGAGGCCACACGACAAAAAAAATCATAATATAATGAAAAGAAGGGAGGATGTTACCAAAACTGGTTAGGAAGTGTTCAGTGTGTCATTCTTGGACGTAAAAATGGCAGATGCTGACTAGAGGGACATCCTGTGGTGTTTGGACTCTGTATCCTGATTTGTGGCCGGAGGATATGATGTGACAGTTGATTGGTTTGCAATGGCTATCATTTTGAATATGTATGTTACGTCGGAATACAAATAGTTGTTCTTGTTTAGCTATGAATTAGTCCCTTATCAACACTGCTTTCAGTAAGCACCGGAACCAATTTCTCTAGAAACAAGTCACTCTTTGTTTATAAGTAAAATTACATTGAGATTGTACCAATTGCAAGTAGAAAGTACTGTCAAATTAATTATTACACATTATTCTGTTACTTGTAATTCATTACTTCCATCACTGCTTATATCATGGATGCCTTTTACGTTAGAATAAACTTCTTATTCTTACCTCAGATCTGAATATGTAGTAATGGTTGATAGCAACTGGAGCTGTATATGACATTGATATCTTGTTATGAACATCACAATACTTCTCAAATATCTTTCTTACGTTTGCACAACGATCTATCTGTATATTTTTCATTCTTTTAGCAAACTTCAGCAGATGAGATCTTCTCTGAGCAAGTAACGCCTTAACAGCTTCATTTATCTTAGCAAAGTCCTTTTCATCTAGATCCATTTCTAAGAGATCCTATACTTGTGAAAAAACAAAATACAAAATAAGTAATGTTGAAAGGTATTAAAAGACAGAGATCATTATGTTTCCCTTTCATGTCTACATCCGCTCTTACCTGCTTGTCATTGTGTTTGTCCTTTTTCCGTGTTCCCATCCACCTTTTCTTGCCCAATGATTGTTTAAAAAGGCAGAGTTAGATAGTTAACAATATATGCTCATGAATTGTACAACAATACTATCACATGTAGAAAGAATATGATTATGAGGAAGTATCAAAAATTTCCCAGAAATTATACTTCTTACCCTGGCCGTGGTAAGTGATTTTTGAAAGGCGATAAAAATCACGATACGCATGTCATACGATGTTGGCATGTTAAAGAACCCATTTGAATTCAGTAGGCCGTGTTCATAATGGCAAAATTAATGGCTGTTTAGCTGCAATAAAAGTATTATTATTAAAATTAATCTCGGGATTTTTCACGAACACAAATATCCACATTTCTCAACTAGAAAGCGCTATAGTGTCAAGGAGCTTAGATATCTAAGCTCATTGACATTCATAGCGCTTCAAGGAGCGATAAAATTTGACATGCAAGTTGCCCTCTGGGCTTCAATTAACAAAGCTTGCACCCGGCATCCGAGGCCATACGATATTATTATTATATTATCTATGGAAATACATTACGGAACACCTTATTGTACAGTTGGTAGCATTTTTGGCTGTCACCAATAAGATCTGGGTTTAATTTCTGGCTCTGCCAAGAAATTTAATTCTGATCTGTGGCCTGCAACGGGGTACACTCAGCCTCGTGAGGCAGAACTGAGAAGGGATGGATTTGATTCTCACTTTAGCCATCCTAGAAGTGGTTTTTCAAGGTTTCCCACTTCTACTCCATTCGGATGCCAGACTGGTACTGTATCTAAATTAAGGACATAGCCACCTCCTATCAAAACATAACCCCGATTACAAATACTTGCACAACCATCACGACACAGGCTATCAGACAAATTCCATACACAGCCAAGTTCACGAAACTACAGAGACTTGTACGAGGTGTCATTCTTTTCGTCGCGTTGCCCTCTTGTCGAGAATGCCTATGTCGAGTAGGATGAAAACCCCATTTTGGGGTAAAAGTGTGAAATATAACAAAAGTCCCCTTTATGTTTTACAAAAAGAAATTTCACAAATGGCCTAACGCCATAAATGTTGAAAAAAAAATCTGTTTTTTTTTTAAATTTTAAATGAAGCGTGGTTGTCAAGACAGGCGGTACCACTGACATGTGTGTTAACGAGCCTGTCGCCACTTATGGTAGCGGTATCCCAATAGAACAATGGATATTTTGGCAGGACGGTGGGACGGTTTACGACGGTTTGTTTTCCGATATTTGTTGTGGCGAATGGATGAACGCCAATATTCCAAATCGTGTGAAGCGTGTTAGGATTGCTTACCCTAAAAGTGATCTTTAACCTGTTATTAAACGGTTATCAGTGACACGGCTCTGTGGCATTCATGTTCATAGGCTAACAGTCAGTTGTAGGATATGAAGCTATAACGTTCGATTGACCAAGCAATTTGTATAAAGACAAAACAATAGCGTTAATGCAAATGGTAATTCTGTAATGAGATAGATTTAGCATGAAACGCAAGCTGTGAATGGTTGAATGAAATGTATGATTTAACACTTGTAGCTCGTAGCCTGCTAGCAAGCCCTCATGTGTTTTGTCACTTGAAGGCTGAAATGATCAAACCTGTTTTGCTAGCTAGCCGAGCTCCGTTCCCACGATCAACACTTGATAACACTATCTCAGGAATGTGCGGACCCCACTTGGCAACACTGCTGGCTTGCGTTAGAGGGCAGATGAAGGTCAAACAATCTGACAACCATGCCAGAGGGAGATAACGGAGTAAGAGACCACAACTCCGCCCCCTACCATTGCTATAGCCAATTGCCAGGCAAGAGCGGTGTTAACAACTGTGGTGGGAGGGATAGTGGGCGAGGCGAGGTGAGGAGGGGCGGGGAGGGGAATTCATGACAGCCAATAGCTAAACAAAGTGAGTGTAAACAGGGAGTGGAGGGGAAAAGGGGAGGGGCGTGGAGTGAAAGATTGAGACGCAGGTGTGGAGAGAGAAAGAGAAACATGTATGGACATGCACGAAGTGTGGAGCGCCGTACACAGAGCTCTCGTACTACATGATTCAATAAAATAAAAAATAAATAAGTGCACAGGTTCATACAACATGTAATTTATTGATCCAAGAATTAAACGTAGAGTTAAATCCTAACCATTTGACATATAGTTTATTTCCTTTTTGTTTCAACACTTTTTCCACAAGATAATGTTTAGGAAATGCTGTTTTTTGAAGTTCATCGAGATAAAATCTACCTTTTATGGGTTGATGGTTGAGGTCCTCGAGTAAATAGATGACTGGACTGTCCAAGTTGACATGACGAATTCGAAATAGTTCAGTCCCCCACTGAGGCGTGTAGCCCTTATTGAAGGCAGACTTAAATTTGCTCAAACGAACAAAATCCCCAATTTTCATATAGGTAAGAAACGGATCATACTATACTTTCAACAACACTAGTTTCAACTAATTTTCAAGGCCACGCTCACCGAGCATTGCCGGAGACTGCCGAAAGTTAATGATTGGATTAAGAGTGTCAGGCGGGTAATTAGAAACACAAGCGGTACCCATGCAATAGTTTTATTAATTACATATATCTACAATTTTTACATATAATACACTCTTTTCTTTATTTTATTATTAACATTCATTTTCATTTTTCTACATTTTAACTTAAATTTTTGCTTAAATCTCTTAGGTCCCTTTTGTATCCATTTGTTTAATACGAACAGGGCAACCTAAATTCTTGATTTGTCATGCATAATTACACACAGAACACTACTCTTTCCCTATTTTTGCTTGGTGTAGTTTTAAGAGCATTCAGCTTAATTTTGAAATAGCTGAAATAGCTTTGAATGATGCCTTGACGTTCAGTGGAGACATCATCGAAAATCATGAGTGAATCGGGCCTTACCTCATCCGGTGAAATAACATTTTCTTGCATGGAAAATGTGAAATAACCCATATTCTCTTTTTGTAATCCAGACATGACTTGATCCAGAAACACGTAGAGGGGTTGGTAGAGAGATTTTGCAAAAATATAAATATTTGAAAACGCAGGCCATTGGGCGCTGTAATGAGCGTTAGCAAAAGATTGGTCTTTCCACAGCCGGAAGGTCCCACAATGATGCAGCGAATGGAAGATGGAAACAGTGAACCATGGCGTTGTTCACGTGATGTAGGACAGAAATGGGAAACCATGTCCCCCACGGGGAATGACTCTTGCTGCTTAATAATCTTCATATCAACTAAGGTTTAGACAGGCTAGCAGGCTGTCTATATACAGGACACCGAGCCTTGTCATAGAAAAAGTAGACTCGTACTACAGGTTGACGATGGATGTCTTTGGACGTGCGTTGATGGCCAAAGCTAGGTCTGTCCCCATGCATGATCCTAAACAAGAAACAGATCCTGCAGATCCTGCCACGCACAAAACAGGGAGATTATGACTTAAAGGGAAAGCGGTTAACCCATGTAAAACATCCTTACGTGTTTACAGACGTTACTACAAAAAAGTATGTGGATAACATAGTGTATGAGTTTTATGACAAAGTGCCCCAGCTTACAGTGAATGGCTATAGCGCTAATCACCATCGGATTATTCACGTGGAAGACCCACAAGACGA
Source organism: Meconema thalassinum (assembly GCA_946902985.2). Classification (NCBI taxonomy): domain Eukaryota; kingdom Metazoa; phylum Arthropoda; class Insecta; order Orthoptera; family Tettigoniidae; genus Meconema; species Meconema thalassinum. The sequence goes on from OX336388.2 coordinate 1,168,365,527, forward strand.
AGACGATGTCTGTACCAAGCGTTACGTGACCTATGAAATGAAAAGGCTTTATAAATTTATCCCATCTGTATTTTTAGTGTATCTGACAAATGAGAAACCTGTGAATGACAAAAACCTTTTACCGCTAGTACATGACCAGCACTTGACCTATGTGCTTGCTTCGGGTTTAAGCCACTATCGATTACACTATGATGGAACCATTCACATAAAATACGCGATGCCCAATGAGAACCATTTACAAATAAAGATAAATGGTCAAAGGATGTTGGTTCATAACCATGAAATGGCCAATGCAGGTGACGAATTATCCTTTCATCTCATGTTGACATGGGATGAAAAGCAAGCGGGAAAAACCATAAACGATTTTCCACTTTAAGTGGAATTGGAATATACAGCCATGAAATAACAATCTGACGTTCGTTGTGATTTAAACTTTCTTGTGAAAGGTTGTTGGTCATTATCATCATGGTGAAACAAAGGTATGTGGCGAGAAAGACTAAAAAGACTAAAAATAAGACTCTGTCCTTGGCAAAGCCTGGGCTTACGACATTCGAGGACAAGCCCTTGGAAAGGAAAAAACAAAAAATAATGTATTGACCATAAGGAAAGCCCTTCGAGCAGCACAGAGACATGTTATTCCAAAACGTCGGCGACAGGGTTCAAAACAAGGGCGAGTGATTCCCGTCCCCAAACGAGCGGGATATTTACCTGCTTTATTTGCCGGTCTGGCTGCTCTGTGTTCACTTTTGGGCGGTGCCAGTGCAGTGGCGAAAACCATCCAAGCCACGCAGCAGGGCAAGCAACAACTCAAAGAAAGTCAGCGACACAATGAAACGATGGAAGCGATTGCAATGGGGGCTAGAAATGCCAATTTGAAGCCAGCCTTTTATCAACAAGGATTTGGGATTTCACCATTTCGGAATATTAAAAAGAAATCAACCTCAGCCATAGCAAGACATGCTCTGACGCATCAACAAGTGGAAAGCTATGACAAACAACTAAAGCTTTCTCATTTTCGAGGTGTGTTCATGCGAAACCAATTACCCACATGACCCTGGAAACAGGAATGTGCTGTTGTCAATTTGGATGATCACCGAGGACCAGGAACGCATTATGTAGCTTATGTAAAAGAGGGATCCACTGTATGGTACTTTGACAGTTTTGGGAATTTGCCCCCCCCCCCCCATGGAACTAGTGACCTATTTTGGAAACAGGATCAAGATATATTATAATGTGAAACGTGAGCAAACGTTTAACAGCCAACAGTGTGGACGTTTGTGTTTAATTTTTTTTATATAAGACGCGGCATAAGCAAAAACGTCAACAGTATGTCGGCAGAAAGTAAAACGTTTACACTGCATGGACGTGGACCTGAAGTCAGCCTAGACTTTTACCCGCCTATCGAATTGAGTGAAAACCCCTATTGTTTGGGACTTGCTTCTCTTGAAACGTACAATCGAATATATAACATACGTGAAAATGTGAACAACAAGTTTTACCATGATGATTTTGTGCTCACCCTGAACTCTGGTGGATACACGATCGATGACATTTATGAACACATTTATGTGGTGTTGATCAATGAATATGGTTTAAAGTCATTTCTCGATGGAACACGCAAGTTTGAACTTGTAGGAAATACCAACACTCATCGCTGCATTATTTTCTCCACATTCAAAATTGACTTTAAAACACGCCCCGATTCCATTGGCCCATTACTAGGATTTAAACCACGTGTGTTGGAGCCCAACAAAAACATGAATCAGACCATGAAGTGAAATCCATTGAGGACCATCATGTGTCGGTGACGTGTAATATTATTAGCCAAGTATACACCAATCAAGAACCATCGCATTCGCTTTATGACTTTATAGTGACATCGCCCAATGGCTATACTAATCGTGAAAATCATCCAGTGGTGCTTTTTCATTCTGTGGCTGTCGAAGGTATTAGTAATATAAAATTAAGACTGATCAATAGAGAGCAACTACTCACTGATCTAGATTCTACCACACCAGTGACTTACAAGTTGGTGCTAAAGCCACTATGAAGTTTGTGTATAAAGCAACAACACCGTCTAGGAATGGTGTTAGTTGTTTGCCACGTGAATACACGTTGGGTGAGTGGATAGCGTGTCGGTCTACTAACCCCAAGAGTGCAGGTTCGCCCCTGACCGTGGTAAGTGATTTTTGAAAGGCGGCAAAAATACGGTACGCATGTCATACGATGTTGGCATGTCAAAGAACCCATTTGAATTCAGTAGGCCGAGTTCATAATGGCAAAATTAATCTCGGGAGTTTCCGCCAGCACCAAGTTCCTCATTTCTCTACTAGAAAGCGCTATTGTGTTCAAGGAGATTAGATATCTAACATCTAACCTCCTTGACTTTCATAGTCAAGGAACTACGAAATTCGACATGCAAGCTACCCTCTGGGTGTCAAATAGCAAAGCTTGCACCAGGCACCCGAGGCCATACGATATTATTATTATTAATATTATAACATCTCAAGACAAGCAGATTTTACAGCATTTGGGTTACCACGTCAACTCCCATAATGAATTCTATCCTAGAGGTAGCGAACCGCATCGAGGAGCAACCAGGATTGGTAAGAATTGATCTCCATTCCTATTAAGCTCAAACACCTGGACTCAATAACAATGATGGAATTCAATTTGTTATCAACAACCAAGATATTTACACCCTACAGCATGAAAGTGTCATTCAGATCGAAGGTCGGCTCACCAAAGCCGATGGCTCTACACCCACCACATCCAAATTGGCCAACCATGGTTTTGCCCTTCTCTTTTCTGAGGTGCGGTATGTTATTAACGATATCGTGGTGGATAGCACTCGAAATGTGGGCATTTCCAGTGTCATGAAACTAAACCCCTCTTACAGTGAGGAAGAAGGTAAAACACTTTGCATGGCGGGTTGGTGCCTTGACTCGACCAATGACTGGATGGTACACACCGATGGCACCTTTACTGGATATTTACCTCTTAAACTGATGTTAGGCTTTGCCGAAGACCACCAGCGCATTGTGGTCAACGCAAGGCATGTGCTTTATCTGGTGAGAGACAGGAGTGATAATAATGCACTCAAGGGAGCGGACAAATCCCCCATAGATTCAAAAATTCAACTACAACGCTTGCTATGGAAAGTGCCCCATGTGACCCTTGACGATAGCAAAAAACTGGACATACTTAAGATGATAAAGAAGATATATGCCTCTACCAATGGAATATAGAAGCTGGGCACTCCATGAGTACCCGTTATTGCCCACCACCAACACATACAGTTGGTCTGTAAAAACAGTCCGTTGTACAGATAGACCTCTTTACATGATCGTGGGTTTTCAAACGAATCGCAAGTATCAACAAACCAAAGATGCCACGCAATTTGATCACCTGCAATTGAGAAATGCACGTCTTTTCCTCAACGGAGCTGTGTTTCCCTATGAAGGACTGGATTTGGATTTTTCAAAAAATAAGTTTGGCCCCCTGTACGACTTGTTTTCTAAATTTCGATGGTCGTATTATCAAAAAGAGAACGGACCCATGCTGCTACCCCCAGTCGTTTAAGGCAAGGGCGCCACTGATTGTCTTTGACTATTCTTACCTGGAAGAGTCTGTCAAGCCATCCAATATTGACATTCGACTAGATTTTGAAACGCATGACAATGTACCAGCCAATACGACAGCCTACTGTTTGATTATTCATCACAAACAAGTCAACTATTATCCACTGTCCAAGTTAGTTAGTTAGTTATTGTTGTTTTAAGGGGCGGAACTACGAGGTCATCTGCCCCTATCCACTGTCCATCCAAGTGATGAGTGTATAAATAACAGGTCAACCCACGTCAAGCCGCTCAGTCATGTCTTGCTTTAAAGCATCAAGAGAAGTCACATCCATGAATTTAAACTCTGAGGAACAACGTTTCATGACTTTTGCAACATGGCCAGTGCCTTTCATAAACCCTCAAGCCTTGGCGGCCGCTGGATTCTACTATTTAAAAACAAGAGATGAAGTGAAATGTGCCTTTTGTCCCATCATCATAGACCAATGGCAATAGAGCGATGAACCCATGCAGGAACATCAGCGCTGGTCACCTGCCTGCCCCTACCTGTGCAGAATGAAGGTGGGAAATATACCCTGTCATTCAAGCAATACCTCACTCGTGCCTCTGAGTGATGAAAAAAAAACAAGTTACGATACGTGTGGACTGTATGGTGTTAACGGTGCTTCGGCGAGCAGATCACCGTCAAAAACGCCTAGTTTAGAGACATTGGGACATCATCGGTGTTATGGACGTTACAAACACAAGAGACTATATTGTTGTATCAGTTGGTATCGTCCTTATCCCAAAATGATAAAAGCCTGTAAGACGTGTTATGATGTAATTCTTAAATTCTTATTTTTGCATGTCCCCCTGTCCTACCCTAACCTCAATTTATTTTTTCAAACTAGCATGGCAGGTAAGTCCATGTCATGACCACTCCTTAGAAGCCAATAGTTAGTCAGTCGTCAGTTGAACTTGGTCCAGGCAACCGGCAACATGCTGCGCACAATGATTGTGGATTGCCAAGGTTTAAAATTGGTGACAACAAATTTATATTTAAACAAGTGGCCATTATCGATTGTACCACGTTTTGGATATCGCAAGCTACGCATTTGCTATTTAAACCGCCCCATGCTTTTGATTTGTGGTGTGAAAAAGACCGCAAACAAACCCAGTGGATTGAAAATCATAAGCAACTAGACTGGAATCAAGGAACCATTTCCTATAAATATTTGGACGTGGTCATGAAAGCACACTTGTCCTCGGCCAATGTGGTATTTGTGAAAGGTAATGAAAAACGTGAATGGTTGCAACCATTTTTGGCGTCTTACTGTCAATGTATCGACCTCATGGACCTGGGCTGCCCCTCCCTGCAAACGCTGATGGATACTTGTTCCTGTGGCAACATTATCCATACAGCCCTAGCGCATGCATGGCATCTCTTTCATTGGTTTGTTGAACAAAATTATAACTCAAGATTTACCTGTGAATGACGCCAGTGAGATTTCTACAAGCGACGTGTAAACATCTACAACACGTAATACCATGGAGAAAGGCAATGCTACAGACAAAGCCATTGGGAAGTTCTTTGTGTGCAAAAAGAAACTTCACAGTTTTACCAAAGAGGAACTCTTAGCGCTGCCCAAGTCGTTCATTTATTATGTGGCCGCCAACACGGTGAAAGAAATCTGGCAACATGTACCAAAATCATGGACTCAAGACCCTGTGTTGAGTGAATTGCAACCCTGTACGGATTACGATCACCATAAGCAAGCGGCCATGGCAAAAATACCCTCTATGCGTCAGCTAGTGAAACTGTATCACGGTCATAAAAGTCCGTGTAAAGACTTTGTTGAATCATTCCACGGGTGTCATGGTGAGAAAAAGCAACAACAACAACAACAACAACAACAACAACAACAACAAACACAAACACAAACACAAACACAAACGTCGTCCACAGAGGAGGAGGAAGACCAAACCTTTTCACCATCGATGGAAAAGGATATGCCAGACCTGTACTGGCAATAGCGTCATTGACAAAGTGATTCAATACTCACCCACTCACTCACTCACTCACTCCGTTGGCTTCCCTGGGACGTGACGATCCCGTGTCGCTCTCACTATCTGCCTCCATTTCCTCCTATCCAGCGCAGTATTCTCCCATACAGTAATACCCATTTGTCTGCAGTCAGAGGTCACCTCATCTTGCCATCTACTCCTAGGTCTTCCAGGGGGTCTCAAGCCTTCGATCTTCTTCTCATACACCTGGCGAACTATTCTGGCAGCGTCCATTCTGATAACATGCCCTGCCCATTGCAGCCGTTTTGCTTTCATGACGTCCACTACTCGGGGTTGATTGGCCAACTTGTACAGCTCATGATTTGATCTGAGAACCCATCTTTGTGTTTCCTGGTCAAAGGTGGGGCCGAAAATTTTTCTATATATCTTGTTTTCGAAGACTGTAAGTTGGCGTTCCTCCCTTTTGGTCACACTCCATGTTTCGGCTCCGTATAGCAGTACCGGCCTGATGATCGTGTTGTATAGTTTTAGTTTTGTTTTCCTGGTCAAAAGTTTGGAGGAAAGTAATTTATGCAGGGAAAAGTAAACTTTGTTTGCATTCCGTAATCTAATTTGGTGTTCAACTTGTCTTCTATTGCAGTCATTTATATTTACCCCAAGGTATTTGAAGTTTGGCGTGTTCTTAAAGGTAAAATTGCCTATATGAAGGTTGTTGCGTTGGTCTGTAGTCATGTTTTCTCTCTGTATGATCATGTATTCTGTCTTCTCTTCATTAATCTTTAGACCAATTTTTGCAGCAGTTTCATTTAATTTCCTGAATAAAGCTTCAATTTCTCCTCCATTATTTTCTATTAATACAATGTCATCTGCATATGCCAGGATGTTGTGTTTGTTATCTGCTAGGTCTCCAGTTGCAGCTTCTTTGGTTTCCCGAATTACTTTTTCCAGAACGATGTTGAAGAGAAGTGGGGAGAGCGCATCACCTTGTTTTAGTCCTGTTCTGTTTTCAAAACCGTCTGATACGGATCCACAGTGTGTCACTTTGCACACTGTCTCCTCCATACACATTTTGACCAGGCTGATAAGTTTCTGTGGGATTCCGTATTCTGCCATAATTTCCCACACCGTTTCTCTGTGGACTGAGTCATAGGCCTTTTGGAAGTCAATAAATAGGTAATGGACGTTTTTGTTATATTCCCAAACTTTTTCATTGATTGTCTTAATACAAAATATATTGTCTGTTGTTGATCTGTTTTTACGGAAACCATTCTGATAGTCTCCTATTATATCTTCGGTGTATGGAATTAGACCTTGTAATATTATGTGCGACAGTAATTTGTAAGCTGTGACAAGTAGGGATATTCCTCTGTAATTTCCGCAGTTATGTTTATCTCCTTTCTTATGTATTGGAACAATAATTGCTTCCTTCCATTCATCCGGTATTTGTTCCTCGCGCCATATTTTCAGGATAAGTTTATGCAGTTTTTCATGAAGCTTCTCACCCCCATATTTCAGCAATTCAACTGGTATACCGTCAGATCCAGCAGCTTTGTGATTTTTCAGTTTCTTCAGACTGCTGGTTACCTCTTCATATGAAGGATCATTTATGAAAGGTTCTACCGTTGAAAGAGTGGTTCTCTCCAATTTGTTGTCTGGTTCAGGGCAGTTCAGTAAGTGGTCAAAGTACTCTTTCCAAGCCTGTAATATGTGGGTTGTTCCTGCAATGATGTTACCATTGTGATTCAATACTTACCTTTCAAAATCCATCTTCCAGGTTATCGTTTTTGTGGCCCTGGAACTCATCTTGAAAAACGTTTGCAGCGTGGTGATGTACCCATTAATCTTTTGGATCAAGCATGCAAAGAACATGACCTATCTTATCGCCATAGTCTTCCTGGTTTAAGACATGTGGCAGATAAATTGTTATTGAAAAAAGCAAAACAACGTTTCACATCATGTGATGCCTCAGTGGGTGAAAGGATGGCAGCCCTGATTGTGATGAGTGCTATAAAAGGAAAGTTGATGATGCATAGACATGAACATTAAGGAATTGAGGAGTGAGGAATTGGTATGTGTTTGTATTCTATTTTTTCTTCTGTCAATCCCTATGGTTATGAAATAAAAACAAAGGTTTACCAGAAAAAAAATCATGATGTTGATGGGCTGATTTTTCATTTTCACACATTGCCATTTGCCAATTTGCAATTTACAGTTTTTAAAAGTCTGTTTCAAGTTTTTTTATGATATGGATTTTCCATTTTGTTGATGACACTTTTTAAAAATGACCGTTTGAAGTTTTTGAATTTTTATATTTCACACAGGCCATTTCCAGTTTTTAAAATTGTCCGTTTCAAGTTTTGCGTTTTTGAATTTTGGTGATATCGAAACATGGATTTTCCATTTTAATGTTTACACATATTTCCATTTGGTTATGTTGAAAGATGAGATTTGTCAATAATGTTGATAAGACTGCTTGACCATGATAATGCTGCAATGTGTTTATGTGTGTTTTGAGAAACGTCGAGGTTTACGACTACTGCAGGTAAGACTGTTTTTACAAAAAATATGTCTATTCACCGCTACATTTCAAAGAAAAAGTACTATCGACAAAACAAAAATGATTATATAACTGAAAATTTCCCCCTCCCCACCCTACCTCACTGTGTTTGCTCTGGTCATACATACACACCAGCTTTCTCTCTACTCACACAACCATACCTGTCTTTTTGGGAACAAACACCACCACTTTATTTATTCCCAAAAGCACATTCTCGACACGCACGCTGATCCCAAAAGAACGTTTTTAATTAAAATTTTACAATTACAAAAACATATAAATACTAGTCATTAAAGTTACTAAAAAAATACTATTACTCATTTCATATTTACAAACACTACAACTTTGTACAGCTTTAAAAGAATCAAACTATATACCATTTTCCAATTACCAACTCGGTTAAATTTAAAATAAAAAAATAAAAATAAGGTTGCATAGAACTTTTTTAAGAGCAAAAGGTAAAAGTGGGTTGTCACTATTTTGCAAAAAATACTATTTACAATGACAAAAACCAATATTTACAAAATACTATATCTACAATTTACAAAAAGCCATGTCCCTAAACGAACAAACAGTGAAATCACACCTCCTCCTCCTTGCGGTCATAACCCCAGGGCAGGCTGGTGAGCAGGTCATCAGCCCACACACGATTGTTATCCATGGAGGCGAGGGTGAGTTTTCTCTGTTCCACAAGATACAAATGATGGTTGCCGGATTGTATCCTGCACTGTGTATGGGACATAGCTTTGCCAGTGCGTAAAACCGCCAAGTATTCGTCTACACGTAGCGATTTTACCACTGCCCTACCTACACCTTTTGCTCTTTTGGCTTCCTTACAGTCTAGTGTGCGATAAGCATATATTTTCGAGGCCAAACATACGAATTCCGTCATAATGGAATCACCGCATTCATCTTTTAAAATACCCATTTAATTCTTGTTTTTTATGGGCAGCTGAAACATGTTGTCAGTACTATACGAAGAGGTGTCGAACCAGTCACTATACTTCCCCATGACGTCATAGGGGTTGCAGTGGTGAATGTGGTAAATGAATGAGTCCGTATCCATATACAAAAGAGATACGTCTCAAAATGGCGTTTGGCAAACTCATAGTGGAATCGATACATGACCGATTTAGAAAAGTCTAAAATGACTTGGCCCAAGTAAATGGGCTTATCCATGGTCACGCTGGTCCTACTCAATTCAATAGTGGCCAAATCCTCATCGATAATGTTGATCGATTTGAAATTTGGCTTGGCAATGTACCGCCGGGCACCCCACCACCCCTCCCAGACATTCTCCAATTTAATGTCACGGTATTTGCGGACATTCTCCATGGACTTGCCATAGATGCAGTTGTTCATAAATTTAAAAAAACTGCTGTGTTGCCATTTGTCGGTGCTCTGTGTTGAGTTGCATGTATGGCTTGAGCCATGGTTTTTGAGCAAAAGAAATACCCCTGTGGATTTTCTTCAACACTAAGCCTTGGGCGAGGCATTGCACCAACATTGGGAATTGTAGCACATACCGATTTTTGTTGTAAAGTGTGCCCATGAGTTTTTCAATTTTCACTTTACTGTCAGGGGGAACCATTTGCTCAAGGCAGAATGGGAAATCGGCATGTTCATCATACAAGGATGAGGGATATTCAATATCCACTTCTAGCACATATCCACGGCCTGTTTCTTGGCTAGCCTTGATCACATCAAATTCTGACACTTGTTTCTCTGTCAGCCAAGCAAACTTCCCATAGGACAAAGGCTGACTCATGGCGTAACCATACAAATTATTCACGTCATAGTACATAATGTACGATTCTGGTTTGTCTGATGAATAATCAGGCATGTAGACATTGTTCGCTTCGGCATGGCGCTGGTTAAGCGACACAAATTCACCGCGAATGCCCTTTTCAAAGAATAGAACCCTGTCTACATCACTGAGTAAATCCAATTCCACTTGAGTGTATTTTAAAGCGGCATCAAACGAGAGCCCAGAACTCGTATAATAGTGAGCCGGGTCAAGACCATAAATGTGTTGACACAACTCTCGGAATTTTTGAAATACATTGGTGAGCAGCAATACATCCAGTTTTAGGTAATGCATAGCATATTCACTTAGCGTCTTCATGTCAAACTCTCGCCAAACTTGACACACACGTGCATATTCTTAATCGGAAACGGTACTGCGTGTTAGTTTCGAGTAAAATTTCTCTTGTGGTGGGAGTTTTCTCTGCTTTAACACGTCCCAGCTGTTGCAGAAATCATACGGGAATATACCTTTCCGAATGCACAATTGAAATTGCTCAGGATCATTAAAATGCATTCTAGTACTTTTTAATTCCTCCTCATTCAAGCCATTCACAAGACTGTCTAGCGAGGATGCCATAAACTTAAAGGAATCCAAAAATCGAATGCTAAAGTCGCTCAACCTCCATGTCAGGGCTGTAAAACGCTCATGGTTTTGGGGAATAATGGTAAACAAGCCCTTGTTGACATGACCAAATTCACGAATCAAAAACTGAATGTCATAATTCGCCAGATTGTGGAAAAAGACACTGATGAAACGAGGAGCTGGAAAGTTCAAATTGCATTTACTACGCGCAGCTCCACGAAACTCCCCCGTAAAGTGCGAGTGATCACGAACGGTGTCTTCAGCACTGATCAGTGGCTTTTCGCAAATATGGCATGTCGTGGCATGCTCATACCGCTGCTGCTGTTCTGGAGATGGACACATGGGTACTGGGTGGTCCAGTAATTCCTGTACATGGTTGGCCAACTTTACAAGTTCATCCAAAAACCATCTGGCACAATCTGGCCCCTCACGGTATTTGTAAACGGATTGTGTGGGGTCGTAGGTACACACAACATTAAATCCTATGGCAAAGGGTTCATGTTTTTGAATGATTGTGGTTGAGCTGATGGTGGGACCCGCCATGGGTGTAGTGAGAGCTTCAAAATCTGCGTATACCACATAGGGAACAGTGTCACGCTTGTGAATGTCCTTAAACTTTAACACAGCCTTGTCCCCTTGTGGCAATATCAATCTCACCGCTTCCTGAGAAGCACAATCTACCCTATGACGTTCCAAAAGCGTAGGGGTTGTAAAATATTGCAGACAACGATCACAAATATGTTTCACACCTGCGTGCTTAGACACTTGTCTGCTTAGCAATCTACTCAGGCTTTTAATGAGACAATAGTGATTCACCTCTCCTACAGATAAATATAAAAGATGAATGTGGTGTCGTTTTGGTTCTTTTGTGGCATAAAGAGTACCCACAATCTCATTGCCATCAAGACCATACACCATGAACGAAAAGTCATGGTTGTCTTGTTCAAACCTATGGATCTCGGTTAAGTCCATAGGGAACGATACTCGAGTTAAATTTAAAGTTTGGTTTAATTCAACAAACTTGGCCTTATACATTCCTGGTCTCTCACAATGACGTTGTGCTGGCTGCAAATATCCAGCCACACACCACAGGAAGCAATCATTGTCATGATTCTTTATATTCACCACCGCTCTCCGGCAGGCAATCGCTGGTGGTGTTTCAATATAGCTAGACCCAGCATTCAACGGGTTGAAATGACAAATGTTAATTTGTAGATAATGGATTTTGTCTAGCGCTAAACCACTGGGTCCTTGTTGTAGTTTATCAAATTTTGATAGCAAGGCATTCACCACATGGCATTGATACCACTCGTTCAGATTATTAGCTATCAATAGCTCTTGCATTTTACTGCCAATATAAAATGGTTTTTTTTATGCTCACCGTCCTTGTTTTCATACTGTATATGAAATCGCACAAGAGTTGTGTATTGACCTTTAAAGCCGCATGCAACCTTTGCGATGTACAAATTTGTTCTTTAAAAATTTCAAAACATGATTCCATAAAGTCTTTTGGAATTAAACTCCCTCTAACATTCACCACGCGGCCAGAGCATACGCGTTCTTAAAACAGGACTCAACAGGTTCCCAAGTTAAGCTATCGGTAGCAGTTAAAGACATGATTTTTATAAAAGAAACAATCTCACCACAGTTTTCAGCCGTAGACTGCTCCGTAAACAATGGTCCCAAACACACACGTTCTCAACAGCAGTTGTCAGACTCACGCTCTAAAAAAGGAATAAAATAAAACACCATCAGTATACCTATTTCAAATAGCACCTTTGTACAATCTTAAAAAATTAATATCAAACAAGTCTATTTTTTTTTTTTTTTAAATCTTACCTTGCTCTTTATAAAATCCTTGTGTTTGCCTTTTTTCGTAGGCTTTAATAGAATGGGGTCTCTGTCTCCCACAACAGGTATGCAGATTATCTAAAACAAACAAAATAAAAACAATTCATCAATCAAATGGTAAACCAATAATAATATAAACATTCATTAGCATAATAAATAAACTAAACAGTGTTAATCCCGAACTTACCTCAAATATATAATGTATCCAATATGGTCACTAATTAGAGTTGAGCACACAAATGCAATTAGTTTTGTACAGATAAGACACAGCCTATGTTAACACAGTAACGCTTACCATAGAAATGACGCGCAATGTGCAATGACATGCTCAATACTCTCTTACCCAACCCCTCACCTCCCCGCGGTCCTCTGGCCTCGTCCCTCACCGCACTGCAGTGGTCATGTGATTTCCTGTTGCATGTCTCGGTTTTCCCTCCTTTCCCCTCACCCTCTCTGCGGGGGCCCTACTCGCCGCTATTTGCTCGCCTGGCTGGCTGTTATCACCATTACAGAGTTTGCACAGATTGTTTGACCTTCATTTGCCCTCTAACGCAAGCCAGCGGTGTTGCCAAGTGGGGTCCGCACATTCCTGAGATAGCGCTATCAAGTGTTGAACGTGGGAACGGAGCTCGGCTAGCTACCAAAACAGGTTTGATCATTTCAGCCTTCAAGTGACAAAACACATGAGGGCTTGCTAGCAGGCTACCAGCTACAAGTGTTAAATCATACATTTCATTTAAGCATTCACAGCTTGCGTTTCATGCTAAATCTATCTCATTACAGAATTACCATTTGCATTAACGCTATTGTTTTGTCTTTATACAAATTGCTTGGTCAATCGAACGTTATAGCTTCATATCCTACAACTGTCTGTTAGCCTATGAACATGCATGAATGCCACAGAGCCGTGTCACTGATAACCGTTTAATAACAGGTTAAAGATCACCTTTAGGGTAAGAAATCCTAACACGCTTCACACGTTTTGGAATATTAGCGTTCATCCATTCGCCACAACAAATATCGGAAAACGAACCGTCGTAAACCATCCCACCGTCCTGCCAAAATATCCATTGTTCTATTGGAATACCGCTACCATAAGTGGTGACAGGCTCGTTAACACACATGTCAGTGGTACCGCCTGTCTTGACAACCACGCTTCATTTAAAATTAAAAAAAAACAGATAATTTTTTTTTCAACATTTATGGCGTTAGGCCATTTGTGAAATTTCTTTTTGTAAAACATAACCACCACATTCGAAAGGGGACGTCACGCTGAGTCCTATGAGTCCTCGTACATGTCCCTAGCAGCGTTGGTTCGCGAAATATAACAAAAAGTCTAAAATCACACTTTTACCCCAAAATGGGGTTTTCCTCCTACTCGACACAGGCATTCTCGACAAGAGGACAACGCGACGAAAAGAATGACACCTCGTACAAGTCTCTAGCCATATTGGTTCGAGAGATATCAGCAAAAATCTCAAAAAAACACTTGTTTACCTCAAAATAGAGTTTTCCATTTTTTTTTTAATATAAGGAGTGGTCCATAGCAAACAGGACGTCACTCTGTGTCCAACGACACCTCATTTGTCAACATTCGACTATGGGTTCGCGAGATATCCACTTATTTAACATGGCTGAGGCTTAGAAGTGGGGCAAGGAGGGTTCTAGAGTGCAATAGATATATTAAAATAACAGATGATCTAGAGGAAATAGTTCTCGAATTGAAACAAATAGCTGAAAAAGTAGCCCCAATAAATCCAAGGAAGAAACACCAATGGTGGAACGATGAGTGTGATAATGCAGTGCAAGATAGACATCAAGCCTGGTTACGGTATCAGAGTCAATAAACAGATGAATCACACTTGGATCTCATAAAAAAAAGGAAAAAAATCCACAGCCTGCTTCCACTCCGACCGGGTCAGGAATGGAATGAATGAATGAATGAATGAAAACAAAGGAAGATAACTCAAATAATAATACGAGGGGTTAAACGGCTATACCAAAAGGATATACTTCTGATGATCGAAACAAATAGCGCGAAAACAAACTCAAGAGATTACTACAAAATTTTTAGCAAACAACTACAAAGATATGAACCTCCAACATTAATGTTAAAAGACAAAAATGGCGAGTTAGCTCATAGTAATAAAAGAAATACAGAAATTTAGCAGAAACATTCAACAAGTTGCTAAATTGTGAAGATCCACCAGAACTGCTTCAAATAAATACAGACACCACTATTAAAGCACCATCAGAAAACATAAATCCACCCACAATCCAAGAAGTCTACAAAGCGCTGAGAGAGCTCAAAAACTACAAAGCGAGTGGAGAAGATCAAACATTTGCAGAATTGTGGAAATATGCAGCAGAACCAGTAAAGATTTAATTACACCAATGCATAGTGAACATTTGGCTCAAAGAAGAACTGCCAGACCATTGGACTACTGCTATAATACATCCATTACACAAGAAAAGAGAAAAATCAAATCCTGACAACTATCGAGGAATTTCCCTTTTGGATATCACATATAAAATCATGTCACGAATTCTATATAATCGTTGTAAAGATCAATTAGAACTGGAAATAGGAGAATATCAAGGTGGATTTCGGCCATGGCGAAGCTGCCCTGAACAGATAATCACCTTAAAATTAGTAATGGACTACTACAAACGTAGACAAAAACAGCAAGTCATAACCGTCGTAGACTTCAAAAAAGCTTATGACTGTATACATAGATCTTCATTGCTGAAAATACTAAGGAATTTCAGACTTCATCCCAAATTAATAAAAATTATAAAACTAACTCTAACAAACACCAAACCTAAAGTAAAATTCAGAGGAGAAATATCTGAACCGTTTACGATTAAAACAGGATTAAGACAAGGAGATGGTTTATCGCCTCTACTTTTCAATTGTGCTTTGGAATATGTAATGAGGGAATGGTACAGGGAAAATCCTAGGAACATAAGAATTGGAACCAAGAAAGATCAAATAGACTTAAATTGCTTGGGATTCGCAGATGACTTAGCGTTACTGGCTAATAATATTCAAAAAGCCAGAAATCAAATAATAAGCCTACAAAATATAGCACAAAAAATTGGACTTCAGATATCATTTGAAAAGACAGAGATAATGGTAGCAAATCCACTTGTAATCAATCACATAACAGTAAATAACAAGAAAGTTAAAATAGAGAAGCAATTTAAATACTTAGGAGAAAATATAACTTACAACTTGGATGAGAAACCTGCATGGCAAGAAAGAACTAATAAAATGATAAAAGCCCAAAAATTAACATGGTCTACATATAAAAGAAAATGTCTATCAATCGCAACAAAATTAAAACATTACAAGACGGTGGCTCTACCAGAGGTGACCTATGGAAGTGAAACTCTTTTTAAAGTTACTCAGAAAAACAGAATCGACAAAATTCTAAAAGTAGAAAGAAGAATAGCTAGAACATGCATAAATAAAAAATATCAGAAAGATGGACAGTGGCGGATAGTACCAAATGAAGTGGTATACAGAGACCTGGAGCCCATCATTGATACTATTCGGAAGAAACGGCTTTCTTTCTTTCTTTCTTTCTTTCTTTGGTCACATCATGAGGACACCAGAAACCAGGTTATCTAGAAAAATTGTAGTGAAACTTTGGAATATGAAACAACAAGTAGGATGAATTAAGGAAATTAGAGAAGATATGAAAGAATTGGAAATAACCTTGGATGACTTGCAAAACAAAACAACAAAATTTAAAAAAAACTGAGAGATATAAAAATAAGATTTCAGGCTAAAATAGACAAACGTAATACAGTAAAAAGGGTATTTACAGATGAGGAACGCCTGTGAAGATCAGAGCGAATGAAGAGCTACTGGGTGACTCGGAAAGGAAACTTACTGAAGAAGAGGACCAAGAAATGATTGACTAAAGTGGTCCAATGAGGCCGTAAAAGCAGAAGAAGAAGAAGAAGAAGACCCCTACCATCCCCCTACTGTTATTTTTTGTCTTAGAGACTTGAAATTTATTTTGGCTGTAGAGGGGGTCGGGCTCATTGATTTACGTCAAACAAACATTTGTAAACTTGTTACTTTCCAAAATATAAGAATTTCAAAATTTCAATGTTTTCAAAAAACATAAAAAATAAAAAAAAGTTTCATTATAAAAAATAAATATCATAGAAAAAGTTCGTTTAAGCCATTGAACAACATTCTATCATGTTTGGTTTTCAAACTATCGCCTACTTTCAAAAACAAAAATTTTCATTTTTTTTTTCAAAAATATAACGAGTGGTCCATAGGAGAGAGGACGTCAGCACGAGTACAACGACACCTCATTTGTCAAGATCGGACCATGGGTTCATGACATATCGACAATCTTACTTGGCTCAGACGCGCACAATTTAAAAACTGCTGACGCTATGGGTTTAAAGCACCGCTACCCCCCTACTGAAAGGAAAATACTTTCTATATTCAACTCTCAGATTTACTTCAGTATATAAGGCTTTATTTTTTTCTCTAACTAATAACACAGCTTCCGGTATGATGTTAACATAACTACACATTACATAATCAGGACAGTACTACTGCTTTACATAAAACACACTAAAATGAACAGCAACTGCTAATTTTTGGTCAGTCATTGTTTTGGAAGAGATGCTACTAAACAATCAGTAGGCTACGAATACACTTATCTCACTGAAATTACTGGAAGTGGTGGCCTAATTCCCCTAAACAAATCTCACACTGACTAAATCTGTACCCCGAGACGGCTTGCTATGTCAGTTAGGTGGAGCTTGCTCACTGAAAGATCTCCACCAAATTAGAGTTATTTAATTTAAAACCCTGTATGATAAAGGAACTGGGTACTCAAAATGATTTAGATAATTTGGTTCTTGCTATGCCATTGCTTCCACATCATTGTAACTGTATTACATGGCCGAGTTTAGAAAATATGATGTAATAGGAATCAGGGTTCACTCTGCTAAATCATGACACAACTGATATCACGAGTAATTAAAAACTAAATGTATTACGGCTACTGTTCACAATTATTTACACATACTGTACAATTCTCACGCAATAGGCTACCAGTCCATCACATTAAACAGTTGACCTCTGCTCGGTGGTGCTCTGTCGTGAGGTTTCCACCATAGTCCTGCTTCGTAGTTCCCGTGTTTTTTCCACGCGCTGCATTGAACCTAAGACCTTCAGCGCCAATTCACTTCTACCCTCACACAACGCTCCGTAGCACAACACTCACACACAAAAGCGTATTGGCTCACTCTTCGCCCCATTGTACGCACCGTTACCGGGTGTTTTCAGCTGTCATTCACTGCTAGAAATCGACTCAACTCCCGCTCGCTTGTCATAATATACCAGTTAATAAGACCTCTCGTAGCTTCTTGGCTACTCCAGACCTATTGGGTGATGTCACTTTGTCTTGAATTGTCTGGCGGCTCCCTTACGCCCAACCCTTCCCAGAAATAGACTCAATCATCAATGCTCAGGGCGTCAATGACCTTGCGTGACTCACAGAGGCCTTTGTTTAGAGAGGACTGCCCCGCGAACGACAAGAGGCTCGGGAAATTGCCAACCAGCCGGGTGGATCTATCTCATTGTTCCCTACATAGAGCTGCTCATCCCGAGTAGCTTCATGGTAAGGCGCCTGTCGGTCAATGTGGACAGCCATCATCTTCCCTTGAGGTAGTTCTGGATCGGGTAGACCTCGTCGTTGATACGGGTTATGACGGTGTATGAGCCTTCCCAAAATGCCTCGAGCTTTAGCGACTCCAGGTTGGCTCCGCGTCGGAGGTGAGCTTTCGGAATTTGTCATACGACACCCTAGCGTTGCCTGCTTGAGTACGCCCTTCCTCCGCGGCACCACACAAGCAACCACTCACCCCCACCCTCCTGGGCATCCGCTGATCCCCCGACGTCGCTTTCCCAATCCGCACCGGTACACTGTCCCGTGCGTGTACGAGCGTCCTAGCCGTCCTAGCCAGGCAAAGTCCTTGTTCGGTAATGGTCATTCCGGGTTCTATGAGTCCGCTGTCTTCGCCGAGAGTTGCCTCGAGCCGGGCGGCCACTACCATCTCGCTGAGGGTCAGTATCACCTCCTCTCCAGCTTGCCACGGTGGGTGAGTGGATAGCGTGTCGGGCTACTAACCCCAAGATTGCAGGTTCGCTCCTGGCCGTGGTAAGTGATTTTTGAAAGGCGGCAAAAATACGACACACATGTCATACGATGTTGGCATGTCAAAGAACCCATTTGAATTCAGTAGGCCGTGTTCATAATGGCAAAATTAATCTCGGGAGTTTCCGCCAACACAAAGTTCCTCATTTCTCTACTAGAAAGCGCTATAGTGTTCAAGGAGTTTAGATATCTAGCCTCCTTGACTTTCATAGTGATTCAAGGAACAACGAAATTTGACATGCAAGCTACCCTCTGGGTGTCAAATTACAAAGCTTGCACCCGGCACCGAGGCCATTCGTTATTATTATTATTACCTCCTCTTCACACTGCGTAACCTTGGCAACACGGGGGCGAGCGTGCTCCTAAGCGTCGCAGCATCACCTACTGGTGACCCAGCCACAACACATGTCGTCCTACATCGACGGTAGCCTCGTAAGTACGGAGCACGTCAAGACCTAAGTCGTCGGTAATGTCAGTGACAAAGGCCCATACCGCCAGACTATTCCATCCCAGCTTCAGGTTTAATAGTGCCTCCTTCAGGACGGAAATGGTCTTTCCTGAGGTCGCTCGAAACAGGTTCGGGCGATCCATTTCCCTCTCCTACTGCCCTGTAGCGATATCCGACCTGACGACGGTTAGCGCTGCCCCCGTGTCAATCGTGATGCAACTCGGATTGTCCCCGAGGCATCCGTCCGCGATCAGGCTATCGTCACTCCTCTCGTTGACCACGTAGAATGTATAGCGAAGGGATGGTAAGGACGGCGCCGACGAGCCCCTCTTCTGATCGGCCCTTACTCGTGCTCATGACTGGTGGCTGTCCCCCTCTAACAGTCCCTAACCCGATAACAGATGACCACGTTCGCTGCATAACCAGCAACTCCTGTGTGGTCCCTGTGTCCCGACGGCAGTATGCATCGCTCTGATGGTGAAAAGCAATTCTTCAGCGTCTCTTCTCCCTTGACGGTTCGCATCCTCGCTGGTGGCGTCGCAGCAGCTACCCCTTTCGCCGCCTTCAATCTCAGGATAATGGTTAGGGTTTCCCCACCGAGCATCAGGTGGCGTCGCGAAGTCAGTCCACGATGATGTAGGCAGTCTCTTGCTGTACATGCTCGGTAGGCAAGACGGTTAGTGCCTTATGGGCCAGATGTTCCACCTTGGCTGCAAATTCCTGGAGTGACTCACTCACCCGCTGGGTCCTTTTCCTGAACTGTATACGGTAAGCGGCCTCTGGTTTGTGGTCCCTTAAACGCCCTGAAAACGCGATGACAATTTCCTCATACGTGGCAACCGGCCTCAAGTTGTGAGGGTAGGCCTACCCATGAAGCCCCACAATTAGTTTTTCCACTAAATTATTAAATTCTTCCATTATGTCACTCTTCATTTTACCTTCCAGAACTCGCACTTCTTCTTCTAACTTGTGCTGACTGTCTTTAAGTTCACTTAACTACAATTTATTTCGTCCTGACTGGAATTAAACTGTGCTTTAAGTTCTGAGAGTTCTAAATCAAATTCATCGTGATTGGTATTTATTTGTGTCCTCATTTAAGTTCATCCTGACTAAATTTATCTTGACTGGTCTAAGTTAATTAAGCAATTGAAGCGCGGCTTCCATATTTTGCGCCATATAATAATCATTGAATTTTTGTACTTTTAAGGTAGAGAAGAAACAAAGTTCGTGTAAATCCATACAGTTCACTGTTTAGTGTTTACACTCAGCACTGCTGTCTATGCAAAGACTGCAGTTCTGTGAACAAGTTTGTACAGTATTTGGATCATGAAGTTTGTTTTCTGGGGAAATCCAAAGATTTTATTTTGTATGTGTTTCTTGATTTGTGGTATATCATTATCTTGCTCCATGCTTTGAAGATAAATCTTTGAGTTACCGGCACTCAGCTAATTCACCAGGTAAAGACACCGGAAGTGCAATGGTCCTCTCGAATTCAGGATGATGTAGCTGAGTCTGCCAGAAGATGCCTATGTCAAGCCGATTCATCTAGTGAACTCTGACGTCTGAATTACCCTATCTAGTTTGATGTTGTGTCCCAAGTACTCTTCAACAATTCCCAAAGTACAATTGTTGAAAGAGATGTGCATGTTCTTTAGAGTAAACTTTTTTTTTTTTGGGGGGGGGGTCTATTTTGAATTAGCATGGACAAATTTCCGAACCCTAGTTACCACGGCACACTTAGATTCCACTCATTGAAGCGTGTTGCGGCGAGAAATTTCCAACACCTAGGTACCATGCAACAAGTGCACTTGGTTCCCACTTGTTGAAGCGTACGCGATACTTATAATACGAACAGACAAAATACATAAAAACTTATCCATGATTCTATGTTTTGGTTCCCAACACCATACCTTTATCTTATTGTTTTATTGAGATTCATCCTCAGACCATCATCTTGGTAGACCTCTTAGAATTCAAGCAGCATTGATACAATATAACACCGTAGCTGTTAATCAATTAATGATATTATGTCTAGAAATTTGGTAAATTTTCAACATCAATAAAAACAAGTAATACTGAATTAAAATACACATTGTACTGAAAAATTAACTAAAGTCTAAGACTAAACAAATGATGGCAGACACTATATTTTAACCAACTACTGTTTTTAGAGTTAAGTATCAGAGCTAAAGCAAACCTATAGTTTGAGTGGACTCTTTGGAGAGTCCGTTATGTAATAGAAATATTAAAACAAACCTTGGGAATATCCAATATTCCTGACAATTGTCTGATGTCATTATCTATTTTTTTCATCTCCAGAAGTAGTTTGCTATAGGCATGGTTTATTTGCTTGTCAATTTTTTTATGTAGTGTTTGGAATTCAAATGACTCCCATTTTATAACATTTTCGCATCTTTGCTGATATCTTTCCTTATGCCATTTTACAAGATGGTATTCAGGTTCTGCAAAAGGAAAAAGTGTACCATTAAGAATTTTGAAACAGTAAATACTGCTTGTCAGATCATGAAACAACAAGTGGGAGCGTTACTGTCTCTTCGGGTACAAGGGGAACACGGAATCGAATACATTCAATTAAGGGGGGAAAGCACAATATGTTTAGTTACATTTGTCTTCAAAATTTACCATTCTAACTAATTTGGGGAAACTTGATTTTATTCTTTTACAGTTAATTTTATATAAACCACCGTTTGGTCCAATAAATGCACAAATATACATAGGTCTACTGAGTTTCCACCATTTACTGAGAGCAGTAGCAACGCTCGCTAATGCGCCATGGGGGCCAAGCTATCTGCGGACTCGGTAGACGTGGGTTCGAACCCCACCGTCCTTGAAATGGTTCCCTATGGTTTCCCATTCAACTCCAGGCAAATGCCGGGACGGTTCCTTCTAATAGGCCACGGCCACTTCCTTCGAATTCCTTGCCCACATTCAATCTCTTCATTTATTTCATCTCTCATTATCTCCTCTCATGAGATTGAAGTCAGGAAGGGCATCCGGCCATAAAAAACCCACCTCATAGACTTTCATCGCATTTCATCCCGTTGGAAACGGGAATAATTAGTGGTAGACATAAATACTGTACCCGTCAGACAAAGGGGGATTATTTGCTGCAGATAACCTTCCCTACTTCCCGATCCTTCGAACCCACACGCTGAGAGGTTTGGATGTGTCCTCAGACCAGCTCAGGCATGAGACTGATAACTCAGGGAGTATCAGGTAAAGTGAGAATAAAAGTCATAGATATGCCCGAGGAAACACACCCCCCAAAGGTAAAGCTAAAAATAAATAGTCCAGGCTTAGGTATAAGTCGTTTAGAATTTAATCATGAATCGCAACCCCTATCCCACTTCGGAGGGTAAAATATCGGCTAGTCCGCAAAGCTAATAAAATAACAAAAATAAATAATATTTCCCTAAACTGAATTTACGTTAAGCCCTCTCGAAAGTCCTTCTTTGGCGGCTTCGGTGACGTAGTCGGTAGCATGCGAGCTTCTATGCCCAAGATCGCGGGTTCAAATCCGGCCGAAGTCGTCGGATTTTTAAGAGCGTTAAAAATCCCTCAGTATGCCTTCCTTCGGAGGGGAAGTAGGACACTCTTGCCTACGCCAATCAAATGCTGTTTGCATTTAACAGTCATCTAATTGCATAAAATTTGTCTTCTCAAAATCAGTGTTACCACGTCCTAAAGTCGGTTCCACAACAAACCGCTGTTCCATGTGTCAGTCATTTAGCAAAAATACAAACAAGTTTAGGTTATCTCATATCTTAGTTAATTGCTTCATTTAGTGGTTGGATTTAAGATAATTCGGTTTCATGATTTAATTTCCTTTTAATATTTCAGTTTCAATCCCTCTCCCTGTGGTTTAATCTTCCCTAACGACCTTATGACACTCGACGATAACAGTTAAAAGAACGCTGCTACAGCGATGTCTATCTAAACCATAGACTATACCCTCCTCATGGGTAACACAACACACGCTAATAAGCGAAAATAAGCGGCTCACATAGCTCACTCAACCCCCGGTCGATGAGATAAAACATGTATCCACCGCCGAACAACAATACAAAATGTGGGCGACCTCGTCAACTCCCATCATTCACTCGTCATAATAGACACAACAATAACATCACTTGCTAATTGATACAGGGTTTCGGTCAGTTATATAAAAAAAGGGATACCTAAGTTGGATCTAATATTCATGAAAATACACACCAATGTGCATCGTAAGCAATCACAGAACTCCTGATAAGACATGAAAGTTTAAAATAATGCTTTAATCTCTATATACTATGCCCGTTTGGACCGAGATCCAAAGACCAAATTTTGTAAAATACCGAAATCAGATTAGCACGAGAAAATCTATCTCAGGGTCTATCTAGGTAAATATTAGGTCTATATCTGGCATCCCTGATCTCGGTAATTCACAAGTAAGGAAAGGAAAGAAATTATTTTGAAAATAGCACATTTCTTAAAAATTTCAATTTATTTATAGTTAAAATATTAAATTGACTGGCAATAACCTCAAAACACAAAGAAAACAATCACACATAAAAATTCAACAGTCCCTAAAAATACCCTTGAACTCCGCAAAATTGATATTCAGGAAAATTAGTAGTCCATTCTGATATCAGAACGAAAATTTCTAATTATTTACACTGGGGTAATCACTATTCAATGAAGAGTTCGAGTAATCCCTCTATTTACAGATTTGTAGTTTCACTTCACGAAGAATTGCTTTGATTGTTCAAGTACACGTTGTAAAGATATTTCGAAAAATTGTCACTTGGTTAATTCGATGATGTTTCAAAAAATTATTGGAAAAAATTATTTTACTGTTTCATTGAAGTATAATAACAACCTCATATCAATATTCGGCTAACATAAAGTCGAATGTTAATATTTTTGTGTTTGTAAAATTTTTGTTTCCAAAAACAAAATTTGTTTATACATTTTTCATTATCATAATAATTTGAAAAATAAATATTTCCTTTTCATGATAATCATTTGTTTCAATGTAAACAAAATTTAAATTTACTAATTTCAAAATTTGTTATGAACATTAGCATAAATTGTTGTTAACAATATAAATTGTTGTTATCCACTATCAGTCGATTAAATCATTATCTCTTTCATCAAAACTTTTCTCATTCAGAAAATTTACATAATATCTCACACAAAATAACTGTTAACCATAGAATTTATTATTATTAATTTCAAAATTTCTTATCAATGTATTTACAATAAGTTTTCTCACCCTCTCATATTGTGAATATGTAATGCTCATTTCCACTGTTACTATTGTTATTATTCCAAGCACAAAATAAAAATAATCTTCAAGTATTTATTTTATTTTTGCATTTGCAACTATTCATTTGATTTTTTTTTCTCGGTCAGGTTCATCAAATCTAAACTCATATTCTTCAATTATTTAGGCATACTATTGGAAATTCAAGTTGATCCAGAAAAAAATATTTGAATTGACAGTTAAATGGAATTTGACTAGAATATGGGGCGGTCTTCTTGCCTAACCCTTCTTTTACAATTGAGCCCACATGCTCTTCTAATGACACACGCACATCCATGTGTGCCCATAACTACGGGAACAAATGCCCTCTTTGATGACCCCTAGGTCTCCACACAACTTTAAGTTTCGCCAATCGCACGCTAAAATCATATTATTATTTGACTTCAAATATTCTTCTCCACAAAACTTTATTTTTTATTATATTTTTTTTATGTTCGTAATATTCTGTCTTATCACTGTACTGTGTGTTCTTCAATTCTATTTTTCCAATGAAAAGATGTATTTAATTCTGGTCAATTTCTCCTTGCCTCCCATTTATATAATCTCACCCTAATTTATACATTTAATACCTGCCGCTTTCTTTTTCTCCAGCTAAATATTTTTAGTGCTTTTGGAAAATTTTACTGAGCTCAAAATCTTACTATTTCACTTCATTCATAAACTCATTTAAATTTATTTATAAATCCAAACTTCTAATCCACAAATAAGCAAAGTTATTTTAGTCAAATTCCAATTATTTAAATTCTTCCACAAATTAAGATTATTATTACTGGAAAAAATATTTAGGCATCGTCAACATCAGAATGATTATTATTGCCCTATTTCATCCATAAATAAATAAATGTTTAAATCCTCTTTCTAAATGATTATTAATAACATCTCAAACTCTGTTTATTAATGCAGTAACTATTTAATCACAATTAACAATTTAATTTAATTCATAAATTGGTGCTATCATCTCCCTAAACAAATTATTTATAACTTTAAATGATGTAGTTATATTTTTAATATTATTAACTTATTTATTTCACAGCCATTTATTAATATTAAATAAATCAAATTATTTAAATAATCCAAGTTATAATCGAGCCTCTTCTCTAAATAAGAGTTAAAGAAAAAATATTCCTATTCCTTGGAAATAACATAAACATTTCATGTCGAAACACACGAACTTACTGTTGTCCTGACAAAAATAGTAAAATAGAATAATAAATTGTCGGACTACAAGCTCCATTTGTCATCCTGGACAAATATAATAGACGTTCTCGTTACGATGATAATTATGTTGATTTCTTATAGTGACAGCATAAAAATGGAATTCTCAAATACTACTATAGGCTAGTGGATAGTACATGAATAGTTGTCTTACTTCATTCTTACTGTGTAGGTAGAGCGTGTCCTTCGGTGTTCGCTATCCCAATAGTGTCCTCCCATGGTCATCTGCTGTTCCATATCACTTCGTTCGCCTCCATATCACACCTACCCTCGAGTAGTTTAACGGCGCATGTTGATATTTAATGTCACTCGTTCAAAAAACTCACGTTATTCTCGGTACAGTCTAACATGTTGAAATGTTGTACAGTATTATACTGATACTAGCAGTAGTGCTCGGCTTCGCCCGGTGGATTTATTTGTTTTATGGGTGATAATGAATACTACTACAGAACTGGTACATGATACTTAACTAACAGAAACCAATATTTAAAAAAAATATATTTTTGTGGTGGTGGTGGTGGTGGTGGTTGTAGTGGGGGTGATAAGTAGTACAGTATAATGGACGTAACATTCAGGTCAATTTCCCGTAATGATAATTATGAATAGGGAAACAGCTATTTACTAACTACAGCACTGACACATGTAATTTACAAACTAATTTACAAAAAAAAAGAGAAAGAACAGTAAGTGAAACAAAGACACTGCCTAGGGCCTATGTCTCATTGGCTGTTAGAAACGTAGAGACCAATAGTGTCGTCTTTTGTCGCATAGCGCCGTAGGAAAATAATCAGAACTCTTTGGCAAACTTCGGCTGTCCCGAGCTACTGAGGTAGCAATAGTATCATTTATTGCCACAAAGCGCTTAACGATACGTTTCAGAATAAATGAAGGTACATTTGAAAGCACCAACGCTTATTGCAGCTGATAACCTCAATGTACTGGACCAACACCTTTGCACTTATACAGATGCATAATATTTTCATGATGATAACTGTTTAGAGGGGCCTAAGAAATCTTTTTGCACTAATTACCCTCCGTGACTGCAATTTATAAACAGCGCAAGAAGCAACTATTTTCGCAATTCTGCACCAGAACACGGTTGGGGCGACGTGGTGCAGCCCGAATTGCCCATCAACAGCAGACTTATTAAAATACCCTTACAGTTACACTACTACGGATATGAATGGTTCTAGGGCCTTAATACGTGGCTTTCAAGTTCATTTTGTCTGTTATTCTAAATGTAGCGAATGGGGAGTGTTGTCCAAAATATCAAGTGAACAGTGTTACCAGCAGGGTTTCAAAGTGTATGTAAAATTTGGTGCAATTAAGAGAAACAGTGTAGATTTGTGATGAAGGGCCTAAATGCAGGGAATGGAGGGGTCGGTACAAAATTTCATGCAGTCAGTGTTACTCGCAGGGTTCCAAAGGGTAAGTATACAAATTGCCGTTCACATCCGTGAAACAGTATCGACGTGTGCCAAAGGGCCTAAATGCAGGGAATGGAGGGGTCTGTCCGAAATGTCATGCAGTCAGTGTTACTCGCAGGGTTCCAAAGGGTAAGTATACAAATTGCCGTTCAGATCAGTGAAACGGTATAGATGTGTGCCAAAGGGCCTAAATGCAGGGAATGGAGTGGTCTGTCTGAAATTTCATGTAAACAGTGTTACTCGTAGGGTTCCAAAGGGTAAGTATACAACTTTTGGTTCAGATTGGTGAAAGGGTGTAGATTTGTAACAAAGGGCCTAAATGCAGGGAATGGACTGGTCTGTCATAAATTTCATGTAGTCAGTGTTACTCGCAGGGTTCCAAAGGGTAAGTACACAAATTTTGGTTCAGATCGGTGAAACGGTGTAGATTTGTGTCAAAGGGCCTAAATGCAGGGAATGGAGTGTTCTGTCCGAAATTTCATGCAGACTGTGTTACTCGCAGGGTTCCAAAGGGTAAGTATACAAATTTTGGTTCTGATCGGTGAAACGGTGTAGATTTGTGCCAAAGGGCCTAAATGCAAGGAATGGAGTGGTCTGTCTGAAATTTCATGTAAACAGTTGTTACTCGCAGGGTTCCAAAGGGTAAGTATACAAATTTTGATTCAGATCGGGGGAAAGGTATAGATTTGAACCAAAGGGCCTAAATGCAGGGAATGGACTGGTCTGTCATAAATTTCACGCAGACAGTGTTACCATCAGGGTTCCAAAGGGTAAGTATACAAATTTTGGTTCATATAGGATAAACTGTGTACGTATCACTAACCATAACGCCAGCGCATGCGGATAGAGCTGTTCGGGAGCACTTGTTCTACCGACGTACTGAACAAAAATCAATCTTGAAGGTCACCTGAGAGGTGTAGCCTAATGCTACATAGCCTAAACTATTCCTCTTGAATCAGGCTGTCATATAAAAAAGAATTTTTCGAATCGGACTGGTAGTTCCAGAGATTAGCGCGTTTAAACACATAAACACACAAACACACAAACTCTTCAGCTTTATTATATTAGTATAGATAGTACTCTTGAAAGACTGAGAACAAGTCCCATATCCGAACAATGTGGTTTCGTTCGCCTGCTAATACAGGAACACCTGTTAGCTGCATAGAACGAACTGTAAGAATAAATTCTTCCTGATATTATTTGAAGTGCCTGATGTACCATTTCACCACAAGAAACACGTCATTTTGTAGGCTAACTTCCGTGAATGGCTTTACAAAACTACCATCACCTGACTGGTTAGAATAATTGACCATAATGTCAGTCGATATTCTAAGTCCTTCGCTGATATTATATAATGTTCATTCCCCTGAACAAAAACTAAGTCCACTGACTGCTCGTCCAGCGACTAAGTTCTTCGGCGGTCAGAATCACGGCGTAAGCACTCGTACTTGATGTATCGTAGATGCGCACATGAGCAAGTGTTCTGATGGAATACAATACTGTCTCGATTCTCTGGCTCCTTATATAGTCCAAGCGGTCTTCCTTCTAGAAGCTTCCATTCCGTATCTCGGCTTCTACTGAACGGATTTTCATGCTTGATAGCTCTAATTTCTTCTCATTCGGTTGCCAGTAAACTGTACTACTTTTTTTAGGTTCCATTCCTTCTCCTAGAGGAAATTCTAGAAAAACTTATTTTCATTACGTAGGCGAGCTCCCACGTCACAGTTCCACGTCACTCGCTCCTACGTTGCATACTTCCCTCAACACTCGGAGTCTCCTAGCGCGCTATTCAAAATATCAGCCGCTCCATCTCTCAAATCAATCAACCTCTCTGCTTTATAATAATGACGTCAACATGTCACGGACGTGTGAACGATCCGGGTACAATACCTAGGTATATAAAAATGAACGTTTGTCGGTTTTTTTTTCTGAATTTCTACGGAAATTTGCGTTATTTGCGCGTTTCAGACTGTTTTAAGATGGATGCGCGCAAAAATGTTTTTTGTCTGTCTGTATGTCTGTTTGTCTGTGGACGCCTGGGTGGATCAACGTAAAATTTGGTACAGATATCTATCCGAGGCACGACACCAATCATTGATGTAACTCTTCTTTGTACTTCTCATAAAAGGGGGCCTACCCCCCTTAAAATACGTGTTGAAATAGGCGTAGATACACGAGACAAAGCTTATTTTCAGCCTCTCAATGTGAGAAACAAAACTTGGGGGCCCTAAAGGGTCCTCGAAAACCACATATTTTAAGGCCCTAAAACTAAGAGTTTATGAGGTATTCCCAGAAAACTAATTTAATTTTATAAACGAATGAAGGAATGCAAGCCGGTAACAATGACAACAGGTTCTCAAGAGGTGACATCCAACTTTCCATCTATTTCTGTAAGAAGCAATGCCACTCAATGTATTACATTTCTGTGAAAGTTAGGAAATGGCTATAGGGTTATCACGGAATCAACTTAGTCTGTAAAATTCATTAATGAGCTCAAAGGGGTCAAGGGGTACCCTAGATTTTTTTTCACGTGATTGACACGTGTGATATGTCGTAAAGAATTATATCTCCAGCAACATTATTTCCAAAAATTCCTGAATTGAAATAATATTTTTTGTGGCTTTTAGGTAACTGGGCCATTGGAGGTCTAAAACCTGAATATTCATGCACCACAAGCCTTTATAATTTATTAAAGGGGTTTTCCTATGGATGGGGACTTTACACAACGGTGAGGGTCAGATTTAATGTTTCGTTTTTATGTTGCGTTTCGTCTAGGAGGTTTTCAATTTTATTTTCGCGTCAGGAAGTACCCATTAGGTGAATTTAGTTTGAGCACATTCTAACTTATCATTTCTTTGTCGACAAACGGGTTCATTGGAAGGATGATTTTGATTGATACTGTGTGGTTGATATATCCATACTTGGACATCTGGGTGATATGTTGTAGGTTGGTCGGTTGGTTCCTTAATTTAGGGGCTGCGACAACGTGGTCATGTAGCCTCTTGTACTTTGGGTGAGTGTAGAATCTGTCTGATAACCGGTGTTAATTGTGATAGCTGTATTAGAGTGTGTTATCTGTATTTCAGGTAAGAACTGCAGACAATCAATTTCAAGTAGTTCCTTCTTTTGCTACCAAATGCTACCGCCAACGACACCTAGCTGTGAACTTGGCTACTAGATGCCTTCGCAACCAGCACCTGTCGGCAAACGTTGGAACTAATAGTACACTTATCAAATCTAGCCAACAAATGTAGCTTCACACAATATTATAGTTAGTGAAAGCTCCTTTTACATGCCATAGTTCTGTGATACGGGCTCGGCGGCTTTACTTCCCCACCGAAGGAAAGCATACTGAGGGATTTTCAACGCTCTTAAAAAATCCGACGACTTCGGTAGGGTTTGAACCAGCGATCATGGGCATAGACGCTCAGCATGCTACACAATACGCTACCGAAGCCGCTGTGATATGTTGTAGTCAATGGATTTGTCTGTCTGCCTTTCTCTGTATTTTTATGTACACCTATAACTCTTGTTTGGATGTTTTGAGCATCGTCAAATTAGGTATGGTATCCATGAGAGTCAATACACCAATCATTTATAAAACTCTTCACCTTACTTCACTTATCATCATCATCCTCCTTTCATGTGTTTGTCCTAGAAGAACTGTTACGGTCTACACAAAATATTTTAATTTTCACGCCATCTTTTCCTGGGGCGACCTAGAGATCTCTTCCCACCGGGGCAGTAGCTGACGACTGCTTTAGGGATCCTGCTTCTGTCCATCCGCTTGAGGTGTCGTAGCCAATACTTCACATCTATGACATGGGACGGCCGGCTTCACTTCCCCTCCGAAGTAAGACATACTTAGGGATTTTCGACTTTCTGTGTATCTTTATCTACGCCTATAACTCGTGTTGGAATGTTTGGAGCATCGTAAAATTATGTATCCATTAGAGTCAATAAACCAATCATTTATAAAACTCTTCACCGTACTTCTCATAGAAGGGTGGGTATAGGAAAACACGTTTCAAAGTACATGTAATAATAGGCAAAGTATAAAAATTATCACAGAAGGACGACCAAAGCATATGTTGCGCTTCTCAATGTTAGATACAAAATTCGGGAGTCTATAAAGGGTCTCCGAAAACCACATTTTAAGGCCCTTAAATTAACAGTATCTCTACCGACAGTAGTGGCTACGCGGGCTAAAGCGCAGCGGTAGGTCATGGGGCCAAGCTCTCTGCTGACTCGGTAGACGCGTGGGTTCGAGCCCCACCGTCGGCTGTCCTTGAAATGGTTTTCCGTGGTTTCCCATTTTCAACTCCAGGCAAATGCTGGGACAGTACCTTCTGACAGGCCACGGCCGCTTCCTTCCACATCCTTGCCCAGTTTCATTCATCTTCATCCATTCCATCTCTCATCCCGACGCGCAGGTCGCCCACGGGCGTCGACTAGAAAGACCTGCACTCGGCCTCTCAGGAGGCTACACGACAAAAAAAACAGTATCTCTGATAAATGTATGAAGGAATGACAAGCCCCTAACCATTGCAACAGTAGCTTAATTGATTACGTCTGGTAATTAGTACTGTAACCTTCCAAGTTACAAAGGAACTGAACCCGTGTTCCGGGGAGTTAAGGATTTTATTAATCGTGTGTATATTTTTATTTTAGGTCTTTTTATGTTTTATAATTATTTATTTGAGTGTATATTATGACGTGCGTAATTTATAAGTAATTTGTTTAGCGTATAAGTATTATAATTTGAGCAGGATCCAAATCAAGGGAAGTTGTAATATTTAACATTGGAGTAATCTGAAAGTTTTGTAACAGAAAAGTGCACACAGGCGATGAAATACGAGTTGGTGTTCGGACACGGGGTAAAACCCAAGCGCGAGTAAGCGTGAATCAGAGGTGAGACTTGGCATCTATGTACGAGCGGTGTCGATGGGCTGTGTTCCATATATGGTCATGTTGAGAATCAAGCGTTGGGATTGGGTGGATCGGTGGATCAACCCAGGGTAACCTGTGATTGTAGAGGGGGGGGGGGGGTGATGACGGTACTTGGGATTTTGTGGAAGGCATTGGAGACACTCTTATTAAGACCGCGGGGCGGTGTAGACTCTTATTTTGGACCGCGTGTGGAGCGGGTCTCTATTTAGAACTCCGGGCGGGAGTGGACTTGTCTTTTTGGTCTTGTGTGTGGAGTTCAAGACATTACAGTATTACACTAATTGTGGTTTTGGATACAATAACGGAATTGCTGGCTATAAGTTCTTTATTGAATGATGAGCCTAGCCTTAAGTATACCGCCAAGGCTGCTTATTTCGAACAGCATGAAGTCTTGTAGTCTGATATTTGTACATCTATATTGCAATTATAGCGGCAATTTATTCGTCCAAGAATGCGAGTCAAATATGCTCCGCATTAGTAAATTCACAAACGGATTCCAAGCATTGGTCTGATACTAGACCCACGACGCGAAGTAAATCGTTGGATGCTGGTTACAAAAGTAACAAACGTAATAAGTAATCATAAAAGTAGGAATGGCGTATGAATCAAATCAATTGTGCTGCGAGTATAGGCCTAATTCTTTTGGGAGCAAATAACCCCAGAATTAGTAGAGCTAGGTCATTACTGCTGGAGCCAACATCTGTAAGTACCGATCAACTTTATTCCTGAGGGTCATCTATATCATGTCATATGTGTATCTGTGGAAATACGATAGGGAGTGTTATTATTCTGTACGAGGAGGATCCTGCGAAATGTGTGTTTTGTGTCTGGTATGACAATATATCATCAATTTTATCAGAAGCTGAAGGGTTTTATTTATTAGGTCACTAAGGTATAGTTAGGTGTGAATGTATATTGCTGTTGTTACAATCGTACAGGTGTTTAACCCCCACGCACCCCGTACCTATATACGAATTAAGAGGAGGGAACATTACAATTGGTCGCCCAAGTGGGGCCGGTACTTTACAATTGACGCCCAACTGTGGAGCTCGAAGTACGATATAGCAACAACAATAAAATTCACGTGTACGCATACGCCAATAAACCTAGAGAAATTTTCATACAGATTAGATGTCATCAGAGGAGAGTTTGGAATTAAGAAATAGAGCTATTAGTAAAGTTAACGTTAAGATGGCAGGAAAGAACTTGGGTATGGACGTGGACAAGAGCGGGGAGGGTGAAGGCTTAATAGAATCACCATCCGGGGAATCTATTAATTCCGAGCAAAGCCAGGTCGATATACAGGAGGGTACTAAAAGTAATGATAATGGGGGGGATGTGAACGATAGGATGCGCCAAATGCTTGCGGCTATGAATAAGTCCATGATAGAGTCAGTAAACCAGAATATAGAGTCGAAAATAGAATCTTTAAGTAAATCTATGAGTAAGGAAATAGGAGAGGTTAGGAAGCAACGGGAATCTTTAAGTAAGGAAATGGGTGAAGTCAGAGAGTCTATGGACCAGAAAATAGAATCAGTAAAAGAATCTATGAGTGAGTCTATTAAGACGCAAGGGGAATCTTTAAGTAAGGAAATAGGAGATGTGAGTCTGTAGGTAAACAGGTGGAA
The DNA here is from genome assembly GCA_946902985.2 of Meconema thalassinum. NCBI lineage: Eukaryota > Metazoa > Arthropoda > Insecta > Orthoptera > Tettigoniidae > Meconema > Meconema thalassinum. Next base: position 1,168,399,094 of record OX336388.2, read on the forward strand.
TCGGTGAAGGTTTATGTAGTTGAGGCAGTGAAGAAACAGGCAGAGGCAACTAATACTAAGATAGAAGAATTAAGTAAGGGAGTACACGAGCATAAATCAGTCATGATCAGTAGATTAGAGAACTTAGAGAAGGATCTTAGTAGTAAAATAGAGGAGAGAGAAGATGTTCTTAGGAAGGAAATAGACAGAAAACAGGATAGCGTGGAAAGTACGCTAGCAGGGATGGAAGGCCATCAGGAAAAGCAGAAGTGGGAACTGGGGGAAGTCAGGAATGAAATTGTTGATAACGGGGAACTTATAGTAAAGCGAGTGAGCGGAGCGTGTGCAGAGGTTTGAAATACCGTAAGGGATGAGTCTAAGGAATATTTGCATAGAGTAGGAGCCGTAGAAAATAAATTGGGGGAGATCGAGAGACTTAAGGGAGAACAGGTGACATTGGCGGAAAATAATGAAAAACTTAAGGAAGAGTTAATAAAAGTGAGAAGAGAGGTGAGAGACCGACCGATGAGTCACAGAGGAGCAATGTCACTTGGTTGTTTCAATGGGGATCTGGGTCTGCCACAATTTAATTCGCGGCAATTTAATCCAAAGGAATATTTAGTCCGTAGAAAAGAAGTTTAAAAAAGATTTAGATGATGAATTAATAGATTGGGAAACGGTAATGGAAATCCTGTCACACTCGTTCAAGGGGGATGTAAAATCTTGGTTCGAGATCTATAGGCCAAATATGAGGAATTTAGAAGATTTTAAAGAGAAATTTAAGGCCTAATTTTGGGGAGAAGCAATTCAAGCCAGGGAAAGGGAAAACCTCATGTTTGGAAAATTTAGGGAGCGCGACGGGATATCCCTCACAGAGTATTTTCTAGCTCATGTATTGGTATGGAAAAACTTAGATGGGGTCACCTCAGACATAGATATTGTTAGGTTGATGCTGAAACATTTTCCCATTAGAATACAGCAGGCTAGCTGCATGCAGAAGGTGAAAAGTATCGAGGAGTTTGAAGAACTATTAACTAGTTTCGACAATTTAGGCCTTCAGCAAATTAACAGGACGGAAGTGAAGACTGAGAATAGGGAGAATGAGCATCAACCTAATCAGAATAGGAATAGGTTCAATCAGGCTGGCAGAGGTGACAATTTAAATAGAAGGAGGGAGGAGAACAATAACTGGAGGGCAGAAAATAATAGACAAGGAGATAATTATCAGAGGAGAGATAATTTCCAAAGGCGGGAAAATGTTCAGAGGGGCCAACAGGAGGGGACAGTTCAGGGAGCGAATGAATCTAGGAGGGGACAGGAACCATCTCAGGTAGCGGGCACGAGTAATTTAAACTAGTAGCGGGTTGTGTAAGTAGGTCAGGTAGACAGCCCGAAGGTAGATATGTTAGGCAGTGTGTGATTCAGGAGGAGAAGATGAGTTTCACGCCTATGACGAAGGAAGATTTATTATCTGGCCAAGAGGAGGTAAAAGTAGAAGGTAAGAGCGAGGGATTTTCATCGGTCATTGAAGTAGATATTTTAGGGAGAGAAATGAGGGCTCTGGTAGACTCTGGAAGTGAAAGGTCATACATAAACAAGGTGGCTTATGAAGAACTTATTAGAGATGGTCATGAGTTGGAAGAGATACCTATAAAGACCTTACATATTCTCACTGCTGTAGGAAGTGAAAGTCAGAAGGTCAGTAAGCAGGTATTGTTGCCTATGAAGTTAGAAGGTAAAGTCAGTCATCAGTGTTGTTTGGTCATACCAAATTTAATTTATGAAGTGGTGCTTGGTAATGACTGGTTAAATAAGCATAAGGTTGTTATGGATTTCGATAGCGGAGTTTTATGTCTGGAGAAAGGCATTAGTGGTCAGGGAATTAAGATGAGGTGTGAGTTAGTTGAGTAGATGGATGGTGCGGGTATCACTAAGGGGTTGGAGGGGATGTCAGTAGGAGTATCTGATGAGAAGGTGCAGCTGGAGGCTGTGTGCCATATTTCAGTAGAGGAACATGGAGGTGATCCACTTTGGGAAGCGGTGGACAAAAGTAAGTTGTGTGATGAGAGTAAAGAAGATTTATTGGAAGTGTTGCGGGGCAACAAAGAGGTATTTAGTGATAAGCCTGGATTAACGCACGTGTACACCCATCAATTCGAACTAGTGGATAGTTCACCTTTTTCAGGACTCAGCTATGCCATTCCTTTCAGGTATGCTGCCGCTGTGGAGGACGAGATTAACCGTATGTTGGACCAGGGTATTATAGAGCCTTCCACTAGTATGTATTCTAACCCCCTTGTTGTTGTTGATAAGAGTGATGGGTTAGTTAGATTATGTATTGACGCTCGTCAATTAAATTTGAGATTGGCTGGAGACACCCAGAGGCCGGAGTGCATTGAAGACCTAGTTCAGAAATTTACTGGTAGCGCTAGCTTTTGGCAGGTCCCTTTAAGAATGGAAGATAGGAAGTTAACGGCTTTCAGCTATAAGATTGGTCTTTTTCAGCATTGTGTGGTGCCATTTGGATGCAAAACTAGCAGTTCAGCGTTGATCAGGGCTTTAAATTTAGTATTATGGAGGGACACACATGATTTTGTAACAATGTACATTGTCGATCTTATTATTGCATCCCACACTAAAGAGGATCACATAAGACACGTGGACATAGTTTTGAGAAAGTTAAGGGAGGGGGGTTTTACAGTGAAACTTAGTAATTCTTCGTTTGCAACACAACAGATCACTTTTCTGGGGGCACACAATCACTACTCAAGGGATTTTTCCTGAATAATCGCGTTTAGAGAAAATAAACAACACCGCTACACCACGTAACGCCAAGCAACTTAGAAGCATTTTGGGGGTTTTCAACTATTTTAGTAGATTTATCGTTAGGTATTCCAATCTGGTTGAACCTTTTAGGGAACTGTTGAAGCAGGGTGCAAGATGGGTGTGGAACCATGAGCACGAGGCAGCTTTCGCTGAGTTGAAGAGAGGTTCCGTGGATTCAGTTATACCGAAATACCCTAGATTAGATTGTCCCTACGTCCTTATGACTGATGCCAGTATGTTAGGAATTTCAGGGGTGTTGTGCCAGTATGATGAAGAAGGAAATCTAGGAATAGTCTCATTAGCTAGTAGGGGTTTGAGTACGGCTGAGAAGCGTTATACTATCACGGAGATAGAGTTGTTAGCTATTGTGTACTCGCTTGGTAAGTTTCGAAGCTATGTCTTGGGGAGCAAGCTGAAGGTGCTCACGGACCATAATGCTTTGGTATTTATGGGATCGTGTAAGTTGACCTCAAACAGGATGTCGAGATAGATCTTGGCGATCAGTGAGTACGATCTATAGGTTACACACATCAAGGGTATGGAGAATATCGTGGCTGACTTCCTAAGCAGGAATATAGGTGATGATGATCACCGGGTGGTGAACATTCAACAGGGTGTTGTTTTATGTGTCACAAAGACGGCAGATTGTGTGGGAGAGATTGGTAAGCTCCGGAATATGTTGGCAGAGCAAGAAAAAGACGAAAGCATGGCTCAGATCTTGGGGGAGTTGAGAGAGAAGGAGGCTGGAGCTAGACTTCAGGTGGGTAAGTTCACATATAAGCTGGAGTGCGGCTTATTGGCGAGGTTATGTCACCTAGGTGACTGGAAGGTATGCGTACCTAAGTCTTTGCAGGAGGCTATGATCTGGTATCACCATGAAGCTTTGGGGCACTTTGGAGCAGCTAAAGTTCTTTTCGCTGTTCAGCAGCATTTTATTTGGCGTAACATGGGAAGGAATATCAGGAAAGTTCTTGCTAGTTGTGATTCTTGTCAACGTTGTAAAGCCCCGACGAGATATTTGCAGGGACCTCGTCAGGCGGTAATCACTGAAAAACCGCGGGATTTACTATGTTGTGATTTGTATGGGCCATTAGTCATATCTCGGTACGGATATCAGTATATCTTCGTGATTGTTGACTCTTTTAGTAAGTTTGTCAAACTGTATCCCCTGAGGAAAGCGACTGGGAAGGGTTGCGCCCTACAAATGGTCGACAAATACATACCTGAGTTCAGGAAGCCCATCAGAGTATTGACTGTCCACGGCAGCCAGTTCACCTCGAAAATCTGGAAGACCAAGTTAGGTGAAGTGGGTGTCGAGCATATTTTCTCTTCTATAAGATACCCACAAGGAAATATGTCCGAAAGAATTATGAAAGAACTTGGGAGAGTATTCCGTACTTATGTAAGCGATCGCCATAATGCATGGTTCTCCAAACTAGGAGATATTGAACAATGGTTCAATAATACGCTGCATGAGAGCACGAAATGCACCCCTAATGAGTTGCAAATTGGTAGGAAGCCTACCAATGTAATCGCAAGACTGTTAGGATTGGAAACGGGAGAGGAGATAGACAGGAATATCAGCATCCGGCTGGCTAGGTTTGATTTAGAGAAAGCAGGAAATAAACGTAGGCGCCAGCAAAAGAGAGTGAAGTTTGATTTTTATAATGTTGGTGACCAGGTCTTGCTCAGAGTGCCATGTCCGTCTTCCGCTGTTGACAAGGAAATGTCCAAGTTCTTTGAATTGTATAAGGGACCCTTCGTAGTTACTAAGCCTATTGGCGAGAGTGCGTATAGCCTAACAGACAACCAAGGTACCATTTTGGGTCATACAATGTCTATAACCTTAAGAAGTATACTAGCATGTAATGGTAGGGTAGATCCTGTGAGGCAGATTTAGCCGACATCGTGGTGTATTACACAGGTACACTGCAAGTAATGACGAAGAGGCCACCATGAGCCAAGTGAAACAAAGCAGACAAAATTAAGTAAATGCATTGTAGCATGTTCTGTGCCATATCGGTCATGTTTGACATGGCAAAGTTAAGGACACGTGAGGAAATTCCGTGTGAGTTAGTTTTTAGGACACTTGAGAGATCGGTGTGAGTTAGTTTTAGGACAATACAAAGAATTTTGGAAGAAAGATTATGTAGATTCAGACGTCAAGAAAATGATTGTATTGCGAGTTATTTTTTATATTTGAAGGGTCATTTGTGTACGTTGTTCATTGTATATTTTATTAGGGTCATTTGTGTATTTTTGTGTTTGGTGATGGAGTCCCCATTCACTTATTCGTGGGAACTCCATGAAGGGGAATTTGTAACCTTCCAAGTTATAAAGGAACTGAACCCGTGTTCCTGGGAGTTACGGATTTTATTAATCGTGTGTATATTTTTATTTTAGGTCTTTTTATGTTTTATAATTATTTATTTGAGTGTATATTATGACGTGCGTAATTTATAAGTAATTTGTTTAGCGTATAAGTATTATAATTTGAGCAGGATCCAAATCAAGGGAAGTTGCAATATTTAACATTGGAGTAATCTGAAAGTTTTGTAACAGAAAAGTGCACACAGGCGATGAAATACGAGTTGGTGTTCGGACACGGGGTAAAACCCAAGCGCGAGTAAGCGTGAGTCAGAGGTGAGACTTGGCATCTATGTACGAGCGGTGACGATGGGCTGTGTTCCATATATGGTCATGTTGAGAATCAAGCGTTGGGATTGGGTGGATCGGTGGATCAACCCAGGGTAACCTGTGATTGTATAGGGGGGGGGGGTGATGAAGGTACTTGGAATTTTGTGGAAGGCATTGGAGACACTCTTATTCAGGCCGCGGGGCGGTGTAGACTCTTATTTTGGACCGCGTGTGGAGCGGGTCTCTATTTAGAACTCCGGGCGGGAGTGGACTTGTCTTTTTGGTCTTGCGTGTGGAGGTTAAGACATTACAATATTACACTAATTGTGGTTTTGGATACAATAACGAAGTTGCTGGCTATAATTTCATAATTGAATGATTAGCATAGTCTTAAGTATACAGCCAAGGTTGCTTATTTCGAACAGCATGAAGTTTTGTAGTCTGATATCTGTACATCTATATTGCAATTATATCGGCAATTTATTCGTCCAAGAATGCGAGTCAAATATGCTCCGCATTAGTAAATTCACGAACGGATTCCAAGCATTGGTCTGATACTAGATCCACGACGCAAAGTAAATCGTTGGATGCTGGTTACAGAAGTAACAAACGTAATAAGTATTCATAAAAGTAACAGCCTCCGTGGCTCAGGCGGCAGCACGCCGGCCTCTCACCGCTGGGTCAGTGGTTCAAATCCCGGTCACTCCATGTGAGATCTGTGCTGGACAAAACGGAGGCAGACAGGTTTTTCTCCGGGTACTCCGGTTTTCCCTGGCGACATTTCATTACAGCAACACTCTCCACTCGGCTTCGGTGGCGTAGTCAGTAGCATGCTGAACTGCTGTGCCCAAGACTGCGGGTTCAAACCCGGCCGAAATCGTCGGATTTTTAAGAGCGTTAAAAATCCTTCAGTATGCCTTCCTTCGGAGGGGAAGTAAAGCCGGCGGTCCCATGTCATAGATTTATGGCATGTAAAAGATCCTTTCACAGACTAAACTTGCGTAAAGCAAAATTGTTAGGTTAGATTTCGTCAGAACGCTCTATCAAAGTTCCAACGTTCATCACTAGGTATCATTGATATCTGGTGGCGAAAGTTGGAACTGCTTGAAATTGAACGGAACTTGTAGCTCTCCCTTTAGGGTGTCCGCTGGAAGCAGCTACAGACTCAGGCGAGCCGAACATGTCCTCGGACACTCCCGGCACTAAAAGCCACACGATAAATAAATAATAAATTTCCACTATCATTTCATTTCATCCGTCATTCATTTAATCATTGCCCCAGAGGAGTGCATCAGGCCTCGGCAGCCGGCACAGTCCATATCCTCGCCGCTAGATGGGGGCTTCATTCATTCCATTCCTGACCCGGTCGGAGACTGGAAGCAGGCTGTGGATTTTCATTCATTTTTCAGGTCATCACTGCTGGAGCCAACATCTGTAAGTACCGATCAACTTTATTCCTGAGGGTCATCTATATCATGTCATATGTGTATCTGTGGAAATACGATAGGGAGTGTTATTATTCTGTACGAGGAGGATCCTGCGAAACGTGTGTTTTTTGTCTGGTATGACAATATATCATCAATTTTACCAGAAGCTGAAGGGTTTTATTTATTAGGTCACTAAGGTATAGTTAGGTGTGAATGTATATTGCTGTTGTTATAATCGTACAGGTGTTTAACCCCCACGCACCCCGTACCTATATAAGAATTAAGAGGAGGGAACATTACAGTACCCAAGACCGTTCGAAGAACGGGTTCTTCTGCTAGTACTGCATAAATGCAACCCTAACTTCTTGTTGAACGTTAGCATGAGAAGTAGTTTAAATGGAACATTCAGTTCTGTATCAATCACCGTCGCAAGGCCCGAGCTCGATCCTCGGCTCTTTTTATCCCATGGCCTCCTCTTCCTCATCATATCATCAAGTGCGTTATGTGGGCCTCAATTTCAACTATTCCCTCAACATGGCTTGGTCTACTCCATCCTAGACATCATCTCAAAATCGTAATATGGATATTCCACGTGCTTAGTCATGTTCGGCAGATACATCTTGTCGCCTGATTCACTGACGTACTTTTAAACTTAAAAATGGCAATCACTCTTTCTACACAATTGCAGACTTTATCAAAAATGACCATGGGTGCCTTCCACAGGCTTTACTACGACACTCGGTCGGTGACTGCACACATATTCTATACTTGCAAAATCGTAGCAATCGCTTTCACAAATAATTTGTAAATTATGTCAATTTTCAGTTATTGGACTGAGTTCGTTGATTATACACAGTAAAATAAATATTTCACTGTTATTCACACTTCTTACCATCGCCTCGTGGCCTCTCCACTAAAATTCGCCATGTGGTCGTTTAGATCGTCGTCAAACTCGACTATGGTTATGAAAAATAGCACTTTTCACACAGACTACGTAGCATACTCGCACAACAATCGTAGCAATGCGTTATTAAGTCAACGCGACTTCCAGATATACTTTCCTGAATGATTTTCACAGTTCAAACCATGTTCGTTGGCACATACTATTTATTTATCGTATGGCGTTTAGTCCCGGGAGTGTCCGAGGATATGTTCGGCTCGCCTGAGTCTGTAGCTGCTTTCAGCGGACACCCTTATTAGGGTGAGCTACAAGTTCCGTTCAATTTCAAGTAGTTCCAAGTTCCAACTTTCGCTACCAGATATCAATGATACCTAGTGGTCAACGTTGGAACTTAGATAGAACGTTACAACGAAATCTAACCTAGAAATTTAGCTCCACACAAGTTTAGTCTGTGGAAGGACCTTTTAGATGCCACAAATCTATGACATGGGACCGCCGGCTTTACTTCCCCTCCGAAGGAATGCATACTGAAGGAATTTAACGCTCCTAAAAAAATCCGACGACTTCGGCCGGGTTTGAAACCGCTATCTTGGGCACAGCAGTTCAGCATGCTACCAACTACGCCACCGAAGCAGCTCTTGGCTCAAACTAAAAACGTGCTACAACTCGCACCTTCACGAAGTGAAAACACAAAATGGAGTGACGTCAGTCATAATGGAGTCCCGGGTTCAGAAAAGAATCAAAGTTGTGCAGCGACTAAAGTCATGCCTTCGCATATTTGCGATGAAAAATTAGCATCCTTGACCGTCAAAAATATTAGAATCCGTCGTAATCAACTTAGAAATATACAGTGTGTTTAATAATTTGGCATCAGTTAAATTTCAAAAATACAAGTGCCTCCGCGTGGGCCTGTAGTAGAAAATATGCACCCCTGAAGTGAAGATCGGCAGTGGTGTTAAGCTCAGAGTTGTCACGGTGCGTTCTGGCCGATGTTAGGTGTAATACCAACTTCATGTAACTTAAAGGATTACCAAACATGAGCCCATCGGGCTTAATACACACTGCATTTCTACCCTTTGTTATTTCCATTTCATCAGCATTGGGTGATGGCTTGTAGTTTCAAACGGGTGGAACACGGAGTTTACCTGCTCTTATGAACACAAAACTATCCTATATTAGAAACATGAAATTGCCCCAATCACATTTTTCCATCCAATCTTGTTGATGTCAGTGATAACAATAGTGAAATATGTCACCAATACCTTAAGTGGGAGGGGCAGATGACCTCGTAGTTCCACCCCTTAAAACAACAATAACTAACTAACGTTTAGTGGGGAAGAAAGGTTACCAGTGTTTCTGGAGCCAGTTCGCAATTACATACATGGGTGCCCTTACGGGAGGGGGGCAAGGGGGAATTCCGAGAATGTTGATTTTCGATTATTGTTTGTCACACCAGGCTTTAAGTCTTTAAGCCTAAGTAAGCATGATCTGCGGATGAACGCTTGACGTTCGAAACATGTCATCCATTTTAAGAACCCCCATTTTTGTACATAAAAGCGTGTCATTTTGTGTTAAATATCTTATGTAGTGTTTTTCATGTTAGGGCATATACAAACTTGTTTTCCCCACCTAATGTAATTGGACACAAAAATTTGTGTTGACCGACGGAAAAGCTTTCTTTATTATTGTGAAGAAGAGGAAAAACGTGATGGATCTGCTGTAACGGCCAGTATAAACTAGATATTTGGAAACGTGCTATTTGAAATAGGCGACTACTTAGGGATAGTTCTACAATTTAATTTAACTTAGTAATTTGGGAATATCTGAAAATACGTTCAGTTATAAAGAATATGAAAAAATAGGCTTATGAGATCTCATTTTGTCCGTGTGTGTATGTGTGTGTCCCGAATAACTTCTAAACGGCTGGAGCGATTTCAATGAAACTCGGTAAGGTCATAGTTGGCTACTGTTTTGGCCGACTCCGACCATGCCCTTCAAATTGTATCACGTCTCACATATCCAACATGGTGGCTGTGCGAAATATTTCACCGGCATTCTATATCTCCGAAACTATTACTGATATCACCATGAAATTTTGTACGGTGATATAGAGCAATACTAAAAGTTCACTTATGAGACTTTCAAAAACCCGTTAACTACAAAACGAACATGGCGGCCAAGCGCAGTTGAAACTTTTAAATAGAATATTCTGGCGATTTAACCATCCAAACGCATGAAATCTGGTACAGCAAATGTTTAAACACATTGTAATGCACTGGCATCTAATTAAGTTCAATTGTCTACATAAACTCATGCGCGAAATATTTCACCGGCATTCTATATCTCCGAAACAATTACTGATATCACCCTGAAATGTTGTACGGTGATAAAGGGTACTACTAGACGTTCAGCTATGGGACTTCCAAAAAGCTGTAAAATACAAAACGAACATGGCGGCCAAGCGAAGGATAAACATTTTAAGACGTTTCTCTCGATTTAACCATCTGAGCGCAGTGAAATATGGCATAGTAAATGTTTATACACATTGTAATACACTGGCATCTAATTTAGTTCAATTGTTCACATAACCTCAAGATGGCGGTTGTGCGAAATTCTAAAATCTGATTTTCATTTCTTGTGTCCTAATCATGCGAATGAAGTTTGAATACTACACTTACACAACAATCTTCATGTAATAGAACATAAATATATGGCCTACATATTGTGCCCATTTGGATTTGGCACAAGACTCGAACCTATGATTATGTATGGGAATAACGAGAATTCAAGCTAGAATTGAGGAAATATTCTGTGTGAAGCCAGTTGCGAAGGATGCTGCAAAAAGAGCAGATCGTTCATTTAATAATTAAGGAAGTCATAAACAGCCATTAAGATGACGTCTAGCGACCAATATGAGCTGAAAACCTATTAAGACGCGCTTAGGGGAAGGTATTCTGTTGAGTCGTATAAGCAGTGAGTTCTCCAGCGAGCTCCGCATTTTGTAAGCGGTTTACGAGCACATTAGCGTCAAACAAATGGTATTGATAGAACGAGGGGAACTACTGGTTCATTACAACCTAAGCTTGAAAAAGTACGTAGGCAGTAAATGGGCGTGACTTATGAGAGAAATGCTAATTACACGCAAAATAACCATTGGATTTTAAAAAGACAGACAGATTAGTGAATCTAAATAAAGATGTGCATTTTTAGAATATTAAAACTCCGTAACATTCGAATAAATAAGAAGCGCTGAGGAGCATTATGTAATTAGATCCCGGTGGTAGAATACGCGGAAGGAAATGGTGAGATGGACTACCCACGCAAGAAGTACAATACCTTTAGGAATTTATAATAAATAAGTGTATGAACGAATTGTAATCCGCAAGAGATTTTTGGACATTTTAAACGTTCTCTACACGTTGATAATTTTTATAAAATGATAGGATCGCGGAAACGGAAAATAGGCTCCAGAAACCATTATGGATCTAAATTCTGAGCTGATTTACATATAAGCCTGCGAGGCGATGTTAGTCAGTGATACACTCAACACCCGAGGGGGACACAACGTCTGCGCGATACTCAACCCCAGAGGGGGATAAAACGAAAGTTATATCGTGAGTCCAGAGGACACGTCACGTTGGTTCGAGACCAGAAGTTACTGTCGACCAAAGTATTATGTGTACTCGAGTTTGAAGGTTGTTTGTGACGTAACCAATAGACATACATAAAATCCAATAACATCATCATTTTCGTTGTTCTATTTTACGTGAGTTCATGTAGGTTTGGAATTTTTAGTTTATATTTTAATATTTTTTATCGCAGATGGAACACAAAAAGTGCCAGTTTTTAAGCGTATTTCAACCATGCGTCTCATTTAAGAATTAGTATCTCACAAACCCGTCATCAGGTCGAATCCAAATTTTAACACAATATACATTGGAATGTTGTATAACTGGTTTATTAATTTCAAAATTTTGCGTGTCCAAGAAACAAAGTTGTTATCATTTGTGTAAGGTAACGTTTTCTCGGCTAGGGGTGGTTGGAATATGTAGTTCTTGGTCGCGTTGTAATCCTTATACAACAAAAAGTTATGCTCTATGACTTTAAAATACGTAAATTAATTCACTTATTTTATATCGGTTTATATTCGAACGGGGAAATACGACCTCGCCTCGCTCGGCAGTGATGGGCTCCATCTCAGCAACGCTGTACAGCTTACCCCGGAGCGGCTGGCTGGCGAATCATGCCTTATTTCCACGAACAAATACAAACCGATATAAAATAAGCGAATTAATTTACGTATTTCACAGTCATACAGCATAACTTCTTGATGTATAAGGATTACAACGCGACCAAGAGCTATATTTTCCAACCACCCCGAGCCGAGAAAAAGTTACCTTACAAAAATGATAACAACTTAGTTTCTTGGACACACAAAATTTTGAAATTAATAAACCAGTTATACAACATTCCAATGTATATTGTGTTAAAATTTACATTCGATCTGATGACGGAGTTTTGAGATAATAATTCTTAAATGTGACGCATGGTTGAAACACGCTTAAAAACGGGCACATTTTGTGTTCCAACTGCGATAAAAAATATTAAAATATAAATTAAAAATTCCAAACTTACATGAACTAACGTAAAATAGAACGACGTAAATGATGATGTTATTGGATTTTATGTAGGTCAATTGGTTACTTCACAAACAAACTTCAAACTCGAGTGCACATAATACTTTGGTCGACAGTAGTTACTTCGTGAGTCTCGGAGAGAACTCATCACAGTCATATGCTCAAACCCTGAGGTGAATAATACGTCAGTTACAAGTCAAAATCTTGGACCTGCTGAGGTCAAGTGATAGAAATCAATCTTCAGAACCGAAGTGATTTACGCTACGCAACGCTTATAGGAGGACTGAGGTTCACGCCAGCGCATAGACAGTAAAAACTCGAGTGAATTTAAAAGTGTATAATTACGCGTCGATGTTAGACAGTGTTCGGACCTTGAGAAGGCCAAAGTTTAAAAATTCGTACTTGTAGAAACGGTTCGCCATAAGGTGCGAGAAGATAAAGCAGTAATTCGAAACCACGGCAGCCACGAACAGACATTCACACTTCTAAATCAAGGAAGGGTTAAGCTCCGTGCGTTTGCGACTTAGAATACAGAATTTAGAAACCCGTGAGGTATAAATAATAAGATTCGCCATCTAGAGAGATAGAGGACGGATAGAACAGATTCAGGACCCGGGATGGGGAGAACAAGAGAGACAAACAGCGAGAGGACGTCAAGTAATACAGTACAGTAGAATCGCCAGGGAACGAGGGAAGGAACACTTCACCTGCCAACATCAAAGAGACAGTTACCTAAATATGTGTAACAAGAAATTGCAAATAATAGTTCATAGAACCTGTAGGTGGCCGTGACTTGGTGAACAGTCTTTGACTTTGAGCCCCTCGTATTTTAAGATTTTTATATAAGTTTCACAATTTAATACGTTTAGTTTCTGATTTGTATAGTGATCTTTAAGTGCCTTATTCGAAAACAAATATGTTTATGTAGTGTCTGTGGAAGTATCATTGCCATGACTGTGAACATGTAATGTCGAGGTGTTTGTTTATATTAATGCCATGGTTGCTAGATCGTTAGTTACAGGAACGTATAACCCCAAAATTCGTTCTTGAATGTGTCTTTTGCATTGTATGTAGTGTCTCCTCCCATAATTGATGACCATTTAACATAAATTAATTCGTATGCGTGTAATAGGACGTGCATCAGTTTAGATAAGGTTAAGTGTTCTTCCACTTAACCTAGAAAATTACAAGGCTACAGGTTTTCTACATATTCCGATCAGTCCAATATACTCTATCCTTGGTTCACACTTAGATGACGTCCACTATTGCATTGCAGTTTACAATTCCAAATACATTTGCAAGATAACTATACAGTACGCAAAGATCATACTTAACTAACGGAAGAGCAAACTGGATAGGCTGGTACCGGGCAGCAGCGGGCACCAGTATCGACTTGATGCACGGAGCAAATTATGCTTTAGATGGATCAAGATCGAAGGCTCATGGGCGAAATCAATCATAGTCTGATCCTTCGGTCATGATACTGCGTTGTGGAAAGGAAATGGAAAGACTACCACATTATTATATTTCCTGAACGTTGGAGGACGGAGTATATATGATGGCACTTCCTGGAGTAAAACGTTCCAGAGGTAAACTACTCCTCCGAAAAAGGAGTTACAGAAGACTGAAGGAAGAAGCTGAAGACCGGGAACATTGGCATCAGAAATTCTCTGTACGTAGACATGGACCTGCCACCAGGCAGAATACTGTATAAATACTGTATAAAAAGAACATTACACGATAAAGCGTGAATGTAAGCTTGTTAAAATAGCGTGTGTAAGTGAATTTAATAATTGTGTTAAATATCCCAAGTGTAAGTGGGATTATTATTATTATCATCTTTGTGTAAGTTAGGAAGTGTTATCTGTAGTAAAATGTATACCAATGAAAAGTGTATAATGAAGAATGTGAAATTTGCAAATCGCAGTGTCGATATGATTTGCTAAAATATGCTCAGGATGGGTGAAAAGCTCCAACAAATGAGTAGACCGCCGGATGAAGGGGGTAAGTAATGAAAATTTCATTACAATATGTGATATAATGCACCATGTTATATTGTGAATGTGTAACCATGTTAAATTGTATTGTTGTAACCATATATATATATATATATATATATACACATCAAAAAAAGTTTTGCATCACCTCGGTTCCCAGATCTCCGGCATATAGACGTTGACTGTGTATATTGTATCAAAGATACAGTCCCTTTGACTGTTCATAGATGTCACTAAAACTGCTCAAAGATGTAAACAACCATGCATGAGCAGGGCCTATTAGACGGAGGGGGTACGACAGCCGATCAGTTCCAGTCATTCCACCAGGACGAAGGTACGCTGCTCATGTTGTCTGTAGTTCTACCATGCCTAGAAGGTCAATACCGCAGTTCGATCGCGTCCGCATTGTTACTTTGTGTCAAGAAGGGCTCTCAATAAGGGAAGTTTCCAGGCGTCTCAGAGTGAACCAAAGCGATGTTGTTCGGACATGGAGGAGGTACAGAGATACAGGAACTGTCGATGACAGGCCTCGCTCAGGCCGCCCAAGGGCTACTATTGTAGTGGATGACCGCTACTTACGGATTGCCGCTCGGAGGAACCCTGACAGCAATGCCACCATGTTGAATAATGCGTTTCGTTCAGCCACAGGACGTCGTGTTTCAACTCAAACTGTGCGCAATAGGCTGCATGATGCGCAACTTCACTCCCGACGTCCATGGCGAGGTCCAGCTTTGCAACCCCGACACCATGCAGCGCGGTACAGATGGGCCCAACAACATGCTGAATGGACCCCACAGAATTGGCATCACGTTCTCTTCACCGATGAGTGTCGCATATGCCTTCAACCAGACAATCGTCGGAGACGTGTTTGGAGGCACCCTGGTCAGGCTGAACGTCTTAGACACACTGTCCAGCGAGTGCAGCAAGGTGGTGGTTCCCTGATGTTTTGGGGTGGCATTATGTGGGGCCGACGTACGCCACTGGTGGTCATGGAAGGCTCCGAAACGGCTTTACGATACCTGAATGACATCCTCCGACCCATAGTGCACCCATATCGGCAGAATATTGGAGAGGCATTTGTCTTCATGGACGACAATTCTCGACCTCATCGTGCACATCTTGTGAATGCGTTCCTTCAAGATAACGACATCGCTCGACTACAGTGGCCAGCATGTTCGCCAGACATGAACCCTATCGAACATGCCTGGGATATGTTGAAAAGGGCTGTTTATGGACGTCTTGACCCACCAACCACTCTGAGAGATTTACGCCGAATTGTCGTTGAGGAGTGGGACAATTTGGACCAACAGTGTCTTGATGAACTTGTGGATAGTATGCCACGACGAATACAGGCATGCATCAATGCAAGAGGACGTGCTACTGGGTATTAGAGGTAGTGGTGTGTACTGCAATCTGGACCACAAATGCTGAAAGTCTAGCTGTATGATGGTACAACATGCAATGTGTGGGTCTCATGAGCAATAAAACGAGCTGAAATGTTGTTTGTGTTGATCTCTATTCCCTTTGTATTTAAAGGTTCCGGAACTCTTGGAACCGAGGTGATGCAAAACTTTTTTGATGTGTGTATATCGTATGGCCTCGGGTGCCTGGTGCAAGCTTTGTTAATTGACACCCAGAGGGTAGCTTGCATGTCGAATTTTGTAGTTCCTTTGAACGCTATGAAAGTCAAGGAGGTTAGATATCTAAACTCCTTGACACTACAGCACTTTCAAGTAGAGAATGGAGGAACTTTGTGTTGGCGGACAATCCCGAGATTAATTTTGCCATTGAACACGGCCTACTGAATTCAAATGGGTTCTTTAACATGCCAACAACGTATGACATGAGTATCGTGATTTTTGTCGCCTTCAAAAATCACTTACCATGGCCAGGGGTGAACCTGCAATCTTGGGGTTGGTAGTCCGACACTATAACCACTCACCCACCGTGGCAAGCTGTTGTAACCATAAAGATGGTTGAAACAACTTGTGAAGGGTAAACAGTATACCTGTCGAAAAGCAAAACCCGTAGAAATGAATAATATGTAGTCAAAATAAATTTTAAGGGGGACTGAATGACGAGTTAATAAGGTTAAATTGACGTCTTGATAGAGTTAACGAAATTGAATTACACAAACATTGTGCTTGAATGATAAATGAAATCAGGAAAGGTTAGGAAAAATATAAGATAGGAAGTCCACAGTAAATGAATATTAAGAAAGGTTATACAATATGGACGAAGTAGATATATTTATTCTGGCAAGAATAAATATATTAAAGTCAATGAATAACTGGTTATCCAAGCAAAGGTTGTCGCCGTAAAGGGCTGAATTAAATGTAAACTCAAGCTAGAAGTTATGATACGTGATTCGTTATCGTGTATTGTTCAGGAGATCGATAAAAGGATCGGATCTTCAAAATAAATATTGCATTGTCAGGGAAAGTGCGATTGGGTCATTGGTTCGACGATGTTGCGTTTTAGACGCCTGTAGAGATGATGATTACGAGTACCGAATGAGAGCACGTTGAAATGTCGGTTGGCACGTCCCGCTTTCACGTATATGTCTCAGTATGTTATTGAAGAGAGACGCAGTATTCCTCTATTATTGTATTGGAAAGGGACGCAAGGATTCCCCTATAGTTATTATGTTATGACACGCAAAAATCCCTTGAAAGAATCAATAGCTGGGTGGAGGTTTTGTTAGAGACGCAAGGATTCCTCTATTATTGTATGTAATTCCGGCAGCCGAATCCTCGGTGGAACAGTCCTTGGTTCGCCTGACCGAGTATTTACAGTGGAACAGCATGCCGCCTGATTCGAACTGTTTGTTGTTATTCCCACTCCAGCATATGTTAGGGAAGGTAAATGCTCCCAAGTTGTTGTTGTAATTGCCGACAGTAAAGTAGTTATCCCTGAACAAAAACGCACGGATAAACGAATGCACATGCTATTGATGAAAATGAAATGAAATAATTATCAAAGCAAA
The DNA here is from genome assembly GCA_946902985.2 of Meconema thalassinum. Lineage (NCBI taxonomy): Eukaryota > Metazoa > Arthropoda > Insecta > Orthoptera > Tettigoniidae > Meconema > Meconema thalassinum. The sequence continues at coordinate 1,168,416,484 of OX336388.2, forward strand.
TTGCAGATGAATAGGAATTATAGGTAGACTTGGATACCCATAAGACGTGTAAACGCAATAATAAGTAATAATGAACCTGAATAATTAACAGTATGCCGCTTGTAGTAATAAATTGTGCCGAGACGGACAAGATATGAAGGGAACTGACCTTATGGTAGGTTAAGCCTGAGCTCAGACACTACCTGAGGGAAGATGATTTGAAAAGAAAAGGAAAAGGTTTAGGAGTGGAAAAGGTCTTAGGCAGAAAGGAAAGAATTCTAGCCAATATAAATAATATAGTAACACAATTAAAAATAGTATTTTGAACAATTCTTGTTGACGCAAGGCGAGAAAGCCGGTTCCTGAGCGGGTGTAACAGTACGAGCAACGCTGGCTGAGGTTGCCGGTAGGCCGGCGCTGAGTGCCCTGTCACTTCCGAGCAGGAAATTGGGTACTATGTAGGATGGTAGGTCGTTGGCGAGGAAATACAATTAAGAGAAATTGGAAGTATGTATTTTCATTTCTGAAAGGAAATGCTTTAGGGAATATTGTGATATTTTGAAGATATGGATAGGAACAGGAATAATTTTATTCCCCACTACGGTCGGATCCCTGAGAGAGAAACCAATTGCCCCCAGAGTGGACAGAAATAAAGTGATTTCATAGCTTTTAATAAGATTATTGCTATTAGGACGGAATTGTACCTCCTGATTTTATTAAAAGACGAACAATCGCACTACCCAAAGAAGGAAATGCTTGTGAATGTTCCAATTATAGAACTTGAGCCATTCTTTCACATGCATCAAAGATTTTATTGATCATCATCAAAGATAGACTAAGCAAGAAAATTGAACAACATCTGGATAGTGATCAGTATGGATTTAGAATAAGGAAAGGGATTAGGGAGGCTATCATAGCATTACGTCAGATTTTAGAAAGAAGGCAGGAAATTAATCTAAAAACCTATATAGTATTCATTGATATAGAAAAGGCATTTGATAATGTCAATTGGAAAACCTTATTTCTTACATTGGCCAAAGTCGGGATTGTTTGAAAAGACAGGCGCCTTATTCTGAACTTATATGAAAATCAAACTACCGAAATAACAGTTAATGGCAATAAACGAGAAGCAAAAAAAAAGAAGAGGTGTAAGGCAGGGTTGTCCTCTATCACCATAATATTTTAATATCTATATAGAAGCTGCAGTAAATGGATTAAAAGAGAAGACAAGAGGATTAAAATTTAATGGAGTACTGGTTCATAGCATTCGCATTGCAGATGATATTTCACTTTTAGCAAACTCTGCATGTGAAATGAATAGAATGTTAAAAGTTTTTCAGAAATCCTTAAGAAAATTCGGGCTAAGAGCTAATTCTTGGAAGACAAAATTAATGGTGGTTGATAAAAAGAAATAACCAATTTTAGCTAATATAATGTTAAATGTTAGTGCCATTGAACAAGTAACAGAATGTTGCTATTTGGGAAGTGTGATTAATTATGACAACAGATGCATCTCAGAAATTAAGAAAAGAATAGTGTTGGCGAAGAAAGCCTTTCGAAATAAGACAAATTTTCTGCTCAATGAGCACCTCAACTTGAAGATAAGGAAGTCATTTCCCAAGACCTTTGTTTCGGAGTGTGTTGACCTATGGTTGTGAAACATGGACACTTGGGAAAAGAGAAGAATCAAAACTTGAGGCAGCTGACATGTGGTTTTGGAGACGAATGACCCGAACAAGCTGGATGGAAAGAAAGACAAATGAGCTTGTTCTGAACCAAATTCAGGAGAATTGATGCCTGTTGAACAGCATCAAGAAAAGGGAAGCAAAATTCATGGGACACATACTCAGACATGACACTCTCCTCCAGGTAATTTTTGAAGGATTTTTTTTTGGGAAGAAACCAGGGGGACGACCAAGACAATCGTATCTCAAGAACATTGTCAAAGAAATGGAATGTGACTCTTATGCAAATATGAAGAGAACTGCTGAAGACCGTACGAAATGGCTGCAACGACAAGGCTTTTGGCCTTTAGACGCTGATGATGATGATGATGATAATTTTTATTAGAAATTGTTGAAAGGAACCAATCGTTGCGTTTAAAGAAGGTTAAACTCTTACCCAGCAGAGTGCCGACTAAAAGTTTAGAAAGGTTTAGAAACCCAACCTACTTGAACAAAACCAAAATTCTAAACAGAGAGTCACAGGACAAAGCGGAAATCGCTTCAAGTAGGAATTAGCTTAAGTAGCTAAAGTAAACCTTTTGAGAGATGTTACCAGAAGTTTTGCTCTGAACGAAACAAGTGATTGAGTTTGTAGTAAACTTATCATTCAGTATTTGATTATTTCGTTGAACGTCATAGTAATTCGAACGAAAAGATAGGGAAAGGAAAGTCATGTCTAACCACTCTTCGAGCAATTTAATGCAACTCCAAGCAGCTATTGTAATTTTAATTCCTTCAACAATAAGAGGGTTGTAACGATTTTACAATTAAGAAGTATTTTGCAACAGTTTGTACAATTAAGCAGTAATTTGTAACAGTTTGTAAAATTCGAAGTAATTTGTAACAGTTTGTACAATTCGAAGGTCGTAGAGCTACAACAAAGATAATATGGACCCTCACAAGGGTTTTCAAACAATAAGTACAATTAAGAGGCTTTCAACCTGTAACAACAATTTAAAAAAGTTTAAAATTTTGGTGCGTATTTCGTTTAGAAATACGTAAATACTTCATTAGATTGATTAGATGGAATACCAAATGCTTTTATCAGATTGATTTTGCAGTAAGCGAGAAAGCTATAAATAAGTAATTTTAAATTCCCGGGCACAGCTGGAGAAGAAAAAAAGGATTAAGAAGTGGATTTATAACCACTTAGAATATTTATGAAGAAAGTAATAGATGCTAAATTCAAATAGGGCAGGTCGCATTAGCGAAGCCTGGATTACATAAGATTAGATACAAGAGTTTAATCATTGAGAAATTATAACTTCCTTAATGCAGTAGGAAAATAAAATGCGTATTTAGGTAAGACCGAACGCCAAAATCTGAAAAAAATCGTTTATTGACTTATGTTACAATTTGGACTTTAACGAACATTTTGGTCTATCATTTATATAGAAATTAATCCTGGAAGTATTTTAATTACATGGGTTTGTTTTTTAGTTTTGGCACCTTAGTTATAACTGGATTAATAACTCACTTAGATGGTTCCAAGTTTCACAGGCCCTCGATGTAGTCCCCACCGTTGCGTACAACGTGTTCCCAGCGATGCGGAAGTCGTTGGATCTTGTTGTCACTGCCCGATCTATTGATGGTACGAAGAGAGCGCTCGGCAGCCTGCTTAACGTCTTCAATGGTACGGAAGCGCTGCCATACTGTTCACCGAGGGCAAACCGTTAATGCAGCGTACTATTGTTCGTTTCTGCAAGACCATCTCCGAGGAGCTCTGAGAAGGAAACGGCGCCACCACATGGTTACACCGCCCATCGTTCTGCATGACAATGCTAGGGCACACACAGCAGGCGTTGTGTCGGCATTGTTGGATCGCTGGGGCTGGGAGGTCCTCTATCATCCCCCATATTCTCCCGACATCAGTCCCTGCGACTATGATCTCATCCCGAAGATGAAGATGACAATGACGTTAAGCAGGCTGCGGAGCGCTCTATTCGTACCATCAATAGATTGGGCAGTGCCAACGGGATCCAACGACTTCCGCATCGCTGGGAACACGTTGTACGCAACGGTTGGGACTACATCGAGGGCCTGTGAAACTTGGAACCATCTAAGTGAGTTATTAATACAGTTATAACTAAGGTGCCAAAACTAAAAAACCAACCTATGTATTTTTGAAATTTACATCTACACTGCATGGATGTTCGTTTCATGTTGCACCGATTGGTATAGTCATTGATATATCAGAACCTCTTGACCTAGAAGGCTGTGGTTTGGTTCATTTTAAAGTTCCGGAAGTGGGCTATACTGTTGCGCGACATGACCTGAGAGTTTGATGCTGACCGAAGCTGGGGTGATAGGCTCGCTCCGAAGCTAGTATTTACATTTCCAATGATTGGAGATTGTTGGAAGAAATGAAAACGTAAAAGCACTTAATGTTGTAATAACCTTCAATCATGGGAGTTCAGGCAGACTTAAGGTTCTTGAAGAACTGGGAGTAGAAATATTAAAGCATACAGCATCTGGATTGAAAGTGCTCTACAGGTTAAGGGTGCAAAAAGCACAATTGCGGCAAATCTGAAAACAAAAGAAGCAAGAAAGAAGGAAAAAAGGAGCAGATTAGCCAGTGAGTAGTCAGATTATGTTGCTGGATGCTTCTAATTGGTCTAGGAAAACGTATAGGGTAAGATTTAGATACTTTTTTCACTCTTCAACTTTGCAGTTGATTTTCTTGAAACTGAAAAAATCTCGATAAATGTTCCTTTTTCTTCAAAACTATACAATGTATAACCATGAAATTTTGACAGGTACTTAATGTGTATACAATACAGCTGGGGATCTACAATCAGGTCATTGTGACTAATACCTTGAGAGTTATGCCTCAACGTTCATGATTTTTTTTATTGGATTATATCTTTAAAAAAATCCCTTCTCTCACATTTATTGAACCAAAGTTCCCATTGAAGATTCCAGCACTAAGTAAGAGTTGAAGAATATTCTGTAAACATTTCATGCATTTATCTTTATCAGTTTCTGAGAAAAAGGAACATAAAGTAGCCTATACAAAATTAACATTGGCAAGATAGGGCATTCGGTCTTACCTTAAAATGTGGGTTTATAACCACTTAGATTATTTAAGCAGTAATTACGAAATGTGATACCAAAAAAGATGGGAGGGAGTCTATTTTAAGACTAAGCCACGTTGAAATACAAGAAAATAGTTTAAAATAACCTAAATTGTTAGTAGAGGAAATGGGAATGTGGGAAGTATGGGATTTAAAGTCTGACCAATTTTATTGCTCTCATCGTGATACGCGTCGCGGAAGATCGTTAAACGGACACTGTTTTGTAGCACTTCAGTTTGTTGGATATTTATAAATTGTCACTATTGCAGTTTATGGAGATGCACTGAGTTGAACTTTAATAAGATTCTGACGTTATAGAGTTTTAATGTTGCAGTTGATATAGTTTTTCACAGTTTAGAGTCTATTGCGAATGGAAATTTCCAGAGATGTAACTACAGTTGAATGGGGCAGGCAAAGATCCCCCGTAGGAAGCAAAGTTATAGTTTCAGGCTAGCTATAAGTTGTAGCAAAATCCCACGTAGGAGAGAAGTATCTCCCTTATTTTGTACAGAAAGTACTAGATTTCATGCTTTTAGTATCAAGCTTAGTTAGCTTAAACATGGCAGAAGTTCCCGCGGAGGGCAGTTAGAAAGATTGCACAATATTGCGAAATTTCAAACACTGCCTAGAATATGCATTAAAATACTTCTTGTTTCTATTAAAACCTTTAAAACCTGGTTTAAAATATGTAGGTAGTTACTTAGCTTTCATTGTAGAGATGATGTTTCCTGCAGCCATTACACCAAACTTTAAGACATGGCGTCTGTTTTAAAAATTCAAAGCGGTATCTTCTCCTGGGAAGAGAACTGAACTATCTCATCGTAACACCAAGAAGAAAGTTGCCGAAGGAATCATTCACACGGAGAGCCAAAGCAAGCAAGGAAGGGTGGGGGGAAACAAGAGAAGATAAACAGAATGGAAAACATAATAAAATTTTAAATTGTACACATTACAGACTAGATACATAGAATAAAATCTTCATGGAGCTTGCAGATAACGACATCTGCTTGCATGGGTTGAATTCATTCTTGAAATTGCTAAGTTCAAAGCTTCAAAGGGTGTACAACTTGCAGTCGTAGTTTTTGAGATGACTGGAATCAAGGGGTTCCACGAATTGCCGCGTGTAGAGCTGTAGGTTAAACTTTGTACAAAGAAAATGTACATATGAAACAGACTATACCAAGAATAAACAAATGTTCAAAGAAACGGGAATACATGAAAGGTATCTGGTGTCTGCCAGAAGAAAAATAAAAGCACTCATGAAAAAGAAAGAGAGCGAAGAGCAGTGACTGCTAACTCTGATGAAACGTGTATTCCATGGATTACACCATGCTGGGGGGCGATACACCAAAAAAGAGGAGAAAAACAGTTTTATGTTTCAAGCGGTAAAGGCGAAATCAAAGATATTGGTCTTACACTATGACCATTAGCAGTGAGAACCTTTAAGACTTAATTCTCCCATCCCGTCCGGGATAGCATTCGGTCACCCTTCCCCGAGATCCATACCAGTGGGGGTGAAGCCTCCCTAATGAGGACCAAATCTCCCACCCTGATGTCAGGATTAGAAAGAAGCCACTTGTGTCACCTCTGTAAAGAAGTTAAGTACTCCAACTTCCACCTTTTCCAAAAAGAATTACGCAGGGCCTCAATTTTACGCCAAGAAAATAGGCAAGCGAGAATCTCAATGGGTATTAAGCAAGGGGGGTGGGACAGATAGAAAACTACCAATGAGGAAATGACCGGAAGTTAAGGGAAGTAAATCATCAATAAGAAGCACAACGAGTTGCGAAGAGGAAATTAACAAATAAGAGTAAGGACTATAAGAACAAGTACATTGATTAAAGCTAATAATATACCAAATGAGAAAAGAATCTATGCCAGTAAAAGCCAAGAACGCCATAGGTACAAATAATCTAGTAACAATAAGCGAAGAACTTAGATTATAATGCACACAAAAAGGGTTAAATAGAGGAGTATGTGATATAGTAACAAGCGTGACGCAAGAAGAAAACATGCGGAAGCACATAAGATGTAAATACGAGAAATTATGAGTTTGTTTACAAACAAATGACAAGAATACAAGGTAATTGCGTAGGGTACAATAGACACGTATAGTAGAAATTTGAAAGGATGTTATCAAACACCAATCAAACTGAGAGTCGCCTGCGTGTTTATATAAGTACGAAAAGTAAATAAACAAAGAGACAAGCAAAACATTCTCGCTAGATAACAAAGATAAGTAACTGAAGTAGTCGGTCATAGCAAGGCCACTGGATAGAACCAGTTTATCAAAACAAGGAAGTGGTTGACTCACTGCTTGGCAGTAGCAAACCGGTAGCCGAGCCTGAGATAAGGCAAGCATGCTATGACCTTCATCGCGCACGGAGGAAATCAACCTGTCACGTAAGTTTGTAAAAAGCAAGGTTGCAAAGCACTTGGTTGAATGTAAACAAACGAAGTGAATATAAACAAGCGCGGATTGAAGCGGAACTTTAAAGAGCGCACATGGTCATATGTGGCTTGGATAAAAACAACACATTGGAGGACGGATGAAACAAAGCCATCAGTTAATTTAAAGTAATTTTGAAGATTTCCGAGCCAAAACGTTACCAACACAAAATAGCTAAATTCCCCTAAACAGCGGAGAGAAGCAAGGAAGTTGAAAAAGAAATTAGGCCTATAAATCATCATCCTTGACGCTAGAGAAACGAGGTTGTCAAGATGTCTCAAACGCTGCTTCCGCGTGTAAGAGAGAAGGAAGGAGGCGTCCGCGTCCTTCTGACTTAACAGAGAAAGAAGTAACACACAACTCACAGCGAAGCGATGGTACATTGCGTTAAGGAGGATACTGCAATTTAACTGATGCGAACTGATAACCATAGTTTGACGCAAAGTGAAGATTGTTTGCGGTAAAGATTTTAATCAACTACCGCTACGAGGAGTGACACAAGGCAGTAAAACAAACTACTAAGGGCAAGGCGAGCTTGGATTGCCATTTTGTGAGGAAATAAAGCGAAAACCATTATGTACCTTACAGCGGTGACGTAATTAGGCCTACTTTTTTTTTTTTTTCGTATGGCTTCTTTTTAGTGCCGGGAGTGTCCGAGGACATGTTCGGCTCGCCAGTTTTGTAGCTGCTTTGAGACGGACACCCAATGGGTGAGCTACAAGTACCGTTGGGGAGGGAAGGAGGGAAGTTGGAATGTAAGGACGAGGAGTTGGAAGGTAGCGGCTGTGGCCTATAGTTAGGGACCAACCCCGGCATTTGCCTGGAAGGAAGATGGGAAACCACAGAAGACCATCTTCAAGGTTGCCGGCGGGGGGATTCGAACCTCCTCGCCTGCCGGATGTGAGCGACCTCCATCAGTCATGCCGTAACCACCACGGCTAACTCACCCGGTTATTAGGCCTACTCACAATGAGACATTATTTCAGCAATTTGTTTCGTGATATACTGAGATTGGAAAAGTGAGTGTTCGTTTCTTCAGAAAATGAGTTGAGTCAGCACTGACAAAGTGACATTGAGACATAAGTTGAAGACTGGAACGTTGAATTTAACCGGTTATGACCCAACTGAACTTAGTATCATGAGCAAAGACTCCGCGAGCAAGGAAACGATTTGAGGGCGTAAACTATACCAAAAATAACGTTAGCGTTCAATATAATGTCAATTAGAGGCGGCTTCGGTGGCGTAGTTGGTAGCATACTGAGCTTCTATGCCCAAGATAGCGGGTTCAAACCCGGCCGAAGCCGTCGGATTTTTTAAGAGCGTTAAAAATCCCTCAGTATGCCTTCCTTCGAAAGGGAAGTAAAGCCGGCGGTCCCATGTCATAGATTTATGGCATGTTAAAGAACCTTCCACAAATTACACCTGTGTGAAGCTAAATTGTATAGGTTAGTAATGTAAATAACGCTCTTAGGTTTCTACGTTCGTTGCCAAGAGCCGACTGCGGTGGCGTCTAGTTGCTAAGTTCTGAACTAGGCCTAGTAGTCGTTGACGGTGGCGTTTGGCAGCAATAGTAGGAACTATTTGAAAAAATTCAAAGTTGCAGTCCTTACACACTAATACAGCCATCACAATTAACACCGGTTATCAGACAGATTCTACACACACCCAAAGTACACGGGGCTACATGACCGCGTTGTCGCAGCCCCTAAACTGAGGAACCAACCAACCAATGTCAATAGAACCTTGAATGTTAAACAGAGGATCGGCAAGCCTCAAGTTAGCGGGAATATTTAAGCAAGAAGAGTCAACAGAGTGACTAGGGGTGTCTTCTACTGTTCAGAACAAGGCAGTTTAATTGAAGATTAATGTTTCTTTGGCAAATGTCCCTGAGGTTTAATTTTGGGAACTGCAAAGATTGAGATTTTGAACTGTTAATGCATGATACATTGATAGAAGTGGGCGTTGCGGGAAGACCAAGTTTTTAAATTAATGATTGTGAAGCGAAATTGTGAGTTGAAGCGGAGTCGAGCAGACCTCTTGCTCGAATCCAGTTACCATGTTTGTCTTGGATTTCAAATTGAACGGTGGATAACGGAACTTGCGCACTACGAAATGTCTTGGCATTGTGAATGAAAGAAGACGCGCTTGTCTGTTCCGGTTTGCTCTGGTTAGAGTTAAGAGATGCAGGCACTGATGACCCCGATATGGCATGGTGATGTAAAAGAATGTACTGTTTCATTTGGCAATGGAAACAAATTCTTTTTGAGGGGAGTTTGGAGGCGGAATGACTTGGAGACAAGCAATTAAAACAATATTGATGTTTTGAATTAAGCTTCTTCCTGTCATCAACAGTACGCGCTTGGAAGGTATCACAGGAATAGGCTGCGTGAAACTCGGCGCAAAGAATACATTTCGGGAACTTATTGAGCGCTCTACTAAGTTCTCCTTGAAGGTTAAAGGCAGCGGAACAAGTTTGTTTGTTCTCGAAAGGTTTGGGCATATGTCCATTTGACGAGGTATTAGGTTTGGCAACAGAGGTGTTGTGAAGTAAAGAACTAGTTTCAAAGCTTTCGCACTGAAAGGAACGTGCGGTGAGAAGTTGGCACCGGCTGTTTATAAAGTTGATGAGACTCTCGAAAGAATATTCGTCTTTATGAGCGAGTTCAACTTCCCACGCCTTTAAAGTGCTGAAGTCGAATCTAGACGTGGCGAGATAAACTATGAAAGTATCCCAAGTTTGGACAGGCTACTTGAATTGGTACAGAGCTCTGATGTGCAGCTGCATGATGTCCTCGAGGTCTCATAAAGAGGTGACATCATTACGACATACAACCAGCAGGTTGAACAAGGATCTCATACGACGCTGGACGCGCAATCGTACATTGCCATCTCTCTTTAAGCAAATTAAAGGCAATGGGGGTAGTTGTCGACGCTTAAAGGAAGTGCTTCTAATAGTGTCAAAGCCTGATCGTGCAGAGACGATCGCAGGTAATAGAATTCGTGAATATCTTGAATATACTTTTTATTATGAATAAGGGAGCAAAATGGCTCATAAAAAGAATCCCATTCAGATTCATCACCTGAGAAATGAGGCAAATTTATTTTAGGGAGTAAGGGTCAAGGTTTGAGAATGCCCTCACGAGGCAAGGTTTGGTGTTCTTGGGGTGAACCAGGAGCTGAAATGTCCCTTTTTTTATCATCATTTAATTTGTGTATTGACGCATAGGCAGCACCAATGCCTTCATAGTACTGTATAGAGTTTCAACCTCCACTCTATCTTCTGTTTAATTGAGCATGTATGGTTCAATTTCTCTTTGAACCATGCCATATTTCTCATAAGACCGCTCATAACCCTTTAAGCGATGGGTAATTATGTCGAAATTAGACTCTGAGGGAGCCAAATCCTTGAAAAAAAATTTGAACCGGATAATCTGCCTTTTTTGTAGGACGCCCGTTTGGAGATGAGCTTATCAACCTTATCAGTTGCCTGAGTTGGGGGTGCCATAATTGAAATTGAAAGTTGTAGTACAATATACGATACTGCAAGACTGCGGAAATGCTGTCAAGTTGGCAGCGACAAATCAGTAGGAAGGTGATGAATAATGTAGGACACGAGCGATCTCACTCTCCTCCCACCAGCCTAGAGCAGTTTGAGTTATAGCTGAAAAATTCCAAGTAAATATTAGTAATTTACAAAATATTGACAAATTGGATACTCCCGGGTTTCGGCACGAAGTTTTGGTAGGTTAAACCTAAGCTCAGACACTACCTGAAGATGATTTGAAAAGAAAAGGAGAAGGTTTAGGAGTGGAAAAGATCTTAGGCAGAAAGGAAATAATCCTAGCCAAAATAAATCATATAGTAACAATTAAAAATAGTAGTAATTTGAACAATGCTTGTTGACGCAAGGCGAGAAAGCGGGTTCCTGAGCGGGTGTAAAAGTACGAGCAACGCTGGTTGAGGTTGCCGGTAGGCCGGCGCTGAGCACCCTGTCCCTCCCGAGCAGAAAATGTAGGTACTATGTGGGACGGTAGGTCGTTGGCGAGGAAATACAAATAAGAGAGATTGGAAGTATGTCTTTTCCTTTCTGAAAGGAATTGCTTTAGGGAATATTCTGATATTTTGAAAATATGGATAGGAACAGGAATAATTTTATTCCCCACCACGGTCGTATCCCTGAGAGAGAAACTGATTGCCCCCAGAGTGGACAGAAATAAAGCGATTTCAGAGCTTTTAGTAAGATTATTATTATTATTAGAAATTGTTGAATGAAACCAATCGTTGCGTTTAAAGAAGGCTAAACTCTTACCCAGCAGAGTGTCAACTAGAAGTTTTGAAAGGTTTAGAAACGCAACCTAACTTGAACAAAACCAAAATTCAAAACAGTGAGTCACAGGACAAAGCGGAAATCGCTTCAAGTAGGAAGCTGGCTGAGCAAGCTCTACTTGCCTTAATGATTCACTAGAATTAGCTAAAGTAGCTAAAGTAAACCTTTTGAGAGATGTTAGCAGAAGTTTTGCTCTAAACGCAACAAGTGATTGAGTTTGTAGCAAACTTATCATTCAGTATTTGATTATTTTCTTGAATGTCATAGTAATTCGAAAGAAAATATAGGGAAAGGAAGGTCATGCCTAACCGCTCTTCGAACAATATAATGCAACTCCAAGAAGTTATTGTAGTTTTAATTACTTCAACAATAAGAGGGTTGTAACGATTTTACAATTAAGAAATATTTTGCAGCAGTTCGTACATTTAAAAAGTAATTTGTACCAGTTTGTACAATTCGAAGTAATTTGTAACATTTTGTACCAACAACAAAGATAATATGGACCCTCACAAGGGTTTTCAACCAATAAGTACAATTAAGAGGTCTTCGACCTGTAACAACAATTTAAAAAAGTTTAAACTCTTGGTGGATATTCCGTTTGGAAATACGTAAATACTTCTTTAGATTGATTAGATAGAACACCAAATGCTTTTGTCAGATTGCTTTTATAGTAAGCGATAAAGCTATAAATGAGTAATTTTAAATCCCTGGGCGCAGCAGGAGAAGAAGAAAAGGATTAAGAATTGGCTTTATAACCACATAGAATCTTTATGAAGATAGTAATAGATCATCATCATCTTGTACAGTTTCCAGCCGCAGGCTGGGTCTGTTTGGAACATAAGCCTCGCCACTTAGTTCTTTCTTCCCACCACCTCTCCGCTGTCACTCTGGTCCATTCCTCGCCTCTCTTCTTGACACATTCCTCCACTCCTTTCAGCCATCTATCTCTTGGTCTTCCCCTTGGTCGTTTCTTCTGCATCTGCATCTCATGTATCCTCTTGGGAATCTTCTTCTCATCCATTCTCTTTAAGTGTCCATACCACCTCAGTCTTGATGTCTCAATCCTACCTTGCAGGGGCTCCTCTTTCACCATTTCCCTGACCTTTTCATTCCTCACCCTGTCTCTTCTTGTTACTCCGATCCGACTTCGCAGGAACTTCATTTCACCTGCCTGTATTCTGCTTATGTCTCTTTTCTTCATTGTCCACGTTTCTGAAGCATAGGTCAGAATCGGGATATAGTAGCTTCTGTATAACACTTCCTTGCTTTTTTGTGGGACATCTTTATTCCACACTAAGCTCCTAATGCTTCTCAGAAATGCTTCTGCCTGTCTGCCACGTTCCGTAATCTCTTTGTCATTTCTCCCATTTTCCTCCACTATACTTCCCAAGTACTTGAGACTTTCCACCTTCTTCAGCTGTCCACCTCCAAGTGTTATCCCACTAATTGGTCTGTCCTTTTTCCTGGTCGTTAACAGGATCTCACATTTACTGATGTGGAACTTCCATCCGTACTCTGCCACTGTTTCTTCCCAAGCCTTCAGTTGCTCCTGAATTTCCTCCTCCTTGTTTCCCCAGACCATGAGATCATCTGCAAACACCATTGCTTTCATCTTATCTTCTCCTATCTTTCCTGCTATCCGTGTCATTACCTCGTCCATAACCACAATAAAGAGAAGGGGTGACAGCGCACTACCCTGTTTCAGGCCACTCATTTGTCTGAACCAGTCTGTTCTTTCCCCTCCAACTTTCACACAACTCACACTTCCACAATACATCTCCTTCACTCTGCCTACAGTCTCTTTTTCCACTCCCATGTTTTCCATTGCTTTCCAAACCTTCTCCTTACACACACTATCATAGGCCTTTTCGATGTCCAGGAAGGCCATCAGCAGATCCTCTCCAAATTCGTAGTGGTGTTCCTGGAGCTGTCTCACTGAAAATATAAGATCCACTGTTGATCTCCCAGGTCTGAATCCATACTGCTCCTCTCTCAATTTTCTCTCCACTTTGGCTCGTATTCTACTTTCTAATATCTTTTCATATATCTTGGCACTGTGTGGTATGAGTGTGACTCCCCTGTAATTTCTGCACTCCTTTCTGCTTCCCTTCTTAAATATTGGGACAATTAATCCTTTCTTCCAATCTTCTGGGGTCTTTTTCTCCTTCCATATCACCCTCATCACACGGTACAGCCACTGTTTCCCAACCTGCCCTGCTGCCTTCACCATTTCAACAATCACTTCATCCACACCTGGTGCCCTTCCTCCTTTCATCTTGTCTATAGCCATTTCCAGTTCTCTCCAAGTCAGGTCTTTTTCCATTCCGGTGTTGTCTTCTCCATCTTCTAATATATTGTCTTCATCCCTATGACCATTTGGATTCAGCAAATCCTCAAAGTACTCTTTCCACACTGTCTTGAGTGCCTCATTGTTGTGTACCTCATTTCCGTTTTTGTCCATCATTACCACATCCTCTCGCAGACCTCTTCTCTTACTTTTGACCATCCCATAAAGTACTTTCTTATTTCCACTGCTGTCTTCCTCCATCATCTCTGTCCACTTAACCATCCACTTCTTCCTCTCCTCTGCGACAATCTTCTTTGCTTCTTTCTTCTTTATCTTATAATCTTCCCTTGTCAGATCAGTTCTTTCCTGGAACCACACTCTGAAAGCCTTGTTCTTCCTTCCCACACCTTCTTTTACTCTCTCATTCCACCATGGTGTCTCTTTACACCGCTTTCTGTTGCTTGTTCTTCCACATACTGCCACTGCAGCTTCCACCATTGTGTTTTTGAATTGCTTCCATTCCTCTTCCCCTGTTTTAGGATTGTCTGTTGGCATCCTTTCCCTTACTATCTTCTGGAATTCTTTCTCGACGTCCTTTTCCTTGAGTTGCCATACTTTGATTCTCCTTTCCTGGTACTCTGTCCTCTTGCTATCCTTAACAACTCCCAGGTTCATTACAAGTATTCTGTGGTCGCTATCTAAGGCCTCTGATGGTATTACCTTTATATCTCTGACACTTCTCTTCATTTCCCAGTCGTACAGCATGTAATCTACCAAAGATTTCTTTGTTAAATCACTGCTGTACCACGTTACCTTGTGGCTTTCTTTCTTCCGGAACCAGGAGTTGCCTACCACTAAACCGTTTCTCTTGCAAAAATCCAGCAACTTTCTCCCTTCTTCATTCCTGCTACCCCATCCTTCTGCTCCCAATACATTTTCATATCCTTGCCTTTCACTTCCTACATGTGCATTCAAATCTCCCATGACAATGATGCTCTGCCCATTCAACTGCTGTTGTAGCTCCTCCTCAATATCTTCCTTCTCTTGAGCTGTACATCGAACTTGAGGGGCATATACCTGGGCTATCTCCAGGCTTCTTCCCTTTACAGTTACTCTGATCTTCATGATCCTGTCACTTATTCCCTTTACCTCTTCCTTCATTCCATCTCTCACAACTACTCCTACTCCGCTGCTCCTTCCTTCACTGTTCCCACTCCAGTGCAACCGGTACCCTTTCCTCAGTTCTCTGCGACCTTCTCCTTTCCATCTTGTTTCTGCCAAGCCCAGTACATCCAGTTTTCTTCTCTCCATCACATCTACAATCTCCTCCACTTTTCCTGTCAGTGTCTGTATGTTTAATGTCCCAACTCGCAGTCCATTAGCATATCCGGGTCGTCGTCGTTTGCATCCGTCCTTTCCGAGGCCTGTTCCTGGTTTGAAAGCAAATATGATATCCACTACTGGCTTGCTAGGCCTATCGTAGCTTCACCAGAGCCCCGTCAGCCGTCACTTTTCAGGGTTCCCATAGAGCCTTCGCAGCTACCGTAGCGGTCCCGGGGCACACAAAGTCCCCACTGTACTTCACCCCTACAGGCAATCCCCTACTTCATGCCGTTGCCCGTCTCCCACCACGTGGAGGAGGGGTTGGACTTGTGGGAGATAGATGTAATAGATGCTAAATTCAAATATGGCAGGTCACATTATCGAAGCCTGGATTACATAAGATTAGATACATGAGTTTAATAATTGAGAAATTATAACTTCCCGAACGCAGCAAGAAAATAAATTGTGTATTAAAATTTGGGTTTATAACCACATGGATTATTTAAGCAGTAATTACGAAATGTGATACCAAAAAGATGGGAGGGAGTCTATTTTAAGGCTAAGCCTCGTTGAAATGCAAGAAAATAGTTTAAATTAACCCAAATTGTTAGCAGAGGAAATGGGAATGCGGGAAGTATGGGATTTAAAGTCTGGCCAATTTCATTGCTCTCATCGTGATACGCGTCGCGGAAGATCGTTAAACGGACACTGTTTTGTAGCACTTAAGTTTGTTGGATATTTATAAATTGCCACTATTGCAGTTTATATAGATGCGCTGAGTTAAACTTTAATAAGTTTCTGACGTTATAGAGTTTTAATGTTGCAGTTGATATAGTTTTTCACAGTTTGGAATCTATTGCGAATGGAAATTTCCAGAGATTTAACTGAAGTTGAATAGGGCAGGCAGAGATCCCCCGTAGGAAGCAAAGTTATGGTTTCAGGCTAGCTATAAGTTTTAGCAAAATCCCACGTAAGTAGTGGGATGGGGAGAATTTTCCTTCACAGCCTACTTTCCTACGAACTTTGCCGATATCTCCCGTACGCATGATCGGATTTTAACGAACGAGGTGTAGTTGGCATTGGGGTGACGTCCTCTTTGCTATGAATGTGTGTTGGTTTTTCTTTTTAATTAAAAACGTTTGTTTTTGAAATTGGCGCTATTTTGGAAACGTTGAACATGAGAAAAAAGTTTGGTTGGTTGGTTCTTAAGTTTAAGGGCTGCGACAACGCGGTCATGTAGCCCCGTGTACTTTGGGTGTGTGTAGAATCTGTCTGATAACCGGTGTTAATTGTGATGACTATTAGTGTGTGTTATCTGTTTTTTTAATTTAAGTACAGACAGCAACTTAGAATTTTTCAAATAGTCCCTACTTTTGCCGCCAAGCACCACCGTCAACGACTACTAGACGAAGTTCAGAACTTAGGTACTAGACGCCACTGCAGTCGTCTCTTGGCAACGACCGAAGAAACCTAAGAGCGTTGTTTACATTCTTAACCTATACAATTTAGCTTCACACAGGTGTAATTAGTGGAAGGTTCTTTAACATGCCATAAATCTATGACATGGGACCGCCGGCTTTACCTCCCCCCCGAAGGAAGGCATACTGAGGGATTTTAACGCTCTTAAAAAATCCGACGGCTTCGGTCGGGTTTAAACCCGCTATCTTGAGCATAGAAGCTCAGCATGCTACCGACTACGCCACCGAAGCCGCTAGAAAAAAAAATTGTTTGACGTAAATGAAAGGTCCCGAGGCCCTCTATGGAGAAAGCAAGTTTTAAGTGTGTAGGACAAAACAAAATGATAGCCTACTTTCTCGAGAACTTTGGCGATATGTCGCGAACGCATGATGGGATTTTAAAAAATGAGGTGTTGTTGGCGTTGGGGTGATGTCCTCTTTGCTATGAATGAGTGCTAGTATTTAAAAAAATTGAAAATTTTGTTTTTGAAATTGTCTGTATTTTGGATACGGTGACGTTGACAAAAAAGCTTGTTTGACGTCAATGAAAGGTCCCTACTCCCTCTAGGCAGAAACCACGTTTCAAGACTGTAGGTCAAAAGAGAATGAATTTTAAAAAAATGGGGCTATTTTGGAAACGGTGAAGATGACAAAAACGTTTGTTTACCCGCACCATAAATTTGATGTGTCTAGGTGAAAATCAGTGCAAGTTTTTGGTTTTTTTTCGTGTGGTCTACTCAGAGACCTAGTGCAGGTCTTTCTATTCGACGTCCGTGGGCGACCTGCGCATCGGGATGAGAGATGGAATTGATTAAGGTGAATGAAATTGGAGAAGGATGTGGAAGGAAGCGGCCGTGGCCTGTCAGAAGGTACCGTCCCAGCATTTGCCTGGTGTTGAAAATGAGGAAACCACGGAAAACCATTTCAAGGACGGCCGACGGTGGGGCTCGAACCCACGCGTCTACCGAGTCAGCAGAGAGCTTGGCCCCATGACCTAACACTGCGCTTTAGCCAGCGTAGCCACTACTGTCGGTGTTTTTGGGGTAAACCCTATGTTTTATAATTTTAAATGATCTTGTCGACTTCTTCGTTACGCTGGGATCTGGCGTTACGTTACGGTGACGGGACGAAATGTACCGAGAATGCACTGAGGTGTGTGACGTCATAGTACTGCTTGAGCTTCTTCCCTTCCCCGCGCACTCGAGCGTGACGTCATCTAGCCAGCTACCTCCTTTGACCTTGGTTTGCACTTGCTAACGGACTTTGAGTTCACGCAGCATTTGTAGCAATTGTAGCATTTAAATTGATATAAAGTCTAGTCTTTCAGACTGACTATCAGACTTTTTTTGTTATTGGGAGATATTTGGAAAACGGGACGAGTTATGGGTATGATGGAGTTGATGTTGTTTTTCTCGCGTCGTCCTCTTTCTGGGGATGTAGGTGTTAAAAAAGGTGAAACCATGGTTTCCGTTATTTTTTTCGAGATATTTGAGGAAAACAGGAAAAAAATAAGAAACCAGATTTGAAGTGACGTTGTGTTTGCCGGCCAGTCGCTGTGATGTTCGTAAAACATCATCATTTGGCATTGCTTGGATTTGCTCACACACACTTAGCGAAAAGAGAATTGAAAGCTTTAGACCGTCCACTTCTTGCAGGCAAGTGCTCTTATCATTGCGTGGGTATGAAGCTGTCGTCTGGACGGCAGCAAAAGAGATAAGAGGCTGTAGCTCGCAGACAGGTGTTGCCATACAATGTGGCTTTATACTGACCACATGATAGCCTCATGGTTTTTGGTCTAAAAATGGGTTTTGGTTATTTTTCCTAATATTTGGGAAACCGAAAATATTTCCTAAACCCACCGTCGGATTTGGGTATAATGAGTGTCATAGGACTCGAGGTGAATCCCTCCTTTGCTATGGAGGACGTATTTCCACCCCAAAATAAAAACTACCATTACCCGGAGGTGAAGTAGTGATTTTTTGTATGCATGCACACTTTCAGGGCTTTTGTAAGAGAGCGGGCTTTATAAATGATTATTTATAGACCAGTTTTTTAAATATTTATTAAAGAACAAAAAACTAATAGGTCATCAGATTTTTAGTATCTCGCTAACCAATGATGCGATTTAATCATATGGGGTGTCGTAGGACTCGTGGTGACCTCCCCTTTTCTATGGACGAGGTATGTGCACCCCCAAAAAAAAAGTAGTGGTTTTGTGAGGGTTCTACAGCCTCCTCCTCCTCACCCTCCTCACAAGATGGCGGCGGCCCGATATCTCTCGAACGCATAGTCGGATTTAGACAAATGAGGTGTCACTGAACTCGGGCTGACACCCCCTTTCCAATGGACGACATATTTCAACCCCAAAAATAAAACCTACCCCTACTAGTGGGTGAAATTGTAATTTTTTAGAGAATCTCTCTTTCCAATTGCAACATGAAAAGTTGTTCTACACAAGAGACATGTGTGCGGTGGAAAGCCACTATGAATTAGCATGCCCACTCATGGCTTTTGTAAGAGGGTGGGGGAGCGGATCCCAGTGGACGGGTTATTGTTGGCGGGTCATTGTTGACGGGTCATTGTTGACAGGTCATTGATGACAGGTCCTTGTGGACGAGTCCTTGTGGACAAGTCCTTGTTGGCAGGTCCTTGTGGACGAGTCCTTGTGGACGAGTCCTTGTTGACGAGTCCCTTTGGACTGATCCCTTTGGACGGGTCCCTTTGGCCTGGTTCCTACGGACTAGCCCATGAATTTATCCAAAATATGTCAAAGGGCTTAACTAACGGACTAATAAGGCTAGGAACTCGTATAAGGTATTGTAGGACTTGGGATGAAGCCCCCTTTTATAATGTATTTTTGACATTTTGACAAAGGGCCTAACCTAACTTTTGATAATATTTCGCGAACCTATCATGCTAGTGACTTGTATGAGGGGTCCTAGCAATTGGGGCGATATTCCCCTTTGGGGGTGCAACTATCCCCCAACTCCCAAATTGAAAAATCGATATCTTGGAAACTAAGAACCCTAAAATTATGTGTGATAGCTTTAAAAATATGTCATAAGATACGATTTTACCACGATAGGTCATTTCACCCCTAAAATAGTAAATAGTAATGATACAGGAAAAAAAGCGGCTAAACACTTAAAAATGATAAATGAACCTAAGATCATTTGTTTTTGATGAAAAAATAGTAAAAGGGTTAAAACTACCCCCAAAATTTAAAAATCGTTATCTTGGAAATTAAGAGCCGTAAAATTAAGTGTGATTGCTTTAAAAATAGGTCATGCCATACGCTTATACCACGATAGGTCATTTCACCCCTAAAACAGTGAATAGTGATTTTACATGGAAAAAGGTGTTAAACGTCTAAAAATGATAAATGAACCTAAGATCTTTTGTTTTTGATGAAAAATAGTAAGAGGGTGAAAACTACCCCAAAATTGAAAAATCGGTATCTTTGAAACTAAGAAACCTAAAATTAGGTGTGATAGCTCAAAAAATTGGTCATTCAATACTCTTTTACCACTATTGGTCATTTTACCCCTAAAACAATGCATGTAGATTTTACAGGGAAAAAAAGCGGAACCAATAATCAGATTTGGACACATGAGGTGTTATAAGACTCAGGGCGACAATGTATGATGAATTTTTGACTAAAGGGCCTAACTACACTTTGTTAATATCTCGCAAACCAATCATGCCAGGGACTTTTGTGAGGGGTCCTAGCATTTGGGGTGACGTCCCCCTTTGTGGGGTGAAACTACCCCTCAAAAATGAAAATTCATTATTTTGGAAACTAATAACCCTAAAATTAGGCGTGAAAGCTCAAAAAATATGTGATGATATAGGCTTTTACCCCGATTGGTCATTTCACCAATAAAACAGTAAATAGTCATTTTACGCGAAAAATAACGTGTTAAACACTTAAGAATGATAAATGAAGTTAAGAATTTTTTGGATGAAAAATAGCAGGGGGGCGAAATCAATCCCCAAATTGAAAAATCGATACCTTGGAAACTAAGAACCGTAAAATTAGGTGTGATAGCTTAAAAATAGGTCATGAAATACGCTCTTACCTGGATAGGTCATTTCACCCCTAAAACAGTAAATGGTGATTTTACAGGAGGAAAATGGTGTTAAACGTGTAAAAATGTTAAATGAACCTAAGATCTTTTGTTTTTCATGAAAAATAGTTGGAGGGGGGGTTGAAAACTACCCCAAAATTGAAAAAACGATATCTTGGAAACTAAGAACCCTAAAATTAGGTGTGATAGTTCAAAAAGTAGGCGATGACATACGCATTTACCTCGATAGGTTATTTCTCCCCTAAAACTGGGAATAGTGATGTCACAGGGAACAAGGTGTTAAACACCTAAAAAGCATAAGCGGTTTGTGTAACCATGCTTTAATGGATGATGATTGGTTAATTATTATCATATTATTATTATTATTATTATTGTTATGATTTGGTAATTATGGATTAATGTGTGTATATGTAACTAACCAGTGATATTAAACATTTGTATGAGGTGTTGAAAAAGTCAGGATGACCAACCCTTTGTCATGGACCATGAATTGACCCAAAATTGTTACCTGTCAAGACTCAGTGTACCCTGTTCCAGCCTTAGACCAGAGATAAAATGTCTTGATAGAGCGCTGAAATCGAACATGGACCTCTGTGATGATCGCCGCGTTATAATAATATTATAATAAATTATGGATTTAAAAGAGAGAGAGACACACGCTTGCATGCTCCCGCTAGCTCCAATCTGCAAACATACACTAGCTTGCTGGACTAGTAAGAGTTGCTGATAAGAGCAGTGCAGTGTTGTCAGGTTTCTTGTCTGGCTGATAGTGCAACTGGAGTTTTATCGGGACCGCACATGGCAATGCTTACCTGCATTACAAATACTCACACATACTAATACACCTATCGCAATAACACAGGTTATCCTATACAAAACTTAATTTAAAGTTCATGACGTACATTAGGCTTAAACTTTTCTTTAAATTTACACTGAGACAAACACTACTTACTTACTTACTTACTGGTCGATGCTATAGTCCCTGAAGAACCTTGCCCTCCTTTATCACCTGTCTCCACGCAAACATAGCTTTAATTGAAATGCCACGGCTGCCCTCTTTCCAATTCTACACTGTACACCACAGTTTAAAATGAAATCCTTACACGTATCACAACGTATAAAATAGGATTTAAGACGAAATTGAAAAAGACGTTTCATATTAAGTGAGTCCGTTATTATCAGGAACCATTGAGAGCAGATAATGTTTTGAAGGCTCAGTTTTTTGTATTTTAGCTGCTGACACATAGTTTCCTCCATTATGAATGTTGCTTTCTGTCAACAGGTGCTTACTGCGTATGGCAAGGCTTTACACTCGTGGGTTAGACAGTCATTCTACCCTAGAAAGGCTATACATGTTAGTTCTGAACATTTAGTGGTTAATTGTATATTAAATGTATATACACAGCTTAGACAAGCACGTTTTGCATGCGGTCAAACTTTGAAAGATAGTTACATTCAACACGCTAAGTATGTTTCTGCTACCTAGCGGTGGATATGAGCACTCACTGATGATATCCGAGGTGAGCTGATTTCCCCCCACATTTGCTCCCACCTTTGCTACCATATTGGCTCCCATATTGACTCCCACATTTGCTCCCACCTTTTGCTCACATATTAATGCCAACTCTCACAACTATAAGCAGCAGCAAAATGTAAATGGAATAATATTTCTGATAATGTTCAAAACAAAATTCCTGAAGTCTTGGATTTGAATTCCCAACTATGGTTGTCAGCCAATGAGTTACACTACAGGAAACTTTTATTTTTGTGTTCTGTTGCATGATAATTTGCCCATAGCGCGGTGTAGTGGCCAGTATACTAGGGTGTTATCCGTGAGGACTTGGGTTCCAACTCGACTATGCCCAGAATTTAATTTTGATCTGAGAGTTGGAAGGTTAGGTTAGGTGAAGTTAGGTTAGGTAAAGTTAGCTTAGGTGAAGTTATGATAGGTTACGTTAGGTTAGGTGCAGTTAGGTCATGTTAGGTTAGGTGAAGTTAGGTTAGTTTAGGTGAAGTTGAGTTAGGTTAGGTGAAGTTAGGTTAGGCTAGGGGAAGTTTGGTTAGGTTAGGTTAAGTTAGGTTAGTTGAAGTTAGGTTAGGTTAGGTTATGACTATGTTTGTTATGTCTAGTTGGTTCAGAAAAACACCACTTTTGCTCTCATATTTGCTTAAATATTTTCTTTGCACTTTAAACTACCTTGACTTGTGTATTCACTTTTGCTGCCATATTTGTTGACATATTTGTTAGCATATTTGCTCCCACTTTTATATATTTGCTTTGCTCCCACTTTTTGCTCCCACATTTTCTCCCACTTTTTGCTGGCACTTTTTGCTTCCATATTTGCTCCCACTTTTTCTCCCACATTTGCTCCCACTTTTGCTCACACTTTTTACCCCCACCTTTGCTCCCACTTTTGCACCTATATATTCTCCCACATTAAACTATTGTTGTTATTGCAAACTTGTCTTTACTAGAGATTAGTTTATGATTGACAGTTGATATGGAAGTATCAGTGACTAGGTATGGTAAGCCTTATGCATACTATAAAGGATATTCATATATTGTGAAACGCAGCAATTCAAATGGTACTGTTATTTGGCGCTGATCAAAGCAACGATCGAAACAGTGTCGAGGAATGCTTAAGACAAAAGAATTGGACATACTTTCTTCAAACAATCATGATAGTAAACTTAATAATCATGCTAGTCTATATGTGAGGAAAACCAACCCAAAGCAAAAAATCAAGTCCAAGATAAAGATAGTGATGTTCAAGATAATATTAACCTCAAATTTAATACACTACAACGCACTTATGCTGTTAGCGAGTTGTTTAATGAGAAACCTTAAATACCACCTGTAAAACCCATGTTGAGACACACACCCACATCTCAAAAGCCCTCAACTCTATCAGACAACACATCCCATCAAGAAGTTGGTTGGGGAAGGTGAAAAGGATGGTGATGGTGATAATAACAACATAACAATGTTAAAGCACTCTAGCACATCTAAAAAGAAGCTTTCAATACTATCAAAGGCAACTCAAACCATTGAACAGACTGTGGACACAGGTGGAAATTATGATGGTAATGATGACGATGATGATCATCATTATGAAGATGATTATAATGATGATGATGCTGGTGATAATGATGAAGTTTTTACACCTGTAAAACCATCACTGCTTCCCTGGTTTTTGAAACCATTCATAAATACCAATTGGGACGATCCTAATATATTAGTCGAACGTCTACAGCTCTTGCATGCCTGTAAACAGGCTGGCCATATTGGTTATGAGGAAGAGCTATTAAAATAGAAGATGAACTTCGTAAACCTAGCAACATCCCCATCCCCTAAAAATAATTTTCAACGAGTGTTATGTCTAAAAAAACTATAATAAACGATGAAAAGAGCTGTATTCTGTGTGTCTATTTCTTGTAAAAAATATTTAAATTAAATTAATAAACATAGAATGGGAATTAGGACTGGATGCGAAGACCACCAGACTAATCCAGGCTACACTGACGACTACGACCTCCAAAGTCAAGTTCAGAGGTGAGCTCTCAAACAGCTTCTATATCCAAACAGGAGTTAGACAAGGTGATGGCATTTCTTGTATTCCCTTCAATTGTGTACTTGAGAAGATTATCAGGGAATGGACTACCACGTTACCATCAGGAACAGGACTGAAAATTGGGTACAAGAAAAACAATTGTACCTTGCCTGACCTTTGCCGACGACCTTACCTTGTTAATGAACAACATAGAAGAAGCTGCTCACCAATTACAGAGCCTCTATAACATAGCAGCTAAAACTGGCTTGAAGGTCAATATACAAAAAACAATGTTCATGACGAATATAAAGGGAGCCCCATCTACTATTCCTGTGAAAGACACCGCAATTCAAAAAGTTCCTCCAGTGAAGTACATAGATGAGTGGTTTCCAGCAAACGAGAGTGAGACCTTAGAAATAGACACTAGATGCACGAAACTGGAAAGGGTCTACCACTCCTGTAAGAGCATCTAGACATCCAAGTGCCTCTCTAAGAACCTTAAACTTCTACATTATAACTCAGTAGTAAGACCTTCCGTTCTATATGCCTCTGAGTGTGTCCTGATGAACGGGAAAGGCCAACTGAGGAAACTAGAGCTCAAGGAACGGAAAATACTTAGAAGGATTTTAGGACCAATAAGGGAAGAGGGTGGTACTTACATGATCAGGCACAATAATTATCTCTATGATCATCAAGAAGATATCGTCACATCCATGAGGAAGAGACGATTAGCGTTCTACGGACATATGACACGCATGGGTCCAGATAGACTTACGAGCCAGGAAGAGGGAAAGCGTCCAAAAACAAATGGATCACCACAGTTAAGTCAGACCTAGAGCAACTTGGAATGTCATCAAAAAACATACAGGATCGACCACAATTCCGACAGATGATTCAACATGGTGTCTTTCCAGTGTCTCTCACCAGCAGGAAGAGTACAGGGACTACCAGACCTAAGTGGACATAGGAAAGAAAGCAGACACACAGCCAGAAGTTAAAATCTGCCTGGGCTAAGAAGAAACATAAATTCCTTACAAGAAGTCACAACGAGCCCCGTGGTCCTCAGTAGGCCCAAACGAAAAGAAGAAGAAGAAACATAGAATGTGTATATTTCTTGTTTTTTGCATGTTCAGGCGATAGTTATGTCAAGGAATGAGTTCGAACCCTTGCTTCCTTATACATTTGGAAATTTGAACTTAAGCCAAACGCCTTAACCACTCGGCCACCCTGACAGTTAGTAATTTAATTATTCTTGTTGGACATCAGTGTTTACAAAACTTTTTTCCCCCAGTGTATATTTGCTTAACCACTTATTTGGTTTTTGAATGCAGATTTTTGTTTTGTTTGAATTTTTCCGTAACATTGCAGTTATCAGACTTATAAACTGGGTGTTAAATATAGGGTTAAAGGCATTTAAAAAAATGACGAGCCTCAAAGTAGTTTCATATCATGTATAACATGTAACATGTTATCCTACATTCCACATAGGGCTGTGCCTTGTTAACAGTAAACTCTGTTGGTCATTAAAATAACTACTTGTAAAATAATTTCAGTGCCAAATCCTATTAGCAAATACGATATATTAAATATTTTCACACCATAGAACAACAACTTCAAAATTATTTATTGTTGGAATAGCTTTAATGGGGCCACCAAACCTTCAATTATGTCATATACATTTCCACATAGTGTTGTATTTTGGTCGATAGTGCCTCCAGTGCTTACATTAAATAAGAATACAGTAAACGTATAAAAATTTAATAAATGATAATTGTTTTCATAAAATATCATATAATAAATAATTTCACACCAATGAATGACCATTTCAAGATGGTTTATTGTAGGAATATCTTTAATGGAACCTCCAAACCTTCAAGTAAACCATATGTGATATACATTCCACATAACCGACAGAACATCGTGGCACCAATCTCCACCACCGCGTGCGGTCATTGTTTGTGTTGCATTTCTGTCTCATTACTAGAACTGTACTCACTGGTCAATAACCAGCATAGTGGTCAAAGTGTTTCTCTGGTAGGTAACTCATGTTTGGTTAGTTAATTCTTATTGAAAGGCGAGTCAAGACCTAAAAGAAATAGTCTTAACGTATATATCATCATCAACACCATATCATTAAACAAATCAAACCATCTTAAGGTATTTATTAAATTTAATTGCATTTTAGGAAACTTGCAAGCATCTTGCAACTTTGAAGTGGAAAGTATAGACAGGAACTGTGAAAAGGAAACCGTTCAATCATTCAATGTAGTTAGTGTTATGAATCTCAACATATGCGGTCATGAAGGCATATGTGAGGGTGTGGTTTTTACAGCTGGATGTCTTTTCTCACATCCACCACAGACAGCAGTTTATGGGAGATGAAACTGAACTATAATGTTGAATGTACAGGTCCTAGCCTAGGACAATGTCATGTTGAGGTATTTGCCAGACAGTGTGGGAAACGAAACAAAAAAAGCATAAATGTAAAGGGAATATTATGGAATTTTTGAGTACATGTAGTGAATTTTAAAAAGATTGGTTAAATTTCATGGTTTGTAGACCAATTGGGAAAGTTTGGTAAATTTTAGTGAATTTTCATCTATATTCGGGTAATTTTATATGAATTTGAGGTACGGTAGTTTAAACCATTCTTTGATAAATCAATGGCATTTCAATAAATCTGGTAGTCATTTGTTGGATTTTGCTGCAATTTGGAGGAATTTGCTAAATTTGCTGTACATTTAGTGGATTTTACAAAATTCTGGTCAATTTCAAGATAAAACTCAGATATTAAAACTCAGATATTTAGGTATTTTACAAATAACCTTTGTCACTGTGATGCCTGTATTAATGTGAGTCTTTCACTATAAAGGGTAGGAATGGGAAGGAGGTGGTTGTGGACTTAAGTGCATAGTCATTTATATTCACTTTCAGGATGGGTGTTGTGGGAAAATCGAACAATCCTCTTGTTAGTTTTTCAAGTAAGTGTACTCCATGCCACCCTTGAAAGCAGCTAAGGAGCTCTAAGCATTGGCAGTTTGCAACCATCTCACTATTGTTAACATGGAAAGCTCATTACTTGTTATTTTAAGTACATGTTGTCATGTAGGTATGGAATTGATCCAAACATAACATGTTTTGATTTTATTTGCACTTGTCTTTGGGCAGCCACGGCATTTGCCTGGAGTAGAAGTGGAAAACTATAGAAAACCGCTTGCAGGATATCAGAGTTAGCAATAAAACTCACCTCTTGTAAGTTTTGACTCGTAAGGGTAAGTGTACACCGTTCCAGCCATCCAACCAGAATTACATAACAAAGCGGACTTGTCATGAACAAGCATTCAGCTTGTGTCTCATTGTCATTGATGGACCACAGTCACTTTTTTTCCAACTCCTTGACAAACTGTATTGATCTTCAAATTTGATATCTAATTAACTTCTCTAATGTGATTGACGTTTAGAAGACTCACCTCACCTCACCCCAAATGCTTGGAAACGGAAATAATTTGATTTTGTCTTACTTGGGGGCTTGGAAAATCATGGTCAAGAGTTCCATGTACTTAGACAAAAAATAAGAGATCATGCACAGTATTATTAGGTGAGTATCTAATACAATTTTGCTTAGCCCTAGGACCAGTATCGGATCATAAACCGTCCTTAAAGCCAGTGATATAACACAAAGAGGTCTTTATTTCCAACCCCTACCCCCAGGAGCTCACATCTAGTGGTATGCGGTTTGGCGATCACGGGGTCCCCCAGTTGTGTCCGGGATTACTTCTACTCACTTGTGCCGGGCTCCTCTCCGTCTTCTTTCCTGTCGACCTCACTTGTTCAACTCTTGTTCTCTGCTAACCCCCAACATTACTAGGGAATCCAAGGCCTAAGGAGTCTCTTCCTTTTCCGCCTTAATTGGCCCTTGTCTCATTTTATTCTGATAACCTCCTTCTGCGAGGGGTCAACCTTGTTTTTATTTTCATGTTATTTCGTGCCTTTTGCTGAAGCCCCTCCAGAATGTAGGGTGTATGTAGCCTCACCACCTGTGGTGCACCCTGTATATGACTACACCCTCAGGGGCTCACGGCTGATGAGTTCAGAAGTTGGCGACCCCAAGGGTTTTCTGAGCTGGGTCCAGTTTTCCTCCTTTTTATCCATTACCTCTGGGGCGGACCCTCTCCTCTTTCACTTTCCTATCTGTCTTTCATGACTCTCCTTCCTTTCAAGTCCCCCAATCCGCATTATTGGAGGGTTGAGGGCATTTCTCTTCCTCCTGTCCTTTATTTGCCTTATTTTCCTTTTTGTCTTCCATTTCTTTTTCTAGCCTATAAGTGTGTAGTTAGTTTTAGTTATAGTTTACATTTTATTTTCATCTTCACCATCACCCAAACCATAAGGGACCTATAACCTCCGTGTTAGGTCCCTTAAAACAACAATTAACATCATCATCATTATCATCATCTTTATTTGCAAGAACCTGGAAAATGTTTTTTTTTTGGTCAAGGATAGGTTTCAAAACGTGTTGCTATGTGACCAGAGCAACTCATGCAAAAGACCTGTTTATCATTTTAAATAGGACTGCTTCGTGGTTAAGTTTATAGAACACTTGTCTTTTGTCTAAAAGAACACCAGCTCCAATTCCTGGTTGGGATTGTGAATTTTCATTTTAAACTGCGGTGTACACTGTAGAATTGGAAAGAGGGCAGCCGTGGCATTTCAATTAAAGCTATGTTTGCGTGGAGACAGGTGATAAAGGAGGGCAAGGTTCTTCAGGGACTGTAGCATCGACCAGTAAGTAAGTAAGTAAGTAGTGTTTGTCTCAGTGTAAATTTAAAGAAAAGTTTAAGCCTAATGTACGTCATGAACTTTAAATTAAGTTTTGTATATGCTAACCTGTGTTATTGCGATAGGTGTATTAGTATGTGTGAGTATTGGGAATGCAGGTAAGCATTGTCATGAGCGGCCCCGGATTAACTCCAGTTGCACTATCAGCCAGACAAGAAACCTGACAACACTGCACTGCTCTTATCAGCAACTCTTACTAGTCCAGCAAGCTAGTGTATGTTTGCAGACTGGAGCTAGCGGAAGCATGAAAGCGTGTGTCTCTCTCTCTTATAAAATCCATCA
Source organism: Meconema thalassinum (assembly GCA_946902985.2). Classification (NCBI taxonomy): domain Eukaryota; kingdom Metazoa; phylum Arthropoda; class Insecta; order Orthoptera; family Tettigoniidae; genus Meconema; species Meconema thalassinum. Next base: position 1,168,445,864 of record OX336388.2, read on the forward strand.
TTTATTATAATCTTATTATAACTCGGCGGTCATCACAGAGGTCCATGTTCGATTTCAGCGCTCTATCAAGACCTTTTATCTCTGGTATAAGGGATTGAACAGGGTACACTGAGTCTTGACAGGTACACCTTTTGGGTCAATTCATGGACCATGACAAAGGATTGGCCATCCTGACTTCTTCAACACCTCATAAAAATGTTTACTATTACTGGTCAGTTACCTATACACACATTAATCCATAATTACCAAATCATAAAAATAATAATAATTACCTAATAATAATAATAAAAATAATAATTACATAATAATAACTAACAAGCCATCATCCATTAACGCACGGTTTCACAAAACGCTTATGCTTTTTAGGTGATTAATACCTTTTTTCCTGTAACATCACTATTCCCTGTTTTAGGGGTGAAATAACCTATCGAGGTAAAAGCGTATGGCATCACCTACTTTTTGAACTATCATACCTATTTTTAGGGGTTCTTATTTTCCAAGATATCAATTTTTCAATTTTGGGGTAGTTTTCACCCCCCACCCCTACTATTGTTCATGAAAACAAAATATCTTAGGTTCATTTAACATTTTTACACGTTTAACACTCTTTTCCTCTGTAAAATCACTATTTACTGTTTTAGGGGTGAAATGACCTATCCAGGTAATTTTTAAGCTATCACACCTAATTTTAAGGTTCTTATTTTCCGAGGTATCGATGTTGCAATTTGGGGGTTGTTTTCACCCCCCTGCTATTTTCATCAAAAACAATAGATCTTAGCTTTATGTATCATTTTAAGTGTTTAACACGTTTTTTCTCGTAAAAATGACTATTTACTGCTTTAGTGGTGAAATGACCAATCAAGGTAAAAGCCTATACCATCACCTACTTTTTGAGCTATCACGCCTAATTTTAGGGTTCTTAGTTTCCAAAATAATGATTTTTCAATTTGGGGGGGGGGTTGTTTCACCCCCCAAACGGAACGTCGCCCCAAGTGCTAGGACTCCTCATACAAGTCCCTAGCATGATTGGTTTGCGAGATATTAACAAAAGTGTAGTTAGGCCCTTTTGACAAAAAATAATCATACATTCAAAAACGGGGCGTCACCCCAAATGCTAGGATACTGCCTATGGCAAAATCCCATCAGGGTTTCAGAAAATATTAACAAAATTGTAGTTAGGCTCTTTTGACAAAGGCCGTCAGTGCGCACGCATACAAAAAATATATTTTTACCCCCGGGTAAGGGTAGATTTTATTTTGGGGTGGACATACTTCGTCCATAGAAAAGGGGGGTTCAACACGAGTCCTACGACACCCCATATGTTTAAATCGCATTATTGGTTAGCGAGATACTAAAAAGCGGATGACCTATTAGTTTTTTTGTGTGTGCAGCTTTGGTGTCGTAGTTAGTAGCATGCTGAGCTTCTATGCCCAAATTCGCGGGTTACAACCCGGCCGAAGTCGTCGGATTTTTAAGAACGTTAAAAATCCCTCAGTATGCCTTCCTTCGGAGGGGAAGTAAATCCGGCGGTCCCATGTCAAAGATTTATGGCATGTTAAAGAACCTTCCACTAATTACACCTGTGTGAAGCTAAATTAAACAAGAATAAATACCAGAATAAATATATATAGGTTAAATATTTGACTAACGTTCCTAGGTTCCTACGTTCGTCGTCAGGAGCCGACTGTGGTGGCATCTGGTAACTAAATTCAGAACTGGTAGGTCGTTGACGGTGGCGTTTAGCGGCAAAAGTAGGAACTACTTGAAAAAATGCACTGTCTGCAGTCCTTACTTGAATGAAAACAGATACACACACGAATACAGGCATCACAATTAACACCGGTTATCATACAGATTCTACACACACCCAAAGTACACGGGGCTACATGACCGCGTTGTCACAGCCCTAAACCAACCAGTTTTTGGTTCTTTAATTAATATTTAAAAAACTCGTCTATAAATAATCATTTATAAAGCCGGCACTCTTATAAAAGCCCTACAAGTAAGCTTGCATACATAAAAAAAACATTACTTCACCCCCGGATAAGGGTAGTTTTTATTTTGGGGTGGAAATACGTCGTCCATAGCAAAAGGAGGTTCACCACGAGTTCTAGGACACTCCATATGCCTAAATCCGACCATGGGTTCAGGAAGAAATATTTTCGGTTTCCCAAATATTAGGAAAAATAACCAAAACCCTTGTTTAGACCAAAAACCATAAGGCTATCATGTGGTCAGTATAAAGCCACACCGTACGAAAAAACCTGCCTGTGAGCTACAGCCTATCTCTTTTGCTGCAGTCAAGACGACAGCTTCATACCCACGCAATGATAATAGCACTTGCCTGCAAGCAGTGGACGGTCTAAAGCTTTCAATTCTCTTTTCGCTAAGTGTGTGTGAGCAAACCCAAGCAATGTCAAATGATGATGTTTTACGAACATCAACGCCTGGTAGGCAAACGCAACGTTACTTCAAATCCGGTTTCTTACTTTTTTTTTCGTTAACCTCAAATATCTCGAAAAAATAACGGAAATCATGGTTTCACCTTTTTTAACACCTACATCCCAGTAAAGAGGACGAAGAGAGAAAAACATCATCATCTCCATCGTACCCATAACTCGTCCCGTTTACCAAATATCTCCAAATAACAAAAACATAGGTTTAACCCCAAAAACGTGCACAGGTTTTCACCTAGAGACTTCAAATTTATGGTGCGGGTAGAGAGAATAAATACCAACCATTCATGTTAAACAAACTTTTTTGTCAACTTCACCGTTTCCAAAATAGGCCCCATTTTTTCAAAATTCATTCTCTTTTGTCCTACAGACCTGAAACTTGGTTTCTGCCTAGAGGGTGTAGGGACCTTTCATTGACGTCAAACAGACTTTTTTCTCATGTTCAACGTTTCCAAAATAGTGCCAATTTCAAAAACAAACATTAAAAAAAATACCAACACACGTTCATAGCAAATAGGACGTCACCCCAACGCCAAACACACCTCGTTCGTTAAAATCCCATCATGCGTTCGGGAGATATTGGCAAAGTTCGTAGGAAATTAGGCTCTGAAGGAGAACGCTCCCCATCCCACTACTCACGTAGGAGAGAAGTATCTCCCTTATTTTGTACAAAAAGTACTAGATTTCATGCTTTTAGTATCAAGCTTAGTTTGCTTAAACATGAGAGAGAAGTTCCCACGGAGGGCAGTTAGAAAAATTGCACAATATTGCGAAATGCCAAACACTACCTATAATATGCATTAAAAGACATCTTGATTCTATTTAAACCTTTAAAACCTGGTTTAAAATCTGTAGGTAGTTACTTAACATTCATTGTAGACATGCTGTTTCCTGCAGCCGTTACACCAAACTTTAAGACACGGCGTCTGTTTAAAAAATTCAAAGCGGTAGCTTCTCCTGGGGAGATAGGTTTTACGTCCCTTTTAACTACCCTGGCTTATAGAGGTTGGGGAGATAACTGAACTATCTCATCATAGCACCAGAAGGGAATTGGTCGAAGGAATCGGTCAAACGGAGAGCTAAGCATGCAAGGAAGGGAAGGGGGGGGGGGGGACAAGAGAAGATATACAGAATGGAAAACACAATAAAAAGTAAAATTGTAGACTTTACATACTAGGTACATAGAATAAAATCTTCATGGAACTTGCAGATAACGACAAGGGCGACATCTGCTTGCATGGGTTGTATTCATTCTTGAAATTGCTGAGTTCAAAGCTTCAAAGGATGTAGAACTTGTTGTCGTAGTTTTTGAGATGACTGGAATCAAGGGGTTCCACGAATTGCCGCGTGTAGAGCTGTAGGTTAAAATTTTTACAAAGAAAATACAGATCTGAAACAGACTATAACAAGAATAAACTAGTGTTCAAAGAAACGCGAATACATGAAAGGTCACTGTTGGTGTTTGCCAGAAGAAAAATAAAAGAACTCATGAAAAAGAAAGAGAGCAAAGAGCAGTGATTGCTACTCTGATGAAACGTGTATTCCATGGAATACACAACCTTGCACACTTGGCCATGCTTGCCTGAGGAAGCAATGAATGGTCTTTTGAAAGCAGACAGAACGTAGACACGTGAGGGGTCTAGCGCTATTAGTAATAAAAATTACAGAAATGAAAGTAATTAACGGGTAACGTTATAATGTTGGAAAGTATATATTTGAATTGTTGAAGCGTAGATGAACCTTTCCTGCTAAAAATTGTGTGAATTGTTTGAATTTTTACGCATAAAAATAATGATAATTATGCTTGCACATTATGGTACAATTTCGGTTCCTATCTCTTGAAAGTTAATAAACGGGTAATGAAATATGTGAATATAGGCTTATATGGGACTATGGGCCCATGAAAGTCTTCATAAAATGGTGCATAGTATGACATAAAAATAGATGCATGATGAGTGTGGAGGTGAGGTTTGGAGTACAACATCCGACGCATGTGTAAAATAAAATATGTATTGCAAGAAAATGTCAAAGCCAGACAATGTTGATGTTAAGTTTAATATAACGTAATGAACTCGAGTTGAAGTGAGATTGCTAAGTAATAAATGCTTTAAATAAATACCCGGAAAATGGGAATATAACTGGATAAATGCATTTAAATGAAAGGCTTTCAACAAATGAATTGTTACCCCGAATAATGATCTAACCCACAAAAAATCTCAAGTTGAGCTTTCGGTGGAATCATGATCTATCTGAATGCTCTCACGGTTTCGTGAACGGAAAACAACATGTCTTTGAAAGCAGAGTTATTTATTTTTCAATGTTGGCATCCTGGCGAATACTGATCTATCTGTAAGAAAATGGCGGATGAACACAAGAAAGTTCTTAGCAGCAGTACTGAAAAACAATTAAACAAGGGTAGAAAACGCAGAATTAACATATCTGAATGGATGGATAATAGAAAGAAAGCATTGAGGAATGCTGGGGAGCCCTACAAGAGCAGGAAAGAACTTTTCGTGCGAGGAAAATGCTTAACTCAACAGGTGAGTGGAACAGTTCTTCTTTTTTTTTTTAGCGTATGGACTATTTAGTGCCGGGAGTGTCCGAGGACATGTTCGGCTCGCCAGTTTGTAGCTGCTTCTATGCGGACACCCAATGGGTGAGCTACAAGTACCGTTGGGGAGGACAGTTTGAAGGGAAGGTCGAGGAGTTGGAAGGTAGCGGCTGTGCCCTATAGTTAGGGACCAACCCCGGCATTTGCCTGGAAGGAAGATGGGAAACCACAGAAGACCATCTTCAAGGTTGCCGACGGGGGGATTCGAACCTCCTCGCCTCCCGGATGTGAGCGACTGCCAGCAGTCATACCGTAACGACCACGGCTAACTCACCCGGTAGTGGAACAGTGATCTAACCCTAAAGTGTACTGTAAGTTATTTCCATAGTTATATCTATGTTCATAAACATTAGCAATATTAAGTGACGTATTTCAGGAAAGCGTATTTAATTAAAGTTTTACTCAGTACACAGGAATGATGATTTGAGATATCAAAGTAATTTAAACATATTATTTTTAGGTTTACTTTCGTGATACTTCGAACCTACAAAAGAAGCTCCAACTACAACAACTTCCCTCAGGTCTATGTCAACTGTATAATGAAGGTATTGCTAAAACGAAAGCAAAGAAGAGGGATTTTATGTGCAAGTTCGTCCCACTCCAATACAGCGAGATCTATCAGAATCTGAAAGACACGGAGTGAGAGTGACATAACGACTTGTTTATATCTAAAGCAATACCCAATATGTATTTTTCATTCATTGTTGCTTTTTTATTGTAGGTTTCACTTCATAGTTGCATTTATATTGTAGTTTTCACTTCAGTGTAGCATTTATATTGTAATTATAGCTTAGATCAATTTTCCACTCTTTAAAGATAAATCTCTTTTCCACTAAATTTTGCAGTCTTATGTTTGTATCTATGAAAACTGTATTATTTTTCCTAAATGTGTGACATATGTTTTTATATTACACAGACAATTGATAAATGAACGATTTACTGACAAGATTGAATTCAAAACAAAAATAAACGTTTTATTTTGTTCCCCAATAATTTTCTATTTGTGGGTTAGATCTTCATTCGGGGTAACCTTTCAAATATAGATTCAATGGAATAAAGTGTATGTTCACTTGTGTTGACAATGAATAATAATTAATTTAAAAATACGGACATATGAAGAGTCCTATAATTAAGCAAGATGTTTCGATAAAGATTGGATGTTTTGATTGATTAATTAATCAATTAATTTGATTATTTGTTCATGCTATTTTTGTACTCTTTGAGGATGCTTTTAGATAATTAATGCATATATCATAGTAACTTGTGGATTATTTTGTGTAGTTTGTCTAACCAAATTGCTCATTATCCGAGTGTATGTGTCATACGGTGGGATTGGACGTAACACCCCCTAACACTGAGCTAAATCGGACCATGACCATACATTCTCCGTAATCATTAACGGGTACAATATATACAAATCCAACATGGCGACCAACCGATATATTTAGATGGTTCTCAATATCTATTAATCTATGATAGCAGTCAAACTGAAATTGTGTATGTTGATAGAGGCTATAGACATAAGTTTACCTATGGAATTTTCAATAACCTGGTGAGCACAAATCCAACATGGCGGCGACGCGAAATATAATTACTTAAAGGGACGTTTCTCGCTATTTAACCATCCGAGCGCAGTAAACCTTTGTACGGTAAATGCTTATATAATCCACTGGCATCTAATTTATTTCAATTGTTTTCATAACCACAAGATGGCAGCTGTGCGAAAGTTTTAAATCTGATTTTCTTTTCTTGTGTCCTAATCATGCGATTGAAGTTTGAATACTACACCTACACAATAATCTTCATGTAATAGTACAAAACTCTAAGACCTACATAAAAATCTAACATGGCGACCATCCGGAATGCTTAGACGGCTCTCAATATATACGAATCCATTACAGCAATCCAACTGAATTTTTTTTATGTTGATAGAGGCAATTAACATAAGTAGGATATATGAAAATAGTATGTATAGTTCTTCACGGAGCTACTTGATATTTTTGTGATACCACTATTATACCTGTTTTTATGAACTGAACATAATGACTGAATTACAAAAAAAGAAAAGCGAATTTCTCTGAACAAAACCTCTGATCTAAAAATAAAATATTCCTAACATTCTTACCATAAAATAGCTAACGGTTTCAGAGCAGCCAAATAATTAATTTCGCGAAGCAAGTAAGAAATAAAACGAAAATGGGGAGGGAGGGGTGGGGGCGGTATTATTTTTTTGGTGTACGTGAAGGTTATTAATTTTTTGTTTTATTTTAATTTCAGAAGGGTTGTCTTCAGTTTGTTTTAAATTTTGTTAATTATGTTCTTGGCGTATTGTTTATTGTATCCATTTAGCTGTGCAATTAGGTATTTAAAAATAAATAAATAAATAAATAAATAAATAAATAAATAAATGTGCCACTAGATGAATTATTTTGACTTCTTTGTCGTAAATGTGTTGGGAGGTATGTTTAAGGCTCTGTGAATTAGAATGTAGAAAGTTGAACGTACATTAAATTTCACATGGATAACATTTTCAGCGAGTCAGACATTTATAAATTAGAATGCAGTAATGTAAAGCAACCTACATAGGACAAACAGGCAAGTCATTTAATACCAGATCCGAAGAACATGTGAATACGGTTACATATAACAAATTTTCTTGTATGGTTGAACACATAAATGAGTCATTCATTAACATCAATTAACTTTGATCTACAAATTTTACACTTCGGAAGCAAAGGCAAACTAATGAACATTCTACAAAAAAAAAAAAAAAAAAAAAGGAAAAACAGATCCCAAATTTCAACTAAATTAAAATAATGAAGGAAATTATCCCTCTTTTTCAAACATTATTACCGGTAGGTCTTATACGAAAGAAAGTAAGACAGACTTTTCAAACATAATTTTCCTTACCGTAAGTACCAAATCCTCAAATACCATAATTATGATTCACTTTCAATATCAGAATTAAATCCATGACTTCCTTCATCACATTAATCATGATAAAATATAATTTTAGTACCAATAATACTTAGAAATACGATACCGTGCAATTAATGTAATTTCCTTTAACCACACGTTATTATAATTAAATAGTCTATGTTGAATAATAATTATAATATTTCAATTCATGGAAAATACACATTGACCCAACAAAAACACTAACGCCTGAGCATGAATAGACAGAAATAACAGTCTTATAAATTACAACTAGTAAAACACTGACACCAATAGTTTCTACGAAGATTAAAGCGTCGCGGTTTAGGGGCAGATGACCTCGTAGTTCGGCCCCTTAAAACAACGATAATTAACTAACAACTAAAGCATCGGGGAATTAATAAAACTTGAACCACTCTGTATGCCAGTCAACCCCAATGAATATATACAAGTGACTACAGATCTTACTTTGCTAGAAGAGGTCTGCAACAAAGACTCTTCACCACATGATCTAAAACAACTGGCCCTCTATACAATAGAAGAAAGATATCCGTCTAATCAATGGCTAAAATATTGTTACGGCTGTGAGTTTGTTTCATCGCTCGCCGCATGAGTCACAACTGCCCCAGGGCTGGGCTGTGCTCTGCCTCAGTGTATTGCGTGCGCCTTATGCAACAGGACTACTTGGTCAAAGGGATGGTCCAGAATATTCGTGACTCAGCCAGTGATGGAAACCTCGAGAAGCCGTGAACCCTGGATGGGTCTAGAAGCATTTATTCAGTCACCGGCCTGCTATATAAGAGCGACCTGTCAAGCAGTGAGTGTGTGTTTTTCGAGCTAGTGCGAGCATTTATCCTGAGCGACAGAAGTGTGGTGACTTGCGAAATCCCTAGTGAAGCCGATTCTCTTCACAGCGAGGGAGTGAGAAGCATACAGGGGACTGCCTGTGTTTTGAGCGAGTGTGATTTCACTGAGGGACAGAGGTATTGTGGCGAAGTACCGTGCGAGTTACGAAATCCAGTGACATTGTTTCCCAGCCTGTGGACAGCGAAGCGGCGTGTAGCAGGTTATCGTAAGTAACTGTAGTTTGTGTACATAAGAAAGAGGTGCAGGTATTCCACGGGTCTCATTAGTGGAGGATTAGCTGCATGACTAAGTGAAAGGGGCAAGAGCGCTCCATATGGTAGAGACTTGAGGAAACTGGAGTAAGGTTCTAATTGCTTGTATTTGCTGTTGAGTGGTGTATCTTTCTGGCCACAATAGTTAATTATTTCTTTAAAGGAACAATTGTGTTTGTGCTTTCTACCCACCGTAATCCAGAACAAAACTGCCACTAGGGGGTGGCACTTAACAACTGGTGTCGGAAGCCGGATTACGAACTCAAACACAAGCACAACACCTGACGGTCCTGGTTTCAAAACTCGAGCAGGTCATTTTTTTTAAATTTTCCTGTGAGTGCTTGCCCTTTACAAGACAAGCATCTAAAATGGAAGCGCAATTGGCAGCATTGCTAGAAACGTTAAGCGGCATGGAAACCAAATTAGAAGAAGGCCAGAAGAATTTAACCAAGGACCTGAAGAAGATGGAAGACGGCCAGAAGAAGATGGAGGACGACCAGAAGAAGTTAGCAGAGGACCTGAAGGACGGCCAGAATAAGTTAGCAGAGGACCTAACCGCCAAATTTCTGGATGGCCAGAAAAATCTGGAAGAGTGTCTGCTGACGAAATTAGAGGAGAGCCGAAGAAAATTAGAACAGGGCCTACGTGAGGAAGTCGCAGCAGTGGAAATGAAGTTCGACGCCTTACAAGAGGAAGTTACCGAACAGCGCCAACGCCCACTGACGGGGATAGAAGAGAAATTCAACGCTTTAAAAATGGAAATTGCTGAGCTGAGCCAACGCCCGCCGACGGGGATGGAAGCGAGATTCAACGCTCTACAAGAGGAGGTTGCCGAACTGCGCCAACGCCCACTGACGGGGGTGGAAGAGAAATTCAACCCTTTACAAAAGGAAATTGCTGAGCTGAACCAACGCCCGCCGACGGGGATGGAAGCGAAATTTAACGCTCTTCAAGAGGAAGTTGCCGAGCTTCTCCGACGCCCACCCACAGGTACACCGGGAATATCAGCAACGGGACAGAGCAGAGTGACGCCCCCAACCTTCGACGGAAAGGTCCGGTGGAGTACCTATTTACGTCAGTTCGAGGCAGCCTGTTCCATAAACAACTGGAACAGCACGGAAAAGGCTACAGTTCTCATTGTAGCGCTGAGGGGGGATGTCCTTAACGTCCTTCAGACCATCCCGACTGGATCACAGGACTACGCTTCACTAATCGCCCATATGGAGTCCCGATATGGAGATAACCATCTTCAGCAGGCCTACCAGATGCAGCTCCGGGCCCGGGTACAAAAGAGCGCGGAAACCCTGTAGGAGTTCGAGATGGACATCGCACGCCTCGTAAGGCTCGCCTACCCAACAGCGCCGGCCGACTTTCTGGAACAGATAGCGATGCAGACCTTCACAGACGGGCTACGGGACTCGGACACTCAACAGGCGCTGCGACTCGCGCGCAATAAGACCCTGGCAGATGCGCTGAGCCACGCACATGAGTTCGAGACGGCAAAACAGGCATCCAGAATGCACGCGCGGGTGCGTCAAGTGGACGTCGACGAACCAGTAAAAACCAGTAAAAACCAACGAGACCAAGCCCCTGGCTGACGAATTGATGGAGGCGCTAGGCCGTTTCCTCGATAGTCGCGGCGCCACCAGCAACGACACCGCTGGAAGACAAACGGAGAGGCGGCCCGGAAGAGGATTGCCGACCTGCTGGACCTGCGGTAAGAAAGGCCACCTGAGCAAGGACTGCGGTGATCGCCGCCGCCGAGGGTATCCGACGGGAAATCAGTCGTCTGAAAACCGAGCGGCCCAGGTAAACGAGTATTAGCCAGCCTTGGTGGGCAAAGGTTGGCTTGTGACAGTCGTCAAGCCCCGGCAGTCCAAGTTCGTGTGACGAAGTTACGGAGGGACAATAGCAGCCTGATGGTCGACGGAGGCATCAACGGAGTGAGCTGGCCAATGCTGATCGACACGGGAGCGTCGAGGACCATCGTTAATCCCACCGTGATCCCGAGGTGGAGAGTGCAACCCACGCAAAGGAACCTCCAACTAATAACCGCGACAGGAGAGACTGCACCGGTACATGGCGAAGCATCACTGGAGTTCGTCATTGGTCGACGGGCGGTGAAGCATCCAGTGCTTGTGGCTGACGTATCAAACGAAGTGATCATCGGACTGGACTTTCTGGACCAGAACGACATCATCTTGGACCTGAGTACCAACACTCTGCACTTCGGAGGTGAGGAACTTGCTTTGCAACCAGCACAAGAGGTCATCACCGCACGACGAGTAAGGCTGAGAGAGGACGTCATCGTTCCCGCCAGGATGGAGGTCAGCGCTGCCGTAATTGTCGACGGAACTGCTGAGGGAGTGGCGGCTATCATCGAGCCAAAATATGAGGACATCCAGACAAAAGGATTGCTAATTGCCAAGACCCTCATCAACACGACGTCTCGGCCGTACGTCCGCCTGTCCAACCTGAACGACAACGACATGACAGTTCACCGGGACACCAACCTAGGAGTCTGCGAGCCCGTTACCTGGATTGCCCGCATCACAGACACGACGGAAGGACACCTGCAGACGGACAACCGAAGAAGACGCGCCCTGCCAGAAGAACTACAGAAGCTGTACCAAGGATCCCAGGACCATTTAGACGAAGAGCAATCACGCCAACTTCAGGACCTGCTACGCGAATTCCAGGATGTCTTCTCCGTGGGAAGCAAAGACTTCGGTAGGACAAGCTTGGTCCAGCACAGAATCGACGTTGGGGGCAGCGCACCGATTAGGGCCCCATTCCGACGTGTCCCGCTCGCCAAGCAAGCTGAAGTCGACCGGATGGTAGAAGAGATGAAGGAGCAAGGAGTGATCGAGCCATCACATAGTCCTTGGAGTTCTCCGGTCGTGCTAATAAAGAAGAAGGACGGTTCCACCAGGTTCTGCGTGGATTACAGGCGGGTGAATCACGTCACGAAAAAGGACAGCTACCCTCTACCCCGGATCGACGACACCCTGAACACCATATCAGGGTCAAGATGGTTCTCCACCTTGGATTTGAAGAGCGGCTACTGGCAGGTGGAGGTCCACCCTAAGGCCCGCGAGAAAACTGCGTTCTCTGTGGGCAGCGGGCTCTGGCAGTTCACCGTCATGCCATTCGGTCTGTGCAACGTCCCTGCGACCTTCGAAAGGCTAATGGAGTCCATTCTGAGGGGACTACACTGGAAGACCTGCCTGGTCTACCTAGACGACGTCATCGTTCTGGGGAGAAGCTTCGAGGAGCACTACAGCAACCTGAAGGAGATCTTGATGAAGCTACGGGCTGCCCAGCTGAAGTTGAGTCCCAAGAAGTGTCAACTCTTCCAGAAGCAGGTCCAGTACCTTGGGCATATCGTCTCCGAGGAGGGGGTGCGCACCGACCCAGAGAAGACCGCAGCTGTGAGGGAGTGGCCAGTTCCGAAGGACAAGTCCCAACTACGAAGCTTCCTGGGACTCTGCACTTATTACCGTCGCTTCGTGAGAGGATTCGCCGACATCGCCAAACCACTACATCGACTGACTGAGAAGGACCAACTCTTCACGTGGACAGCAGAATGCCACAGTGCCTTCGAACAACTCAAGCAGGCTCTGTGCACCGCGCCTATTCTGGCCTACCCCAGACCTGGAACAAGGTTCATCGTCGACACCGATGCCAGCGACTTTGGCATTGGGGAAATCCTGTCGCAAGTAGTGGATTGCGAGGAGAGAGTAGGGTCCTACTTCAGCAAGGCCTCGGCAAAGCCAGAAAGGAACTACTGCGTCACCAGGAAGGAGCTGCTCGCTATCGTGAAGACCATTGAACACTTCCACAAGTACCTGTACGGGCAAAAATTTCTTATCAGGACCGACCATGCATCCCTGCGGTGGCTCCTGAACTTCAAGCAGCCCAAGGGTCAACTCGCGCGGTGGTTAGAGAGGCTTCAACAGTACAACTTTGAGATTCAGCACAGGAAAGGCCAACTGCATTCTAACGCCGACCCCCTGTCACGAAGACCGTGCCCCGAAGACTGCACCTTCTGTGCCCGAAGGGAGGAGAACACCGGGATACAGTGCCGAAGGACTACCGTGGAACTTCAAGGGAGCTGGAGCCGCGAATCTTTCGCGCGGGCACAAGCAGAAGATGATGACCTGGGACTTATAGCCGAATGGAAGAGGGCCTGTGTCCCCAGTCCCGGGTTGAACATTGTGAGTGACTGCAGCCCAAAGTGAGGGATGGCCTCATCTGCCGTACCTGGGAGAGCACCGACGGGAAGACATCTCGGGAACAAGTCATCGTTCCGAAGGCTGTGACGGAGGAAGTCCTGAAGGAAGTTCATGGAGGATCATCTGGTGGACACTTAGGGATAAAGAAGACCCTGGAGAAGCTGAGAGAGCGGTTCTACTGGATCGGGAGCCGAACAGACGTGGAGAACCACTCCGCGAGTTGCCACGATTTCGCAGCCAGCAAGGGCCCAGGACGAAGACGACGGGGTCCACTGAAGACCTACAACGTGGGCGGCCCCATGGAAAGAGTGGCCATCGATGTTGCTAGGGCATTCCCGTTAAGCGAGGCAGGGAACCGCTACATATTGGTCGTCAGCGACTACTTCACCAAATGGCCGGAGGCGTATGCGCTCCCTAACCAAGAAGCCGCGACGATCGCAGAGACCCTGGTGAAGGAATTCGTCAGCCGGTACGGAGTATCCCTGGAGCTGCACTCCGACCAAGGGAGGAACTTCGAGTCGCAGGTGTTCCAGAACCTATGCCAGCTGCTGGGAATTCGGAAGACAAGGACGACGCCACTACACCCTCAGTCCGACGGGATGGCCGAGCGATTCAATCGCACCATCGAGAACCATCTCCGAATAGTCGTCAGCGAGCACCAGAGGGATTGGGACAAACATCTTCCACTATTTCTCCTGGCCTACCGCGCCACCGTGCATGAAGCCACCGGGTGCACACCAACCCGGGCCATGTTTGGGAGGGAGTTCCGTCTAGCTGTCGATCATGCCTTCGGCCGACCTGGGAATGATCCGGTCCCGGTAAGCCAGTATTGTCAAGAACTGGTCGACCAACTGGAGCACATGCACGCGTTCGCGAGGAGGAAACTGCGGATCGAGACCGACCGAATGAAGACCCGATACGACCAACAGACGGATGCCGGCGGATTCCACGAGGACGACCTGGTCTGGCTCTTCAACCCATTACGGAAGAAAGGCCTGTCACCCAAACTGCAGAAGTCCTGGGAGGGCCCGTACTGAGTCGTGAAACGGATCAACGATGTCGTCTACAGGATCCAGCAGAGCCCGAGGGCGAAGATGAAGATCGTGCATCGAGATCGCCAGGCAGCCTACGGAGGGACACAGACGGACCAATGATTGATCGGGACGATCAGCCTTTTAGGAAGGGGGTGGTGTTACGGCTGTGAGTTTGTTTCATCGCTTGCCGCATGAGTCACAACTGCCCCAGGGCTGGGCTGTGCTCTGCCTCAGTGTATTGCGTGCGCCTTATGCAACAGGACTACTAGGACAAGGGGATGGTCCAGAATATTCGTGACTCAGCCAGTGATGGAAACTTCGAGAAGCCGTGAACCCTGGATGGGTCTAGAAGCTTTTATTGAGTCACCGGCCTGCTATATAAGAGCGACCTCTCTAGCAGTGAGTTTTTCGAGCTAGTGCGAGCATTTATCCTGAGCGACAGAAGTGTGGTGACTTGCGAAACCCCTAGTGAAGCCGATTCTCTTGAAAGCGAGGGAGTGAGAAGCATACAGGGGACTGCCTGTGTTTTGAGCGAGTGTGATTTCACTGAGGGACAGAGGTATTGTGGCAAAGTGCCGTGCGAGTTATGAAATCTAGTGACATTGTTTCCCAGCCTGTGGACAGCGAAGCGGCGTGTAGCAGGTTATCGTAAGTAACTGTAGTTTGTGTACATAAGGAAGAGGTGCAGGTATTCCACGGGTCTCATTAGTGGGGGATTAGCTGCATGACTAAGTGAAAGGGGCAAGAGCACTCCATAAGGTAGAGACTTGAGGAAACTGGAGTAAGGTTCTAATTGCTTGTATTTGCTGTTGAGTGGTGTATCTTTCTGGCCGCAATAAACTTAATTATTTCTTTAAAGGAACAATTGTGTTTGTGATTTCAACCCACCGTAATCCAGTTAACAAAAGTGCCACTAGGGGGTGGCACGTAACAATATTTACAGATGGCTCACAAGACAAAGAAAATAGAACTCGAGCAGGAATACATTCATCTCTCTTCTCACTCTACTTCCCAGTAGGCCAAAACAAAACAATCTTTGATGCTGAGATAAAAGCAATTTCACATGCACTACGACAGTCATTAGGCAGAAACAATATATTATGTCTACCCCTTATTATTCCCGTTTCCAACGGGGTCGGGGATGAGATGCGATGGAAGTCTTTGTGGCGATGGTTTTTACGACCGGATGCCCTTCCTCCGCCAACCTCATGAGAGGAGTTAATGAGAGATGAAATGAATGATGGTGAATGAAACTGGGCACGTGGAAGGAAGCGGCCGTGGCCTGTCAGAAGGTACCGTCCCAGCATTTGCCTGGTGTTGAAAATGGGAAACCACGGAAAACCATTTCAAGGACGGCCGACGGTGGGGCTCGAACCTACGCGTCTACCGAGTCAGCAGAGAGCTTGGCCCCATTACCTAATGCTGCGTTTTAGCCAGCGTAGCCACTACTGTTGGTAGAAACAATAATTATCAAAAATGTGTTATCATTACAGATTCAAAAGCAGCCATCTGAGCCGTCTCGTCAAATTATAAGCCTCAAAATAAAGAACTGAAAGATTTTTTTTGTATGATAAAAACCCTTCAAAGACTCCACAAACATATCTCATTTCAGTGGATACCTTCTCATGTTGGAATAGCAGGTAATGACGAGGAAGACAGATTAGAAAAAAGGTACCACACTACAACAACCTGTCAATCAGACTGATTTTATGTCAGCAAAAAGGATTTTGAAAAATACTATCAAAAGCAGGTATGAAGAAATGGCAAAGAAAACAAATGAAAATCCACAGCCTGCTTCCAGTCTCCGACAGGGTCAGGAATGGAATGAATGAAGCCCCCATCTAGCGGCGCGGATATGAACTGTGCCGGCTGCCGAGGCCTGACGCACTCCTCTGGGGCAATGATCAAATGAATGACAGATGAAATGAAATGATAGTGGAGAGCAGAGGCGTAGCGCTCTAATACGCCGATACGCCGGGCGTTCCCTGATTTAAAAATTAGAATGAGTATTCATTTAAGAGTAAAATATAACATTGTTTTTATTTTATATAAATGCGGCGTTAGCATATTACATGGCGCTACGTTATTTTATTTCCGCCCCCCTACCCACATATAGACTAATTAGTCTTAGCTCGGCTGCGGCTTTGCTTTCTTGGCTTCATTCAACGTACGCCAGAGCTTCTTGGCGTCAAGAGGTATGGGATCACCCTGGCCAGGCCACGTTGCAGCGCATGCGCGAGTTCATCCTGCTTCCCGGAAGAGAAGTGCTGCCGTACGCTGGCGTTTGGCGGGTGTCAGCTTTGAATGATCTGTTCTCTTACACTACAGTAGCCCAATTGCTGCGCTAGTGCTAGTTTAGAGCGAACTGTAGAAGTGCAGTTTCTTTTAATTGTGCGTGTGTGTGTTTAATGCTGCCAATATGACTGAAGTAAGTTCACCTGACTCTAATGTTATTATTTTTCTAAAGGCAACTTCTTTGAGCATTTAATTTTAAAAGCTGTAGAACGCCAGTCTTCAAAACACCATTTGTTACATTGTGCAGCCTTTCATCTGCTGGGTAAAAATCGCATTGAGCATGAACAGCGATGTGAATTAAAAACAAAATGACCAATGCCAGATTTATCAATTAAAGAAGTTGGTAAAAAACTCACACGGAGTTTTCAGTTTTCTTGGTATGACAGGTTTTCCTGGCTAACTTTGTGTGTTAAAAAAATGTTTTGTTACGTTTACCTAATGTTTGGGGCGAAAGATACTGAATGGTGCACAGAATGAATTTCGGACCTGAGTAATTTAATTTTAAAAGCTGTAGAACGCCAGTCTTCAAAACACCATTTGTTACATTGTGCAGCCTTTCATCTGCTAGGTAAAACTCGCATTGAGCATGAATTATCTGAAACTGCTCGACTACAAGCAGTAAAACATAATGAGACCGTGTCTTCAAACAGGCAGTATTTGCGACGACTCAATCTGTAGTATTTCTCAGTACACAAAAACTAGCCTTCCGTGGGCATAGAGAAGATGAAAGTTAAAGGGAATTATTTGCAATTGTTGAATCTGCTCGCTCAAAATGAATCGATAGTTAGAGACCATTTACAGTCATCATCAGTATTGAAAGGAACATCTCCAGACATTCAAAATGACTTGATAGAAGTTACAACAATTGCATTATATGAAGAAATAAAATCAGAAATAAATGAAGCCCCCTTTCTCTCCATACAAGCGGATGAGATATTAAACGTATCGTGTAAGAGTCAGATGAGCATAATATTTAGATATTATGTGGATGATAGAATAGAGGAGAGATTCGTCGGCTTTTATGACGTTTCCAGCTTCGGGATTGTAGGAAGTCGTGCACAAAGTTTTACTATACTAGGAAGTAAATGGAGAAAAAGTCGTAAGCCATAGGCTACATACAATGACGCAATTGTAATGCCAGGCAGAAAAGGAGTAAGTAGTGTGGTAAGGACAGAGCTGTCTACTAACTTATTGAACCCTCCTCGTATTTGCCCCGAACTTGATATCTCGCTAACCAAACATGGGATTAGAACATACAGGGTGTCCTAGCACTGCTAGTAATGCCCCCTACTTTCCTATAGGCTCTTTATTTGATTAAAAGACTAAAACTAAAAGGTCATTCGCGAGTAGTGGGGTAGTGTTGGTTTCCTGAAGTCGCGCTTGTGCTTGAATATGTATGCCTATGTTGGGAAAGGGTTAGGTGGTGGGGGAGGAGTAGGGTCGAGTGAGGGGTCGTTTAGATGGTATTTTTTCCGCTCTAGGTGATGGTGAGGTTATTTTTTTAAATGGATGGAATTTGGAAAGGCCATTTGGGGTAAACTTGTGTTTTTTGACATTTTGGCGATGAATGTTTTTTTATACGCATGCGCACTTGAGGGGTTTTGTAAGAGGGCGGGCTTTTTAAATGATGATTTATAAATGAGTGTTTTTTTTAATATGTATTGAAATAAACCATAAAAACTAATAGGTCATCGGCTTTTGACTATCTCGCTAACCAATAATCGGATTTAAACCTATGAGGTGTCGTAGGACTCGTGGTGAACTCTCATTTTCCATGGACGGGGTATATCCACACTAAAATAAAAACGTGGTAAGGGGGGTTTGGGGAGCTGCACTACTTAGGAAGTTGTGAGCCCCCGCGACCTTGGAATGGAAGATTCATGCTAGGAGGGCGTGCTTGGATTCGTTTATTTCGTCTCGTTGTGCTCTTTACGGGAATGTAGGTGTCGAAAAGGTGAACTTAGGGTTTTGGGTCAAAACATGCGTTTTTCACATTTTTGCCGATTTTTGGAAAACGGGTCATGCTAGGAGGGCGTGCTTGGATTCGTTTATTTCGTCTCGTTGTGCTCTTTACGGGAATGTAGGTGTCGAAAAGGTGAAGTTAGGGTTTTGGGTCAAAACATGCGTTTTTCACATTTTTGCCGATTTTTGGAAAACGGGTTATGCTAGGAGGGCGTGCTTGGATTCGTTTTTTTCGTTTCGTTGTGCTCTTTACGGGAATGTCGGTGTCGAAAAGGTGAACTTAGGGTTTTGGGTCAAAACATGCGTTTTTCACATTTTTGTCGATTTTTGGAAAACCGAAAACGTGAGAATGACGCGTGTGATAGTATTTATTTCGTCTCTTTATTCTCTTTACGTGGATATAGACATGAAAAAGGTAAAAAGCTGGAAACATGGTTTTCTTATGGAAAAGGTGTTTTTTTTTCATTTTCGCGTTATTTGGAAAACGAATGAGGCGATCTTTATGATGGTCATGTCGATGTATTTGTGTCGTTGTTCAGTTTACGGGAATGTAGGTATGGACAACCTGAAATCATGGTTTCCGTCATATTTTTTTTCGAGATCGTTGAGGAAAACGGGGAAAAATGTAAGAAACCAGATTTGAAGTCACGTTAGGTTATGCGCTATGATGTTAGTAAAACATTTATGCATTATTATTATTATTATTTGTCTTGACTGGTCAGGGCTCACACGCAGAGAGAGAACATGTTTAATGCAATGAGAATTGAAAGCATTGAAGCTAGCCCACGGCGATCCAGACAGACACAGGTCTTATCATCGTACGTGCCTCGCAGCAGAGAGAGATAACAGCCTGTTGTTCGCATGCAGGTGGCTGATATCTGACCCAGACGTGTTACTCGATATCTCGATGAAGGACATACAGCTCTGTCGAAAAGCTGATCATTGCATTCCCACGCATACTCATGCAGAGATTGCAAAAGCTTGTGAGAATCGCTCTGACTTGTGCGCTCCATGACATCCTACTCGTAGGAACAAAAAAAAAGTAAAGTGTTAACTTTGCATCTTGTTGAGGAGACATATATGTTCTGAGGGTAAGAGAGACTCATCATTCTCGTGTTCATCTTTGAAGGTGACGGATGCAAGTGCCTTATGCTCTTTGTGAAATATTACGTGAACTGCGGCCATACTTGTACTAAGGTAGGTTCATTATTGTTAATTATGACATGATTGGTTTTATTGTTATTTTGTGTATGCATGAAAAGTAAGTTAGTGACTGATGGTATTTTTGGGGGATTTCGTTTGTTGCAGATTTTTAAAAACAACATCATTAAGTCTGGGAAAGCAGACAGAGAGAGACAGTGACAGTGACAGTGGCGGCAAAGAGCACATTTGCTGAAAGTAATATAAATCATTATATGGTGAGTACATGTTGTTCCATTACTTTTATTGTTGTTGTTGTTGTTAAATGTATGTTATTTATTTCACGGAAATTTATATACTTATGGCGTGTATTTATTATTGTTTCAGAATGAAGATATATATGGAGTGAATAGGTTTTAACTACTTTGACGCTTTCGATATTAAAAAAAAGAGGTGAGTCTTTGTAAATGACTTTGTTATTTTCGAGTGAGTGTCTTATTTATGTGTGCACACTTGAAACCTTTTGTTTTTAGCAAGTCTTATGAATGAATGAATGAATGAATGAATGAATGAATGCACATGTTTAATGTATATAACCATGACTAATAACGGATTGTATTGGTTTGTTTTTCAGATAAATCATTGGAAACAAAAAAAACAAGATAAACCTTGTCGTTGATATTAAAACTATAACAACTTTGTTGGTGATCATTTCCTGCTGGGGGCCCAAATTACTACAACCATTGTCTACCTGTGAACGAGATTGTGTGTGCCAGTCAGTAAAAATCGATAAGTGTGGTCGTTTGGAATTGGAGATTTTGGATTAACCTATTTTAAGGTAAGGGTTGCACGTTTATTAGTCCATTTTATAATCATGTCTATATCAGAGAGTGAAGTGTTAGTGTGGCAGCCTTTGGCCAAATGTTTCAAAACGCGAGTATGCTCAGGCCGAATTTACAATGCGAATCACTGTCTGTCGCCTAAAGATTTTGTGGAATTATGTTTTCCCATTTTTTTGAGTGAATGTGAACAAGGCTTAAGATTGCATCAGGCTTTAAAAATAAACTTCGAACTACTATGTGAATTTACATTGATAAAAAATAATGTTGAAGAGAAACACACCTTCAACCTTTGTACAAAAATGGAGAAAGTACTGATAGCCGATAATTTGGAAACGTGGTATCAGGAGAAAGCTATTCAAGCGCTTATCACTAAATTTGATAAGTTGCAAGAGGGTCCCAGTGGCTTGGCCCTCAATAGCATTGCCTATTTGCAAATCAATATTTGTAAATACAATCCATTGAATGCAGGAAGTAGCTATATTGCCACACCGAGCTTTATCGCATCCAGAAAGGCAGTGATCAACATACGCAACAAAGATGATTACTGCTTTTTATGGAGTATAGTGAGCTGCCTGCAACCCTGTCAGGGCAGTAATTGTGATTTGCCAGGGAAGTACAAAGATGTGTTTAACCACATGAAACAAACTCTCAATCTCGAGCGTGTTTCATTTCCCATGCCTCTAGATAAAATTCATTTATTTGAGAAAGATAATCCAAATTTCTCTTTCATGGTGTATGGCATCGAAGGATCCAATATTGTGGGCCCCTTGTATGCCACCAAACAGGTAAAGCAACATCACATTCACCTGCTTTTCATGTCTGATGGGGATAAAAGCCATTATTGTTGGATAAAGAATTTAGGAAAACTAGTAAGCAGCCAAGTGTCTAATCATGATGGTAAGAAACATATTTGTGAGCGCTGCCTTCAGTATTTTCAAACTAATGAACTTTTGAAACGACATACGGAAGACTGTGAAGGGCAGACGGCAGTAAAGCTAGTCTTGCCCGAAGGGAATGACGCAGTCTTAAAATTTAAGGCCACTAATAAACAAGAGATGGTACCATTTACTGTTTACGCTGATTTTGAGGCCCTTACTGTTCCCATTCAGGGATGTGAACCAAGCCCCCATACAAGCTCAACCTATCCAGTGCAGAAACATGAGCCTTTTGCTGTAGCCTATTATGTTGTCTGTCACTATGATAATTCCCAATGTGAGTATGTAAGTCATAAAGGTCAGGATTGTGCGCGGTGGTTTGTTGATCAAATGGCGGCTTTAGCAGGCAAAGTAGAAACTATTTTGAACAACCCTGTACCAATTCAGATGAATGACGTACAGCAAAGAGAATATGATCAAGCCACCACCTGCCACATATGTGAAAAGCCAATCTTAGGCGGAGAAAAAAAAGTAAGAGACCACTGCCACAGGACAGGTCATTTTAGAGGTGCTGCCCATAACGAATGCAATTTGAAGTACTCTACACCTCGCTTCCTCCCTGTCTTCTTACACAATTTCTCCCGGTATGACCTTCACTTCATTGTAAAACAATTTGCTCATGTAGATAAGAGCAAATTCAACATTTTGGCTAAGAACCATGAGAGCTTTACCTCACTTTCATGGAGAAAAGGAAGCATGAGCATTCGCTTTCTCGACTCATTCAAGTTTATGTCTAGTTCGCTGGATAGTCTTGTGAAAGGCTTAAGCCAAGATGAGTTGAAACATACCCATTCCCACTTTACGGATACAAATCAATTTAAATTGTGTGTTCGTAAAGGCCATTTTCCATACGATTATGTGGAAAGTTACGAGGTGCTTGAAGAAACGACTTTGCCGCCAAGAGAAAAATTCTTTTCTCAATTGACTCAAAGCACCATCAGTGAAGAAGACTATGCCCATGCACAGCATGTTTGGCGAGTGTTTGGCATAGAAACCATGGGCCAGTATGCTATGCACTACTTAAAATTAGACGTGTTGTTGTTGACCGACGTTTTTGAAACGTTTCGTCAGCTATGTCACAGGATTTATGGCCTTGACCCCGCTCACTACTATACCAGTCCAGGGTTAAGTTGGGACGCCGCCCTCAAATTTACCCACATTGAGCTTGATTTACTGACGGATCCCGATATGGTACTCATGATGGAAAAAGGGATTCGTGGGGGATTCGTATCGCTCAATCAGCGACATGCCAAGGCAAATAATCATTACATGCCTGATTATTGTCCCGAAAAACCTGAATCCTATCTAATGTATTTCGACGTAAACAATTTATACGGTCACGCTATGAGTCGACCACTGCCGTACAGAAACTTTGTCTGGCTGTCTGAGGATGAAATTAAAGATTTTAATGTGTATAGCGCTAGCAAGCAACAGGACGTAGGGTATGTTCTTGACGTCGACTTAGCTTATCCCCCCCATCTCAGACAGCGACATGGTGATTTCCCCTTTTGCATAGAGAAAATGGTGCCGCCCGAGAGTAAGGGCAATCATAAGAAATTAATGGGTACCTTGTATGATAAAAATCACTATGTGTTGCATATTGACATGCTGGTAGAATGTTTAGCCCAGGGCTTAACCCTGAAAAAAATCCATAGAGGTATTTCTTTTTGTCAGAAACCGTGGTTGAAACCATACATGGATTTAAATACCAGTCACAGACAAAGTGCCACTCAGCCATTTCAAATCAATTTTTTTAAACTAATGAATAATTGTATCTATGGCAAGAGTTTGGAAAATGTACGGCAGTATAGGGACATTAAGTTGGTCAATACATGGCATGGCAGATGGGGGGCTCAAAAATATATTGCAAAACCAAATTTCAAATCTTTAAACATTATTGATCATGATCTACTGACTATTGAACTTGCCAAAACTAAAGTGGTCATGAATAAGCCTATCTATTTAGGCCAAGTCATTTTAGATTTTTCAAAATTGCACATGTATAAATTCCATTATGGTTTTGCAATACAGCGATTTGGTACCATTTCCTTGTTATATACAGACACGGATAGTTTTATTTACCATATCCGTGACTGTGATCCGTATGTCGTTATGAAACAAAACCCAAAATGGTTTGACACGTTCTCGTTTAGTGAGAAGAACGTGTTCGATATCCCCCGTCTGAACAAAAAAGAAATTGGTTTAATGAAAGATGAGTGTTCAGACACCATGATGACTGAGTTTGTAGGTCTCGCTCCGAAAATGTATAGTTTTCGACAGGTGGATCGATGCGAATCTATGCGAGCCAAAGGGATTAGCCAGCATGTGGTTAAACGACTCTGTGTGGATGATTATTTACATGTCCTTCAGACCCACACAGCCATGGCACATAGTCAGTTTAGGATTCTCTCAAAAAATCATGATTTATTTTTAATGAAGCAGCGAAAACAAACACTCGCTTTGTTGGACGACAAGAGACAGTGGTGTCAGGATATGATGACAAGCGTCCCATTTGGTTACAACCAGTAGTGGTTGTAGCTATTGTTGTTGTACAACACGGCAAGTGTTTGGTTTGGTTGCTATCAAATGCGAGATGCCATCTTGAGCCTCGGAATAAAAATAAAAAATTGTAGTGTATCATATAATTTTTGTTTTTTAACCTGCGTGCATGGGTGTATGCATGGATGTGTGAATGCCTGTAAATAGTTGTACATAAACTGTATGTCTTGTGCTATTTGCCTGTCAACGCATAAAGAGAGCCATGCATCAACGTTTCCATGGTTCACTGTGCACAGGCTAGATTAAAAACATGTTGACTTATTTAGGTTAGGTTAGGAAAAAAACAAACAAGTAGCCACCCTCACTATTGTTGTCGCTTAGTAGGCCTCATGTTTCGGCAAGGTGACCATTCACTCTCAGTAGGCATGCGGCTTAATAGGCCACACTAGGGTGTGGCTTAGTAGGTCTCATGCAAGAACAAAAGAATAATAATCTGCTGCTTTTACGGAGGACAAAACTCTCACTTTATGGCTAGAGTTATGAGTGGTGATATATTTGAAATATCTGAACAGAAATTGTTTCTTTAACCTGTTACATGTTTTTTTCCTAACCTAACCTAAAGAAGTCAACAGACAGATGGTTATTTATTTGTGTTTTGCTTATTTTTTATTTTATTTTTGCCATTGACTTAGGGGACAGACAGTGTATATAGTACATAATATTTTTATTTATTCACTTAGTAAACGGCAACGACTACTTTTCAGATTCAATCATGAGCCATGATGAAGATCGTTTTATCGTCACAAAACACACCACGTTCAATGAATATGCCACGATGATGTCTCATAATCCTCAACGTGTGGCCTATCCTTCAGAATATAGAAACACGAAAGTACGCATTGATACCATGTTTTATGACATCATTATGGATGATGACATAGTTTATGATCCAGGGCATCACTTTTGTAAATCCTGTATGCTAAATTTTGGCTTTGAAAATAATGTATCCACGCAAGTGATTCATAAAGCATGGTACGGTTTAACCATGAATCAAGTGATTGTTAAATTAGCTGACGAGGATCACTTTCCAGATTTCTGGTGTACAATATGTACAAAACCCCTGTTTAATGTTTATTTTCCAATAACCTCTCAAATGTTTTGTTTTCATTTTTATAAATTTCCTGCTGAGGAACCAATCACTTCGTATCGACAACAAGCATTTCACCAACTTTGTCTTAGCTTACCTATGAATCAATATTCGCCTCATAGAATGAGATTTGTTAGAAATTAACAACATGATGTCATGATTATGGCTTTCTTTTTTGTTTGCATTCGGCTTTCAGGTGCATACTTGACGTTTAGAATACATTTGGCTATTTTGTTTGTTTGTTTTAGTTTATCGTGTATTCACGTTGATGAACACATACACACTGGTTTAAATTTGTAGTTTTGAATTTTGTTTTGTTGGATGTAGACATGGTTATTAAATGCATAGCGTGTTAACTTTGCCTTTTATAGGTTACCAAAAGCATTCACATGTTTGCTCTTAGTATCTGTTGATACTATTTATTTAACAGAATGCTGTGTGAATTTGCACAACAACAGAGCAAACGAATACAAGTCATTTGACAAGGGAATGATAGGCTAATTCCCATTTACAACAGAGACATGCATTTACCTCCAAGAGAGAAATCTTGAAAATAATTCACACACTTAATTTTGATAAAACATTTCCTATTAAATAATTTCCAAATGTATGTTTTGACTGAAAAAAATGATACAAACATTATTATTATATTTTTATCCAATACTATCTATCTACAACTACAGGTCATAAACACTCAGGATTTAAAAAAACAACACACTTTGATGTACAAAAGTTATTGTTGTTGTAATATAAGAACGAGAGTGTTAGAATGTAACACTCTTTTCTTTGGTTATAGACAACCATGGACGCCTTGAACGCCATTGGTCAGGATTGTGGCTTTGCACGCAAGAAAATGAGTGAATTGCCTACGCAAACACCCTTTCGCATACATAAAATTCAAAAACTGAAAACCAAATTTGGTGAACGAGCTCTTTGCATTTGTCAAGACTTTGAGACATTTCTTCCCACACGATTTAATAACCTACCTGATAATGTTATGGAAGATGTCAATTCCAGTATTCACCCTGTCTATTTAATTTATGAGGGTGAAAAAAATAATCGATGCATGGTTCGTTTTGTAAAAATTGAAAACGAATAATCATTGTACGCTAGCCGTAACTTTTTTGTTTATTCATGCCCTACTCTTTAATGACTATAATAAAATAAAATTATTTTTTGGGTTCAACAGTTTGACGTTTATTAATTGTTGCTCAACGTTTACCATGATAAATAATAATAAAAATAAATTTTCAAAACTTATGCTTAATGGTAGATTTTTTTGTTTGTTTATAGGTTTAGTACAATTACCATGTATATATAATTTTTTATAATAATAATGATGAAACTATTAGTTAAAATAATGGACTTTTGTCCTTTTTTATTGTTTGTGATTTAAAATAGCATTTATAGCAATTTTTATGCAATTTTTATTATAATTTATAATGATCAAATTCTAGTAACATGTTATTTTATTCAATAATAAGCGTTTAACAAAAAAAACTGGTTCTAGAGTAGATAAAGATTTCATGCTGACATTCGTTCTGCTAGACTGCTATTTGAAGCTGATGAATAATGATGGACTTTTGTCCTTTCTTTTGATTGTTTGTGATTTAAAAAAAATAGGTTTAGTACAATTACCATGTATATATAATTTTTTATAATAATAATAATGAAACTATTAGTCAAAATAATGGACTTTTGTCCTTTTTTATTGTTTGTGATTGAAAAAATAGATTTACTACAATTAGTAATAATTTTTAACGATGCACTGCTGTCCCTTTTTTATTGTTTGTCATTTATAATTATAATAATGAAACTATGAGTGAATAATAATAATGGAAAAAAACACAACATGGACTCTTGTCTTTTTATTTATTTTTTTGTCATGATAACAGTGATACTATACATTTTTTTAAATAAATTCATTACGTTAAAGTCCATATCTAGATAAAAGTAATTTGCTCTTCATAGCACCAATCACTATAAATGCTGCCATTCGTTCTGCTAGACTGGCATCTGAAGCTGTTAATCGTTGCTTGGCAATGCTTAACAAGACTTTGTCGGCAATGCGTCTTAGTGTGGGATCACTGTTTTCATAGGCTTTATCGTGATTAAGACATGCATGATCCAAAGCATTGATTCCCATATTCCCTCTCCTCAAACGATCTTGAAGACGAGTACCAGGGCCGCAAAAGCTGTAAGCAGGTAAGTGAGCTTCGAATGGTAAGTTTTTAATAATGTTATCAATAATTCCACGGCCAGTACACCTGGGACATAGAGGTTTCAATCGGTGAAAAACACTTTTTTTGTTGTTCTTCTTCTTCTTGTTCTTGTTCTTGCTGTTGTTGTTTGTCGGCAGCTCCTGACGAGCATGGTAGGTGGTGGTTGTTTTCCGCATGACAGCCATGGAATGATGAAACAATGTCTTTACACTGAGTTTTATGACCATGATATAATTTCATTAATTGGCATGTGGCACACTGTCGAATGGAAGGTATTTTTGCCATGGTTAATTGCTTGTGATGGGAAAAATGACTGCATGGTTGTAGTTCACTCAATACAGAGTCGTTAGTCCACTCGGCAGGCGCCTTTTCCCAAATTTCTTTGACAGCGTTGGCAGCAACATAAAAAAGAAATGATTTAGGTAGTGCTAATAATTCATGTTGTGTAAAGCTAATCAGTTTTTTCTTGCACACAAAGAACTTTCCAATAACCTTGTCGATTGTAGTGGCGTCCATGTCTATAACGTTGATGTTATCACCTCACGTGTACACGTCTCACTGCTATCATTGGACGATACACTTTCAGTTTTCATTTTATTGAACAACTCCCAACATGCACTCGTGGTGAGCCAATGAAACAATTGCCATGCATGCGCTAAGGCTTTATTCTGAATATTGTCGCAAGGACAAGTGTCCATAAGCGTTTGCAGGGATGGACAACCCAGATCTAAAAGGTCAATACATTGACAGTGAGAGGGTAGAAATGGTTGAAGCCACTGGCGTTTTTCACTCCCTTTAACAAATAAGACATTGGCCGAGGACAAATGGGCTTTCATGACAATGTCAAGATACTTGTAAGAAATATCACCCTTGTTCCATGCTAACTGCAAATGATTTTCAATCCATTGGCTCTGTTTTTTATCTTTTTCACTAAGCAACTCGAAAGCATAGGGAGGTTTAAACACCAAATGAATAGGGTTAGACACCCAAAACGTACTACAATCGATAAAAGCAACTTCCTTAAATATAAATTTGTTGTCTGCAATTTTAAACCCCTGACAATCCACGATGAGTGTACGCATCATGCTTTTTTATTTTTACTTGTTACCTCATTGACGTCTAATCAACAACTAACCCATGCCATGGTTTAACATGGCAAAATCAAAGGACTTTAGGGGAAAAAAAGGAAAAAATGAATTGAACAACAGCGAAATATTTGTTGAGGTTTTATTCATAACAAAAAAAAAACTTACACTTTTATTACAAACAAGTGTGTTGGCTTAATTTGGAACAGCATTCAAATGAATAGTTTGCACATACGGTCCACAGGTATCTCCTAGTTTTGTAGGGTCTGGTACAATAACCGGATAATTCAAACTCCATGGAATATTGCCCACATCATAGCGATTGAGGTAAGGACAGGATGGACTCCATCGCTGATGATCGCTAAAGGCTCGATCCCCTATTTCCCAGTTTCCAATTTCAATGTTGCAAAAAATACACTTGACCACATCCCCACGTTTTAAGTAATAAAATCCGCTCGCAGCCAATTCTCCACAATCCATAAAGGGAACTGTCCATGCTTCAAAAGTTTTCAAACGATTAAATTCACATTTTAAATTCCATGGTTTGTCTGTCACGTTGTTGTTGCTGTTGCTTATTGAGGGACACATGATGTTTGTTGTTGTCGTATGTGCGCACAGTGCCAGAGCGCAACAGATACTGTGCATGCAGACGCTTATCATCAATCCTATGAATGATGATCTTTTTTTGTTTTCATTCGACCACAGATGGCTTACATGCTGGTGACATAATTGGACAAAGGATGATATTTCACTTGTCTAGCATGAATAATCAAACAGTAGGCACTGGTATGGTCTGGGACATTTTCTTGTGTTTCAAAATCTACCCTTAAATCAATGGTGGTGATTTTCATAGATTCTTCTAGATACGAACAGTCGAAAACAATCAGTGGTGCTTTTGCTTTAAACCCTTGTGGCGACAACATAGGACAATCCTGTTTTTCATAATAAGACGATTGAAATTTAGCGAACATGTCATAAAGGGGACCAAACTTATTTTTTGAAAAATTGAGTTCCAACCCCTCATAGGGAAAGCAAACATTATTTAAAAATAGTCGTATATTTCTCAAGTGAATGTGATCAAACAAGGTGACATCTTTGCTTTGTTGGTATTTTCTATTGGTTTGAAAACCAATAATAACATAGAGGGGTCTCTCGGTAGAGCGAGCCGATTTGACACTCCAACTATGAGTGTCAGTGGTAGGTAGCAAGGGGTATTCATGCAGACACCAACTTCGAAAGGCGATAGGCAAGGCTTTATCTTTTTGCACCAAATTTAACATGCTTAGCTTTTTACGATCCGATAGCGTCACATGGGGCACTTTCCATAGTAATCGAAGCAGTTGAATTTTTGAGTCTATCACTTGGTCAGAGGCTCCTTTCAGTGCATTATAATCACTGCGGTCTCTCAGCAGATACAAACTTTGTCTTGCGTTTAAAATAATACGCTTGTGATCTTCGGCAAAGCCAAGGAGTAATTTTAAGGGTAGGAAGCCTGTAAAAGTGCCATCGGTATGAACTAGCCAGTTATTGCTACTGTTGGGACACCATCCTGCCATAGAAAGCGTTTTACTTTCCTCCTCGCTATAGGATGGATATAATTTCATAAGACTAGTCATGCCCACATTTCGAGTCATATCTATGACAATATCATTTATCACATAACGTACTTCAGAAAACAGAAAAGCCAAACCATGATTCGCCAACGCAGACGTTGTGGGCGTACTGCCATCTGCTTTCATTAATTTACCCTCAATTTGAAGGACACTTTCATGAGGTAGAGTAAAAATATCTTGATTGTTAATTATGAATTGAATCTCGTCATTGTTATTCAGACCTGTTGCTTGAGGTTGATAGGAATGCATATCAATGCGCACGACGCCATCTTCCACTTGTATGGGATTTAACACTTGCAACAGCTCTTTGTTCATGATTGGGGTGTAGCGTATAACCAAGGCGTTGTAAGCGTTGTCGGTTTACCCGTGTCAACCGTTTCATACACGGCGGGCAACTAACCGAGCTCGTAGACGTTGTTGTTGCTTTATAGATAAATTTCATAGCGTCTTTAAAACCAACTTGTAGGTCACAGGGGTGTTGGCGTCCAAAGCAATCAGTTGTTGGTTTCTATTCACTAAGCGTAAGGTAATATTACTAATATCACTGACACACACAGAATGATAGAGAACCACTGAAGGGTTTTCACGAATAATATAGCCGCAAGGAGAGGTGACAATAAAATCATACAGGGAATGGCTTTGTTCTTGATTCGTAAATACGTCTCTAATAATATTGCAAGTTACAGAAATGTGATGGTCCTCGATGAATTTCACTGGATAATCTGATTCATGGGGTTGCTGAGCTGCCAACACTCTTGGTTTAAATCCTAATAAAGGACCAATAGAATGAACTCGTGTTTCAAAGTCAATGTTAAACGTAGAGAAAATACGACAGCGATGAGTTATTGTATTGGCTGTAAGTTCAAATTTGTGTGTCCCATCCGCAAATGGTTTGACACCAAATTGTTTTATCATCGACACGCTAATGGCCTCATGCACATCGTCTATAGTATAACCTCCAGGGGGTAGTGTCAACATATAATCATCATAATAAAATTTGTCATTAATATCCACTTGAATATTGTAAATTCTGTTGTAACTTTCCAAAGAAATTAATCCTAGCACATAGGATTGTTCGGGATGCAATTCAATGGGAGGGAAAAAATCCAGGGACACTTCAGGCCCGCGACTGTGCACGGTAAAGGTCTTGGCGTTGACATTCATAATGATGAAACTGATGGCTTAACGCGACCTCTTATATAAAAAATGTAAACTCAAACGACCACACTCTTGACTGTCAAAGGTTTGTTGACGATTCACATTATAGAATATCTTTACCCGGTTTCCCAAATAACGTATCAACTCGATCGGGGGTGGTAAATTTCCATAACTGTCAAAGTACCATACTGTGGAACCTTGTTTCACATAGGCTACAAAATGGGTTCCTGGGCCTGCATCATCATCTAAATTCATCATGGCTCGTTCTTCTTTCCACGGTGCTTTAGGTAATTCATTTCGCATAAATACACCTCGAAAATGAGAAATCTTTAGTTGTTTGGCATAGCTTTCCACTTCTTCATGGGTCATGGCATGACGAGGCAGTTGGCTTAAGCGCTTATCGATGAAGATGGACATTTTTTTTTTTCCTTAGACGGTAGGCCATTACCTTGTGGATAAAAGACTGGCTTTAAAGGGTTGCCATTTCTAGCTCCCATCGCAATGGCTTCTAACGTTTTATTGTGTCGCTCGCTTTCTTTGAGTTGTTGCTTGCCTTGCTCGACGGCTTTTATGGTTTTCGCTACAGCGCTGGCACCACCCAAAAGGGACCCCAAAGCTGCCAACCCTGCAAATAAAGCCGGCAAAAAACCCCCACGCTTAGCAACAGGAATGACTCGCCCACGTTTTTGCTTTCTTTCTTTTCTTTTTATCGATACATAATGCTGCGATTTCGGAGCTGTAGACAATCGCACCGCTTGTAAAGCTTTTTCGATAGCCACTCTTTTTAGATTTTTTTTAGTTTTTTTACGTTTTAACACTGGGTGTGAGGCAGATCGACTTGGTTCCCGACCTGGCTTTTTTCTCTTTTTGAGATTTGATTTTTTCATGTTCATAGCATATCTTTTTTTCACCATGCTGCTACTTGGTGAACCTTTCACAGCAAACATTCGATAACAACTAACGTAGAGAACCTTATTTCATAGCACTATATTCCAATTCTATATAAAGCGGGAAATCATTCACCGTTTTCCCAGCTTCCTTTTCCTCAAACGTAAGCATAAGATGAAAGGATAATTCATCTCCCACATTTACTCTTTGATGGTTGTGGGCCAACACTCTATCACCGTTTAGTTGTATTTTTAAATGTTTCTCATCAGGCATGGCATATTTAATATGAATGACACCATCATAATGCAGTCGATAACGACTTAAACCGGAAGCAAGCATATAGGTAAGATCATCATTCACCAGTGGTAGTGGTGGTGGGGAATGGTTTTCGTCATTGTCCAGTTTTTGATTTGACAGGTACACTAAAAATACACATGGGACAAATTTATAAAGCCTTTTCATTTGATAGGTCACATAACGTTTCGTGCAGACATCATTTTCGTCTCGAGGCTCTTGCACATCAATAATACGATGATGATTGGCTGAATAGCCCTCAGCGGTTAGTCTCGGGGCCATGTGATAGACACTTTGCACTTTGCGATCGACATAGCTTTTTGTTGCCACCTCTCGTGACTGTTTTGACAAAGAGGCGGCCGTGGCCATGGTTACACGAGCTCTCCCAAACACGTCCATGGTGATAGACGTTAACTAACCTTTCTTACTCACCGTTTGCCTATATATATATAAACCTTATACACACATGAAAAAAACTCAGTCATCGACACAATGGAATTAATGAAACAACCCCATGCTTTGCCCGTCTCTGATTTGGTTTCAGAGCTATCACTGTCCGTGTGCGAACCTAAACGTCATGGCACCCTATTCCCATCTACCGTTCGATGTATTATGGTAGGGCCTTCGGGTTGTGGAAAGACCAATGTTTTGCTGAACATTATTACCGCACCTCATGGCCTACGATTTCAAAATATTTATATTTTTGCCAAATCCTTGTACCAGCCTCTGTACGTGTATCTGGAACAAATTATGTCTTCGTTAAATAAAGAAGCCATGGGCTATTTTACATTCACCTCACCTCAAGATGTCATTCAACCAGACCGCATTCAACCAGATTCCATTATAATTTTTGATGATATTGCCACTCAACGACAGGCCATTATTCAAGAGTATTTTAGTATGGGACGCCATAAACAAGTGGATTGTTTTTATCTGGCTCAGACCTATTCCAAAATCCCCAAACAGTTGATTCGTGACAATGCCAATCTCATCGTTCTCTTCCGCCAAGACTCTAGAAATCTCTATCATATTTTTCAAGATCATGTGAATCCAGATATGTCCTTTACAGCTTTCACGCAATTGTGTGCTTCGTGTTGGAACCATCATCCCCATGCCTGTTTGGTCATAAATAAACAGAGTGAACGATGTGAGGGACGTTATCGCTTGGGTTTTGATCATTTTATTTCTGTTTAAAAAGACCTAGGGTTGGACATTTCCTGTTAGTGTGTCTTTACCTTTACCATGGCGAACGCCATAGGGTACAAGAAACATGTTCAAATCATGCAGCGTATTATTGAGGCACGAAATACGATTCGACATAAATTTCGTGAATTGCAACGTTTAAAAAACGTCAATCCTTTACCCATGATAAAACATGCTCCATCATCGGTTGATCCCATGAGATTTAAACCTAATGCTTCTACTGCTACTGCTGCTGCTGCTGCTGCTACCTCTCAAACCAAACCCATAACAAGTTCAAAATTTACTCAAACAGAATCCACACGACAGGTAAAATCCTCCTCTTCCTCCTCCTCTAATGTTAGTGAACAAGAACATCAAGAACATGAAAAGAAAGAAAAAGAAAAAGAGCATGAACAAAGTGAAAGTGACAGCGAAAGCGTATTTAGTCCTGAAAGAAAAAAGAAATCGTCACCCCTTCAACAGTTTCTAAAAACAAAACAAAAATCTTCCGTCATAGCGGCAACACCGTCTTCCTCCACATCGTCTCCGTTTTCACAAGTCTTGGCAACCCCTCAAAATAAAGCTCAACTCAAAAACATTTTAATCAAACATTATGGGGCAACCCTGGAACCGTATTTGACCCTTCTATTTATTGGAAAGACAGATACCACGTATGGTGTTCGCTATGAGAATGATAGTTTTAAAATTGGGGATTCATCCATTAAATTTGCTCGTACGAAAGCTGTCATTAAAAATATCAACTATAAATTAACACCAGGTCTGTTAAAGCTGCTATTTTCTCGCACCCCCTCGACACAAGATTTTACGTCCGAGGACCTTGCTAAATATAAATCCATTTTATTAGACACCAACGCTCACAAAAGAAACTATAAATCCTCTCAGCAGGTCAATGCCAATATATCCCAAAAATATAAAACCATCATTGCAAACATCTTTGGTAAGCAAAAACATCACTCTGCCTCTGGTGTAAGGTTTAAGAAATTAAAACCCTACCTAGATATAACCTTTTGGAATAATCCCAATCAGTTAGTAGAGCGCTTATACTTGCTTCATGCATCAAAACAAGCTGGTCACACTGGACATGAGGCGGAAATCGCCGACGTTGAACAACAACTCCGAAATGCTAAAATTATCTTATAAGCCATCCCCCATCAAAGTGGGCATTGCTCATGAATTGCATAAACCAGCCCGACGCATTTATGAACGTCGTCGTGTCATTTCCAAAGGAATCGATGACCTTTGGCAGGCAGACCTGGTTGAAATGATACCTTATTCTAACGTTAACGACGGTGTACGCTATATGTTGACTGTCATTGATGTCTATTCCAAAATGGCTTTTGTTCAACCAGTAAAAAATAAAACTGGTATCTTAGTCACAAAGGCCTTTCAACATATTATTGAACAATCAAAACGTCAACCTCACTTGTTACAAACCGACCAGGGGAAAGAATTTTTCAACAAGGATTTCTCCAGTTTTCTCAAATCTAAGGATATTCACCATTATGCCACCTATAGCAATCTCAAAGCCAGTGTGGTCGAGCGGTTCAATCGAACATTAAAAAGTTATATGTGGAAAGAGTTTACAATACATGGTTCCTATCGATGGATAGACTGGTTACCTCAACTTGTGTCTCGCTACAACAACACCATTCATTCCACCATCGGCATGAAACCTCGCCTCGTCACCAAGAACCTACCCAGACTCAATAGACTGTTTAACCCTATAAAAAGGGTAGATCCAAGGCGACATCGCCTTAAAATTGGAGATTTTGTTCGCATTAGTAAACATAGAAGTGTGTTTTCAAAATCGTATACTCCACAATGGTCGACAGAAATTTTTAAAATTCGCCAAGTCAAGCTAGGTCAACCAGTGACGTATCTCTTAGAAGATCAGAGCGGTCAACCCATTCAGGGACGATTCTATTATGAAGAAGTGCAAAAAACATTATATCCCAACGATTATCTCATTGAACGAGTAATTAAAGTCAAAGGTGCAAAATATTTTGTAAAGTGGTTAGGTTTTCCTTCCACGTATAATTCATGGGTCAATAAACATAATTTTTTGTAATAAAACCCTATTTAATTATTTTGAAAAAAATAAAAAATAAAAAAAATGTATCATATGACCTTTCATTATTCCCACCCTTTTGTTTATTACATGTCCAATAACCGCTTTGTTCGAGCCCATGCCAATCTGTTATCATGATGTTATACACTCACTCATTGTTTCAAACTTTGCGTTGCATGATGAGTCCATAATGAACCTAGGCTATGACATACACATTATAAATCCGCACACTGTATAATGACACCAGCCTCTTATCTCTCTCTGCTGCGAGGCACGTACGATGATAAGACCTGTGTCTGTCTGGATCGCCGTGGGCTAGCTTCAATGCTTTCAATTCTCATTGCATTAAACATGTTCTCTCTCTGCGTGTGAGTCCTGACCAGTCAAGACAAATAATAATAATAATGCATCAGTGTTTTACCAACATCAAAAGCGCATAACACAATGTGACTTCAAATCTGGTTTCTTACTTTTTCCCCGTTTTCCTCAACGATCTCGAAAAAAAATAAATAACGGAAACCATGATTTGAGCTTTTCCATACCTACATTCCCGTAAACAGAACAACGACACAAATACATCGACATGCCCATCATAAAAATCGCCTCATTCGTTTTCCAAATAACGCGAAAATGAACAAAAAAAAACACCTTTTCCATAAGAAAACCATGTTTCCAGCTTTTTACCTTTTTCATGTCTATATCCACGTAAAGAGAATAAAGAGACGAAATAAATACTATCACACACGTCATTCTCACGTTTTCGGTTTTCCAAAAATCGACAAAAATGTGAAAAACGCATTTTTTTTACTCAAAACCCTAAATTCACCTTTTCGACACCTACATTCCCGTAAAGAGCACGACGAGACGAAAAAAACGAATCCAAGCACACCCTCCTAGCATGGCCCGTTTTCCAAAAATCGGCAAAAATGTGAAAAACGCATGTTTTGACCCAAAACCCTAAGTTCACCTTTTCGACACCTACATGCCCGTAAAGAGCACGACGAAACGAAATAAACGAATCCAAGCACGCCCTCCTAGCATGGCCCGTTTTCCAAAAATCGGCAAAAATGTGAAAAACACATGTTTTGACCCAAAACCCTAAGTTCACCTTTTCGACACCTACATGCCCGTAAAGAGCACGACGAAACGAAATAAACGAATCCAAGCACGCCCTCCTAGCATGAATCTTCCATTCCAAGGTCGCGGGGGCTCACAACTTCCTAAGTAGTGCAGCTCCCCAAACCCCGCCTTACCACGTTTTTATTTTAGTGTGGATATACCCCGTCCATGGAAAATGAGAGTTCACCACGAGTCCTACGACACCTCATAGGTTTAAATCCGATTATTGGTTAGCGAGATAGTCAAAAGCCGATGACCTATTAGTTTTTATGGTTTATTTCAATACATATTAAAAAAAACACTCATTGATAAATCATCATTTAAAAAGCCCGCCCTCTTACAAAACTCCTCAAGTGCGCATGCGTATAAAAAACATTCATCGCCATAATGTCAAAAAACACACGTTTACCCCAAATGGCCTTTCCAAATTCCATCCATTTAAAAAAATAACCTCACCATCACCTAGAGCGGAAAAAATACCATCTAAACGACCCCTCACTCGACCCTACTCCTCCCCCACCACCTAACCCTTTCCCAACATAGGCATACATATTCAAGCACAAGCGCGACTTCAGGAAACCAACACTACCCCACTACTCGCGAATGACCTTTTAGTTTTAGTCTTTTAATCAAATAAAGAGCCTATAGGAAAGTAGGGGGCATTACTAGCAGTGCTAGGACACCCTGTATGTTCTAATCCCATGTTTGGTTAGCGAGATATCAAGTTCGGGGCAAATACGAGGAGGGTTCAATAAGTTAGTAGACAGCTCTGTCCTTACCACACTACTGGAGTAGTTCAAAAGCTAGTTAAACAGTTTCGCCCATAAGCTCTTTTCGTCCATTGTTACGCCCACCTATTAAATTTGGTATTTCTACATCGCTCAAAAACAATAAAACAGGCTAGTTTGTTTGTCTGTGCCTTGACTGCTTTTCACAGTTATTTCAGCAAGTCTTCTAAAAGGACAGTTTTGTGTAACTTGCCATAATGAGATAGAGGCTGTCGTCAAAAGCATAGAACACTTATGAAATGAAGTTTTCACTGACAGATGTGTTCAAATAAGCATCCAGTTGAATGAAAACGTAATGTATGATGGCAAGAAATAGAAAACTTTGAGAGTGCTGACTTTTGAAATAAGTTAGTAGATTCACTAACAGCTCAAATGAATAGTAGATTTGAAGATCTTACTCATCTAAATTTCATTGAGTTAGTACAAGAAAGGAAGTTTAAAGAATACACCGAAACATTCGCCCAGAGCAAATTAGATATTTTGGTAAAACATTATCCATTCTTTAATGTTAACTAATTACTAAATGAACTTCACATTGTTTATGCAGATCAGACAAAGCATTTAGCTCCAAAAATCTTTTAAAATATTTTGTTACGATCGGTCTTGACTCCATCTATCAGGAAGTAACTACACTACTACGCTTAGTACTGACTATTCCAACTACTACAGCTAGTAGTGAACGCAGCATGAGCACGCTGAAAAGAATTAAAATCAACCTTAGAAATTCTATGAGCAATAGTCTCTTGTCGTGTTTAAATTCATTGGCTATTGAAAAACAGTAATTAGGTGAGCTTTCATCAGAGCCCGCATTTCTTGAACACTTCATAGAAATTTTCGCAGAAAAGAAGAAAAGACGAATGGAGCTGATGTACAAGACTGTTTGAGGTAGGCCCTATGTGACACTATCTTTCATATTGGCTTTATGATCTGTCCCTTAGTTTAACGGTCGTTATAAACTTTGGCGTCCCCAACTCAAAAGTTCACGCTACGCCACTGGTGGAGAGTGTTGCTGGAATGAAATTTTGACAGGGAAAACCGGAGTACCCGGAGAGAAACCTGTCTGCCTCCGTTTTGTCCAGCACAGATCTCACATGGAGTGACCGGGATTTGAACCACGGACCCAGCGGTGAGAGGCCGGCGTGCTGCCACCTAAGCCACGGAGGCTGGCAAAGAAAACAACAGAAACCAAATTATGGAAGGACATTTATGCTAAATGGGATCAATATAAATTAACACCAAGAAGAGAAGCTGTAGCCTTCTTCAGACTTAACACTGGCCATGACTGCCTTGCAGCTCATCTGAAACGAATCAACATCCTGAGATCTGCAAAATGCACACTTTGTCACGAACCTGGAAGTAAAATGGATAAGGGACACCTGCTGCATTGCAACAAACTTGATGTGACTGCTAGAACTTCAGGAAACCTCACACAACTCTATTGGAACTCAAGAAAGCTGATGGATTGGAATCCGGGCTAGCCATTGGAAACAACAACAATTAATATTCCTTGACTATTGAGTGCAATCACGACTTACATTGAGAACAAATGACATTATCAACACAATTTAATTAAAGACAATTTCAAATTAATTCATCAACTGATTTAAGAATAACGTTTACAGAAGGAGCTGGTATGTAGAAATGCAGTTTATTACGATCTACTGACTGATATGCAGTTTCAAATGAACTTACACATTGAATGTTCATCACAGACGACCAATTCTACGAGTATAAGGATTTCACAACTAGACTAAATTCAATTCAATACATCATAAATCCAGAATAATAAAGATGAATAAATGAGATAATCAACTATTTCAAACCGAATATAAGGTATTTATAATAGAACATTTAACAGAACATAAACAGACAGTAATGCTATTCAAGCAACATTAATCTAACATTTTCTTCTAGAGACTTCTCTAGTAACAGTTCTCATAGACTTTAAATAGGACCTCTACACGATCCAATTCATTAGAGATTACTTGCAAATCAAGATACTAAATGTATATACTGTATTGAATAACATCTTTATACAATTTGCTTTCTGGATTTGAATACCTGAAATATCTTTCCTAACTATTAAAATTGTAAGGACGTCCATTTCAAAGTAATGCTAAGTTATATTGTCATATTTTTCATCAAATACCATATGTAGTGTTAAGCTAAGCAAACAAAGCTAACGAAGGCCCCACTGAAGGGCCGAAAACATGTTACATCAATAAAGAAGATAAGATTTTAAGTAATAACAGATGTCAATGTAGTTAACGAAGTTAATACGTAGAATTAACGCATTATCCAATATGGTTAATGTTTTTGCCTCATTATATTATCATTGAAATATAAAACAATAATGCCATTGTTATTGGGATTAGCGTTATTTTTATTGTTAACGAATCATTTTCTTATGATGTAGTATATAAAATAACATGCTTGCAATAGTCCCAATTTAGGCGCATAATAATAGCATTTATTTTAAATTTAATTCCAGCAAAGACAATCATGATGTAATAATTTCACCAAATTTTGTAATTTACTGAAAAAGTGGTAAATGTAATGTGCATATTTTATCAAAACATGATTCTTTGATATTATCAAGACGTAAGTTGTATAGTTCTGAAATTCTGTTCGATGTGACTCTTTGGACTTTCAATTTGCTCTTCTGAATATGTGACCCTTATTTCTCTTCCCCTATACCCTTCAATTACATAGATAGGTATTGTACAATGTTTGACATTGATGTATTTTCTCTAACTTCATATGTTAGTAATTTGTATTAAATCTTTGATAATCTCTATGTAATGGGAGAAAACTGATTTCCGTATTCAGCTTAGCGAAATATACTGTACTGAATAAAGTACTTTTAATTTTGTTAACCAATATTGTTTGGGACGATTGGCAAAGAAAAAGACTAACAATATACTTAAGTTCTATTACTAGTTCTATTACTTTCCCTAGGCATTACTCACCATTGATCTCCTGAGAATGTTCTGTATCTTCCTGATGACCTCTTTTTGTTTCAGTCAGGTCAACCTCTTCAGCCACTATACTTGAAGAACAAACTTTCCATGAAACATTAAACTCCAGAAAAGCATTAATTTTATCCATCAATTGAGCTTTCTTACTCATTGAGTCATATTCCTTCATTTTAATATTTATCAGTTCCATATTCCTCAATGATTCTTCCAGTGTCTGTAAATATTTGGTCTGTAACTTAAAGTTGCCCATCTCTTTCATTATCTTCTGCTGTTGTCCCTCCTGTACCCTCGGTTTCCTAGCTTGCTCATTAAACCATGCAAGAAGATCTATTTCCCTTGATATCATGGTTTTTACTGGCTCATCATTTTTCTCGGCCCATTGAATTAATTCCTGTCTATTTTTTACAGGGTGAAGGTTTGTTCCAGCCAATCTTGGAATACATATCCTTTCCTGCAATTAGAAAAACCATACAGAACAAAAATGAACTAAACCCTTAGCTACATCCATAACTTACGTATTTGCATGCGGCTCAAATTTATCTGTGTATAAAGAAATGTATATCAGTGTGGATGATTGTTACATGAAAAGGTTTATTATGCTTTCAGACTTTTAAGACAGACTTCACCCTTCTTCATATTCAGTGTTTTTTAAGTCTTTGCTTGATAGCTCTACTATTTGTTGACGGATAACTAACAGTTTAAAACGT
Organism: Meconema thalassinum; assembly: GCA_946902985.2. Classification (NCBI taxonomy): domain Eukaryota; kingdom Metazoa; phylum Arthropoda; class Insecta; order Orthoptera; family Tettigoniidae; genus Meconema; species Meconema thalassinum. The sequence goes on from OX336388.2 coordinate 1,168,487,195, forward strand.
GTACAAATGAAGATCGATACAAGAGTTATTTTATGGATTCAAGAGTTCTTGACTGGACGCTCGCCAAAGGTTGAAATAGGTAATGTATTATTGGAAGACATTTTTATAACGTCAGGTGTCCTCAGGTTAGTGTGATTAGGCCCATGTTATTTCTGGTACTTATTAACGGCTTACCGAATGGGATTCAAAGTGACTGCCGATTGTTTGCGGATGATTGTAATATACCGAAAAATTGATAGCTCACAAGACAACGCTAAGTTACAAACTGACATCAACCTAAACAATAAATGGGCGGTTGACAACATAGTGAAGATAAATACGAGTAAATGTAGTCTCATGAGAATAGGGAGAGGGCGAAGGCATGATATTCAGTATAATATCAGCCAGCAAATACTTGGGCATCCATGTAAGTAATGATAGGAAATGTGTGGATTGTGTCGTCTCAAAAGCGTACAAATCACTTCATTTTGTAATGAGGGTATTAGAAAGCAGTAGTTCCACAGCAAAAGAATTAGGATATTTGACCTTGGTGAGGCCAATCTTGTAATATGGCACAGTGGTTTGGGACCCACACCAAGTAGGACTCATCAATGATCTGGAGATGGTACAAAAGAAAGCTGCTAGGTTTGAGATCAACGATTTTAATCATAGAAGTAGTGTTACTCGAATGACAGAAACACTAGGGTGGGAATCTCTTCAGTATAGAAGGACGATATCCAGACTGTACGCTATGTTTAACATACCGTACATACATTTTTATTTGCAAATGTGGACGCTGTCCACAGTGACAAATTACAATAAATATGCAATAAGTAATAAAGTTGAGATACATACATCGGCAATACATCAAAAACTACAAACCTTAAACAAAGAAATCATATATACAATACTTCTACAAAAATTCATTTTTAATATAAGGATTAATCGCTAGAAAAAATATAATAACTACTGGGTGGATTGCTCAGTGGTTGCAGCAGCCGGGTAAAGTAGGAGGGATGGTTGACTAGAATTGAGTTCACCGTAAAAGACACTTCAGCCGCAGAACAACAAGAGGCATCTCTCGATCTCAACAATCGAGTTGTGATCATGTATTCACAACAAGGGATCACTCCAACCACTCGCATTCAACTTGCAAACCTGCCATAATTGATCGTATTAGTAGTATGTGCTTTGACACTCCAGATATTGCATCATCGCGAGGGGATATTGCGTAATCGCGTGCTTAACCAGCTTAATGACGTCATGGGTGCTTCGAGCGAGCACGCGCACATGTTAGCGTGGGAAGAGGTTGATCTTTTGGCTTGTTTATGCTTGTTTAATGGGTGTTGACGTCATGGGGGTTGTTTATTAGGATGCTAACCGTCATCTGACACCCGTACGAGTGTGAGCACGTGCACCAGTGCGAGCGATCACGTGTTAATGGCCAAGATGACCAGCGCGCCTTGTGGGCGTTCGCATGGAGAGGTTAGATTATATCATAGCTATTAAAGAAAAATGGAAATCCACAGCCTGCTTCCAGTCACCGACCGGGTCAGGAATGGAATGAATGAAGCCCCCATCTAGCGGCGAGGATATGAACTGTGCCGGCTGCCGAGGCCTGACGCACTATCATAGCTATTAATATTAATAGCTAATTGTCGATTGATTTGTATTTAGGTATGTAGTTGAGTTAGTGGAGAGAGTGTTGGGTGTCATAACTTTTGAGCGGGGTGTGTGTTGGCGAGGAGCACGGAGAGCCAGCTTGCCGGCTTCACATGTGGCGCACAGCTGTTATTTTTTGCTTGCACCGCGCTAAATAAGTAAGCGGTGCCGTAATGCTAGACACTGTTTAAGTGCATCATATATCACCAAAGCGTGGGAGTGAACTTGTAAGATGCTTGTAATGAATTACACGTTGTCGTCATGTTATGTCTGTTTAATTTAAATGATGTTAACATTTTTTGTGTCTTAGCTTGCTTCATGGGCTCATTCTGCTTCGAGTGTCTTATAAGACAAGCAAATGGTTTGACTGTGTGTGAAATGGATGTTGGCTTGTTTGTTTTAGATTCTTAGCGGTCATTATTCTACTCTGTAATTTTTAATGACAGAACAAGATCGGATGTCAGTTCCCAGAGCTGCACATGAAATGTTTAAAGAACTTTTTGCTGCTTTAATCTTAACTTCTTAGTATATAAGAGCAGACATGGTTAGGGAGCTATAGTTGCTCTCCATCATGAATGTGATTGAATCAGTTATTGAGTAGTTGCAGCGCATAAGAGAGCTGAAAGTAATAGCGGAGCGAGCGAGGGCGCTAAATTTCAATTATGTTGTATCAGCTACAAAAGTAGAAGGACTAATAATGGATAATCTCAGTGTACAGGAAAAATAAGTTTTTGACTTTGACGTGATGAGGATAGTGACGGACCGACGCTATAGTACAGACTTTGTTCTAAACGGAGTGAATATTAATATAATTAGTGTGATAATCGATAGAGTAAGAGAAGTCAGAGTGAGGACATAGGAAATTTTGACTCCTCCTTCAGATGGACTGAGGCGTGAAGACAATATGGACGAAGAAGGAGAAGAGGAAGAAGAAGAAGATGATGATGTTCAAATCATTTAAATGGACAGTGGGTGGAGAGAGTGTTTTTTTTAATGTATAGAATTATTTTAATATATTTATTTATTCTAATTTGTGGTTTACATTAATTATATAATACGAAATAGTGAAAAAATGGTATGAACTTCGTTCTTAAAGTGGTAAGTGGTTCTTTTTCCACCAAGCTGCTGAGAATTGAAGATGCTGTGTTGTCTGTAGAGTTGAATATGCTGACTTGTGCACGGGGTAAGTACAATCATTCTTTGTTTCTTTCTTAAGTGTGTTGGTTTTAGTGAGCTGAAAAAATATAGAGACACATTAATAATAATAATAATAATAATAATATTTTAGCGATGAATTAAGAAACAAAACTTACACTGTTGTAATTAGAATATATTATTGTTTGGAATCCAGGAGTTGTGAGTAGAATCGAACCCAAGCCAAGATACGAAAGCTCGGGTTCCTTTTCTACGTAGTACTTTGTCGAATAAGTAAATATTAGGATGTTTTGTTCGTTGTAACTCTGGTTCATAAAAGGCTCCAAATATTGCTAAAAATTTTTATCCTTTAAAAGATATGTTCGTGGATTAGTATTTTGAACTTTATAAATTGTAAATAATTCCGTAGTCCAATTAGGTTCGTAGCCCTTGGTGAAGTGTTTCTTGATTTTAGATATTCGTACAATATCGCCAATTTTATACTTTTTTTCACTTCCATTATATTGTATTGGCAAGCTGGGTTGATTGTTTCTTTTTACATCAATAGGTTTCATGCCAATGCTGCGATGCATTTTGTGATTATACGTAACTAATAACTGGGGCAAAATATTTATCCATCGATAAGAACCTCGTGTTGTGAATTCTTTCCACATCGATTCCTTGAGAGTGCGATTAAATATTTCTACAACGCTAGCTTTAATGCTGCCAATGGAATAATGCTTTAGATTTTGTTACTGAGACCATGTTTTGAATTCACTGTTATAAAATTCCATTCCTCGATCTGTGTGAAAATAATTTGGTAATCTTTCACTTTGAGAATAAACAAATTTTAAACTTTTAAAAATCTCACTTCTTTTTTTGGTTTTAATAGGAATTGTCCATGCATATTTTGAGTAAACGTCAATAATGGTTAATAAATATTTAAATCTATTATTCCATTTTGCAAGTTTTGACATGTCCACAAGATCTGCTTCATGGAGATCATCGATTCCTTTGCTAATAACATGTAGACTTTTAAACTTTTTTCTAAGTGGTGCATGAAGTTCTTTTGCAATTTCTTGTCTGATTTCGTTCATAGTTAGTTTCTAAACAAAGATTTATAACATACTGTGCATTGTTTTACAAATGTTTGAATTTTTATTCAGTATATCCTGCATTTCTTAGTTCTTTTTCAATTGCAAAGATTTCACTGTCGAGTCCTGTGTGACCTGCAGCTTACGATGCAATTAATTTCTTAAGTCTTGATACCAATTTGTTTGGTTCATTCCAATGCACAAAATCAATATTGTTTCCTCCTTCTAATTTCCAAATGGCTTGTGGTGTGATGTGTTTCTTTTGGCCATATCCAGTATGCATCGTAGTATTTGCTTCTTCATTCTCATCTGCTGTTTTTATAATTCTACCTATGTCTTCAGTAAGAAGGGGCTCAATTATATTTCTATACTTATGAGATTGCGTTCCTCTCGGAGCTCCATTGCTTGCATAATTTCCTTTGTGCACGTTTGAAACATTTAATAATTTCAAATATGAACTTAAATCACTCCTATCTATTAGAGTGGGATCTGGTACTTTCCTTTGAATCAATTCAAGTAGACCTTCTGTTATAGGAAATTTTTCACCACCAACTTTTATCCACTTTTTATCACAGTAAACTCGTTCACGTCTCAAGTATTGTTTATCATTTCTTACTGTTATACCAAATGTTCTATCCACGTTTTGTTTAATGAACGGATCAAAGTAGCGGTTATTTACTGCAATTATTTTGATGCTATCTCCATCTTCTTCGTCTGAAGTAGCAGTTGATTCTGAATCATCTTTTTTTTAGTTAACGCTGTATTAGCAATAGCTACAAGTTGATTTAATGAATTTGTTACTGGTTTAAAGTTATTCTCTCTATCTAATTCTTTACGTCTAACATCATTTTGAAGTGAAAGATATTTTTAAATCTTTTTTAAGCGAGAAAGTTTATCCTTTACTCGACTTTCAGCTTTAATCTGCGAGCTCTTCTCCATGACTAAACTAAAATTGTAGTTGTTTTACTTATTTATAGTATATTCAAAATCAATTTGAAGACGAAGATCTTTGGTTTTATGTTTTTCAGGGTCTCTAAGTCGAAACTATATTTCGTCTTGTTCTTCAACTACAATGCCATCCAGTTCAATCTCTTGACGTATATTTAAAATTGCATACACAATTGGAGATCTTGATGAAACAAAAATTGGTCTTATTATACCTTTATAGGGACGTTGGTACTGTATATTATGATGATGAAGCTTGTAAACCGGTGAATGGATTGATGGTGTGTTGGAGAATTTCAGAATAAATTTCGATAAGTTCTTTTTCTTTACTTCATCTTGTAATATACCATATTCTTCTTTGGATGCAGTAAAACTTTCGACTGGTTCTATGTTAACCATTTGCTCAATTTTTTTCTACTTCAGTTATTAACTTGTTATATTTGAGGTGGCGTGCAGATGGTGGGGACGCAGACCGAGTTATCCTGATATCGAGTCTACTCGCACATTCCGAACTAGATGGAGAACTAACTATGAATGACTACACTTTTAGAGTAAAGGTCGTAGTTTAATAAAAACTTAAACAAGATATTACGAAGGGGAAACGGGGTGCGCATAAAATGGAGTAATGAGGGATGATGGGACTGTAATAAAGGTATACATGTTAACAAAGATAAAACCATAAAAATATAAAAAACACACAGTAAAGAACTATCAAAAGGAAAAGAATCTTGAAGGAGAGAAGCCTAACACTTGCTAGATTGGAGATCGTACCGAAATGACTAAAAACATATCGAGGGGAAAAACTAATTAAAATAATGAAATAATACATTCGTCCCACCTGGTGTATTTCTCGAAATACACGGGAAGGCAGAGTTGGCATTTGCCGCTCTTCATTCTCTTATATTAATTCACTTATTTAGATTTCCTTCCCGCAAACACCAACAGCGAACTTTTATATTCTGTTTGCCCGTGCACTTGTTCATGGTTGTTTTAAGTTTGTTCCAGAAGCGCATATTTTGTGGAACCAGCCTGGCAACGCCTTGCAGCCGCCTTCTGAAGTCCTTCCATTGCCTCAAGTCCAGAAGACTTCCTCATCAACACACCAGGTTTCGTCATCATCGCCAACCAACAACTCCGTGAAGATACCGCTCCAAGAAGAATTTTATTCCCTGTATAAGAGTTTCCTTTTCTGTGTTGTGTGTTTTGTATAAACTCTTTGTTCCCTTCCCCTACCCGCTACCCTCGCCCGCCTACCTCTGACGTGTGCGGTGCCTCTCGGCTCTTCGCGCGCCGCGTTGCTCGTTCACCCATCTTCTTGTGGTCAAGCCGGCAAGGCTCAGGAGGTCTCGTCCTCTTCATCGCTCACTTGTGTGTTAGACGTCAAAGCTTACAGTTGGAGCCTAACTAAGGCTTGTCTCCTGTCCATGCGAGCCATTTTTTAAATATCTACGGTATGATGTGGATTGAAGCTAACGGTCGCCTGGATCGCCTACTCTTCAGAAATGAGCTAAGTACAACTTCAATGGTTTTCACCGCATTTTAATTGGTTTTAAACAGCTAAATGCTTTTTAATTCTTGTTTTATAGACAGTGTGAAATTGCTAAATGCAGTGCAATAACCACCTTCGAGGGATGTTTCTAGTCATGCTCTAACTATCTAAGCTGACTTTCCACTTAAAAATTTAGTGCTTCTTGCGCAAATTAACTGAGAATGAGTTCTCATACCACGGGATTCATATTAAATGAAATACTGTCTATAAAAACTTAGCTCTTTCTCCGCAGGACCTATTGTCCAATTCAACTGTTATCATAACTCCAGAACTTTCGACATCGAACTATCTTTCTACAAGTAAAATAACCTAGCATTTCTTCAAATATGGGAATACATTTTCCTCACTGAGAAATTTATGTTGCATAAACCTCTAATCAACATAATTTGTCTTCCTTCGTTGGAGATTTTCCGCTGCATTCAACTGCAACCTACAAACGCTACGACGCAATAAACTCTCTCAAACTAAAATTTAACAAGTGATTTACATACTTGCCATAACTTTTCTCCTTGTGAACTTTCTGTGCTGCAATAGTGAACTTTTCAAATACATCAATAGACTATAGTGAAATCAGTGCCCGTTAAACCACCAACCGCATCGCGTTTGTGAGAGCAATAAATATGGCCAAAACTTTTTCCTAAAGTTCCCAATTCTTCCTCCCTAAACACCTTACTAACTTAATCTAATTAAGTTCTAAATTTAAGTCAATTGATGTACCTAGCTATTAATCAATGAGGCCTCACTTGCCAAAAAGTGCCCTCCCAATTTAGTTTCGCAATTCACGAATTAACTTCTGCATAATCAGTGGCTAGTCCACATTCTAATTCTTTTCCCTTCTAAATGGGGGAATTCCTTTTTTTTTCTACGCATAATTGAGTAAACTAATTTTTCTCTTCAGGTTTCACAAGTGAGGCCTCATTGATTAATAGCTAGGTACATCAATTGACTTAAATTTAGAACTTAATTAGATTAAGTTAGTTAGGTGTCCTATTTGCATTTAACACGGGCGTAATTACTGTATAAACATAAGAAGTTATAGAAACTTATTCTTAATTTCTCTTTCTTTTGTTATAATTTCGAATTTGTTATTTGTTCTTACTTTCAAGATTTCCATATAGGAATTCTTAAAGTACCTACATTGTACCTTATTTATTGTTAAAGCTTTAATTGCATTAATTGTCGTTAAACTTCGAATTTGTTAATCTTAGCAACATTTTAAAATCTTATGCAGATTTTAGTGCTTATAAGAGGTTCCAAACCTAAAAATTTTTAACTGCCGAGTCCAAACTTCAACATTCTAGAGGTCTGAGACTTCAAAGGTTATAACCTAAATTGTACCTTTTATATTTGTCAAAATTATTATATCTCCACGCATTGTTAAATAAATCAGATTATATTTTTTCGTTTTATCCTTACCTTAGAATAACGATTAGGCAGGACCATATTTTCCCTGACTCTTCCCATCGGTTTATGCTCGCTTTAAGAAAATCACATACTCCAATAACAAAAGTTTTGCTTCTTGTTGCATTTGAACGAAAACTTCTAGTATCATCTTTTTCAAAGCAACTTTTAGCTGCTATAGCTAATTCTAACGAGCCCTTAAGGCAAGTATAGCTAGCTCCGCAAGCTTCCTGCTTGTTGAGATTTTCTCTCTAACTTAGGGTTTGTTCTCAAAATTTAAATTTTTCTTCTGGTCTAAACTTTTAGTCGGCACTTTGCTGGGTAAAAGCTTAGCTATTCTTAAATGCAACTATTGTTTTTCTTACCTAAATTCTCCAAGAAAACAACAAAATTATCCCCAAAAGCATAACATCTTCATCTCTACCCTTTCTGGGAATACTCGGTCATTCTCGGGAAACCCTACAGTTCCAAGAACTAAAATCATCACGGCAAATTCAAATTATTTGCGACTTTCAAAACATTCTTTTAAACTTAACTCCTTTTGAAAGGATATACTGTAAATCTGTCATGCTTTGTCTTGCCAGACTACCACCCTTCCCCATAGTATCCTAATTTAGGCTGGGAAGGGAAAGTACGATCGCCGCTTGTTTGCAAATAGCCCAAGCTCCAGCCGCATTTCCCGTTAGCTGTGTCCAAGTCCATACCCACTTAAGGTATCCCGCAGGCTCGCGCAGTGAAAATGGTGATTAAACGTTTACTTTAGTTTAAGTTTATGAGTTATATTGGACTCCCGTCCCATCTATCCATAATTTTTCTCCATTCCCAAACCCGCTTCCTTTTTTCAACTTCCCTCGGGTAGAGTTTCCCCAGCTAAACCTACCGCCACCACAGGCTGATTACCGAAAGTAATCAGAAGAAATATTCTAAAATGTTTATGAAGCCGTACAACCCTTGAACAAACCGTCCTTTAAAATAAACCAAAGTATGTCACACAAAACACGACCACCTCAGAGAAACAACGACCATACGTCAAATCATTCCACTACGTACAACTTCATTCACCTTCATAACACGGCCAATGAACAAAATAATAAAGACTCGTCAGACATACACAACCCTAACGACAGGAACAACCCAAAACTTGACTAGAAGATAAACGAACAACCCCCCCCTCCACTAAACAACAACTGACTTCATATACTTTCTGAATACAACTTCTTTTCGGACGATGGTATGAGATTCGGTTATCTTACTAGAAGTAAAATGAGCATCTATCACAGTCCCGGGCACATGCAACAAATACACACATCACCACCCGAAAGAATAACCGATATACCTCATTTAATAACTAGTGAGATCGCACGTTGTTTCTGACTGGATAAAACAAAGCAAGAAAACAATTATAACGATCCCATATCCAATTCAGAACCCCAATTAACAATAACGTTTTCCCACCCACAAAATAATAACGAAAGTTTATAAAGAAAAAACCAGGAGGATGTCGACGCCCTAACTCACTTACCCAACACAACTTAACACATAAACACTAACACTAAATAATCATCATATTCGTCTTTCATTGTCATACTTCATCTCATTAAAGAAAATAAGCAAATGCCCAAAGTCACATCGCATCCCCCTTGTAACCGTACACTCCGGGGTCATGGTTGATTACACTCAATGAGGGATACTTTTAACAAACAAAAAACATATTTCTCCATTTATTGTTACTTTGTCTACATTCCCTCTTCTTTCCATTATCCGTACAATAATAATTTTCACTTATAAGCATCTTTCTACTTCTTCATCCAACCAGCTCCTTGCCAATATCATTTGGAACTTTTCTCTTACCAGAATCAGACCTAACACACTAAGCCTAACCAATCCTCTTACTCTAATTCTAACTTCTCAAGCACACACAATAATCTCCATAGCTACTCTCTAAGATATTCACTACTTATCAGACCTATCAGTATGGACTCCTAACAAGAAGTCAAAGATATATATAAAAACAAAACAGCATCAAAAATAAAAAGAACATATAAATGAAACTTCATTGGCAAGGCCACCTGCCATGCCACACAGAGATGCAAACAGCACTCTCAAAAAGCGCTATTTTCTTAACCTAAAAGAGCTGAGCATTATAATCAGAATGGTTATAATCGCCCCCTATGTGAATCTCACGTGAGAAGCACGTGAGGATCACATACATTAAAAATACATACATAAAACATAACATACATCAAGCATACACTAAAAACACACAGAGTACAACAAATTATAGATTATCAACATCACATAACGTTGTATTACTCTCCTCAGATGAAGAAACCAAAACTATATCATCTAGTTCGTCAAACACTCCTCCTCCATCAGAAAATCGGACAGCATCATAATCAGAAGGAACGGCAGAATCGTTATCATCTTCGTTCTCCCCTTTCTCCTCCTGCCTCCACGCCTGCTTCGTCGTCTTCGACGATGCCTACTGCCTCCCCGTCTCCTGTATTCCAACCCTCTCTTTTTCTTCTTCCTTAGGTCCGTTTCCTCTGATTCAGTATCATCATATTTTCCTTTCTTTTTCTTCTTTTGGTCTGTCTCCTCTGATTTAATATCATATTTTCCTTCCTCCTCCTTCTTCTTCTTCTTATTCTTCCTTTCGTCTGATCCTTCACTCTCTTATCTTCCTTTACCTGACATCTCATCTTCTTCCTACTCCTTCTCTTTGCTTTTCAACTCATTCTTTCATCAATCATCCTGGTCCTCTTTGTCTTCATTCTCAACCACTTCTCTCTGCTTCCTTTCCACATTTTCAACCCCTTCCTCGTCTGTCTTGTCTTACTCAACAGTTCCTTTCTCTTCTTCCACTTTGTTTTCCACTGTTTCTTATTCACCTTATCATCTTCTAGTATGTTGTCTTCTTCATGATTCACTCCTGCACTTTCATCCTCAACTTAAGCCTCTTTTTCTTGGTTGCTACTGTCTTCATTACCAACCTCATCTGATTCTCCTTTCTTTTCTTCAATTTCTCCCATATCTTTGCTTTCTCACGCTCTTCTGTTCCACCTTCTCCCTTATCCATTTCTCCTTTCTCTTCTCCTTCCTTTCACCTCCTTCCCCTCCTTCAGTTTTGTTCTCCTCCATTTGACATCCTCCTTCCTCTTGTTCTCTCTCTTGTCCATTTTCTTCCTTACGCCTCCTACCATCACGTACTTCACACATCTCCTCGATATCTTGACCATCTTTCATTCCTTCTTCCTTTCCATTACTCTCTTCTACACGCCCCCCAGCATCACGTACTCCACACATCTCTTCCTCAAGATCTTGTTCATCTTTCACTTCTTCTTCCTCTTCATTACCATCTTCTACACGCCCCCCAGCATCACATACTATCTCACTCAACTTCTCTCCTACAATGCATATGATCTCCACTCTGTGCTCTTGCAACATCCCTTTCTCCTCCTGCTCCTTCTTCTCTTTCTCCTTCTCTTCCACCTTATCCTGCTCCTTCTTCTCTTTCTCCTCCTCCACAGCCACACTCAAAGACACTTTCCAAGATTCTATTTCCTCTTTCACACCTATTTTCTCACTTAACTTTTTCAAAGACTCATCCTGCTTCTTCATAGATTATTTCATAGACGTAAGCATTTGGAACAAACTCTCTCTGCTATTATGCATAATAAGGCCGTATGCTTCCTTTTTCCTGCACTGTAGTCACTTTGTTAAAGTTTGCTTTTCTTTCTTCTTTTCCTTATTCGTGTCCGTATTCCTGTTTCGATCCCCACGTTGGGCGCCATAATTGTAACCGTACATTCCGGGGTCATGGTTGATTACACTCAATGAGGGATACTTTTAACAAAAAAAAACACCTTTCTCCATTTATTGTTACTTTGTCTACATTCCCTCTTCTTTCCATTATCCGCACAATAATCATTTTCACTTAGAAGCATCTTTCTACTTCTTTATCCAACCAGCTCCTTGCCAATATCATTTGGAACTTTTCTCTTACCAGAATCAGACCTAACACACTAAACCTAATCAATCTTCTTACTCTAATTCCAACTTCTCAAGCACACACAATAATCTCCATAGCTACTCTCTAAGATATTCACTACTTATCAGACCTATCAGTATGGACTCCTAACAAGAAGTCAAAGATATATATAAAAACAAAACAGCATCAAAAATAAAAAGAACATATAAAAGAAACTTCATTGGCAAGGTCACCTGCCATGCCACACAGAGATGCAAACAGCACTCTCAGAAAGCGCTATTTTCTTAACCTAAAAGAGCTGAGCTTTAAAATCAGAATGGTTATACCCTAATAATTTAATTATTCAGCTAAACTGCGATGACATACGCTGAGTAAATAATACATAATACCAATTACAACAAGAAAAACAAAACAACGAGAATCCCTTAAACATTAACCCCATTTAAAAAAACAACGTGATCCCTCATCATAGTACGTCAATATAAAAGCTGGAGGAACATGAACCAACAAGACGATATAACCTGAAACAGTAACGATCTCCAATCTAGCTTTAATGCCGAAAGATCTCGGGGTATGCTAACACTGAAATTGGGGAATATGTATTTAGTAACACATTTCTTCTTCTTAAATCCATGTCTGGATGATACTTTAAAAATGTACCACTTATCTTTGCCTCGAGACGTTCACAGAAGATCACAAGCTGCCTGCTACAAATACATCATCATCAATTAAATAACGGCTTCTTCTTAGATAATAGCCTTTAGTAACCAACAGCAACACGACGGCAAAACACATACAATACATTCCGTTTTCAGCGTCTCTCATAATGACTTCTGATCTCTTTTTCTCTCCTCGGTAATAATATTAGAAGATCCATTCTTGGGACATACTGCGTTCCATAAGTTCCGATCTGATTCTCCTTGCGAGGTGCGTTTCAATAGTGCAAAACATGATGTTAGGTTAAAGTTTTTGACGATAGATGGCAGTCTTTACAATATTGCGTACCTTCGTGATCCGTCTATAAAATAGTAACGGATCAATATTCATCTTTGGATGCACCAGCGTAACTTTCAAGTTCTTCGTTTTTAACAATATTTAGATTGTTAACAACACCCTCAATACGAGTTTGTAAATTGCTTAAAATTTATTTTAGTTGATTAACTTCAGTTCGTGAAGCAGCATAGTGTTCTACAAACCGTTTATTTTTCACATCTTGGTCGTTAACAGGAAACTCAACATTTATTTGCTTTTGATTCTATAGATTATTTACAGTCTCTTGCAATTGTTCAAATTCACGCCGTGAAGTGGCATATTGTTCAACAAACGTCTTATTTGCAACATCGTTATCGTATATGGGATTGTTTACGTGCGTAATTCGTCTACTCACCATATTTAAAGTACAACCATCGTCTACGTTTAAAAAGTTTTGTTTATTAAATTTATAGATTAAGTCTTCTAAATCATTTCGAGAAACAGCAAAGTTTTCTAAATAATATTTGTTTATTGCATCTAATGAATCGATTGGTTGAGATACGTTTGTTATTCTTCTATTTAACATATCTACAGTTTCATCATCTTTGTTTATATTCAAAAGATATTTTTAAATTTCATCTTGTTTTTTGTTAAATGAGTCTTAAGAAAAGAATACGATACCGCATCTTGATTTTGATTTGGATCTTTAACGTTTCTTATTCCTTTGTTACCCAAGTCGAGACTATCATCATCAAACGGAAAGTGATCTGAAAATTCGCGCACTAATCCATGGATAAATTCTACTCGTTGTAACACATCGGTTAATCGGTTCTCTAGATATTTTTTATATTCGATGTATGTTGCTGCATTGCAATAAGGTTTACTGCATCATTTCCAGATGATGGTAAAGCTAAGCCCACGAGACTTTTGTTTTGGAAGTCAAGTTCTTGTTTCTCTATTTTACAAATTGAAAAAATTAAACCTATAAGGTCATTAATGTTTTGTTGTATGTCTTCTATAGACTCAATTTTATTTAGCTCAATCAATAACCTCAGTACATAACCTTTGTTTCAAGCAGCCTCAAAATGTATTGGCGTTCCAACATTTTTTTAACCGTTTGCCGTTAATACTTAGATGTTCGTCGCTTGTTGTTGTTACTTGATTTCCATATTGCACTAGCATAACATCAACATACGATTTAGTTGCAATATAATGTCGTGAAAACGGTCGTCCGATAGACACATTATTGGTTTTGTTAAACGATGCCATAATTAAGTTGTTAATCGCACAAAATGTATAACGCGAATGAGCATTTAGCTCTTTGAAGTCATATTTATAACTGAAAATAAACATCAAATCCATCGCGATATCGACCATTTTGTAAATCGCTATCTTTAACGATAACCAAAAAGCCAAACTTAAGAGTTTTGCCAACAATAAGAACAAATATCAAAGAACTGATCATAGCTCATAGCCGTATTTGCTTGACCGTTATATACATGCCGGAAGTTTGTTCCGTCTTCCTTAAACAGAATTAAAAAATTAGCGTTACCTCTAATTAGATGTTTAGGTATACAAGAATATGTTTGACAAAGATAAAACACGTCGACATCGTGATGACGACCTCTACTGAAATAATCTTTCATGTGTTGTTGTTTATTGCGGGCTACATCATCAAAACAAATATAGAGTTTTTTCTAGCCATTTCTGGAGGCATAACTTCATCATTATCAGAAAAAAATCACTTTTTATTTCTTTTATAGATTCCAAAAACTTTTTAATTCAATATATTTACTTTGAGAAAGTGATTTAGAATAAATATAAACGTTTTCAAAACGAAATCCATTTTTGTGACATAGTAAATTTATCATTACTTTTTTTTACCACAGTTAGATGGACCGCATATGATACACCGAATAGTTTTCGGTAGTAAAACACTATGCTCTCATTTTTCACCTTTACTCTGGTTTTCACCATTAGTAAATGAAATTACTGGTAGAGTGTTTGACTGCTTAACAAACTTAAGCATGTCTACGTTTACGTCTGAGAATGCACACTGCACAAAAAATCACGTCACATCAACATTATATTGTCTCCACACGTATCATAATCAGTATTATATGGAATAGTAGGATTTTCAAGATTTAAATCAATGTTGTCGACGTAAAACCTATTTAAATATGGACAATATGGTGCCCATTTTTATGATCATTTAAAGGAATATCGTTTCTTTCCAATTTTCAATTTCAATCTTACATATAACCTTTTCATCATGATCAGTATAACAAAGTCCTGCTGATGCTAAACAAAATTCGTTTGGAAAGGCAACAGGCCAATTTTGAAAAGTTTTAAGTCTTTCATATTCAGATTTTAATTCCATGCTAGGAGAAATATCGTTAAGTAAGGGCAAGAAGGACCCCATTGCTTATGTTCTTCAAACGGACCATCATCTTCTTCCCAATAACTAAGTTCCAGATTACAGAAAGCACACCTGACCACATCCTTATATCCATAATAGTAAAATCCTGCAGCTGCTACCCATGCAGTGTTCGTAAAACTGTCTGAAGACCAGTTCTTAAATGTTTTTAGCCGATCTCTTTCAGATTTTAAATTTATTTCTTTTTGACTCAATATCATTTGCATTAACTGTTTTTTGCAATACTTTACACAATTAAAATACTTCATGCTGCTGCTTTACTTCACAAAAGATGTTCACCACACGAAGCTAAATGTGAACTGATACGAATCAACAAAACACACTGACTAATATGCACGTTTTGCGTGTGTTGGGTTGGCCGAGCGGTCTAAGGCGTTAGACTTAAGATCTAATTTTCAGAAATTGAAAGCGAGGGTTCAAATCCCTCACCTGACAATATTATTTTATTTACATTTGGAGTGAGGAGGTATTTGATCATTAAAAAAACCTTTAATATGAAGTGGTACAAAGACCTTTTCTACTTTATTCATTTAGAATTACAATTATTACAATTTTATTTCTCGTGTATGAGTGTTGAAGTAATCTCATTCTTTTAGTTGTCTAGATGAATGTGTTGAGATGATCTTGTTCTTTTAGTTATCCAGATGTTTATTTCCTGTAGACAAAAATACACTGTGTTAAAAAGCAAACAAAATACCTGTATCGGTATCAATGACACTAGTAGATTTAATTCATTACCTTTTATGGCTAGTGAATGCAATTATCACATTTTCAGCGAAGATGAAACAGTTGAAATTTTATTTTTAGACGATCTGGTAGATGGTCCCACTCCAGACGAATTCGTTGTGGCTCATATATAGTCAGTACGTTTATAGGAAAGTAGTTCCAATCAAACTTATTAAAACCTTGAAGTCCATTGTTTCGAAACTTGTTTATTATCGAACACACGATTTTCATGATGCCATCAGAAGAATTTAACCAATGTTGAACAGCATTAACATTAAATTTAGCGCTACTATTGCTTCCCATTGCAAGAGATGGTAAATGTTTTGGACAATCTGTAAGTAAACGATGGCTATGCTTCAACATTAGATCTGACATTCCATCAATCGTACTAAGATCGATTAATGAGCAGGGGGAAAGTGTTTTAGTGCAAACAAAGAAAATTCGTATGGCAAATTATATACAACTAAATATTCATGTTTATTTTTAATAGAGTCAAAAAAAGAAGAAAGAGTTTTTTCACAATACGCTGCAAGCCATGTTAACACAGGACTGAATGAAGGTATATTGCTGTTATTTAACATACAGTAAGCAAGTTCCAAACTGCCGTTTGGTAGCTTGCGAATGTCTGCAACTATTGGCTGCTTGTTATTCCACGTGCCGGCATCAGTAGAAGGAGAGTTTGTTGTTATAAATTCCATGTTTGCAACTAAAGTGAGAATACTTGTTTACTTGCTTGCTTATAACTTAGCAAATAATGGTTTAGATAATTACGTCATTAGTTAATGGTCCGTAAGATATTTGACGATCGTGAATAATGACACAATAAATAGTTGTATCTTCAGGTATATTCTCACTTGTCTCGATTTCAATTTGCACATCAACAGAAGATGTCTTCACTGCTTCCATTTGCTCGAGACAATTAATTACAATAATCGGACAGTCAGACTTAAATTCATCTCGTGAAACTAGAGTCTCTGAACGAAAATCGTCGATCTGATAATATACATTACGAAATTTAACACACATGTCTTACAATTCGCTGTAGTCATTTATAGCAATTTCAGAAGTTGGCATTTCATGTGGATAAAAAATTGAATTAAAAAAAACTCTTATAGATTTAATGTTACAATTGTCAAAATAGGAAGAGCACTTATTTAGTATATTTCTTTTAGTTTGAAAACCTAATGAAAATTGACGTGGTTTTTCAATTTCAAAAGTTGTCATTACACTCCAAATATATTTAGTTGTTCTAGGAAGAGAAGGCAAGACATGAGCATCCCATGATCGAAAACCAACCTGTATGGGAATATTTTTCTGCATTAGTTTTAATCTTTTAATTTGTTCTTCGTCCGATGATAATAATAAAACAGGAATTTTTAGATAAACTTTAAATAACTTGACCTTAGAAAGATCATTTTCGGCTGCCGATTGTAACGCACGTGTGTCACTTGAAGATCGAAGAAGTATTAGCTCATGCTTGCAGTTTAAAATCGGCTTTCTATAATCCTCCGCTAAACCTAAGGATGTATTACATGATAACGTTTTGTGGTACTATCAAGAATATTTGCTTGACTTGCTGGTGTTGTGAAAGAGGGAAAATAACCAGCATTTTGTAAAGCTGTATATTCGTTTTTTGAATATGATGCATAGGTTTTTATAGAACTTGTTATATCTACATGGCGTGTACGATCAATTTCTTTACCATTTAACTTAAAGCGAATTTCGCTAAAAAGATTAGCCCCAATTTGGTCAGTATGTACTGTAGTAGAAGCAGCTGGATTTATGTTAGAAGTAATAATTTGTCCTAAGTGAAGAACACCTTCTGAAAATAAAACTATGTTTTCTTCATTTTGAATTGGTATTCGAATTTCATGGTTATTTTCGAATTTATTAGCTGAATAAGGTTGATAAACTCTTTCTTCTCGTCGCACAACACTGTTGTCAACCTCTATTTTATCCGTTATGTTAAACATGTTAACAGCTTCAAATACAGATAGAAACTAAATAAGATTAACAATTGCATATATATTTATATTGAAATTAAAGTACGCGTTAGCCTAAAGACTGTAAGAAATGTTTGTTGTTACTCGATAACTGTTTCTTAGATTTTAAGGTGCGATGTTGTTGTGTTTTTTTTAGAAAATTTAGCTGATTGATTTATATTTCTTTTTCGAATCAGAGTTGATTTCTTTTTTTTTCAAACTTTGAGTATTATACAGTATAACCATATTTGTGAATGTTTTCTAGTAAGCTTACTAAAGTAGAATGAAAATATAACAGTATTTCATTACATTATATAGCAAGATATCGTGCTGGACGAATACCGGTAATTAATTCTACAGTTAAATCTTCATCTTGCAAATCAATGAGCTGTTGAAGTTGATCTTCAAGTTGCACAGATACATGTTGAATAACCTTGCTGTCCATAGGCAAAAAATTAATTGCTGTTGGTTGTACAACGATCGGATAACCAGCAGGAACAAGAGCTTTAAAATTATATAAAGAGTGTGTTGGTTTATGATTCAAAAAAAACTCGTGCCAAGCACAAGGTTGCAACATACTCGAATACTATTAACAGCGTTAATTTTAATCATATATTCAGAATAATAAGTTTTGTTTGCATCGAACTTTCTATGACAAAATCCTAACAAATCTGCAATAGAATCTGCAACATCAAAATCTATAGCAACTTTGGAATGTAGTTTACAATGATAGAAGACTTTATCATAATTAATATATATATTTGAAGGAAATTTGTCTTTTCCACTTAATAAATGTGGTAGTAATAATTCATTAATCTTTCCACTTAATTTTTGAAACGTATAGCTACCATCAGGTATTATTAAAATCGTTGTATCCACATCGTTCATCTTTATAGCTAAAACGTTATTATTTTCGTTAATTATGACTTCATTTTCGATTCTATTTCGATCAATCTCCATTTCTTTTTCCTCTTTAGGGTAAAGTTTCTTTTCAATACCTAAAGCCTCTGCTACACTGAAATCAATATTAAACGGAGAAGACAAAACAAGATGGTTGCGTCGTTGCGTCCTTTTCCGTCTATATCCTCTTCCAAATAAATATTTGTTTTTTCTAAATGTTTTGGCATAAGTCGCGACAATGAGTGATAACTAAGTAAATCTTCAAATGTTGAGGCTAGAGCTTCAAATTCATAAATACTTGGTGGTACCATTAAATCAATTTTTAAAAAATTACTTAAATGAACGCGAAATGTAATATTTCTGTCGGTAACATTTCAAATAGAATTAGATGTATACAATCCTGAAAGTCCTATTACAAAAAAACGGGGCTCCTACAAGATAAATTGGGTTCTCCAATGTAACATCAATCTTCGAGCCTTTACCTTCAAGAGTTATCCGTCTTTCGAAAGCCATCCTAGCAATGTTTAAGGACTGCCTGTGTTTCCATTATTTATACAACACAAGAAGACTAAACATAAATGTCCACAAATTGATGAAGTAATTGATTGATATGAATGAAAATTATATTGCAGATGGCAATTTTCAAGATATGTTAAAATTTCTAATGGTGGTCTTAAATTATCAATACTATCAAAATAATGCACGTATTTACCTCGTTTACTGAAAGCCACCCAATGTGAACCAGATTTAACCATCGGTTCTAGGTTAACAATAGAGTTTTCATTTTTTCGAGGATATCTTGGTAACGTATCTCGCATAAAGACTCCTCTACAATTTGGAATTTTCAATTGATGTGCGTATTTAGCTAAATCAAAATTACTTAATGCTTTATTTGGTATTTGGTTAATTATCTTTTGTATGCAGGAGGATTTAAATAAATGCCTTGACCTACATTTCCTCGCATTGCTTCTATCATTCGATTGTGTCTTTTCATTTCTTTTAATTCTTCTTGAGCAGCTTTTGCTTTGTATATAGCAGACGCTACCCCGGTCGCTCCGCCCGCTAGACTCCCAAGCCCGACAAGGCTGCAAATATCGGAAGTAGGGGTAAAATACCACCTTGCTATTTCGATGTTCTTTTTTTAATCTTTTCTTGTTGCTGTTTTTATTTCATTTTCGTTTACCTTCTCCAATCTTAGACTTAGCTTTCATTATACCACTGACTGTTAGTGCAGCCGCTCTCTCTCCTAATGATGCGTCACGAGATTTTACACGAGACCAAGCTTTTGAAGCTAAAATTTCATCAGCCTCTCTTCTTTTGTTCGAATCTTAATCATTTGCGTAAGCAATGTCGTGCTCTTTACACGCTTTATCAAATATATTTATTCCTGAATCACCACGGCTCAGTCGTTTTTCTAATTTTGTTCCTGGTCCACAATATTCATATCCCGGGATGTGTAATTCCACGGTAAATTATCAATAGTTTTATTAAGTACACGACTAATTAATGAACCACTTCCTGATCGTTTATATTGAGTGGCAGAGTTGCTCCTTTTACAAAGCACCATTACTAAATGGTAAGAAATATAAAGTAATTATATATATTCAGGAAAATGGGAATGGGGGGGGGGGAGGAATTGTAAATAATACACAAAATTCGGGTTATTATATATTCTTTTTTCGTAAGCAAATTAACTCACAAAAATTAGTATTAATATCAGAATAAAAGTGTGTGTGTGGAAGAAATAAAGTAAGTAAGAGAGATGAAGTGCTTTAATCAATTCCGTTTACCGTTATGTGTCTATTATCATCGTTTGATGAAATTGCTAACTTATTTTGCCGAACAGTAAATACAGAATGAGATTTTGAAATTATACGAACTTGAACTTTGTTGGCTTGATCTCTGTTATAAAGACACTTTCGATAATTATCAACATTCATAGTTTTACTCACACTCTTCTTAATGCCTTTAGCCTTACACAAGCTATTAATTTCATCACATAATTTTATTGCATACATTTTGGGTCTTAACCCCACAAAATCTTCAACAATCCTTCCAGCATGTTCATCTTTCATTAAACCAATGTCACCTTTATTTTGTCTCACAATGCCAAAAGGATTGTTTGTTTCATAGTTTTCAATATCAAACAAATTTGAATGCTGTTTTATGAACTCATAAATATCATAATAGAATATATACATAAAACTATCGGTGTCTGTGTATAACAACCTTACATTTGATTCAGGATTTGCTAAAATAACATGGTAATGAAAGTCATTCATTTTACATTTAGACAAATCTAATATAGATGCACCAACAAATACTGGTTGATTGTGAAAAATCTTTAGTCTGCTCATCTCAATGGCCATACATTGTTCATCGAATATAATTCTATGTTTAAAATTAGCCTTAGCTATTAAAGACCTAGCACCATAGGGTCCATGCCATTTGGTAACCCATTTGATGTCCCTTAACATCCTCACATTCAACAGTGAACGACCAAAAATTGCATTATTCATCAATTTATATTAAAAAAAAAAACATTTTTTGCCTGTTTGCGTTTCTCTGTGTTTGGTTGGTTGGTTGTTTCCTTAGTTTAGGGGCTGTGACAACGCGGTCATGTAGCCCCGTGTACTTTGGGTGTGTGTAGAATCTGTCTGATAACCGGTGTTAATTGTGATGACTGTATTGGTGTGTGTGTATCTGTTTTTTAAATTCAAGTAAGGACTGCAACTTTGAATTTTCAAATAGTTCCTACTTTTGCCGCCAAACGCCACCGTCAACGACTACTAGGCCTAGTTCAGAACTAGCTACTAGACGCCACCGCAGTCGACTCTTGGCAACGAACGTAGCAACCTAAGAGCGTTGTTTACATTCTTAACCTATACAATTTAGTTTCACACAGGTGTAATTAGTGGAAAGATCTTTAACATGCCATAAATCTATGACATGGGACCGCCGGCTTTACTTCCCCTCCGAAGGAAGGCATACTGAGGGATTTTTAACGCTCTTAAAAAATCCGACGGCTTCGGCCGGGTTTGAACCCGCTATCTTGGGCATAGAAGCTCAGCATGCTACCAACTACGCCACCGAAGCCGCCTTTCTCTGTGTTTACATCAATATATGGTTTTAGCCATTGACTCTGATTGAATTCAATTATTCTGTGAATACGTTCTAATTTCATTCCTAGATGAATACATTGCTTTAACATTCTATAATGCAAACATACCGTTCTTTATTATATAGGGTAGCCATTAGCTTTGTCAACTTTTCCGGACATAGAGGGTAATCTGAATGTTTGTCATGTAACTCTTGAGGATAACTCAAATCTACTTCCAAAATATATCCAATTTCTGAAGTATCATCAATATTTAAAACATCAAACCCATCAATATTTGCAGACCATTTAAGGCCACCCGTTGGAAGATATTCCATCATAGCATATCCATATAAATTATTAACAACAAAGTACAATATGTCGGACTCTTGTTTGTTCTCATAATACGTTTTCATATACTTATTATTAGCAATCGCATGTCGTGTTATACACTGAACATTACCTCCTCGAATAGATCGTTCAAAAAGTGTAACATATCAATATCTTGAAGCAATTCAAGTTGAACATTCGTAATCCTTTTCATTGCACACCAAGACATAGATGGAGCAGTGTAAAAATGAGCTGAATAAATGCCATAAGTTCCCATGCCATTCGATCTAAAATTTTCAAAGATATCCGCCAAAAGAAATGTGTCAACTTTTAAATACAAATCGGCGTGTTCTCCTAATGTTTGACAGGAAAAAGTTCCCCACACCAATTGAGCAAACTCATACTCCTCGTTCGATATTGTTTGATTATAAAGACTGCTATAAAACTTGGATATTTCAGGTAATTTAGTTTCGTTATGTGCATCCATACTTGTAACGTAGCCTATTCATATGGAAACACGCCTTTTCTCACAGTAAGTCGAAACTGTGCATCATCATTAAAATAACGTCTAGTTATTTGCTTTGAATCTTCACTTAACGAAGATGAACATTGATCTAGTGAACAGGACAAGAAATTGTATGTATCGATAAATCTTAACTGAATGAATCCATTCTTAACCCGTATATACTTTGTAAATCCTTTATAACGTTTCATATTCATTGCTAAGAAACTTATATGACCAGGATTATGCAACACCTCTGCATCTTGTTTCTCACAAATTTCTTTAATTATAAAATGTCCATCATAGGCCGTTAGATTATGAAATGCTATAGGCAGGACCTTTGTTACTTTGTAATTTAAATTACGACGATTATGTGCGCTTCCTCTAAGTTTTCCAGTTATGTGACAATGATCACGTACTTTTCTTTCATTATCTGCAATCGGTTTCTCGCAAATGTGACAAATTTTACTTAACAAAAATAATCTTTCTTCATTTTCTCTCATCTTTAACATTGGTTTAGCTGATAAAAATATATGTTTGCAGTTTATCCACAATACTATAAACTTCCTTTACAAACAATTCTATGCAATTATTTCCCCTAAAGAGTTTAAAACTGCACAATTCACTATCAAAATTACAATGAACGTATACAGAATTACTATAAGGAATATGTTAGTGTTAAAGTAGAGTTAGGAATGTCACTATTTGGAAAACAAGAGGAAATAGGAGACAAAATGCATTCAGTGTCTGCATATATTATAAATGGAACTGTATCTTTAAATTTAAATTCTGTAAAATTAACAAATCTTTGTTCATCAGTTGGCATTATGCTTTTTGCTACAGGAAACTGTTTACAGTCCGTAAAGTGAACATTTAACTCATCCTCAAGAAAATAATATGACAAACAACGTCTCCATATATAAATCCGTCTATGAATGCTAGTGACGCTTGAACGCACAAGGCGAGCGAGATTTCTAATTAAACAAAAGTGATAACTTTCACTGTTTCCAATATGCAACATCAATAAGTCCACACTCCTTTCATATACTTTATCTGATACATACAAAGGTACCGGTACAATAGTAAATGTTTTTTTGGCTTCGTTTGTTCCCATACATACCCATTTGTTTTCATCATATTGTGCTCCATACACATTTACAAAAATATTGTTTTGATTTTCAAACTTATTTAAATATTTCATTTGAATTGGAATTTCATCTAAATTAAAAAATCTCTGTAATTAGGATATGAAGAAAGATGATTCATGTTTCGAGTTTTTTGGATACAAACCAGCAACCACACTCCACGCAAAACAAGCTTCCTTTGTATCATACAAATTTAGCACAGCGTTTTTATTGATTATTACGGTACGTCGGGCAATCTACTATTATTGGACATTCCTACTTGAAATCCAACATATTTATTTATATTAATTCTCAAACTATGATTTTTTTCTAAAGCCCACCCAGAACCGTTTGCTTCAAATTCGCTCATGTTTGTCAATTTACCTTCAATGATATGATTATTATAAAATTCATTTAAATCAGCAGGCTATACTCCAAAACTACTTTATTTTTGACAGCAAAATATTTTGTTTCTGATATGTCACGAAGCACATATTGTGCACACAAAATGAATTCACCTTTAAAGCGTGTACAGTTAGCGCTTTCTTAACATACTTTGTAAACCAAATATTATCATTTGCTAAAAATTCGCGAGGATCGAAAAACTCATTCTTAACATTTGAAACTGCAAGTGTGCACGCTCTAGAATTGAATGCCGTTTCAATTAACTCACAGCTTAAGAAAGACTCATCCTTTATTTGAATTGCAATTTCTTCAAATTTCTCAGCTTGTTGCAATATGTGGTCACTAATAACTCGCCAACATTCTCAATCAAGTCGGTTTGATTGTTTTCCCCGATTTGGTATGATATTGAAATAGCACCGTTTAGTTCACTTCTAAAATTAGAAACATTTTCAAATGCATTGTCTAATTGGTTTCTTATATTTTCACTATTATTATGTATTACAATATCAACTTTTCTACGTTTGCTAGGAGGTGTCGCCATTGTTGTTGTCTAAGCAATTGTCCAATTTGCACTATTGTTAATACACCACCAGCAGTTGCTGTACATCGGCTCACCATAAACCTATAATCTTTTGAAGTATATTCAAGCCATTGAGATAAATTACTGCCTGTAATCTCCAGTGAACAATTAACTGCTTCAAAAGGAAATTCGTCCTGAAGTTTATCAAGCAATTTGTTTCTATACTCATTCAATTTTGTTACCGGTACATCAAAACAAGTCGCAGATAATTCAATTTTGTAAACCTCATCAAATGTATTGTATCAGAAGAAACAAACCATCTCAAACGGGCACTTGTCACTTTTTCTTTCAAAGTTGGGTACACTCCAGCTTCTTCCCTATTTTTTTTTTCATTTCTTACCCTATCCCTCCTAGTTTTTTGGACCATTGTTCGTATAAACTTCATTTCTGCAGCTTGTAGTTTGCTGTCTATCTGTCTGGTTGTTGTGCAGGTTTCTAGAACATATGTTATTATGGGGGTAAATTATGATTGAAAGAGCGTCTGTTTTGATCTCAAGGGGACTTGTTCGTTCCAGAGTAGGTTCCGAACTAAATGGTAGAACTGGGTTGCTTTTTGGGATTGGCTATTGATCTCATGCTGTATCCTGTTATTGCTTGAAATAATGCACCCAAGATAGTTAAACTGGTCTACTGTTTCAAGCTGTGTACGTTCAAGCCTTATTTCTCCTTTCTTGTTCTGTCTGTTGACTGACATCGCTACCGTTTTTGATTTGTTTATTGTTAATCCGTGTGCTCTTAGACAGTTATTCCAGGTGGCCAACCTCTCCTGTACTTCTTTCTCTGTATTACCCCAAATTACTACATCATCTGCAAATGCAAATGCGCTGATTTCTGTGTTGTTGTTATGCTTTATTCCTTTCATAACTTCGTCCATTACAGTGATAATTACTATTTCCTATCTGAACACAACTGTGGCAACCTTCGTAAAGCATTTTAACTTTCTGGATTAGCCCCGCGGGTACGTTTTTCTTTCTTAGGCATTCCCATATAGTCTTTCTTGGGACGTTATCAAATGCTTTTTCAAGATCTAAAAATACAAGTGTTAGGTCTCTACCCTTCTCCCAGTGCTTTTCTAGCAGCATTCTGAGGGAAAATATGAGATCTCTAGTTGCACGGTGTTCTCTGAATCCATACTGCTCTTCCTGCAGTTGTGGTTCTATTATTTTCCTTAGCCTTTTCTCAAGTATTTTTTCAAATATTTTCAGGCCATGAGACAATAAAGTGATCCCTCTATAATTGACACATTTCTTTCGGCTTCCTTTTTTGAAGAGAGGTACTATTATTCCTTTTTTCCAATTATCTGGAACTTTTCCATCCTTCCATATTGCACCTATTACTCTATGAAGCCACTGTATTCCTAGTGGACCAGCTGCTTTGATCATGTCTGCACTGACTTGTTCAAATCCTGTCGATTTTTCTTTGGGCATACTATTAAGGGCTGTTTCTACTTCCTTCCATGTTGGTGGATTCTCTTGATCAAGTTCATCATTACAGCTTAAACTGACCATTTTTGGTTTCATCGTTGGGGTCTACTCCTGTACTGCTGTATAATTTTTCGAAATAAGATTTCATGACCTTCCTAATTTCTGTCTCTTCCCTGACTATGTTGCCATCTGGTTTCTCTATTGCTGTTATGTATTCAAAGTCTCTTCTTATATTTCTTATTGTTCGGTACAGTAGTTTCGAGTTGGCTTTGCTGTCCTGTTCCAGTTTATCTGTGAAATCAGTCCAAGTTTTATGTTTTTCATCGGCCACAATTCTTTTAACTTGTAGCTTCAGATCTCTGTATTTCTGCTGTAATTCATTCACATTGGATTCATTTCTTCCACTTCCTTTTTGCATTTCTTTATCTCTGGCGTTCCAGGTTTCATTCTTCTCTTGTACGGCTTTCTTCGCCCTATCGTTCCACCAAGGGGTTTCTTTTGCCTTTATTTTTTTGCTAGTTTTGCCACATACTTCTACAGCAGCTCCGACAATACTTTCTTTAAATCTAGTCCATTCAACATTTCCTTCCTGTAACGAGTCTGATGGGAACTTATTGCCCACATTCTTCATGTACTCTATTTGTTTCTCTGTCTTCTTTAATTCCCATGTCTTAATTTTTGGTTTCCTGCATTTCTGAGATTTATGAACTATAATGTTTTTAATTGTTGCAAGAAGCAATCCGTGGTCACTGTCTAGACTTTCACTTGGTATAACTCTAACATCACAGATTATCTTCCTGCTTCATAGTCTGATATGATATAATCGATCACAGTCTTAGATTCTCCGTTCCAGCTATATCTTGTTAGTTTGTGACTTAGCTGTTTCTGAAACCAACAATTGTTTATTCTCAATCAACTCCTTAGACACAGATCTAGGAGATTTTCACCTTCTTGGTTCCTATTGCCATAACCATGTGGACCCGGTACGCTTTCATATCCTAGTCTATCTGATCCAGCTTGGGCATTCAGATCTCCTATTATAATTACATTTTCTTCTCTTTCTATAGTTTCTTCTAGATAAGTTAGGAATTTTTCGTTTTTTTCCTCACTGCAGCCTGTTTTTGGGGCATATACCTGAACTATTGTCAGCACTTTCTTGTTTAGTGATATATCCAGTTTAATAATTCTTTCATTCACGTATATTACCTCACTAATGGCTTGCCACGATGGGTGAGTGGATAGCATGTCGGTCTACTAACCCCAAGATTGCAGGTTCGCCCCTGGCCGTGGTAAGTGATTTTTGAAAGGCGGCAAAAATACGATACGCATGTCATACGATGTTGGCATGTCAAAGAACCCATTTGAATTCAGTAGGCCGAGTTCATAATGGCAAAATTAATCTCGGGAGTTTCAGCCAATACAAAGTTCCTCATTTCTCTAATAGAAAGCGCTATAATGTTCAAGGAGCTTAGATATCTATTATCTAACCTCTTTGACTTTCATAGTGATTCAAGGACCAACGAAATTCGACATGCAAGCTACCCTCTGGGTGTCAAATTACAAATCTCGCACCAGGCACCCAAGGCCATACGATATTATTATTAGTATACCTCACTAATAACATCTATGTCTTCTCTTAGTATAAAACCTACACCATTTTTGGCTTCTGTTCTATGACCATTCCAATGCAGTTTATATCCTTTCCTTAGTTTCGTTATTCCTCTGCCTTTCCACTTCGTCTCACTCAGACCAAGTATACAGAGGTTTCTCCTTTCCATCATATCTATTAGTTCTTCGGTTCTACCATGCAGAGTCAGGATATTTAATTTTCCAATTCGGTGTTTAGGGTTCTTCACGTTGGGTTTCTTCTTCTTAGAACATCGTACATGAACATCAGCCTTACACTAGTAACGTAGACTGAAAATGTTGAAATTCCACTCGAAGATGTCCATTTGTTAAAACAAGCTTCTTTCTCATTATGACTCACCTCATTATCATCTTCTTATCTTCTTCAGACTGTTGAAATCATACACGATGATACTCCATTACACGGGTGCGATCGATGTTCAGTTTCACTCAGAAAATTAACATTTTTCCACTTCATTATGCTGTTCCTTTTATTAGTTTTTTTAGATAATCTGAAAAATTACACGAATTAAGAAATAATTAGCAACTAAATATATATCAATCGTTATATCAATCAATACATATAATCCATATATTATATACTCACCAAAAATTTACTGTTTTAAAACACCTTGATGTGAGCGGTTCTTCAACCCCAAATACAACATCTTCAGTTGGCCACTAAGTGAGTTTAGTTCATCGATCTCTGATGCGCTTAGTTTTGCAAATACTTGTGGTAGAAATACACTTGTTATTTCATCTTCAATGATAATGTCCACCACTATTTTTCTTCCAAATCTCGTCTCCACAGCCCGAATAATTTGGACCACGTACGGTAAATCAATTATTAGTTCTGATAGTTTCCTATTAGAATACTCGATGCAAGTGGCTAACTCTCTCTCTCTCTCTCTCTTCGCGCAAACGTAGAAGTTAAACTCATCCACGCACTCGTCCATTTATATATCATTCACCCCCACCTACACTCAAGAAACCATATGCTGCAAACAAGCTTCTAACGCTAACATCCCATTTTTTCACTATTGCTTAAAGAAGTCAAAGATTATATTCTTATCCAATGACGTTAAAAGTCAACTATGTCTCACGCGAACACTGCAGACATATCACGTGATCGTTCGCACGGGTGCACGTGCTCACACTCGCACGGGTGTCAGATGACGGTTAGCATCCTAATAAACAACCCCCATGACGTCAATACCCATTAATGTTTATCACCATCGCATAAACAAGCCAAAAGGTCAACCTCTTCCCACGCTAACATGTGCACGTGCTCGCTCTAAGCACCCATGACGTCACCACTCAAGCGGTTAAGCACCATGACGTCATCGCGATTACGCAATATCCCCTCGCGATGATGCAATATCTGGAGTGTCAAAGTACATACTACACGTATTCGGTCAAAGCAACTACCCAAGGCCCCGGTCGTACACCGTCCGGTTTCTCCCGATCATCGGATTCTGGGGGATTGGGAGAGTCATGCTGAGAAGGATCGGAGCTCCACAAAATCTCATCAGTCGGAGAAAAAGAATTTCATAGGTACAGTCAGTGTAAACACCCTACTGAAAATCGGCAAACTCAAACAAGTAATAGACACCCGAAGTAAATGTCATATTCAAACCGCAGCAATACAGGAAACACACTTCCTCCACGAGCACCATTTTGATTCATAAAACTTCAGAATACACAAGGGTAAACCAGCCATAATAACTGCATACAAACTTCCACAATTCGGAACAGCTTTCTTGATAAGAAAAATAATAGCAAATACAATACTCAACCTTACATCCCCTAAGAACGAATAGTCAATGCTCACAGTGAAATAAATCAATAAAGCATACCGTACTCTTTGATTAATGCTCACGCACCCATAATCAGTGACAATAAGAGAAATCCTCATAAAGTGGATGACTCTGGGAACTCCTTGAAGAAACCATCAGCAAAATCCCAAAATATCATGTGATCCTATTAGGTGACTTCAACGCACAGATTGGTAGAGAAATAAAATATAGATCTATCGTAGGGCATCATTTGGGACATCGAAGAAAAATAAGAACGGTGAACTCCTCATAGAGTGTTGTAAATCCTAGTGGCGCGCATTGGGATGAAGCAAGGGAAGCACTGCTTCAGTGCCCGAAATTCCCTTAAATTCGCCTATTTTCTATCCATTCATTCATTCATTCATTCATTCATTTACTTTATTAGTTATTACCACATTTCCTCTTGTTTGAGTGCTCAGTTTTCCTTTCGCTTGAGGTGAAGCTCGGCTTCCCTTGCACTAGAGGTAACACAAAGAAGGTATAGCTTGTACTCCTGCAAGTTCTACACTCGCAAAGCACTGCCTTGTATTCCAGCGGGTCGAATTGAAGCATGCATCACCACGTTTCAAAGCCCTCCTAGTTCATTTCGTCTCTAACAGACAGCAGCAGGACTAGTCTGAGGGCGAGAACAACACTGAAAGGAGGGTGAGGATACTTTCACTTCGAAACCCACGAAACGGTCGCTACGGACAGCATAGAGGTGAACATATTATGATAAAATATCACCTATGTATTGGACTAGAGGACCCGGCAGACGTTGTCCTGCACGAATTTATAGAGCGGGTTCAGCAAACAAATTTAAATTTTCGATTTGGCATTGATTTTTAAAGAAGAAAGTAGTTCCGTGTGAACGAAAGAGCCTACTTTCCTTAAAATTTAAGATTCAAGCCAATGATTTCGTCTAATATAATGACGAATTTAAGTTGGTAATACCGACATTTCTAATTGGTTCGAAATATACCTGATAGTGTAGCCTAATATAGCACTACAGTTGGCAGCCCTGGTGTCTCTGAATATTTTCTTAGTTCCATCTCTTAAGGTGCACTTGCACATCCAAATTTCGTTGAAATTCAATGGATAGTATGGACATTACATACAGTTAGACATTGGATATATCAGCGCGCGTTAAGTCATGTTGGCAACAATGGCATGTATGTGTTGCTTAGAATTAATCTGAAATATTATGTATGACCTATTATTGTGCCAATTTCCGATGAAATCCATATGTTAGTATAGAAGTTACATAGGTATATTTAAAAATTGGACCTTTAACATGCTTAGTATCCTGTTAGCAGCACAGCGTATATCAGATGCTCCAAATTAATATAGAATGTCAGGTACTATACGTGTGCAAAGTTTAGAGCTGTTGGCTTGCATACTTTCTTATATATTGATATAAGGATAAAATAATGGCGAGAGCATTTATTAACATTTGGCAGCCCTTGTGGCTCTAAGGAATATGCATAGTCATATCAATAATTATGGTATCCAAAGGTCAAACGATATTTTGTTTAAATTCATTTGATAGTATAGAAGTTGCATACATTTAAAAATTGGACCTATCAGCAGCCTTAGAATCATTTTGGCAGCACTGACGTATATTATTTACTCCTAATTAATCTAGAATGTCAGGTATTATACGTGTGCAAAGTTAAAGATGGTGGTTTGCATACTTTCTGTTATATTGGTATTAGGATAACAAAAATAGACAGACCATTAATGAACAGTTGGCAACCCTGGTGGCTCTTAAGAATTCTCTTAAGTATTCTCTTAAGAATACTCATAGTCATATCTGTTATGGTAAACATAGAACATACAAAATTTGGTTGAAATCCAATTAATTGTATATAAGTTACATGCATTTAAAAGTTGGAACTATCAGCAGGCTTAGAACCATGTTGCAACACTGTCATGTATGAACTCCTCCAAATTAATCTGAAATGTTATTATCTATGTGTGTGCCAATTACGGAATAGTTCCCATGTATACCTTTCGAGATATCCAACATAGAGCTCAAATTTCAATTGCGATTTTTCAGCAGTTGGTAGTACTGACATAATTTCCAAAGCTGGCCGTGAGATATTCAGGTATAGATCTTAGGTTGTACCAAATTTGGTTTCGATATCTGCAGCTGTTTAGGAGTTGATAAGGGGGGGGGGGGCAAACATTGATAAACAGACAGATAGACGGACAGACGGACGGACGACAGACAGACAGACAGACATTTGCCCGGATCGATCTCATAAGTCTACTATTTCCTCATTTTTACAAAATGTGAAAAGTAGGCTAAAAACTCAAATCATTTCCATGGAAGCCTACTTCAAATATCAAGAATTCGACATCACCGCCACCTATGGTAAATAAACATAACCGTGAATTATTCCCAGAAAGTCAATTATTCATGAACGTCTTAGAAGAAACCACCGCCAAGGGAGAATTGGTGGGGAAGATGACCCTGTTTAGCGGAGAGTTAAGTTTTCACAAGGCCAGCTGTTTCCATGACGACAGTTTTCGTTTTGTTGACTGTATGTATCTTGTGGTTCTTAAAGTGTTATCATTAGAGACGGGAATTTGCCTATTTGCCTATTTTATTCCTGTGTTTAGAAACGTAGGCTTTCAAGATATAAATCCGTTTTAGGTTCTTTTAGGCTGGATTTCGTTGGTTTTATTGTGCCTGTAAATGCCTATTTCAAGGGTTTGTGCCTATTTGGAGTATAATTGCCTATTTGATGCCTTTTGACTGTATTTTAAAGTGCATTATATTGCAGCTGGTGTGCTCGACAGAATTATATTCTCATTTCTCAATATGTGTTTACCCCACGAACAAGAATGGGAATTCTCGGAAGTCACCAGAAATAGCGCCTGGGATCTCGATATTAAGCCTCCAAACTTAACAACCCTTCGTTTTGTATTTCGCTTTTCTTTATATTGAAAATTTACCCGTTAGTAAGTGTGTGAATTAATATCATAAACTTTATGCTGATTGAATAACAAAAGAACTAACTTAGTGCCATGTTTTCGCGTTTTTTTTCAATCTCGATATTAAGCCTCCAAAGTTAAAAACCCTTCGTTTCAGGTATTGTCCCCTTCAAAAGCCGCGTTAGGTTGGCACTGCAACCTAACGGTCAATTAATATACAGTATATCCTGTACGCGTCGGAGTGTTGAATGGGCAGGCAGTTTAAAGCAGCCAGAAGGGATGCGATCCAGCTGGCATTTAAAATGCCGCGGCGATCACAGTGGGTTGGTGATGTAACCTATCTTGTGTTGAATGGAGAGGCAGTTTAAAGCAGCTTGGAGGGATGCGATCTAACTGGCAGTGGGTGTAGCATGTCCTCTTACCGAGATAGATGGAAACTTGGTGGTCCCGTCTTGAGCTACTGTTGCCATGCAGACAGGAGGGATGCGATCCAGCTGGCAGTGAAAATGCCGCGGCAATCACAGTGCGTTGGTGCTGTAACCTATCTTGTGTTGAATGGACAGGCAGTTTAAAGCAGCCAGGAGGGATGCGATCCAGCTGGGAGTGAAAATGCAGCGGCGATCAGTGCGTTGGTGCTGTAACCTATCTTGTGTTGAATGGACAGGCAGTTTAAAGCAGCTTGGAGGGATGCGATATAGCTGGCAGTGGGTGTAGCACGGCCTCTTACCAAGATAGATGGAAACTTGGTGGTCCCGTCTCGAGCTACTGATGCTATGGAGATGGCCGGCCTTGCTATTACTTCATCAGTTTATTTTCTGCTTTTATTAGCCTTTGCTTGAGTGCAAAGAGGCCGAAATCAGAAGAATGAGAAAGACTATCGAAATTCATGTAGCCAGCCGTTCCTTCTGGGTCCTAAACTATGTGTATGCAAAATTTGGTTGAGATTGGTGGAACGGTGTAGATTTGTATACGGAACAAATCCACCCACCCACCCACATACATACATACATACAGACAGACTTTCACTTTTATATATACATGGTGGCCACTACTCCTGGAAAACCTGGAAATCCTGGAAAAATCCTAGATTTTTATTAGGTCTGGATAACTCCTGGAAAATGACCAAAAAAATTGAAAACTTCTGGAAAATAACCAATGTTAATTAATTATAAAAATCTTTCCATCTTAAATCATACTCCCGCTGCGGTTTTGGGTGAGCACTCTATCGTTAACGAACGAAATTTCCTCAGGCTACCTGTTTCTGTGTGGGAGAACACGCGATAAATTTTTGTAAAACTACTTCACCGCAATAAAATTGCAGGCGGCATTCTTTTCTAAGCGGATATTTGAGTCACAAAGGCTCTTTTTAAAACAACAATTAAATCATTAGTGTGTAGGCTTGCGTATCAATAAAGCAATCACCAATGGGCAACTGATAAAGCCCGACCCCACGCCCGACTCGCGCCTATTTTTAAGTCCTGGAAAACTCCTGGAAAATCGTTGAGCAATTTGACTGGCCACTATGTATATAAGATAAGTATGTTATTAAATTATAAGTTGCTTATTGTTAATTCTTTTTGTAGTAATTAAATATGTTATTAAATTACAAGAAATTTTTTCATGCCTAAGTAGTGGTTTTGTGAGAGTTCTATATCCACCGCCACCGCTGGAATACTAAAATGGCGATATCTCTCGAACGCATGGTCGGATTTTGACAAATGAGGTGTCATTGAACTCGGGCTGATACCCCCTTTCCAATGGACAACATATTTCCACCCCAAAATAAAACCTACCCCTACTAGGGGGTGAAATTGTAGTTTTTTAGAGAATCTCTCTTTCTAATTGCAACATGTGAGAGTTTGAATGCCGATATGGATTTAAACGTTGTTCTACATAAAGTGCATGTGTTCGATGGATAGCCACTATGAATTAACATGCTTGTTTTTGTTTTTTACGCATGCCCACTCATAGCTTTTGTAAGAGGGTGGGGGAGTGGTTCCCTGTGGACGGGTCCTTGTTGACAGGTCCCTGTGGACGGGTCATTGTTGCCGGGTCCTTGTGGACAGGTCCTTGTGGACGAGTCCTTGTGGATGAGTCCTTGTGGATGAGCCCCTTTGGACTGATCCCTTTTGGACCGGTTCCTACGGACTGGCTCATGAATTTATTTAAATTTTGTCAAAGGGTCTAACTACATTTCGCGTGTGTTGAACTGACGTTGTTCACTAATCCCCTGTGAGAGTTTGAATGCCGATATGGATTGAAACGTTGTTCCACACAAGAGACATGTTTTCGGTGGATAGCCACTATGAATTAACATGCTTGTTTTTTGTTTTGTTTTGTTTTTTACGCATGCCCACTCATAGCTTTTGTAAGAGGGCGGGCTTTTTAAAAGATGGCGGTTGTAGTGTAACCTAACCCAACCCACGAGTGGTGATCAAAAAGTATTTTAAGTGACGCTTGTCGATTGGCAAACCAATAATCAAAGAGGGATATGTCAGGCCTTGAGGTGATAGCCCCTTTTGATTGATCCCTGTTGATTGATCTCTGTTGATTTGTCCCTTTGGACTGGTCTCTATTGACTAGCCCCTTTTGGACGGGCCCTTTTTACAGGGGGTCATTTTTGATGGATCCTTTTTGGCAGGTCCTTTTCGACGGGTCCCTGTTGACGAGTCATTGCTGACGGGTCCTTGTTGATGAGTCCCTGTGGACGGGTCATTGTTGACGGGTCCCTATTGACAGGCCATTGTTGACAGGTCATTGATGACAGGTCATTGTTGACGGGTCATTGTTGATGGGTCCTTGTTGACAAGTCCCTATTGATGGGTCCCTGTGGAAGGGTCCCTTTAGACCGACTCCTTTAGACTGGTCCCTATGGACCGGCCCATGAAATTTATCCAAATTATGTCAAAGGGCCTAACTACATTTGTGTGTAAAGCAGTGTGTTGAACTGACGTTGTTCACCAGTCCTTACTACTACAATTGGATAACGATATGAAAGGAATTGATTAACCAGACATGAGTTAACTACCAACGAAACACTTTGGCGACTCTGCTTGTTATTGACCAATGAGTAGGGTTTTAGAAAAACTGTATGCTATTTTGGGTTATATACAAAAAATGCTTAGACCTTTTGAGTGACTATGTTTGCTAAACAAGACATTATACCAGACACGATTAGGATTCTTATGTAGCTCAGACGAGGAAAGCATTTCTACAGAATCAGTTGACATTGAATATAGATTTAGGTATTAGGAAGTCATTTTGAAGGCCTTTGTCTGGAGCGTGGCACTCTATGAAAGTAAAACTTAGACAATTGGTGTAGCAGAAAAGTGGTGAATTGAAGTGTTTGAAATGTGGTGTTACAGGAGAATGATGAAGATTAGATGGGTAAATAGGGTTACTAACAAAGAGGTATTAAGACGAGTGGGGGAGAAGAGATGTATCTGGCGACTGTTAATGAAGTAAAGAGATAGGTTGGTAGGACACGTACTAAGACACCTAAGAATAGCAAACTTAGTTAAGGAAGAAAGGTTCGAGGACGAGAACTGTAGGGGTAGACCAAGTTTAGAATATGTTAAACAGATAGCCTTGAATGTAGGGTGTGGTAGCTATATAGAGATGAAACGATTAGCTCGGGACAGATAGGCGCTGAGATCTGCATCAAACCAGTCAAAGGACTAAAGACTCAAACAACAACATGTAAGTTCACTAAAATAATGTTGTGTAACGGTAAATGTTAGTCAACGAACAGTAATGCATTACTAAAACCCATGACACGATACCTAAGAGCTTTTCTAAAATGATTTTAAAATGCCTTTAACCCTATATTGAACACCCAGTTCACAAGACTCATAACTGCAATGTTATGGTAAAACAAAACAAAATCAATATTTCAAAACAAGCAAGTGGTTTAGTCAATGTATACTGGAAAAAGTTTTGTAAACACTCAAGTCCTCAAGACTAATTAAATTAGTAACTGTCAGGTTGACCGAGTGGTTAAGGTGTTTGACTTAAGATCAAATTTTCTTTATAAGGAAGCAAGGGTTCGAATCCCTTACCTGACATAACTATTGCCTTGACATGGCTTGGCCACACTGCATTATTATGATACTCGGTACACAAACCATAGATATAGTGTATTGTTTAAGGCCACTCTCTTTCTGAACATAGTCAGAGACTGTTGATGGTTAACAATTGTATTAATAGTGGGACATGGGGATAGTAATTAAGAAAAACAGACAATACCCATACAATATTTTTATTAAATTCATTTTATAATAGTTACACACTGAATTCAACTCTATCTCTTTACCATTGTTCTATATAGATTTTTAAACACAACGCTTGTTGTAGATCCTTTTACAACTTTCTCCAGGTACTCTTGCTCTTAAAACTGGGGAAACCGCAATGGTTTTATAAACATAAAACTCTCATCCTCTTATTTTTCATAATTATCATCATCATCATCATTATGAATATTATCATCAAAATTATTATAGTCATTGTCACCATCATTATCATCATCATCATCATTCTCAACATCACTAGAACTATCCAATTCCTCTTGTTTGTTTTCCACAGGGACCTCTTGTAGAGTCTGCGTTGCTTTTGATAGTGTTAAGGGTTTTTTGAACGATGGTATTTGTCCTAACATGTCTTTTTGAGGTGATGATGAATGCTTTTTAACAAACAATGCACTATCTTGAGCAGAAATATATTTTTCTTGGACTTGCTTTTTTTTACCTGGGTTAGAGTATTTTGCGTATTTAAATGTGTATTAATTTGAGATTCACAATGATGTTCTTTTGAAGTAAGTACGTTGGAGTCTTTTGTTTTAATCATTCCTCGACACTTTTTGGATCGTTGTTTTGAACATCGCCAAATAACAGTTCCATCTTTATTGGTTGTTTTTACAATATATGTATATCCTTTATAGAAGACACATGGCTTGCCATGACTGGTTGTTGAGACTTCCATATCAACTAATACATATGAATTAAATTTTTAGTAAAGTCACATGAACAATCTTTAGATTACAAGTGATTTACACACACACACACTTTCCTAAATGTCAAGATTTATGGATGTTGTTTTCCGCCAACAGCTGCTTACTGCGTATGACAAGGCTGGAGACTGGTAGGTGAGACGGTCTTTCACGATGTGAACACTGTAACAGGCAGTAGTCAACTGACAATATTCTTATACCCTAGTCAAGGTTAACAGGTACTTACTGCGTATGACAAGACCGTACACTCGTAGGTTAGACCGTAATTTTTGTTTATTGATAAGGATCCCATATATACCCTAGACATGTTAGTTCTGAACACTTAGTGGTTAATTGTATATATTGAATTTAAATACACAGCTCATACAAGCACGTTTTGCGGATGGGAGGGGTGAGAGGCTGGCAAAAAAGGAAATGTTTTAGTTTAATGAAACGTCATGTCCTAGTAGGCGTGATTTATAGTAGACGCAATTGATAGTAGACGTAATTGATAGTAGGTGTAATCAATACTAGACGTGATTAATAGTAGACGCAATTGAAACTAGGCGTGATTGATAGTAGGCGTGATTTGTAGTAAGCGCGATTTATAGTAGACGCAAATGATAGTAGGCGCGATTGATAGTAGGCGTGATTGATAGTAGACGCGATTGATAGTAGGCGCAATTTGACATGGGCGCGACTCTGATCATTTTTGATATCATAAAGTTACAGTGTCAATGTTTATACAAAGTACAAGGTAGAGGGTATTTTAAGACATAACCTCAGCTCACTTAACATAACCTAACTTTACCTAACCTAACTTTGTCACGTGACATGTTCTACAAGTTTAGACTTGCTTTAAGACTGATTATGACGTCATAGATTGATGGGAGGGGTGAGAGGCTGACAAAAAAAGGAAATGTTCTGGTTTAATGAAACGTCATGTCCTAGTAGGCGCGATTTATAGTAGACGCAATTGATAGTAGGCGCGATTAATAGTAGACGCAATTGATAGTAGACGCAAATGATAGTAGGCGTGATTGATAGTAGACGCAATTGATACTAGGCGTGATTGATAGTAGGCGTGATTTGTAGTAAGCGCATTTCATAGTAGGCTCAATTGATAGTAGATGCAATTGATAGTAGACGTGATTGATAGTAGGCGCGATTGATAGTAGACGTGATTGATATGGGCACGACTTAGATCATTTTTGATATTACAAAGTTACAGTGTCAACGTTTATACAAAGTACAAGGCAGAGAGGGGGTATTTTAAGACTTAACCTCAGCTCACCTAACATAACCTAACTTTATCTAACCTAACTTTGTCACGTGACATGTTCTACAAGTTTAGACTTGCTTTAAGGCTGACTATGACTATGACGTCATAGATTGATGAGAGGGGTGGGAGGCTGACAAAAAAGGAAATGTTTTGGTTTAATGAAAAGTCATGTCCTAGCAGGCGCGATTGGTAGTAGACGCAATTGATAGTAGACGCGATTAATGGTAGGCGCAATTGATAGTAGGTGTGATCAGGTACTTACTGCATATCAAAAGGCTGTACACTCGTGTGTTAGACACTCTATCTTGTTAAGGACCCCTATATATTCCCTATACAAGGCTATACATGTTAGTTCTAAACACTTAGTTGTTATTTGTATATTAAATTTTTATACACAGGTTATACAAGCACGTTTTTTTCACACAGTAAAACTTTGTCAAATAGCCACATGCGACACGCAAAGTATGTTTCCGCTATCTAGCGGTGACAATGGAAACTACCTGAACATATCCTAATCTAATCCTAGCTAACTTCACCTGACGTGACCATACCGGTTTGTAAGCAACAACAACAACACACTAAGATTCCATGAATTCCAGAGTACTTTTAGATTAATTATCGACTCTCAACTCTTATAACTATGTCTATCCCACTCTGTCAAAAACACGATATATTTTTTAAAAATTTTTGCTTGATGTCAATACTAAAGTGATAATGGGTTTTCCGATCCTATCACTATAAATTCATTACCCCCCACTCTTATCTCGGTCTCGACAACAACCATGCCTATTTTTATTATGTCAGATGTTGTAATGTTCGAGTGCAAAGTGGATGTAAAAGTGAGTGCAAAGTGAGTGCAAAAGTGAGTGCAAAGTAAGTGTAAAAGTAGTTGTAAAAGTGAGTGCAAAGTGAGTGCAAAAGTGAGTGCAAAAGTGGGGTGTAAAAGTGGTACCCTATTTGTAATGGCTTATTTGACAAGTTATTTTGTGGTACCCAATTCGTAATGGCTTATTTCACAAGTTGTTTTTGTCAATGTATTTAGAGGATATTTCTCTTGTTCATGGAAAGTATCTCAGCCCTTTTTATGATAGCATAATGCTTACCGTCATGTTTGTAAGCAACAACAACACACTAAAATTCCAAGAATCCAAACTACTCTAAGGTTAATGATGGTCTCTCAACTCCATTCCACGCCTAGTCAAAAACATTATACATTTCAAATTTTTCAAAAAAGGTAAATTGAGAAAATAGGCTATATATTTAAACTAAAAATCATATGCTAACTCCAACACCTACGTCTATCCCATTCTCAGTCAAAAAAAAAAAAAAAAAAAATATATATATATATATATATATATATATATATATATATTCTTTAAATTTTTCCAAAAAATATTTGGAAAGTAGGCTATAATTTGAAAACTAATCATCCTAAAAAGTCATATATAGACTCAAACCAATGGCTTTTATGTCCTTAATCGTTAGAACAAAACATGGAATTTGACATTTTTCCAAATATTGATCATTTTTATAAATGGGCTATATTTTGTAAACTGTGAATTACACAAAAAATGTGTTTGACATAAAAATGACAGGTATTTACCCCCTCTACCCACAAACCAAGTCCCAGGTCTCTGGGACAAAATCCAAAAAGGTTCAATTTTGAAAGTAGACGATGTTTTGAAAACTAATCATTCTAAAAGTCATATATAGACTCAAACAAATGTCCTTTAAGTCCCTTAACGTTAGAACAAAACTTAACATTTTTTTCATTTAAAAAAAAAAAAGTCCAATTTTCAAAATTGCCTATATTTTGGAAACTAAGAATTAGTTCCAAAATGGCGGTCGT
Source organism: Meconema thalassinum (assembly GCA_946902985.2). NCBI lineage: Eukaryota > Metazoa > Arthropoda > Insecta > Orthoptera > Tettigoniidae > Meconema > Meconema thalassinum. Next base: position 1,168,527,924 of record OX336388.2, read on the forward strand.
AGCTTAACTCAACCTAACCTAACCCTACGAGGTGTGATCAAAAAGTTCCAAAATGGCTGCCGTAGCTTAACTTAACCTTTGATTGATCCCTGTTGATTGACCCCTTTTGATTGATCTCTGTTGATGTATCCCTTTGGACTGGTCCCTGTTGACTACCTAGCCTAACCTAACCTAACCTCCAACGTGTGTTCAAAAAGTTTCAAAATGGCGGCCGTAGCTTCACTTAACCTAACCTAACCTAACTTAACCTAAACCTACGAGGTGTGATCAAACATTTTTCAAAATAGTGGTCATAACTTAACTGAACCTTGCCTAACCTAACTTAACCTAAACCTACGAAGTGTGGTCATAAAGTTCCAAGATGGCGGTCGTAGCTTAACTCAAACTAACCTAACCCTACGAGGTGTGATCAAAAAGTTCCAAAAATAGCGGCCGTAGCTTAACTTAACCTTTGATTGATCCCTGTTGATTGACCCCTTTTAATTGATCTCTGTTGATGTATCCCTTTGGACTGGTCCCTGTTGGCTAGCCCCTTTGGTCGGGTCCTTTTTGAAGGGAGTCATTTTTTTTATGGGTCCCGGAGGACGGGTCCTTGTTGACGGGTCCCTGTGGGCGGGTCCTTTGGACTGATCCCTATGGACTGGACCATGCATTTTTCCAAATTATGTCAAATGGACCGCCATCTTGGAACTTTATGACCACACTTCGTAGGTTTAGGTTAGGTTAGGTTAGGCAAGGTTCAGTTAAGTTATGGCCACTATTTTGAAAAAGTTTTGATCACACCTCGTAGGTTTAGGTTAAGTTAGGTTAGGTTAGGTTAAGTGAAGCTACGGCCGCCATTTTGAAACTTTTTGAACACACGTTGTAGGTTAGGTTAGGTTAGGCTAGGTAGTCAACAGGGACCAGTCCAAAGGGATACATCAACAGAGATCAATCAAAAGGGGTCAATCAACAGGGATCAATCAAAGGTTAAGTTAAGCTACGGCAGCCATTTTGGAACTTTTTGATCACACCTCGTAGGGTTAGGTTAGGTTGAGTTAAGCTACGACCGCCATTTTGGAACTAATTCTTAGTTTCCAAAATATAGGCAATTTTGAAAATTGGACTTTTTTTTTTTTTAATGAAAAAAATGTTAAGTTTTGTTCTAACGTTAAGGGACTTAAAGGACATTTGTTTGAGTCTATATATGACTTTTTAGAATGATTAGTTTTCAAAACATCGTCTACTTTCAAAATTGAACCTTTTTGGATTTTGTCCCAGAGACCTGGGACTTGGTTTGTGGGTAGAGGGGGTAAATACCTGTCATTTTTATGTCAAACACATTTTTTGTGTAATTCATAGTTTACAAAATATAGCCCATTTATAAAAATGATCAATATTTGGAAAAATGTCAAATTCCATGTTTTGTTCTAACGATTAAGGACATAAAAGCCATTGGTTTGAGTCTATATATGACTTTTTAGGATGATTAGTTTTCAAATTATAGCCTACTTTCCAAATATTTTTTGGAAAAATTTAAAGAATATATATATATATATAATTTTTTTTTTTTTGACTGAGAATGGGATAGACGTAGGTGTTGGAGTTAGCATATGATTTTTAGTTTAAATATATAGCCTATTTTCTCAATTTACCTTTTTTGAAAAATTTGAAATGTATAATGTTTTTGACTAGGCGTGGAATGGAGTTGAGAGACCATCATTAACCTTAGAGTAGTTTGGATTCTTGGAATTTTAGTGTGTTGTTGTTGCTTACAAACATGACGGTAAGCATTATGCTATCATAAAAAGGGCTGAGATACTTTCCATGAACAAGAGAAATATCCTCTAAATACATTGACAAAAACAACTTGTGAAATAAGCCATTACGAATAGGGTACCACAAAATAACTTGTCAAATAAGCCATTACAAATAGGGTACCACTTTTACACCCCACTTTTGCACTCACTTTTGCACTTACTTTGCACTCACTTTTACAACTACTTTTACACTTACTTTGCACTCACTTTTGCACTCACTTTGCACTCAATTTTACATCCACTTTGCACTCGAACATTACAACATCTGACATAATAAAAATAGGCATGGTTGTTGTCGAGACCGAGATAAGAGTGGGGGGTAATGAATTTATAGTGATAGGATCGGAAAACCCATTATCACTTTAGTATTGACATCAAGCAAAAATTTTTAAAAAATATATCGTGTTTTTGACAGAGTGGGATAGACATAGTTATAAGAGTTGAGAGTCGATAATTAATCTAAAAGTACTCTGGAATTCATGGAATCTTAGTGTGTTGTTGTTGTTGCTTACAAACCGGTATGGTCACGTCAGGTGAAGTTAGCTAGGATTAGATTAGGATATGTTCAGGTAGTTTCCATAGTCACCGCTAGATAGCGGAAACATACTTTGCGTGTCGCATGTGGCTATTTGACAAAGTTTTACTGTGTGAAAAAACGTGCTTGTATAACCTGTGTATATAAATTTAATATACAAATAACAACTAAGTGTTTAGAACTAACATGTATAGCCTTGTATAGGGAATATATAGGGGTCCTTAACAAGATAGAGTGTCTAACACACGAGTGTACAGCCTTTTGATATGCAGTAAGTACCTGATCACACCTACTATCAATTGCGCCTACCATTAATCGCGTCTACTATCAATTGCGTCTACTACCAATCGCGCCTGCTAGGACATGACTTTTCATTAAACCAAAACATTTCCTTTTTTGTCAGCCTCCCACCCCTCTCATCAATCTATGACGTCATAGTCATAGTCAGCCTTAAAGCAAGTCTAAACTTGTAGAACATGTCACGTGACAAAGTTAGGTTAGATAAAGTTAGGTTATGTTAGGTGAGCTGAGGTTAAGTCTTAAAATACCCCCTCTCTGCCTTGTACTTTGTATAAACATTGACACTGTAACTTTGTAATATCAAAAATGATCTAAGTCGCGCCCATATCAATCACGTCTACTATCAATCGCGCCTACTATCAATCACGTCTACTATCAATTGCATCTACTATCAATTGAGCCTACTATGAAATGCGCTTACTACAAATCACGCCTACTATCAATCACGCCTAGTATCAATTGCGTCTACTATCAATCACGCCTACTATCATTTGCGTCTACTATCAATTGCGTCTACTATTAATCGCGCCTACTATCAATTGCGTCTACTATAAATCGCGCCTACTAGGACATGACGTTTCATTAAACCAGAACATTTCCTTTTTTGTCAGCCTCTCACCCCTCCCATCAATCTATGACGTCATAATCAGTCTTAAAGCAAGTCTAAACTTGTAGAAAATGTCACGTGACAAAGTTAGGTTAGGTAAAGTTAGGTTATGTTAAGTGAGCTGAGGTTATGTCTTAAAATACCCTCTACCTTGTACTTTGTATAAACATTGACACTGTAACTTTATGATATCAAAAATGATCAGAGTCGCGCCCATGTCAAATTGCGCCTACTATCAATCGCGTCTACTATCAATCACGCCTACTATCAATCGCGCCTACTATCATTTGCGTCTACTATAAATCGCGCTTACTACAAATCACGCCTACTACCAATCACGCCTAGTTTCAATTGCGTCTACTATTAATCACATCTAGTATTGATTACACCTACTATCAATTACGTCTACTATCAATTGCGTCTACTATAAATCACGCCTACTAGGACATGACGTTTCATTAAACTAAAACATTTCCTTTTTTGCCAGGCTCTCACCCCTCCCATCCGCAAAACGTGCTTGTATGAGCTGTGTATTTAAATTCAATATATACAATTAACCACTAAGTGTTCAGAACTAACATGTCTAGGGTATATATGGGATCCTTATCAATAAACAAAAATTACGGTCTAACCTACGAGTGTACGGTCTTGTCATACGCAGTAAGTACCTGTTAACCTTGACTAGGGTATAAGAATATTGTCAGTTGACTACTGCCTGTTACAGTGTTCACATCGTGAAAGACCGTCTCACCTACCAGTCTCCAGCCTTGTCATACGCAGTAAGCAGCTGTTGGCGGAAAACAACATCCATAAATCTTGACATTTAGGAAAGTGTGTGTGTGTGTAAATCACTTGTAATCTAAAGATTGTTCATGTGACTTTACTAAAAATATAATTCATATGTATTAGTTGATATGGAAGTCTCAACAACCAGTCATGGCAAGCCATGTGTCTTCTATAAAGGATATACATATATTGTAAAAACAACCAATAAAGATGGAACTGTTATTTGGCGATGTTCAAAACAACGATCCAAAAAGTGTCGAGGAATGATTAAAACAAAAGACTCCAACGTACTTACTTCAAAAGAACATCATTGTGAATCTCAAATTAATACACATTTAAATACGCAAAATACTCTAACCCAGGTAAAAAAAAGCAAGTCCAAGAAAAATATATTTCTGCTCAAGATAGTGCATTGTTTGTTAAAAAGCATTCATCATCACCTCAAAAAGACATGTTAGGACAAATACCATCGTTCAAAAAACCCTTAACACTATCAAAAGCAACGCAGACTCTACAAGAGGTCCCTGTGGAAAACAAACAAGAGGAATTGGATAGTTCTAGTGATGTTGAGAATGATGATGATGATGATAATGATGGTGACAATGACTATAATAATTTTGATGATAATATTCATAATGATGATGATGATGATAATTATGAAAAATAAGAGGATGAGAGTTTTATGTTTATAAAACCATTGCGGTTTCCCCAGTTTTTAAGAGCAAGAGTACCTGGAGAAAGTTGTAAAAGGATCTACAACAAGCGTTGTGTTTAAAAATCTATATAGAACAATGGTAAAGAGATAGAGTTGAATTCAGTGTGTAACTATTATAAAATGAATTTAATAAAAATATTGTATGGGTATTGTCTGTTTTTCTTAATTACTATCCCCATGTCCCACTATTAATACAATTGTTAACCATCAACAGTCTCTGACTATGTTCAGAAAGAGAGTGGCCTTAAACAATACACTATATCTATGGTTTGTGTACCGAGTATCATAATAATGCAGTGTGGCCAAGCCATGTCAAGGCAATAGTTATGTCAGGTAAGGGATTCGAACCCTTGCTTCCTTATACAGAAAATTTGATCTTAAGTCAAACACCTTAACCACTCGGTCAACCTGACAGTTACTAATTTAATTAGTCTTGAGGACTTGAGTGTTTACAAAACTTTTTCCAGTATACATTGACTAAACCACTTGCTTGTTTTGAAATATAGATTTTGTTTTGTTTTACCATAACATTGCAGTTATGAGTCTTGTGAACTGGGTGTTCAATAAAGGGTTAAAGGCATTTTAAAATCATTTTAGAAAAGCTCTTAGGTATCGTGTCATGGGTTTTAGTAATGCATTACTGTTCGTTGACTAACATTTACCGTTACACAACATTATTTTAGTGAACTTACATGTTGTTGTTTGAGTCTTTAGTCCTTTGACTGGTTTGATGCAGATCTCAGCGCCTATCTGTCCCGAGCTAATCGTTTCATCTCTATATAGCTACCACACCCTACATTCAAGGCTATCTGTTTAACATATTCTAAACTTGGTCTACCCCTACAGTTCTCGTCCTCGAACCTTTCTTCCTTAACTAAGTTTGCTATTCTTAGGTGTCTTAGTACGTGTCCTACCAACCTATCTCTTTACTTCATTAACAGTCGCCAGATACATCTCTTCTCCCCCACTCGTCTTAATACCTCTTTGTTAGTAACCCTATTTACCCATCTAATCTTCATCATTCTCCTGTAACACCACATTTCAAACACTTCAATTCACCACTTTTCTGCTACACCAATTGTCTAAGTTTTACTTTCATAGAGTGCCACGCTCCAGACAAAGGCCTTCAAAATGACTTCCTAATACCTAAATCTATATTCAATGTCAACTGATTCTGTAGAAATGCTTTCCTTGTCTGAGCTACATAAGAATCCTAATCGTGTCTGGTATAATGTCTTGTTTAGCAAACATAGTCACTCAAAAGGTCTAAGCATTTTTTGTATATAACCCAAAATAGCAAACAGTTTTTCTAAAACCCTACTCATTGGTCAATAACAAGCAGAGTCGCCAAAGTGTTTCGTTGGTAGTTAACTCATGTCTGGTTAATCAATTCCTTTCATATCGTTATCCAATTGTAGTAGTAAGGACTGGTGAACAACGTCAGTTCAACACACTGCTTTACACACAAATGTAGTTAGACCCTTTGACATAATTTGGATAAATTTCATGGGCCGGTCCATAGGGACCAGTCTAAAAGAGTCGGTCTAAAGGGACCCTTCCACAGGGACCCATCAACAGGGACTTGTCAACAAGGACCCATCAACAATGACCCGTCAACAATGACCTGTCATCAATGACCTGTCAACAATGGCCTGTCAATAGGGACCCGTCAACAATGACCCGTCCACAGGGACTCATCAACAAGGACCCGTCAGCAATGACTCGTCAACAGGGACCCGTCGAAAAGGACCTGCCAAAAAGGATCCATCAAAAATGACCCCCTGTCAAAAAGGGCCCGTCCAAAAGGGGCTAGTCAATAGAGACCAGTCCAAAGGGACAAATCAACAGAGATCAATCAACAGGGATCAATCAAAAGGGGCTATCACCTCAAGGCCTGACATATCCCTCTTTGATTATTGGTTTGCCAATCGACAAGCGTCACTTAAAATACTTTTTGATCGCCACTCGTGGGTTGGGTTAGGTTACACTACAACCGCCATCTTTTAAAAAGCCCGCCCTCTTACAAAAGCTATGAGTGGGCATGCGTAAAAAGCAAAAAAACAAAAAACAAGCATGTTAATTCATAGTGGCTATCCACCGAAAACATATCTCTTGTGTGGAACAACGTTTCATTCCATATCGGCATTCAAACTCTCACAGGGGATTAGTGAACAACGTCAGTTCAACACACGCGAAATGTAGTTAGACCCTTTGACATAATTTAAATAAATTCATGAGGCAGTCCGTAGGAACCGGTCCAAAAGGGATCAGTCCAAAGGGGCTCATCCACAAGGACTCATCCACAAGGAATCGTCCACAAGGACCTGTCCACAAGGACTTGTCCACAAGGACCTGTCCACAAGGACCTGTCCACAAGGACTTGTCCACAAGGACCCGGCAACAATGACCCGTCCACAGGGACCTGTCAACAAGGACCCGTCCACAGGAAACCACTCCCCCACCCTCTTACAAAAGCTATGAGTGGGCATGCGTAAAAAACAAAAACAAGCATGTTAATTCATAGTGGCTATCCATCGAACACATGCACTTTATGTAGAACAACGTTTAAATCCATATCGGCATTCAAACTCTCACATGTTGCAATTAGAAAGAGAGATTCTCTAAAAAACTACAATTTCACCCCCTAGTAGGGGTAGGTTTTATTTTGGGGTGGAAATATGTTGTCCATTGGAAAGGGGGTATCAGCCCGAGTTCAATGACACCTCATTTGTCAAAATCCGACCATGCGTTCGAGAGATATCGCCATTTTAGTATTCCAGCGGTGGCGGTGGATATAGAAGTCTCACAAAACCACTACTTGCCTATTTTGTTGCCTATTTTACACGTTAGTGCCTATTTACATGCCTATTTTGGCTTATTTTAAGAGCCTATATGCCTGCCTATTTTAACTGTTTTTAGTGCCTATAATTCTCGTCTCTACTTATCATCCTGCATTTTGGTCGCTACGCCACCTACCGGGTCCAATTGTGAATCTAAACCATACAGGGACCCACTCTAATATACAAAAAAAAACTCAAAATCGGTCCAGTCGTTTAGGAGGAGTTCAGTCACATACACGCGTGTCGACGAATTATAATTATATATAAAGAAAATATATGAATACGAGATACCACATTTCACACCCACAGTAACCTTCAGTGAGTGCAAGGATCAAGCTATCATCTCAGATCGAATATTTTTACGTAAAAAAGTTAAATATAAATTCACATGAAAACAGCGTCATCGCTAAATGTTTTAATTTATTCTTTTATCACATTTATATAAACAGATATTCTCTAAAATTGTTGCACTGAATTGACGGATCTTCAAAAATATAATTATATTATTACTAGCAGGTACCCGCGGCTTCACTCGCGATCAAAACAATTGGGAAGATGCATTATTGCTGATAATTGGTCTATTCTATTACAGCAATCGCGGCTACAGGTGGGTCCATTGTAATTCTGAAAATTCTGATACATACAGTATATTGATATGAACAGCAAAGTGGGAATTTTATAGAGTTGTGAAAGTCTGCGGGGTACGATGTTACATTATGTAAACACATTTTAAAATTATGTTTTTGGTTTTTGCCATCTTCTGCTGAGACATAACGATTTTGTTGTCCGGATACTCGCGAGCACCCCACATGGGGAAAAAAATGGTTTTGTCTAAATGTACACCTGCTGCTGTTAAGTGTGTGTCATTGCGCTTTGTTAATAGAAATTGCGAATTTTGTTTGAAGAGGGAACTGCACTCTTGGACACTGGAATGGCAATCTTATCGGAATATGGGGAATTAAAAGCATTTTTCCTTACGATGTTCCGGGTGTAATTTTGCCACACTTATTGATGATTTGAACGTCAACATGTCGTTATTAATAGACCTATATTCAAATATCTCTCACCTTGGCCGCTAATGTACTACATTATGCAATCTCTTCCAGTGTTACATCCCAGGGATTGAAATTCTCCAACAACCCTTTTGTCTCACATGCCTCTGTAAGTAATTAAAATTCCTGATTGTTGTTGTTTGAGTCTTCAGTTTTTCGACTGGTTTGATGCAGCGCTCCATTCCCCTCTCCTGAGCTAATCGTTTCATCTCTAAATATCTACCATACCCTGCATCCGAGGCAATCTGTTTAACATATTCTAACTTTGGTCTACCCCTACAGTTCTTGTCCTCGACCCTCCCATCCATAACTAAGCTTGTTATTCCTGGGTGTCTTAAGAGCCGGCCGGAGTTGGGACGGCCGGCCGCCAGCCCAGCTCTTGATGTAACATGGATCAAAAGTTTGTGAAACGATTTATAAAGAAACGGGAGAAGGTAAAATGATTTTGTTTCTACAGCGCGCTGTAGTATTTTATACTCTTTTCATCAATGCAAAAGCATATCGTACAGGAATACAAAGATAGTTATAAAAAGTGTAGTTAAAATCACAATTCTCCATATAAAATAGAGTTCTGAACTGCGATTTTCCTAAACTCTTCTATGCCTTCAGATGATGTTGAAAACAGAAACTAACTCCACTGCAAGACAGCTTATAGTTTTCTCTTGTATGCTACTGAAACATATTTTAAAATTAAGAATTCTGTATATGTTTAATCGTGATTTTAGAAAATGTAAGCATATTGTATTGCTAATGCTAGCCGTGTCGAGGTGCTGGTAGTTCAGGCCGTTACCGTCAGATACCGCATCGTCGCAAAGTCATGTCCTTGAAACAGGGTGAAGGAAGACAGAGCCGGGCTTCTGAGAGATGGTAATCTCATGCCAGGAAGTGATGAAATCAGCTCATGTCCAGGTGCTGTCAGTCGCTTCATTACAATCGGCAGTGGACACGGTGAAGGCGATTTGGGACATGGTGGTCATGTAGCCGCGTGCACTTGGGTGTGTGTGTTGTTGTTGTTTGAGTCTTCAGTCTTTAGACTGGTTTGATGCAGCTCTCCATGCCTCCCTGTCCTGAGCTAATCGTTTCATCTCTACATAGCTCCGACACCCTACATCCGAGGCAATCTGTTTAACATATTCTAACCTTGGTCTGCCCCTACAGTTCTTGTCCTCGACCCTTCTTTCCATAACTAAGCTTGCTATTCCTGGGTGTCTTAGTATGTGTCCTACCAACCTATCTCTTCTCTTCATTAGCAGTCGCCAGAAACATCTCTCCTCTCCCACTCGTCTTAATACCTCTTTGTTTGTAACCCTATCTACCCATCTGATCTTCATCATTCTCCTGTAACACCACATTTCAAATGCTTCAATTCTCCTCTTTTCTGCTGTACCAATAGTCCAAGTTTCACTTCCATAGAGCGCCACGCTCCAGACAAAGGCTTTCAAAAATGACTTCCTAATACCTAAATCTATATTCGATATCAGCAGATTCCTTTTTTGTAGAAATGCTTTCTTTGCCTGAGCCAACCTACTTTTTATATCCTCTTTGCTTCGTCCATCACTGGTTATTCTGCTTCCTAAATAACAGAAGTCTCCTACTTCCTTCAGCTTTTCACCTGCCAATTTGATCTCCATAGAGGTTTCTGATTTATTTCGGCTGCATTCCAGTATTTTTGTTTTACATTTATTAATTTTCATCATGAATTCTTTCCGTAAGACGGAGTCCATACCATTCAAAAACTCATTCAAATCCTCAGGCTTGTCGGCCAAGATGACGATGTCATCAGCAAATCTCAGAGTTGAAATTATTTCTCCATGAATCTTCACTCCCACTTTAAATTTTTCTCTAATTTCCTTCATTGCGTGTTCAATGTAAAGATTGAAAAGTATGGGTGATAAGTTGCAGCCTTGCCTTACACCTTTCTGAATACCAGCTTCTCTCTCATGTCCTTCAACTCGAATGACTGCTGTCTGGTTTCTGTATAGATTGTATATCACCCTCCTATCCCTGTACTTTATTCCAATCGATTTCAAAATGTCAAACAATTTAGTCCAATCAACGTTATCAAAAGCCTTTTCTAAGTCCACAAAAGCCATGAACGTTCTCTTATCTTTCCTTATTCTAACTTCCAAAATCAGCCTAAGACTTAGTACAGTTTCCCTTGTTCCTACATTTCTCCTGAAACCAAACTGGTCTTCACCCAACTCCGTTTCTATCTGGCTTTCAATCCTCTTTTAATTATTCTAGACAGGATCTTTGAAGCATGAGTAATCAAGCTGATTGTACGGTAATCTTCACATCTGTCAGCTCCCACTTTCTTTGGTATAGGGATGATTACATTCTTCTCGAAATCAGGGGGTACCTCACCTGTCTCATAAATCCTACACACCAAGTGAAATAACCTGATCAGACCTTCATCTCCTATGCAGCGTAGCAACTCAATCGGTATATCATCTATGCCTGGTGCTTTGTTCCTGCTTAAATCTTCCAAAGCGCTATCAAATTCTGATCTCAATATTAAATCTCCTTTCGCATCCTCATCAATTTCCTCCTCCCTTTCCATTACATGATTCTCAATCTCCTTTCCCTTATACAAACTCTCTATGTAAGCTTTCCATCTGTCAACCTTTTCTTCCCTATCTGTTAGAGGCTTTCCATTTGTGTCCTTAATATTACAGCACTTAGTCTTCTTTCCCCCAAAAGTATTCTTAATCCTTCGATAAGCTGTGTCTACTTTTCCTAATCTCAGACAATTTTCTATACCTGCACATTTCTCTTTCAACCAATCTTCTTTCGCTTCCTTGCACTTCTTGTTAACCTCATTTCTCAGACGTCTGTATTCTGCTTTCCCCTTTTCATCTTTTAAATTCTTGTGTTTCCGCCTTTCATCCATCAATTCTAGTATATCCTGAGTAATCCACGGTTTTCTACCTATTCTTTCTTTCCTACCAATGTTTTCTTCTGCGGATTTTGTTATTTCATTCTTCAAAAGTGCCCATTCGTCTGCAATTGAAGTATGTTTAGGGTTTTTCATTAGTCCTTCCTTTATACTCTTCTTGAATCTTTCGTTTACATCCTTCTCTTTCAGTCTGTCTATTGCCCACCTTTTTGGCTTTTGACTTTTCTTCAGTTTCTTCAACTTTAATCTGCATTTCATTACAACCAGATTGTGGTCAGAGTTTATGTCAGCACCAGGATATGTTTTACAATCCAAAATCTGGCTTCGAAACCTCTGATTGACCATAATGAAGTCGATTTGGTGACGCCCTGTATCTCCTGGTCTCATCCATGTATATATTCTTCTATTGTGGTTATTGAATAAGGTGTTAGCTATGACCAATTCAAGCTCGGTGCAGAATTCTACCAGACTGCTTCCTCGATCATTCCTTTCACCTAATCCGAAATCTCCTACTATTTTCCCTTCTCTCCCTTTTCCTACCACAGCATTCCAATCTCCCATTACTATAACATTTTCATCACCCTTGATATACCTCAGAATTTCGTCTATTTCTTCGTAGAACTTTTCAACATCCTCATTATCAGCTTGACTGGTAGGCATATAGACTTGTACCACTGTGGTGCAGGTAGGTTTAGTATTGATTTTTGCTACAATAATCCGTTCACTACATCTCATAATATTCCACCCGCTGTCCAAGTTTCCTACTCAATATGAGGCCAACCCCTGCTTGGCCATTGTTTGATTTAGTGCTAATGACCCAATAGTCTCCTGACCAAAAGTCCTGTTCTTCCTGCCAGCGCATTTCACTAATCCCAACCAAATCCAACCTCAACCTATCCATTTCCCTTTTTAAGTTTTCTAACCTTCCACTTCCTAGCAGACTTCTAACATTCCACGCTCCGATCCGTAGAATGTCAGATTTCCTCTTAGTCACTTCTGTGATGTTAACCCCCTCTCGAGTAGTCCCCACCCGGAGATCCGAACGGGGGACTAGTTTACCTCCGGATTGAAATTTTACAAGGGAGGAGGCCATCATCACATGTAATTATGCATAGAGAGGTGCATATCCTCGGGAATAGCATACGGCTGTAGTTATTGTGATGGTTGTATGAGGGTGTATATATGTATTTGGGACGGGTATTGTATATGCGGCGGCCGTGGCCTTAAGTTAGATACCATCCCAGCATTTGTCTGAAGCATAAATGAGGAAACAACTTCCAGGATGGCTGAAGTAAGAATGTAACCCTTCTGTTCCCAGTTCTGCCTCACAAGCCTCAGTGTGCCCCGTTCCAGCCCTCAGCTCCCAAACCTGGACCTCTGCGTTGACAGCTAAGAAGACTAGCCACTACGCCACGAGGTGGATTGTAAATAAAATGTTGCTTTGTCAGTCTAAATATGATGTAGCGACTACTGGCCTTTTGAAGTTACAGTAATTATTATATGAGTAGCAAGCAATCACTAGTTAGTAATCATCACTAAAGTGGGCCTGAATTTCATTAAACTAATTTGTTTATTTATTTATAATTATTTGTTTGTTTATTTATAGTTCTTCTAACAGGTTACAACCTAATTATGAGAAATAACAATATGAATTACACTTAATATTTTTAATATTTTTCTTACACTAATATAAAATGATACTTATAATACGTATGACTAAATATTATTCTAGTAAGTATCGTATTTGAAATTATGTTACAAGTCACTGATAAGGAGTGTATGATATTAAGTGATTTCTCTACAATACAAATGAACAAAATGTGCTGTCTGATATATTGAAATGTGTGCTTTTTTTTTTTTTTTATGTGTTCGATACAGGCGAATGTTTATGTCACTATGTATTGGTTCTTGGACAGTGGGATGTTATACGTTTCGGTCTTATTGACCGCGAAGGAACATATAGTTCAAATTCAGATGACAAATAAGGTCTATCAAAGATGTTATCAAATTATTTAAATGTAATAACCTGCCTACTTTTCTCTAAAGTCTTTAAAGAAAACGTTCCAGTAAGAAATTATGCTTAGCATTTTTAAAGGAAATGTGTAGTTCATGTTATCGTCAATCTCGCTATCAATAGCCACGGGACCTCCTTTTTACGTGGAATCCGAACCACTGGACCTGACGTTTCACTTTGAAAATCTCACATGCATTGACCGGGAACCGAACCCGGTCCGCTGTGCTGAGAGGCCAACAGCTTGACCACACCTCTGAGCCACCACATTCCCGCTTAGAATATTTAGGATATACATTTGTCCTTTTGTATTCCAAGAATATAGGGAATTTATTTTTTATCGATTCAACTTTATAGTGAACCCGAGGTGGTCATGCTGACTGGTCTCGAACGTGGATCTCGGAGATAAGTTGAGCTCTGAATGAAGGTTCCACCAGGGAACGAACCCGAGATCTGTGGAGGGTATTTCATTGTAAGAACCCCTAGAAGAAATTATATATTTAACTACTGGTGTGATATCAGTTGTTACTGACATTATTTAGTGAAATAATGCAGGAAAATAGTGGAAGATAGCATTATTTGGACTACATGAAGTAGGCTATGCTGGATTTGAAACACAGGAGTTTCAAAGCTTGACGTTTAGCAAATAGCCCCAGAATTGTGGGAGGAGGCCCGTGGCGCCACGTCAATCTTGCTGACCCAGATAAGTCGTCTGCAAGGGGTCGGGAGGTTAAATAATGACCAGGTTATTCCCCGTTTGAGAATAGACTTGAGAATGGAACGGGAAGATCCCAAGGAAAATCATTGATTACTCATGATTGGAGCAATGCAATGACATGAGAGTTGCGCACAGGTGAATCTTTAGCCAGGAGGCTAATTTTAGAGCCATAAAACGGCGAAATCAAGGCATGTTTAATGCAGTGCGTAATGTTACAGGACTATGGGTGTTCGCGGATGGACTTGAGGATGTTTCCAGGGATTCCCAGTGAAGTAGCGTCCCCAAGCCATGGATAAGATAATTAATATAAATTAAGTGGCCGATCGATCCTCGAACACACATACATTTTTGTGACCAGCGAAGAAAAAGGAACAATATGGATATTATTCCAAGTTCAGAATCACCCTAGGAGAGGAGCTGATTTATCGCGGGAATTCTTGCCCTACTTTCTGTGTGAAACAGATATAAGAGGGTGGACCCAGTCGAAGCAAACAGTTTTACAGTTGACCGCAGTTAAAGTTCGTGACAGTTTTAGACCCAGTCGGAGGGAGAGTTGTTTTGAAGCAGTCGCAGTTGAAAAGGACACGCAGCGCCCAGGCGCACACAAAGACTTAAACATTTCACTGCTAATCAGCATGTTAGCTGTGCACTGTAACACACATGTGAGAACATATTCATGCATGGTCATGAACTAAGAATGAAGTCGGTAATTAACAAACTTGATTATGCGAAATGCATATTACCGAAGTTAGGAGAGGATGCTCGGACTTCAATGTGGGAAGCCGTGCAGTAAGACTGTTATATAATGTTTATTAAGTGCCGTGTGTTACTAGGCAGGACTGTGAAAAGTGATAATTCATGTAAATACAATGTACAATGTTGAGCGCAGTAAACTATAGTGATTGGTTATACATATTTGGATTATACCAGTAAGTAGCGTTCATGACGAGATGTAAGCATATCGCTGCAATAATAGGAAGATTGTCAAGGGATGATCGAGAAACTGTTGGTGAATCCGTGAGCAGATGATCGGGAGATTCAATCAGGAAGGGGTAGGACCGAAGGAAGGGCCATCCGCACCTGTACTTTCGATACATGCAAGGGAATGTCAACCAATCAGGAATTAAAGTGTAACGTGTGTTTGTGCACCGATGTTATGTAAATATCTCTTAAAGTAATAATATAACCAGTGTTATATAGTGTTATGTGTTTGGAAGCATTAGCTTCAGTATAAAAATGGAAAAGTGTCATGTGTTTCGGAAGCATTAGCTTCATTATAAAAATGGGAAAGTGTCGTGTGTTTATGAATCAGATGTCATATAATATGTGTATTTGCAAGATGGTAATGTGTCACTAAGTAAGCCGATGGCAGGTGACACTGGAATATGGTGGTTGGGGCCACCTGGATAAAGCCGACGTAAGTACCCCACTAATCATGTTACTATAGAAGAATAGTCACTGCATGTAATGTGATTTCGGAAGTATAAAATATGCCAGTAAGAATCAATATTAGGAGGCATATCCTCATATGTTTATTGTTTGATTTCAGTAAAGTTAAGATGTTGTATACATCAGAGAGTGGATTAATCGTTACCACTATTAACGCTACTAATAAAATGGCAATTCAGTTATGTGAAACTTAACATGACGAACGCGAATGTTCGGTCATTGAAGCAGTTACGTTGTGTCGGAAGGATAGTTTATGTCAGTAATAATAATAATAATAATTATTATAATAATGATAAACGGTATAATTGAATACATCAGGATGAAAGGTTTTAAGCAAGATATAGTTACGCTAATAGGATTATTTATCTAGCCAAGCAGTAGATTACATTAAGGGAAGAGAAAAGAGTTAATATTAAATACATTGTATTAATGGGGATATAATTATGCACGGGAATGTTGGAGCTTGACAGTGAATTGAATTTGTGGCTTGATTAAGCATTGTAGAGTACAGTTAGAGTTATCTTTATTAATAAGGCTAGATCATGGACAGGTAAGGGGCCGGGTGATCTAATCGACGTGTGAAATCTCGTACAGCATGAGCGTACAGAGATATTAATTTATGCCGGAGCGTATTTAGTGTGTAACCCTATCTCCGATGTTGGATATGAAATGTTCCGGGTCCGAATCCCGTGGTAAGCGCGGGGAGAACATTGGACACCTCGACGCTATACCTGATTCCCCGAGAACTTAATGTTGAGTGATTCGGCTCGTTGAAGCGAATCATTGGCGGCAGCTGTTGACTGACCGTAATATTTTATTTGAGATACCGGCTAACCACTAGACCTGTGTTCTATGAATCTCGTGCCTTCATATTGCGATACGGACCTGTTGAGGCCGTTATTAATGTCCTGAGGATAGGATTAAATATTCAAGCTCACCCAGAACCATTGCATAATATTCAGTTCAGATCATATGGGATCACGTGGATCATTGTGACCACAATGTTATATTCAAAGTTGTAATACTGCTTGGGAGATAAAAGTCCAGGAAACGGGGAGACAAAGGGGCGGTTTACAGCCGTGAACGACCCTACCCTGTCCATTGTATGCAGGCAGTCCAAGGGGATGGGGTTGCTAGACTAGCTGTGAAGGTTCGCGTTCTTGAGCGGACAGATTTAAGACCTTGCTTGTCAATGAAAGGAAGAATTGTTATAATGTGTAATAAATGTGTGTGGTTTAGAAACACATTGCTAATCATAGATTTCCCTGATGATATAAAAATTTAGCAATCTAACAAATGGTTGGATGTTGTATTTGATACTGTCACTGACACCTAGTTAATGAAGTTGGTTACTCGTTGCCACAGGCTACGCTCGTAAGGGTAGCGTAATAGTATACTATTCGACACAACGATAACAGAAGTTATTTAGTGAAATCACAATGACATGCAGTGTAACTATAAAAAGAGGGGAGTGGAGGGGTAGACTTACGTAATTGTGGTGTTGCAAGTAGATGTAGTGCAAACCATGAGTTGGCTAATGCATGAAAGCATTTGGTGGGAGAGAGAGATGTAACACAGATAGTACACATGATGTAAATTAAGATGTATTGTAGGATACAAGTAACTTTGTGAATATAAAGAAGTCACATTAGATGACATGAATGTAATAGTTCAGTTTTGTGAAGCATTACATGTGCATCCGTGCACTTGAGTAAAGTTTAAAGTTCACATAATGGTAAAGGATTGAATAGTGATATGGATTTAATTTATTCAACTATGTGAATAATTAATGGATTGTGGGAGTAACTTTGTTTGTGTATTGTTTATGGGATTTGTGTTCTCATTATTTGTTTGAAGCCATGAGTTTTACTGAATTAAAGTCTTTAGAGTAGAGTTGTGCCTTATCATTGTAGAGTTGATATCTTTTAGCCTCAAATCCAAAATATGCAACTGCTCAATGGGAGAACGGTACACGCCTGAGTCCTGATGCTAGCCGGAGGCAGAAGCATATTTTCCATCGAGATTACTCACATGGGTACAATAGTTAGCATTCGCACATCTTGGGTTCCAAACTATTGAGCCAAATTCAAGTCTACTTCATACGAATGCATGATACAATCTTTAGCAATGTACAGGTTCCTAAAATAAAATGTGCATCTTCTTATATATCCCAGCATTTTGAATATATCTCAAAACTTCGATCAATACGGTGAGGAAAGGATAACTTTTTTTAAAATCAAAGTATAGCCTACCATAAACCTAGATGACTTGATATGGGAACTACATAGGAAATGGTGGTGTATTCTATCAAAATTTGTGTGTTTTCGTGTAAATGCAATCGGATGACACTTATAAATCGAAACAATTTGTTTTGTTCCAATTTATTTTTTCTTCATCTTTTGGAGTAGCATACAATCCCATAACGAATAAATGTATTTAAACGATTACACGTCATTTGCAAATAATAATAATATATTGGCATCCCGGAGATGGTTAATTAAGATAAATATTACAGAGGCACAAGATTCGATCCCAGGGGAACACCAGAGGGTGAATGGAGCTTTTCCCTATGATACAAAGTGTTGCCTCTTACATACTGTAAGTATGGTCCGTAATAGGACATTTTCGTAAGTTGTAGGCTACGTCATGGTTAACTCTACCAATAATCTGTATATATTACATCGACTCGTTATCCTTTAATCTAAACCAGATGACTCCTGATTCGTGAAAATTGGTTATTGTTGATCATCGAGGGATGAATCCGTGTTATGAATCGTGAATAAAATGGCATGTATGCCTGAATAATACATTATGTGTTCATGAAGAGTTTGCTCATAAAGTTTGTTTGGGGCAAACATAGTAGCTACCGGTACTGTTCGGTAGTTAAGAATTAGTGAGATCTTACCCGACTTGTGAATATGACTGACTTTAGTAAGTTTCCATTTCTCTGGAAATATCAAAGACTTGATCGATAAATTAAATTTAATATCAAGAGGATAAGCTATTTTTTCCCGGATCGTTTTTTATCAAATATGGAAGAATAACGTCAGGATCTGCTACCCTCTTGTGTCCCATATATTCACCGTAAGTAGGCCTATCGGAGTGAGAATGTCACTACGGGTTACCTCATAATAATTAAGATGTCAATTTCGAGATGACTTTCTAGGTTATCATGCGTTAAAATGTCATAGTTGGATCCATTTTGGCAATATACTGATGAGTAAGGCTAGGATTTTAATGTAATATCTATCATCATCATAGCAAACACTCGTATCGAGTAGATTGGCCTTTCAATCCGGAATGTCTCTCATTGATGAGTTCGGAGGTGACCATACAGCCCAATGCGGGAGGCACACAATTTGCCGCAGTGACGACCGATGGTTCCACGTGGGGCATCTGAGTTCCTTCCATTTCTTCTATGTAATATTACATTAAAAAATTTGAAATATGCGATATTGATTTAATTTTTATATAAATCATATACATTACACATAATATTGCTTGTAGATTCTTCATTTTATTCATTATATTTTTTGCAAAATAAAGGGTGGTACACTAATTAATTAATTAATTAAGCATGTTCATATTATAGCAAATTTAAATAAATTCCATGATTATGTATGCGTACGGAAGAGTACCAAGTGAAAAGAAACTGAGGATTCTGAAGTACAGTATTATGGTATCCAGGGAAGGCTGCTACAGGCAATCAAAAGTACCGTATTTGTGTTTATAATGAAGCTGCGGTAAGAGTTGATGCTAGGATGAGTTCCTGGTCTAAGTTGTTACAGGAATAGGCTGAAATCTTTCACCACTACTACTGATTTTTTATATAGGCTATAATATTGTCTTTTGTAGCTTTTCAGACGGTCAACACGATTGTGCCCAATGAATTGGCGGGGTACAAGATATAAATATGTAAATACACTCCTGGAAAAAGTTACATGTATTAAAACTCAGCAATTCTTCTAGGTTTGTGCCGTGTCTTGTGTGGGGTTTCGCCTAGGACACCAAGCTAGGCTCATCGGCGGGCTCTTGGTGTCCCCGCCCGGACCCCCACAGGAGTGACGAACTGCGCGCCACCTCCCTTTATATAAGGTGCAACTGCACCACTTGACTACGAGAACTAAAAGCTCAAGCAGCCTTAACCTCCCTATGAAGGCTTCCAAAAAGATTATTAGTATTAGTATTAGTTAATTATCACAATTGCCCCATTTAATTGCATCATATTTGTTCATGAATAGTGATGTGATAATCGTGGGAAACAGATCTTAGTTTTCTTTCCCTTGAGCAACTGAATTTGTAGTTTCTGGACATTTCTTGGTTGTTGATGAGGAAAAGGCAATGTGAAAGGAAGAGCTGAAGCAACTCAGTCCTGATAATAATATGCTATAGCTTATCGTTGCAGTTAATCCTGTGTGATGAGAAATTTAATTTCAAAAAATGGATTCTACATTTTTTTTAATATCTCCTTTGTTAAGATTAAAAGAAAGAATAACTTGTCATGGTTACTTACAAAATCACGTAAATATAATTCACCATAATACTAAGTTACAGGTATACTAGGGAGTAGGCTTCCTTACGTATCTTTTCGATGTTATCGTAAACACGATGAGTTATATTTTGAAATATTCAAACAAAAGTGTTGAAAATTTACTTTTCAGCTCTTTTCATGAATTAGTTTAGTCTGAACGATTCTTTATCACAATTAAGGTTATTATGAAGATAAAACAAAAGTTTGGTGCTTTTCAGTCGGTCAACACGAATGTACCCAACATAGTTGTTATTTTTTTTCAGGATTAGGGTATAACCCAATTGAAGACCTCGTTTCCAAAACTCACTAAGTCAAAAATGATGATTTTTCAGGACAGACATTTTTTGAACCGGAGCCTACTTTGGCAATATTACTTCATTATGAAGTAAAGAGACATTTTCCAAATTAATATGAAGAACAGTGATAACGAACGAAACCCCTATTTTGAAGTTATTAACGTTAAAATGCCTTTTTTTTTTTTTTTTCAAAAGTAAACTAGGTCACTTGACTTAGGTCAATTCTGGAAAAGAACTACAGACTTAGTGAGTTCTGGAATAAAACATCAATTTGCACATGCTAAGTTACACATTTGGTAGATCGGAAGCAAGCACGTAAAGCAATGGGATTTTAGTGATTTATTCTAGATTGCTCAAACTTCCCTTGAAAATCAATGAGGAACAGAAAAAGTTATTAAATTGTCCAATACCTGCCATTAAAAGTAAATTTAAAAAACTAAATACAAATATATAGCAAATAAATTCCAAGAACAAACGCACTTGCACAGCCTTAACTTTGTACTGCACAAATGGCTCTTCTTCTGCATAGTGTATTTCTGTGTGATCAACCAGATTTGTATCATCACCGAAGTTCTTCAGAGCTTTATTGTAGTACAACTGAGCTTGTTCGGACAGAGAAACAAACTTCAGAAGTGCTGCAACATCCTTCTTCTTCTCTGAAGATATTTTATTGCATTCCTCTACTACATGGACCAATCTGTATGAGTTCCTCCAAGAATGGACTGATTTCTTCTTTAACACTTGGTATTCATTGAAGTCCCCATTGTAGGTATTCTGGGCAAACACTTCTTTCTTTCCTTTTTTGTACAGAAGAACACGCTGCTCCCTCATCAAGAATGGGAGCTTAGTTTTCATTATATTATTGGCGCTCCTTTTAAAATCAAGTAGCCGCCAATCTCTCTTTAAAAGTTTAACAGCTCCATGTTTTTCCAGAATAGCATGATAATCTTGTGGCTCTAATAGTTTTTCACGAGTTCTGTACACTTTTTCGATTCTTCCGAACACTCGGTCCGGAGGCAAAAAACTGTGTCCTCTGATAGGAAATATGTGTTCCACTTTATTAAAAATGTCACTTTTGTTTACATAATCTAGCAAGAAGCCCATGATGGTCGAGTTCTTGTTTTGACTTGTGGCAGAGTCTGAGAACAGTCTCAATGTTTTCTGAGATTTAATGCCTTCTGGTTTTGCTTCTTGACGAACCCTCTCTTCAAGACAGAGTAGGAAGTTATGCAAGGCTGATGCAACTTCGTTCGATCCTCTTCCAGACTGATCTTCTGTCCAAGAATATATGAATGTGTTTTCCACATTTTGGACGTTTTCATGAATTATAAAAGTTAGGTTGTACAACCATAGCTGTCGAGCATAAAAAGTCTCGGAAATTCTAATCATGGGAAGGGGCTGGTTCTGTTGCATGTCAAATGCTACTTTCAGAACATTATCTTCCTCTCGCTTCAAAATTTCATAAAAATTTTTGACTCGTAAATTGTGCAATCTGTAACATCCCATCAGGTCTGCCCTTTCGGCTGGTGATGTAGAATTATTTTGTATCTTGATTTGTAATTCTTCACAGTATGAACCCGATATTTAATCGTGTTTGGAAAATTCTATGAAATTTGCTATAAGATGCGACTGATTTTGAAGCACTTACCCTGGCCTCTCTCCACAATCGCCAAATCTTCTTGACGGAAAGTGTTGGGTCCATGTAAACTCGTACGCTCTTTGCCCTCACATAATGGCTTTCTCTGCACTTCAATGTCTTAATGAAATTAACAATTGAAACCTCAGTTTCCATGTCTTTGCCTTTAATAAGACCACCGCCCCTGTTCTCTTTACATTGTTCACCTGTAGCATTGAAGTTCTTAGATAAACGATTCAATCTGAATCTACTCATTCCTGTTACCAAACAGAAAGATTGGGCACAAACTCGTATAATCTGGCCGGCTTTCCTCCGTATAAAATATTGTGTTAATAACCTAGCACGGGGATTGCTTACATTTCTTGGTCGATGTGATTTTGGTTCTTTTGTTACAATATATTTTAAAAGGAAGTTATTTTGCTCTACTTTTGATTTGTTGTCATACAGTTTGTCACGGAAATGAGTGATGTCTTCTTGACTCAACAATCCTGCCTTGCATGTATAGTTCGGTCTTCCAGCATGATTACAGGCGATACAAGATGCAGGGTGAGCACTTGAACTGTTTCTTGCATGCTTGCGTTTTATTTTATCCCAGGTGTTTACATCTTTTCTTCTCTTCCTGCTTCGACCGGAATCTTCTAGAGGACTCTTTAATCCTTCTAAATCAAAGTCACTCATCTTGTACACTTTCTTAAAATGTAGAAACTTTCTCTTAAACACAGCTCATCAACATACGACACATGAAACAGCCAAGAGGTTACTGGCGGGAAACAGGCGCGTTAGACTTAGCAGAGTTTGAAAGACATCACGGCCTGGCGGGAAACAGGAGCTTACTCGTACGCATGCGCATTAGACTTCGCAGAGTTTGGAAGACATCACGGCCTGACTTAGTACCGTTTTGGAAATAAATGCAATATCCAACGTTACAATTTACGATGACATAGTGAGTTCTGGAATAAAATATTAGTAACATACATAGGTCCTACACCTTACGAACAAGATCCAACGGATTTCTCAATTTCGTCCAAAACTGACTTAGTGAGTTTTGGAAACGAGCTCTTCAATTATTTTGGGTACATTCGTGTTGACCGACCGAAAAGCACCTAACTTTTGTTTACTAAGGGAACACTGAAAAATGGCTTTAAACCCCATAATGTCAGTATGAAGATGTTTATGAAAGTAAATGATTGAATATACGCAATCTAATGGAGCATGAGCAACAACAACGACGGCGTGAAACCTTATTGTGGTTCGGTTTCGAACTTCGCAACATAGGCAGTTTTATGTAAGAAAGGTCTGTAAGGAAATGGTAGAGCTTGAAGAATAACATTTTAATTTCTTTCTGCGTTATCACATTATGCATAACATACTGTTTTAAAGACCATCTCGTGGTGAAACGTTCTTGTGTGTCACCCCCGGATGCAAGGCCTTAGAGAGTGGTGATAGGCCCTGGAGCTGGAGAATCCTGCACTCTCTCACCTCTATTGCCAAATTATGTAATATTAATTTATAGTCCTAAATTTGCAGAAACTGATAGTAATTTTAGAAATATTAATATAATAATAATAATAATAGTAATAGAAGCCGCCGGTGGTAGAGAGTTGAACAGGCGCTCCTCCCCCCCCCCCCCCCCCCCTTCCTCCCCCCACATGCAAGATCCGGAAAATATTTTAATTATTATTATTAATAATAATAATAGTAATAAGACGGCCGAGGTGGGATTCAAACCCACGCTCTCTCGATACCAGCGTGCGTTTGTGTGTATATTTGTGATTCAGATGAGGATTGTGAAGGAGTCGGCTGCATTTGCCTGGAGTAGAAGTGATAATAATAGTAATAATAATAATGTTATTGCTTTACGTCCCTTTAAACATCTGCGGCTTTAGGAGACGCCGGGGTGTTGGAAGTTTGCCCCAAAGGGGATCTTGAACCTGCCAGTAAATTCACTGACACGGCTCCCTCGCATTTGCGCACACTCAAATGCCAGCTGGCTGCGCCAGGATTCGATCCTGCAATCTTGGGCACAGCAAGCAAGCACGTTACCCCTGAGCCACGCAGTCAGAGTAGAAGTGAGAAACCACGGAAAACCACTTCCAAGATGGCTGAGATGGGAATCGAAACCACATCTTTTCAGTTTTGCCTCACGGGGCATTCCAGCCCTCAGACAAGAATGAATCGAATTTCTTGTCGGCGCCGGGAATCGAACCCGAACCTCTGGGGCGACAGCCAAGAATCCTAGCCGCTACATCACGAGGAAGGCCAAGGATATGTCAGTCACTTGTGAATTCCGTAATCCGTAGTTTAACTATTAGCTTATCTATAGCAGAATATTTCGGCCATTCAATTGGAAGTAGCCTATACAGACTATCAATTCGAACTTCCTGGTCGCGTTGAGGCACAT
Organism: Meconema thalassinum; assembly: GCA_946902985.2. Classification (NCBI taxonomy): domain Eukaryota; kingdom Metazoa; phylum Arthropoda; class Insecta; order Orthoptera; family Tettigoniidae; genus Meconema; species Meconema thalassinum. The sequence continues at coordinate 1,168,552,496 of OX336388.2, forward strand.
TGCCACGAGATTGCATTTCCCCAGCGTTCGGACCCCGGAGCAGTTTGAACTTTCTCGCACGCGCGACCTTGAACCACCCTCCAGTAGGGGGTAATCCGTGCTGATACATATGTACGGGCCATGTAACTATTAGGGGACAGCGACTACAACGAAACTAGTGGCAACGTTTTGAAATGAAAGGTGAAATAGGATCCGACTCCGGCCGGCTCTTAATATGTATCCTACCAACCTCTCTCTTCTCTTCATTAGCAGTCGCCAGAAACATCTCTCCCCTCCCACTCGTCTTAATACATCTTCATTTGTTACCCTATCTACCCATAAGATCTTCATCATTCTCCTGTAACACCACATTTCAAACGCTCCAATTCTCCTCTTTTCTGCAGCACCATTAGTCCATGTTTCACTTCCTTATAGTATCACGCTCCAGACATAAGCTTTCAAAAATGACTTCCTAATACCTAAATGTATATTCGATGTCAACAGACTCCTTTTCTGTAGAAATGCTTTCCTTGCCTGAGCCAAACTGCTTTTTATATCCTCTTTGCTTCGTCCATCACTGGATATTTTGCTTCATAAGTAACAGAAGTCTCCTACTTCCCGTAGCGTTTCACCTGCCAATTGAATGTCCATAGAGGTTTCTGATTTATTTCGGCTGCGTTCCAATAATTTTGTATTACATTTATTGATTTTCATCATGAATTCTTTCCTCAAGACGGAGTTCATACCATTCAAAAACTCGTTCAAATCCTCTGGCGTATCGGCCAAGATGACGATGTCATCAGGAATTCTCAAATATGAAATTATTTCTCCTTGAATCTTCGCTCCCACTTGAAATTTTTCTCCAATTGTGTTTTAGAGATTGAAGTGCGTTGCCCTCGCACATGGTGTAGATGCATTGTCAAAGGGAAACATTCCATGTTACGAACATGGGCCGCATAACCGGTACCGAAAGCTTCTGCAGATTTAACACAAGGCCTGTTCAGCAGTTCCTTGAACTCAGATTAGCCAACATTTTATTGTATCTTTCCATTTGGTATATCTCTGTACCTCAACATACAGAAGAGTACCTTAAAAATCATGTCTTGTGTAAATTTTGGAAAAGGTAGCGAGTGTGGTTTTTGCCGGAGTGGATACTCGCTCGTAGAAATTCTTTTCAGTAAAATAGGCTGGTTCACATTGAGGTATGTGACGGCGGGATGCCTTAAGTATTACGGAAACGGCAATAGCCGCCACAGAGCTTCGTTGCTACTGAAATAACGACCAGACTGATATTTGTACTTATCTATACGGGATTTGTGAGCCCAGTGTTAATGAAATTGAACCTAGCTATATCGCTACCTTTATTTAGTAGCCGCTACTGTAGTGTTTAAAAATTAAAGGTGGTATTAGAAGGCGCTTTCCCTATTTTTCTTACCCCTGGCACTACAGCCCTATAAAGGGCCTAGGCATATCAAGCGACCGCTTCCCACCCATTTGGCCTGCAGATATTGTGATCACGCGTGGTCAGTGCATCGTGTCCCCTCGGCCGTTTTCTTGTTCTTCGTGACCGGAGCGATGCCTCACTATGAGAAAACTACTCAAAAGTCCTCACGAAGCTGAGTGCACCACGTTGCAGCCCTCACGTCAGTGTCTAAAATCTCTGACGGAGCCGGGAATTGAACCTGGGGCCTCCGGATGAGAGGCAGGCGCGCTACCCTGTTCTTATTGTGTTTATATATATCTTGCAAAAGATAATAAATGGATTGGCATTGCCTCCTACAGGGATATATAGAAAATCGGATGTCATACCTTGAGTTTCTGTTGCCATGGAAACGGACTTGCCATTATCATCAGTTTATCTGCCAATATCTTTGAAACTGTTGGTTTTAGGGCCTTTAAATGTGGTTTTCGGTGTACTGTACCCATGTGATGACTTTCCATGGAAAATATGCTTCCGCCTCCAGCTAGCAGCAGCTCCCGGGCGTGTACCGTCCAACCCAATGAGCAGTTACATATTTAGGATTTGAAACTAATAGGTATCAACTCTACAATGACAACACACAACTCTATTCTAAAGGATTTAATTTTAGCTAATATCACGTCTTCTCACACAGCAAAACAAAGTAACATTTACATTTATGAACACAAAGCAATAAAATTGGAGCGTTGAGATGATATCAACAGAGAGTCCCTTACGTTACACTCATCTCCGCCCCCATGGCTGGCATTCTAGTTCACTGACTAGGCCTATATCAGTCCATGTTGTTTAACAACCATGCTAATAAACTAGTGCATACAATTATTAACTATACAATATGTGTAAAATCATGTCTTATTCTTTCCTTCCCACCAAAACATTCGAGTCTACCATGCGTTTACCAAACCTTTACTTGTAAATCTACTATATGTCGTAATGAGTTCTCTTCCAAATCATTAATATGTTACCGTTGTGTCAAGTTGGGACATACTGCTACACGTCGCTTAGGTATAGCGTAAAACGTGCAGTTTCAACCTTCAAAACTAGGTGTCTCTGTCAGTATAAAAACATAACTTTTACCATTTTGCAACTTGGCCAAATATTAAGATATCAGGACGATTCTTAGTTAGCAAAGTGTCTTACCATAATTATAATTAACATTCATTAATACAACAATCAATTTATAACATTCAGGGTATCACAAATTTATAATTCTCAAATCCTACTACAGTAATACGATTATCGAGGTTCGCCCCCAACCTTTTTGTGCTGTATACAATGGACCTTCGCTGCGGGGAGTCAACAAGTATGTCCGCTACCTCCCCTTCTGTTACACTCTTTATCTCGCTCCCACTGAGCGACCTTCTGCTTTCAGACATAACAAACCCTAAAAGTTTACAACGGCCCCTCGTGTACCAGTGGCCTAGTTATTACAGAATATGTTTGGAAATATGGACATGTTTAAAACATTTATACCTCTCATTAGGATTTAATGGCTGGCCTCACAGGCACATTTAATTCAAGCCGAGGAAACGAGATTCATCAAACGAGTCCCACGAATCAGTCGGTGGCTAGTGTTAAAGACCACGGTAAGGGCACAACTTCCCTCCGTGTCGAATTCACTTTAACAGAGATGGATTAATTCATACAATTAGCTGGCTCCTGGTCGATATCACGCGTAATGGCGAGGTTTCCACAGTTGTAATTCCATACGACAATGATTCGAGTCCGGGCCGCTTATTAGCATTATCTGAGCTATGGTTCCCACTATGTACGCTCGATTGCTTCCCATATCATCGTATGCCCTCGGCTATACGAGACTGCATACGTCGACTCAGCAAACCTGACTTTCCTGACTACTCATGTGGATGAACTCTTCCTTAATTATTAAGACAATCTCTATCAATTAATCTTATTTGCTTTTTCATCAAGCTGCAATTCAATTCGCTTTTAAACATTTCCATTCTCCATATTCGTATCATATTTCCGTACATTGTTATTTATATGATTCTTTTGTGACATCATAACGCTGATTTTTCATCTGAGCAGTCCTTTAAATTTTAATAACATTGCTTCAATATACAGTCATTTACCTTAAAACATGTTTACATACACCTTCCCTGATGTTTATTTATTATTATTATTACTGACACACCTTCCCTTGTCCCGACACAACGTAACGGTAGTTATATCATCAATAACTGAGCTACCGTGCTCATTACATTTTTAACCTTTTAATCAACTGCCATTTCTACGTTAATTGTAACGGAGTTACACGCGACTCGATGTAAAACGAACATCTTTAACTTGAACAATATTCCAACACAAGAATTAAGGCATGAAAGTCATACCTTTCAAGATTCAAACTTTCATTGGCATGTATTACATCTTTAGATATTTCGACATACACTGGATTACATATTACAATAAAATCATGGTTTCATGTACTCACGTTCTTCCATGGTGGATTCGACCACTTACGCTCCATTATGCCTGCCATAAATTGCACTTAGCAAGGCATAATTACGCTTTGAACACACATGTTGCGTGGATTTTACACCAAGAAATGCACTTTATTTTCATTTATCATATTGAAGCTACTGCTTCGTTTTGCCATATAACACATTATTTTGATCACTACACTTGTAAAACATACATTTTAAAATATACATAAATCACTTAAAACTCACGATATTTATATACACTTTCCTCACTTGGCGATGCTTCCTGCAGTACCTCAGAATTTCAGGTTCCGTAGAGCTTTCCTCCCCTGAATAATCCTGTCTCCTGATTGCAAGTCTCGTAATATCTGCCCGAAGATCCCTAGTGTATCTCTGTTACTGACAAATCCCCCACGATTCCCAAAGTTCCAGTCTAGTTATAGCTCCTAGATTCCATTCTTATGGAAATATGCCTCTCCCAGCATTTCCTTCGTTCCCAATGTCTATCAACTTCTATCAAATTGTACATTATCGATAATAGCATAAGTGTACTCCAATATAGATCTGAACATTAATAGTGTGGTATGCGCGTGAAAATGCTTCACCCGTTTTAACAAATTATTTATACATGCGCGCTTTTAAACAACGTAAACTCAGCTACTTGATATGTTCTGCGCTGCGCTTGTCTATTGTACATTCCACTTGTACATATACCACTGTTACTGTTCTCATACTGAGCCTACTGTTTCCCTCAGCTGTGCGTTCCTAACAGTGTCTTGTACAATCACAAGTATACTTGTATAAACATACATTGTCCTTCACTGTGACGATTTTCATACTTTTCAACAGAAATAAATTTGCATATGTATAAAAATACATTGTCTTTGCATTGTGAGGTTCTACTGACCTATTATAATCACTTTCACTTGACATTGTACGTTGCACTTTGAGAATAATACTCACTGATTACTTAAAATGTTAAATTCTTTGTGCGCGCGTCCTTTCCTGGACCCGGCCAACATAGGTTCCGCGCTAGGGACTGGTACAACTGTTTTTAATTAACTTTAACGTATCTTGCTTAAAGCGTCCTTTCAGGGACCAGAGCGGCGTGCACCCTGCCCTGCGAGTTGGTTCAACTGTCTACTGTTAACTATTCTTAATTCGTACATTACACTGCCCGGCTAATATACTTAATATCTCTAAAAATGTTAAAGTGTTGGCGCGCGTCCTTTCCTGGACCAGAGTGGCGTGGTCTCTGCCCTGCGAGTTGGTTCAACTGTCCTCGACTGACTCCTCGGGTGGGCTTATATGGCTTTCCACATGAAAAGTAGATCCCTTATTCCCCCGGAGCTTCATCTCTCCTCTAAATGCCTTTCCTGGCTTGAAATGACGTTTTTCTTGTCCGTCTTGTATCGCTGGTTCCATAACTGCTTGTGTGCTAGAGGTTCGATCAGCTAATTAATTGAAAATAATTAATTCCTTCACGGCGTCAGGACGCTATGTCCACGGTTCTTCCCCTATTCACTCTCGTGATTCGTTCGCTGACCTCAGTCCAACCTGTTCTTCCGCACCTACCTTATTCCAGCTTCGATTTTGACGTTTAATGGCTTGACAATTTGCCTCCCCGAATTTGATTCACATTGGTGCAACCCTCATGTGTCTATCATATTCCACTTGCGAATAATCTTCAAATTACCTTTCCCGCGCCCCCTTCCAACGCGCTTCTCCATTGTACTTAGGGGAATTTTTGGTCCAACATCTGGTTCACTCACCCTCCCCAGACAGTATAAATAGTTCCAAGTAACTGACGTGTCGCCACGAAAACACGCCTACTTTCCAAAGTCATTAGTTGGATGTAAAAAGGTCCAAATCCTAGTGCTCTGCTAAGAACATCATGCACTTTTCAGCCAAATACTGCCATATTCTTCCATTATTTCTGTGTTATATCTACATATAACAGCAGAATTTGCTTGATATCACCTTGGTGATTTTATGTGTCCCGTCTCTAGGGGTTTTTCTGGACAAAATCCCTCGATACCCTGGGTTCATTTCTCGCTGGCAGTTCCAGTCTGCTCTCATTTCCCCAGTGTCCCAGGTTCGACACCAGTCAGCCTGATACCCTTGGGTACAGTATCGAGTATTGTTTCTCGCATCGAGGGGCGTAAAACGAGCTATATCCGGTCTTTATGCGACAACTTCGATATTTTGTCCCAGTTGAGTTTTTTGGTGACTTTTCAGTTATGTTGCCCGTTACACGGGAACAATGATTTATTTCCGGATGAAAGGCAGCTTGTATGTTATCCCATGGTATAAGCTGTCTCCATTTCAAATTTCATCCAAATCCGTCCAGCCGTTTTAGTGTCAATTGTAACAAACTAACACACACACAGACACACAGACTTTCACAATTATAATATATACTGTACCCGATACCTAGTTGAGGCTATCGGCTACGCCAGCTGACATTGAGCCGTAGTTGAGATTTATGGGAAAAGTTGTAAAGATAGCGCTCAAATCGAGTCGAGAGGAATGCTAGGAAATGAAGTAGAATGCCAAGGATCAAGAAGGCACTGCCAGTCAAGTAGACGGAATTATGGGAGGAATATTAAAGTTTTATTAAGATCTGAATGGAACATAGTATTTAATCATCTCAGAAGAGAAGAAATAACAAGCATTATATATGATAATAACTTGAAGAAAGACAGATAATCCCTTAAGTTATTGTATAACTTAATAGCCGAGATGAAGGTGGTCGAGATTATATTTGTGACGCACGACCGTAGATGGTGGGGGAGAATCACGTGACCGCGCCAGGTAGGAGCTGGTCAATGCAGTTTAGAGACATCAGTCGAGTTCAGCCAGCGAGCTGAGTGGTACACATGCGCAGAGCGTACGGTAAAGTCGAGCGGTGAACAGCACTTGTTACGTAAAGCGAAGGCGACAGTATTACTTAACCAAGCAGAGAGCAGGAAGTAGGTCATTGAGCCAAGGCGAGCAACGCAGGGCAGACGGCGAGAAGACCGGTTACGCGGCAGGCTGTACGGGCCGTGTACGGAGGAGAAAAGCCGGGGTTCAGAACAGCATTGTAATACGAGTTTGAGAACTTTATTTCGAGCTGCATTTTATAACGCAGAACAGTATAGCAAAGCGGCATGGCGAGGCCGGCTTTAAGCATAGTTCATTCTGGAACAATGCAGTAGATCAGAGCGGGCTAGTTCCGACTTTTATACGCAGGCAACATTAAAGAAGCTGAACTTCATTTCAACATTCAGTTACAACATTGAGTTGGGACTTGTATTCAGTAATAGAATTGTGCAGGCAGATAGTTACAATATACTGCAATTATGAACTTAAATATTCAAATTACATTACGACTATACATTTCATAACGGAATATGTAGAGCGACCATGGGGTCCAAACAACATTAACGCTTTTAAGCAAACGAACTGTTACAATTATATGCACTTATGAACATTGGCATGTGCAATAATAGAATTCTTTTTTCATGAATTGTCATAAAATATCGAGTACGAACACAGCTACAGGGTGTTTCAAAAACTTATACACTCTCATAAATAAAATTTATTTTCTGCACGTGAGACTTAACCGCTGTGGAGATTGAACTTTTAACAAGCAAACCGAACATTGTATGGGACAGTGGCGTAACTTAGAAGAAGAATATGGGGTACGCTGCTTTTATGAACTTTTACGTAAGGTTTTGGACAGTATCCATTATGGATAACATGCAGTTCATCATGTCGGAGTAAACGAAGACAGAGACGCGATGGCACCACGGAGCGATGGATTCGATTCCTGAAAAAGAGGAGGTCTAACAGCTGATTCACTTGGGATATGGAGGCAATCGTTATTGCGTGGGTGAAACGATATTCACGTCGATCTTTCGAGAAATTTATTACACATGAGAATAATCGACGATCTTTGAAATATAATAACAGCTGATATGAGAAGGTACTGTAAGAGTTATGACTTTCTAATATGATATTTTCATGAACACTGGGCATACATGTATATATTTTTCTAGTAGGAGTTATACGATTATTTAGACATGGCTTAAACATTATTTGCTCCGAGTATTGCTAGAATATGGCGTTACCATATGATATGGCAGGCACCATTATACGAAATTCTCACCATTGGTTGGCTTTATTAAGCAGATGTTTGGTCTTTTAGACATTTTCCAGTAAGGATAGTTTTCCTGGATAGTTATTTTTTGTGGCGAGTATTTCGAACTCGTGATCTGCAATTGGATTATTTAAATCACTTCGTCAGTTCATTGCATACTAGCGAGTGTGTATTATTCATCAGTAGGGATTTTTTCCATTGGATTGTTTGGAGATATTAAGATGTTATTCACTCAAGTGAATGAATATCGCTTTTATGTGACAACTAGAAACTTGTTGATTCCAATCTGGTACATTCACTCATGAGACAACGAGATGGGGCCTTTCGTATTTATACGATTTCGTGGTGGTACACATCTTTACCCATCGTTCAGGGCATTATCATGTTAGACGACGGGGCAAGGCCTTTCGTATTTATACGATCGTGTAGTGGTTACTCATCTTACTTGCCATTGAGGAACTCATTTTTATCATCCGAGTGTACTTGAGATTGTAAGAGGATCAAACAAGGAACTACTAGTCACATATCAGTCGAATTTTGTTAAATAAATTAAAAATACATGTCAGCAGGGTTACATTTTGTAATTCTTGTTTGCCAATCCAATATTTTGTTGCTATACTCTTTTGAGAGTACTTTCAATTTAACAGCTGATACAGCTGATGCTTTTGATAATTTTTATGATTGAATTTGATACCTTTGAGAAGGATTTAAAGTAATTGAATCTTATAAGATGAATCATTAATGGTCAGATTTATTTTAAGGCAGATCAGTATTGCATATTTCGATGTGAGAGATTATAGCACATTGGTGTTTTTCTGTGAAGTGAATTATGAGAATCTTAAGAGAATTTATGCTATTTGAAAGCAGATTTTGAATTTGATTACGATTACTAAGGTAATATTTTTCCTAATTGTTTAAGAAGTTGTCTAGATGTGATCAGATTAATTACAGTTATTGGAGATTGTGTGCGTTGATAATTTGAAGCCAGTTATGTATTTTTGTAGATCATGCAACGTGATTAAGTGAAGTTTGTGATAGGCATTTTGTGGAAGTTGCCAAGTGGAAGTTGCAATATTGCTAATGTATTTTGAAGCAGACATGAGGTTGTCGAACCCAGTCTAGCATAATTTTGAGATTCATGCTGTGCGCTGAATATTTACGGAGTTTGTGGAATAATTGTGGTATTCAAATGTGATATTTGATAACGTGAAAATATATAATGTAGTTGTGGATAGTGAGATCCAACGTGAATTTGTGAAGGCAATAATATTTTTGGCATGATAATTAAATACGAGATATAACTTGGAAGTGATAAAACTGTAAGACAACGTTCTATAACCCATATTAAACAATTTGTTAGGAAATTAAACAAATAAATAATGTTGATAATACGAGATTTTCTGATAATAATAATTAATGAAATAATAATCTGAAAATTAAGCATATTAATGATCTGACCTAATGAAATAAAAATCATAATGACTCGATGAAATAATAAAAATCTAAATAACCAGATGAATAAAATTTAAATAAGTTGATAAATTAAATTTTGGAATGTATCAATGAATTAAATAAATGGATGAATTAAAGATTGAATAAATGAGCTGATTTAAAGAAATTAATAGATGATTGAATAGATGATGAATAACTGAATTAGAAGGTGATAATTAAATAAATAAGCTGATGATTAATAAATTTAAATGAATTTAAATAAATTTATTTGAGATATGATTTGAAGAATTGCAACTTGTGTTGATGAATTAAACAATTAATTTTGATGATGATGATGATGATTATAACCAATGAATAGTGGATTTTCTGTGATTCACAAACCAGCAATGATTAATGACAGTGTAAATAGTGTAAATTAGTTATTCGATGTTTAGGAGCATTTTACTAACATATTCAGCATTTGAATAATGCCATGCAAGCCATAAATTATGTGATATTTAAAATATGTGTTTATAATATGTGTGTTTAGACAGATTAATAATATTTTTTACATCCACATTCATGATGTTAATTTAAAGAGAAGTTAGGTCTCAGTTATCACGAATGTCAGTGACGCAAAGACATAGTGCTACGGTGATCCTGAGAACCCAAGAGAACTTTAGAAATTTTTCCTATTTTATGTGGATTAAATACACTTTGAGTAGAATGGAGATGGTTCGATTTTATGGACAATGACAATTTAACGTTGGCATTCGACCATGCTCTTAGGTAGGATGAGTGCTTAATATGTCTGTCTGACTATCAAAGTTGAATAAATTTGTTTTTATCTTAGTTGTGATCTGATGATGATGTGATTTTCCTATTTTCTTTCCTTGTCTTAATTAAGGCTTAACCAGGAAGGATGTGGTTTGCTAGGGATTCAGTTGATGGCGCCCATTGATATTTGTATTTTTTTTATTAAATTTTAACCCGTAACGACCCTGGAGATACTTTATCTTGTGTTACCCTCTGCTTTTGAGATATTTCAAATGAATTTCCGACACATTCCTTATTTGACTAGGTGTTCATTTAACTACGCTCTGTCCTGGAAATCCAGGAATGCGATGTAATAGCAGATGGGTCATCGCATCCCCAGGACGACCGGGTACAGAGAGAGAGGGAGAATTGCCTTTACCCATCTGAGGGGCTTCGATTGTGTTTAATCTATGGAATCACATCAGATTTAGATTACGGAGAGATTGATCTCAATTTCATTTAATGGTGTTATAAAATTTATTAAACTTAGTCAGACAATATACTTATATGCCCATTCCAGTGATCATGTTAATCATATTAGTGTTATATCATGTTTAGTTATAAGTCATTTTTCTTATACCCAAGTGAATGCAGGAATTGATACATTGTGATGTGTTGTTGTCTAACGTCTCTGAATAAAACGTTCATTGAAAGATATAATTATGTTACCGGAAGATTTAGCTAAGGTGTTAGGAGAGTTACAGAATGTCATGTCTAGTATTGCCGTAACTATTTCTAAAATGGAAACAGAAGTTAAAGAGCAGATAACTGATTCAGAAGCTAGATGTAGGGAAAACTTAAAAGCTTTACAGACTAGTAATAGGGAAGATTTGAAATTACTACAGACTAGTAATGAAGAAAACTTAAAGTTATTACAGACTAGTCATGAAGATAATTTAAAGTCATTAGAGTCCAGATTACAGACCAGTACTGAAAGCAATTTGAAAGCTAATGAAGCTAACTTAAAGGATAGTTTTAAATTATTAGAAACTAGATTACAAGCTCGTAGTGAAGAAAATAACACAGAGTTGAAAAACAATTTAACTAGTTTGGAGAATAGATTAACATTAAAGAATGATGAAATCTTTAAGGCTTTACAATTAGATATAAAAGCAGTAGAAATGAAAGGAGAGGAAAATGTGCAAATGTTAAGAAAGAATATCATTGATTTAGAAATTAGAGAAGAAGAAAACATTCTTAATTTAAGAACAGATGTTATGTCTATTCAGAAAGATATTAAATCGGATGTATCGAAGTTAAGATTCGACATTGATGGTTTAGTGGCGGATGTAGGCAAAATACAAGAGTGGTCTACTGAAGTATCTTTCGAAACTAAAATCAAAGGTCTAGAAATGAATCTAGGTAATGAAATTAAAGGTTTAAAGTCAGTAATTGGGACCGTTAAAGAGGAAGTCTTAGGAGAGGTTAATTCTAACTTAAAATCCTTAGAAAACCAATTGCAGATAGACATTAGGAAAATTGATGATGATATAGAGCAGAAAGTTAATGAAAACTTAGCTTTATTTAAAAATAGAGTCGGTGCAATAGTGGAAGAACGGTATAGTGAGGTCAATGCCGAAGCAAAAGAGAAACGTGCAGGGTTGGATGAGAAATTAATCGCAGGTATGGCGAACTTGGAAGCGAGATTTACTGAGAATAAGGAAGCGATGAAGATAGATTCAACTCAGTTTAGGACAGATGTTGATCAGTTAAAGGAACAAGTCGCGTCAGTAAAGACTACATGCGAAGACAAGATAGACAAATTAAAGAACGATTTAGAAGAGAGTAACAGAACGCAGAATGTTACGTCGTTAGATAATTTGGAAACTCAGGTCAAGACCGTAGAAAAAAGAACAGAAGATAGAATGACTAAACTAGAATCTATAATAAATAGTTTCACAAGTCAAAATGTTACAACGGGGGAGGTATCGATGAATCAGACACCGATAGACCGCAGTATGAACAGTCAAGAGGTTAGCGTGGGAGAAGACCGTCAAACGCAACAGAATGTAACATTCGAAAGGGCTAGTTCAACCCCTCAAGATAATCCGAATTCGAATAGGAGTACGTTTGGTACGAGTGAACGATACTCAGGTCCAGTGACCATCAATAGAAATCTGGATGATAAGCCAAGGAAGTTTTCAGGAAACACAGGAGTCACACCAGTCGAATTTCTGAGGGATATTCGCGATTATATGGCGGAACATAGAGTAGCCAAGGAAAGGGAACTAAGGATAGTCGAACGCGCCTTTGATGGGCCAGCGTTAACTTGGTTTCGCGCATTCAGGAGCAATTTTGCGAATATGGAACAATTTGCCATAGCATTCTTAAGGAGATTTTGGAGTGCAGAGGATCAGCTGAACGTAAGAGCAGAAATGTATTCGAAGCGTTACTCTACGTCACATCCAACGCATTATGCTAATTACTTTACTTCGCAATTGTCTAAGTTGCAGTTTTTGATTCCTTCATTGCCAGAAGAAGAGCTTTTGCAAGCTATAGCAAGACAGTTGCCAATTGAGGTACAACGATCACTCATAGCATCGGGAGTGAACACACTTGAGCACTATGACGATATCTTACGACGATTAGATTACACAAGCGCTCAAATCACACCCGGAACTGCACGGAATGAGAATCGAAACACGCAAGAGGTGAATGCGGTAGTTGTCGATAACGCAGCACAGACTGATAGAAGAGATTCCTGGGGAAACAGAAGGAACGAAGGGAATAGAGGTAATATTCACAACGTTCGCGGGAATGATTGATATCGAGGACCATATGAGAGGCCATACGATCAGGACGCAAGAAACAGTAGATACAGGAACTATGATCAGAATTCCAGATACCAGAATAGGAATAGGTACAATAATAGATATCGAGGTCGATACAACTGGAACCAAGGTCAGCAGTCTAATCAGAACGATAGGCAGGATAGCAGAAGAAATGATCCAAATGAAAGACAAGACAATCGAGAATATGGGAGATCAAGGCAAGAAAGTAGACAGCCTAGTGCACCACCCGAAGAGATAACTAGAGATGTTAATCGAGCAGGCACGAGTGGTGAAGGAAAAAAAACGACAAATTAATTTCAGAGCAGAATACTAATCATTGGGAATCAATCATCATTGTTGAAACGTATCAGGTCAAGGACGAGGATTTAATTGAAGAGGAAGACGTAGTACATCGAGGGAATAGACATGAATTGCCAGTTATCAGTGTGGAAGTCATGGGAAAGGAAATAAAGACATTAGTGGACACGGGGGCTATGGTGAGCATGATATCCATAGGCTGCCTGGATGAATTGAAATTGTCAGGAGAAATTACGATGTTGCCAACTGTTGTTAGCAAAATTCAAGGGGTGATCCCAGACAAAAGTATGAAATGTAAAAGTCAGGTACTTTTAGATGTTGGGATTGGAACCAGATATTTTGAACAGATGTTCCTAGTTGTGGGTCAACTACATTTCGATATGATCCTAGGAGTGGATTTTCTAAGTGAGAGTGGCCTGATCATAGATATGCAGAGTAAGCGCATATACTTTCACGAAGGGGTCATAGAAAATCAGGAATCCGAGATGACATTCTTTAGAGAGAATATATTGGATGAGATAGTATGCAGCATTGAAAGGTCTATAGAGGATAAAACTAACACGAAGAGTAAGATAAATCCAGAAATCAAGGAGCAGTTTGATCAAGCAATTTCAGAATATGAGGACATATTCAATGATAAACCAGGACTCATTGAAAATTTTACCTACAGCATCAAGTTGATGGATGACAAACCATACCACAAGAATTTATATCCCATTCCGGATAAATGGAAGAAAGAAGTCAGTACCATGATAAGCGATATGGAGAAAGATGGAATTATCAAGAAGATGCCGACTGCTTATTTGAATCCTTTAGCTGTTGTCAAGAAACCTAATGGTAAGCTGAGGATTTGCCTAGATGCTAGAGCCCTTAATGAAAGAGTTCTTCCTGAACACGACAGGCCACCTGTTATTCGTGAATTGTTGCGCAGATTTAGAGGAAAGAGTTTCTTTTCTACTATTGATCTGACTAGTTCTTATTATCATATAGAGCTAGCAGAAGACTGCAAACTATATACAGGGTTCTTATTTGATCATAAAACATATGTGTTCAATAGGTTACCTTTTGGAGTAAAGAATAGTGGTCCGGTGATGATCCGAGCACTAGATGAGAATTTATCAGATGCAGTTAAGGAGCATGTGGTGAGCTACATTGATGACCTGATTATAGCGTCTGAGACAGCGGAAGAGCATATCAGGCACCTTCGAATGCTTTTTGAAGATCTCAGGAGGACGAACTTCAAGGTGAATTTCAACAAATGTCAGTTCTTTCATGAAGAAATCGAATTTCTTGGACATAGAATCGATGGAGATGGTTATAGGCCCAATCCAAAGAAGATCATGGCTATTTCAGAATTTCCAACCCCAAGAAAGCTTAAAGAAGTACGGCAGTTTTTAGGAATGTGTCAGTTCTTTTCAACGCATTGTCCTGAATATACTGAAACGATGGCACCTCTGCAGGATTTACTAAGAAAGGGAAATCGATGGAAATGGGACGATAGATGCAATCAAGCGTTTTTAGCAGCTAAGAACATGTTGATCCAGAATGTCAAACTTGAATACCCAGATTTTGCTAGAAGATTTTTTGTGGAGACAGACGCATCCAAAATAGGCATCAGTGGGATCCTATATCAGTTGGACGATACCAACAAACACAGATATTTAGCTTTCACCAGTCACAAGCTCAGGAATTGTGAAAAGAATTACTATGCAACCGAGTTAGAGGCATTAGCAGTGGTTCATGCTCTTAAGACGTGGAAGAAGGTGTTATTTGGACATGACATAACGGTGATCACAGATCATAAAGCCCTCCAATTTATTATGAAGACAGACTTAGCAAGTGACCGCATCACTAGATGGGCTCTGTTCTTACAACAATTTAACCCAACTGTTGTGCATAGACCTGGGAAATTAAATCTGTTAGTGGATGTGTTGAGCAGAAACCCTTGTGAGGAGGTGATTGTCAACCATATAAATCTAATTCAAGAGGACCAGGGAACTCTGGAAAAGTTGAAGATGTTAGCGCAATCTCAGAAGAGATATGCACCTTTGCGAAGAATTTACCGTTTTTTAACACGCAGGATGGACAATGCCGATCCAGATTTTCGAAGAACTGAGATAGAAGCTACAAAATATCACATTATGGGAGGTGTTATATGCCAATATATCGATCAGGATCATACTAAACTTAGAGTAGTGATCCCACCCAAGCTTGTCAAACCAGTTATTTGGATGATACACCGAACCGCAGCTCATGTAGATATAGACAAGACTTTGGCTCTTGCCCAAGAAACTTTCGTTTGGAGACAAATGGGACAAACGATCCGCGACGTCATAAAGACCTGTGACAGTTGTCAGCGAAGCAAATATTCATCTAAGCTAATGAAGGAAGTTCCTAGATCAACATTACCTAGCAAGCCGAGAGAACTTTTCGCTACGGACATTTTCGGTCCGATTCCTCGTTCAACGAAAGGAAACCAGTTTGTTTTGGTGACAGTAGACGTATTTTCTAAATACGTATCTCTATGTCCTATCCAGAAAGCAACATCCAAGTACGTGATCAACAGATTAGAGAAAACAGTTATTCCAAGTATGGGGAAACCTGAAATTTTGTTGAGTGACCATGGATCACAGTTCACCAGTATGGAATTTTCTACTGCGATGGAACGTTTGGGAATAAGGCATGTATTTAATTCTGTGCGGTATCCAGAGGGAAATCCAGCCGAAAGACTTATGCCGGAAATTAGTAAAATGTGTCGCTTATATGTGTCAAGACAACACCATAGATGGATGGAAGTAATACCCATCATTAGCCAATGCTTGAATTCTACCATACATGAAAGCACAGGACAGATTCCGTCCATGCTTCATCATGGATTGAAACCTGATAGACCATGGGACCGAATCGTGAAGGCACCAGTAGATCCTCAACCTACACAAGAAAGAAGAGTCGAGATAGCAGGAGAGAGACTCAGAAGACAGGCGGAGAAGAGAGCCAGGAGACACGCAGGAAGGAGGTTTCACGAGCCGTTTCAAGAAAATGACGAGGTGCTGATTAGGAAGCCAGTCACATCGAATCTTCAACTGAAGATCTACCATAAATTTGCGCCACTGTACGCGGGTCCATTCCGAATTGATGAAACGTACCGAAATAACAGCTACAAGATTGTCAGAATGGATACTAATGAAGTTGTGGGGACTTTTAACGCAGCTAGCATTAGAAAGTATCATTATGCTGAATAAGAGGATTATAGAGCTATCGTGTACATATGTTGTGTATAGAATGCCTGAGAGTGTATTTTTTTTCTCAAGCCTGATAGAAAAAGCAGATGTACGGGAGAGATGTACCCGATACCTAGTTGAGGCTATCGGCTACGCCAGCTGACATTGAGCCGTATTTGAGATTTATGGGAAAAGTTGTAAAGATAGCGCTCAAATCGAGTCGAGAGGAATGCTAGGAAATGACGTAGAATGCCAAGGATCAAGAAGGCACTGCCAGTCAAGTAGACGGAATTATGGGAGGAATATTAAAGTTTTATTAAGATCTGAATGGAACATAGTATTTAATCATCTCAGAAGAGAAGAAATAACAAGCATTATATATGATAATAACTTGAAGAAAGACAGATAATCCCTTAAGTTATTGTATAACTTAATAGCCGAGATGAAGGTGGTCGAGATTATATTTGTGACGCACGACCGTAGATGGTGGGGGAGAATCACGTGACCGCGCCAGGTAGGAGCTGGTCAATGCAGTTTAGAGACATCAGTCGAGTTCAGCCAGCGAGCTGAGTGGTACACATGCGCAGAACGTACGGTAAAGTCGAGCGGTGAACAGCACTTGTTACGTAAAGCGAAGGCGACAGTATTACTTAACCAAGCAGAGAGCAGGAAGTAGGTCATTGAGCCAAGGCGAGCAACGCAGGGCAGACGGCGAGAAGACCGGTTACGCGGCAGGCTGTACGGGCCGTGTACGGAGGAGAAAAGCCGGGGTTCAGAACAGCATTGTAATACGAGTTTGAGAACTTTATTTCGAGCTGCATTTTATAACGCAGAACAGTATAGCAAAGCGGCATGGCGAGGCCGGCTTTAAGCATAGTTCATTCTGGAACAATGCAGTAGATCAGAGCGGGCTAGTTCCGACTTTTATACGCAGGCAACATTAAAGAAGCTGAACTTCATTTCAACATTCAGTTACAACATTGAGTTGGGACTTGTATTCAGTAATAGAATTGTGCAGGCAGATAGTTACAATATACTGCAATTATGAACTTAGATATTCAAATTACATTACGACTATTCATTTCATAACGGAATATGTAGAGCGACCATGGGGTCCAAACAACATTAACGCTTTTAAGCAAACGGACTGTTACAATTATATGCACTTATGAACATTGGCATGTGCAATAATAGAATTCTTTTTTCATGAATTGTCATAAAATATCGAGTACGAACACAGCTACAGGGTGTTTCAAAAACTTATACACTCTCATAAATAAAATTTATTTTCTGCAAGTGAGACTTAACCGCTGTGGAGATTGAACTTTTAACAAGCAAACCGAACATTGTATGGGACCGTGGCGTAACTTAGAAGAAGAATATTTGGTACGCTGCTTTTATGAACTTTTACGTAAGGTTTTGGACAGTATCCATTATGGATAACATGCAGTTCATCATGTCGGAGTAAACGAAGACAGAGACGCGATGGCACCACGGAGCGATGGATTCGATTCCTGAAGAAGAGGAGGTCTAACAGCTGATTCACTTGGGATATGGAGGCGATCGTTATTGCGTGGGTGAAACGATATTCACGTCGATCTTTCGAGAAATTTATTACACATGAGAATAATCGACGATCTTTGAAATATAATAACAGCTGATATGAGAAGGTACTGTAAGAGTTATGACTTTCTAATATGATATTTTCATGAACACTGGGCATACATGTATATATTTTTCTAGTAGGAGTTATACGATTATTTAGACATGGCTTAAACATTATTTGCTCCGAGTATTGCTAGAATATGGCGTTACCATATGATATGGCAGGCACCATTATACGAAATTCTCACCATTGGTTGGCTTTATTAAGCAGATGTTTGGTCTTTTAGACATTTTCCAGTAAGGATAGTTTTCCTGGATAGTTATTTTTTGTGGCGAGTATTTCGAACTCGTGATCTGCAATTGGATTATTTAAATCACTTCGTCAGTTCATTGCATACTAGCGAGTGTGTATTATTCATCAGTAGGGATTTTTTCCATTGGATTGTTTGGAGATATTAAGATGTTATTCACTCAAGTGAATGAATATCGCTTTTATGTGACAACTAGAGACTTGTTGATTCCAATCTGGTACATTCACTCATGAGACGACGAGATGGGGCCTTTCGTATTTATACGATTGCGTGGTGGTACACATCTTTACCCATCGTTCAGGGCATTATCATGTTAGACGACGGGGCAAGGCCTTTCGTATTTATACGATCGTGTGGTGTTTACTCATCTTACTTGCTATTGAGGAACTCTTTTTTATCATCCGAGTGTACTTGAGATTGTAAGAGGATCAAACAAGGAACTACTAGTCACATATCAGTCGAATTTTGTTAAATAAATTAAAAATACATGTCAGCAGGGTTACATTTTGTAATTCTTGTTTGCCAATCCAATATTTTGTTGCTATACTCTTTTGAGAGTACTTTCAATTTAACAGCTGATACAGCTGATGCTTTTGATAATTTTTATGATTGAATTTGATACCTTTGAGAAGGATTTAAAGTAATTGAATCTTATAAGATGAATCATTAATGGTCAGATTTATTTTAAGGCAGATCAGTATTGCATATTTCGATGTGAGAGATTATAGCACATTGGTGTTTTTCTGTGAAGTGAATTATGAGAATCTTAAGAGAATTTATGCTATTTGAAAGCAGATTTTGAATTTGATTACGATTACTAAGGTAATATTTTTCCTAATTGTTTAAGAAGTTGTCTAGATGTGATCAGATTAATTACAGTTATTGGAGATTGTGTGCGTTGATAATTTGAAGCCAGTTATGTGTTTTTGTAGATCATGCAACGTGATTAAGTGAAGTTTGTGATAGGCATTTTGTGGAAGTTGCCAAGTGGAAGTTGCAATATTGCTAATGTATTTTGAAGCAGACATGAGGTTGTCGAACCCAGTCTAGCATAATTTTGAGATTCATGCTGTGCGCTGAATATTTACGGAGTTTGTGGAATAATTGTGGTATTCAAATGTGATATTTGATAACGTGAAAATATATAATGTAGTTGTGGATAGTGAGATCCAATGTGAATTTGTGAAGGCAATAATATTTTTGGCATGATAATTAAATACGAGATATAACTTGGAAGTGATAAAACTGTAAGACAACGTTCTATAACCCATATTAAACAATTTGTTAGGAAATTAAACAAATAAATAATGTTGATAATACGAGATTTTCTGATAATAATAATTAATGAAATAATAATCTGAAAATTAAGCATATTAATGATCTGACCTAATGAAATAAAAATCATAATGACTCGATGAAATAATAAAAATCTAAATAACCAGATGAATAAAATTTAAATAAGTTGATAAATTAAATTTTGGAATGTATCATTGAATTAAATAAATGGATGAATTAAAGATTGAATTAATGAGCTGATTTAAAGAAATTAATAGATGATTGAATAGATGATGAATAACTGAATTAGAAGGTGATAATTAAATAAATAAGCTGATGATTAATAAATTTAAATGAATTTAAATAAATTTATTTGAGATATGATTTGAAGAATTGCAACTTGTGTTGATGAATTAAACAATTAATTTTGATGATGATGATGATGATTATAACCAATGAATAGTGGATTTTCTGTGATTCACAAACCAGCAATGATTAATGACAGTGTAAATAGTGTAAATTAGTTATTCGATGTTTAGGAGCATTTTACTAACATATTCAGCATTTGAATAATGCCATGCAAGCCATAAATTATGTGATATTTAAAATATGTGTTTATAATATGTGTGTTTAGACAGATTAATAATATTTTTTACATCCACATTCATGATGTTAATTTAAAGAGAAGTTAGGTCTCAGTTATCACGAATGTCAGTGACGCAAAGACATAGTGCTACGGTGATCCTGAGAACCCAAGAGAACTTTAGAAATTTTTCCTATTTTATGTGGATTAAATACACTTTGAGTAGAATGGAGATGGTTCGATTTTCTGGACAATGACAATTTAACGTTGGCATTCGACCATGCTCTTAGGTAGGATGAGTGTTTAATATGTCTGTCTGACTATCAAAGTTGAATAAATTTGTTTTTGTCTTAGTTGTGATCTGATGATGATGTGATTTTCCTATTTTCTTTCCTTGTCTTAATTAAGGCTTAACCAGGAAGGATGTGGTTTGCTAGGGATTCAGTTGATGGCGCCCATTGATATTTGTATTTTTTTTATTAAATTTAAACCCGTAACGACCCTGGAGATACTTTATCTTGTGTTACCCTCTGCTTTTGAGATATTTCAACTGAATTTCCGACACATTCCTTATTTGACTAGGTGTTCATTTAACTCCGCTCTGTCCTGGAAATCCAGGAATGCGATGTAATAGCAGATGGGTCATCGCATCCCCAGGACGAACGGGTACAGAGAGAGAGGGAGAATTATTATCTGTCGTTCTTCAAGTTATTATCATATATAATGCTTGTTATTTCTTCTCTTCCGTGATGATTAAATACTATGTTCCATTCAGATCTTAATAAAACTTTAATATTCCTCCCATAATTCCGTCTACTTGACTGGCAGTGCCTTCTTGATCCTTGGCATTCTACGTCATTTCCTAGCATTCCTCTCGACTCGATTTGAGCGCTATCTTTACAACTTTTCCCATAAATCTCAACTACGGCTCGATGTCAGCTGGCGTAGCCGATAGCCTCAACTAGGTATCGGGTACATCTCTCCCGTACATCTCCTTTTTTATCAGACTTGAGAAAAAAATACACTCTCAGGCATTCTATACACAACATATGTACACGATAGCTCTATAATCCTCTTATTCAGCATAATGATACTTTCTAATGCTAGCTGCGTTAAAAGTCCCCACAACTTCATTAGTATCCATTCTGACAATCTTGTAGCTGTTATTTCGGTACGTTTCATCAATTCGGAATGGACCCGCGTACAGTGGCGCAAATTTATGGTAGATCTTCAGTTGAAGATTCGATGTGACTGGCTTCCTAATCAGCACCTCGTCATTTTCTTGAAACGGCTCGTGAAACCTCCTTCCTGCGTGTCTACTGGCTCTCTTCTCCGCCTGTCTTCTGAGTCTCTCTCCTGCTATCTCGACTCTTCTTTCTTGTGTAGGTTGAGGATCTACTGGTGCCTTCACGATTCGGTCCCATGGTCTATCAGGTTTCAATCCATGATGAAGCATGGACGGAATCTGTCCTGTGCTTTCATGTATGGTAGAATTCAAGCAATGATTAATGACAGTGTAAATAGTGTAAATTAGTTATTCGATGTTTAGGAGCATTTTACTAACATATTCAGCATTTGAATAATGCCATACAAGCCATAAATTATGTGATATTTAAAATATGTGTTTATAATATGTGTGTTTAGACAGATTAATAATATTTTTACATCCACATTCATGATGTTAATTTAAAGAGAAGTTAGGTCTCAGTTATCACGAATGTCAGTGACGCAAAGACATAGTGCTACGGTGATCCTGAGAACCCAAGAGAACTTTAGAAATGTTTCCCATTTTATGTGGATTAAATACACTTTGAGTAGAATGGAGATGGTTCGATTTTCTGGACAATGACAATTTAACGTTGGCATTCGACCATGCTCCTAGGTAGGATGAGTGTTTAATATGTCTGTCTGACTATCAAAGTTGAATAAATTTGTTTTTATCTTAGTTGTGATCTGATGATGATGTGATTTTCCTATTTTCTTTCCTTGTCTTAATTAAGGCTTAACCAGGAAGGATGTGGTTTGCTAGGGATTCAGTTGATGGCGCCCATTGATATTTGTATTTTTTTAAATTAAATTTAAACCCGTAACGACCCTGGAGATACTTTATCTTGTGTTACCCTCTGCTTTTGAGATATTTCAACTGAATTTCCGACACATTCCTTATTTGACTAGGTGTTCATTTAACTCCGCTCTGTCCTGGAAATCCAGGAATGCGATGTAATAGCCGATGGGTCATCGCATCCCCAGGACGAACGGGTACAATATATATAGGGATATATTGAGATAAATGAAAATTATTATAATAATTACAGCCATTCTCTTAAGTACTTAAATCTGTCAGTTGTATTGATCTCTCCTTGGTCCGAATGCAGTGTACAAGGAGATTCACTGATGTTTGTGATGTACTGTGTTTATTCAAGTGACACATGTCACTTAGCCGCCTGTTGCTTTAGAACATTAATAAGTTGTTTAGAACATTAAGTTCACAGAAGTTTTTATTGAATGAGATATAAGTGCCAGGTCGTCGGCAAATGCGAGGCAATCAACACTCAGTCCATTGTACTTGTGTCCCAAAGTGATACCACTTGGTACCCCCTGACTAGTTAGCTCCTTTCACCACTCCCTAATCACCTTTTCCAGGGCACAGTGCAAGATGAGAGGTGAGAGACCGTCTCCGTGACTTACTCCTGACTTAATTTCAAAACTTTCGGAGAGGGTTCTGAATTTCACTCGTGACCTGGTGTTATTTAAAGTCTGTTGGATAAGGTTATGTGTCTTCTCGTCCAGTCCTAGTTCTTGTAGGATCTTCATGAGAGTAGGTCTGTCAACCGAATCATATGCCTTCTTAAAGTAAACAAAATGATTACATAGTTCTTACTAGCCATTTTTGCTTGCCGTAACACTGATTTCAGGTTGAGTAACTGTTCCGTACAAGAGCGTCCCTTTCTAAATCATGCCTAGTATTCTCCTAGCCGAGGGTCTATCTAGGGTTCAGCTCTGTTTAATAAGGACTTAGAAAAGATCTTGTATGTCACAGGTTCAAACGAGATTCCTCGATAGTTGTTGATGTCGGTCAAGTCTCCTTTTTTATGTAGGAGATGAATCAAAGTAGAAGTCCAGTCACTATGTAATGTTTCCGTCTCCCAAATGTCATGGAAGATTTTTGTCAACTTGCTTATAGTCCTATTCCCAGCTTGTTTCCATAGTCCCGCTACAATTGTGTCTTCTCCTGATGCTTTGTTGTTTTTGAAGGACTTGAAGATGTCTAACACTTCTTCTTTGGTTGGTGGTTGAGAGTTTGGTTGCCTAATGGTGTCCTGATAAGTGAAGAATATGTCAGGTGATTCACAGTTAAGGAGATTCTCGAAGTATCTGCTCATCCGATCCTCTGAAATGGAGGCTGGGAGGGCTATAACGGCTGAGGTTCCGCTTAAAGATCCTGTAGAAATTTCTGGTGTTGTTCTTCATGGAATCGACATCCAACTGAGTAAATTGGTCCTTTCTGAACTGCCGTTTTACTTGTCGGATGGTCCGGGCAGTTAACCTTCGTTGCTCTATGAATTTATCCCTGCTGTTTTGCGTCTTCTATGAATTCCACTTAAGCCAGGATGCGTGCCTCTGTGTCACCGCTTCATCACAGGGAGTCGTCCACCAGGCATGCTTCTTCTGCTTCAGCAATGGCGCAATCTTTGTGGCAACTTTCCCTAGGTTCTCCCTCACTTCACCCCAGGTTCTACATTCCAGGGTTTCCATTTTCTCCGTGAACTGGTTGCAATTTGAAAGTTTTTCTAAATCAAACTTAGTAAGTTTGAGTGACTTCGTTTTTTTAGTATTCCGAGTAGAAATCTCAGCTTGACCTTGCAGAGATAGTGGTCAGAGTCCAAATTTTCTCCTCTTAACACTCTAACATTCTGGATCCCTCTATGGGACTTTTTTGAGATGGCAACATGGTCTATTTGGAATTCTCCCAAGAGACTGTTAGGTGATGTCCAGGTATTTTGCTTCCTTGGTAGTCTCTTGCAAGCCGTTGATTTCATCACCAAGTTGAAGGCCTTACAGAGTCCTAATAGGCGCTCTCCATTCCTATTTGTCCTTGTGTGGGCCGGGGAAATCTCCCACAATGTCTATGTACTAGCGTTCTTTCCCTAACTGGGCGTTGAAGTCACCGAGTAAGATGATTGTATGCCACTCTGGGACCTTGCATATGATGTCCTCCAGTTCTTCCCTAAACTTGTCAGTATTGTCAGGTTTACGCTTATTGTCCTCATTGATGGATGCATGGACATTTACTACAGTGAAGACCTTGTTTGTGCACCGGAAGGTTAGTACAGACACTCTATTGAGTGAGCTGAAGTCAATAACTGAATCCAGTATCTTATGGCTTAAAATAAAACCAGTCCCCAGGTGTGGTACGATCTTCATTCTCCTACGTCCTACCTTTCCTTTGAAAATACGGTAGCCTTGGGAGTCAAAGGCATGGTCATCAGTATATCTGATTTCCTGTGTTGCTGTGAGCACTGAGCAGTATCTTGTGATTAGTCAAACGGATCTTGTTGTTAGTGGTTCCAGGACGCTCCGACCTGTCCTTAAAGCATGTTGGTGTGGGCTCTTCAGACTCCAAAGGCCCACTAACATCATTATTATTATTATTATTATTATTATTATTATTATAGTGTTATATCGTTGTTAGTTACCCTCCACTTTAATACAGAGCTTTACTAGTCTCGAGGGTTACCGCACGCCACTGGTAAATCCTTTGATCATCAACTCAAATCTACATATTTTACCAGGGCTCCAGCGGCTTCGGTGGCGTAGTTGGTAGCATGCTGAACTGCTGTTCCCAAGATAGTGGGTTCAAACCCGGCCAAAGTCGTCAATTTTTTAAGAGTGTTAAAAATCCTTCAGTATGCCTTCCTTCGGAGGGGAAGTAAAGCCGGCGGTCCCATGTCATAGATTTATGGCATGTAAGAATCCTTCCACAGACTAAACTTGTGTGAAGCTAAATTGTTAGGTTGGATTTCGTCGGAACGCTCTAACAAAGTTTCAACGTTCACCACTAGGTATCATGGATATCTGGTAGCTAAAGTTGGAACTACATGAAATTGAACTTGTATCTCACCCTAAGGGTATCCGCTGGAAGCAGCTACAGACTCAGGCGAGCCGAACATGTCCTCGGACACTCCCGACACTAAACGCCATACGATAAATAAATAAATAAATAAATAAATAAATAAATAAATAAATAAATCAATCAATCAATCAATAACCAGAGCTCCACACAAGAAGAGAACATGGAAATCACCAAATCCATTACTAGAAGTTAGTTAGTTAGTTAGTTAGTTATTTAGTTAGTTAGTTAGTTTTTGAGGTTCTAAGGGGTGGAACAGCGAGGTCATCTGCCCCCATTACTATGAGAATTTCAGATAGACCATGTAGCTGTTTCCAAACAGAACATGTGTGAGATAAATGTCAAAATGTTACAGTACGTAAGGGAGTGGTCGACTCTGACCACTACTTAACACAAGTTAAATTTAAATTCCAACCGAATAGATCCAAGTCCAAATATAATACATTACCAAGAGTGGACCCAGAGCACCTCAGACAGAACTCCAATGTTTTTCGTCAGGGTACATAAGAACAAGATACCAAGAATTGGCTTGGTCTGCGAAACACAATTCTAACATCAGCACAGAAGTTAGGACAGCAGCCAAGGAGACGGAGACAAAGGTGGTGGAACACAACTTGTGATGAAGCAATTGAAGCCAGAATCAGAACCTGGAAAATATGGAACGGACACCAAACGACTGAGCGATGGGTGTCATTTGTTCTTAAGGGGAAGATGACCTCGCTCTTCCGCCCCTTAAAACAATAACATTACAATAGACATTGTTAAGACCCATAAATTGACATCTAAGATAATCCGCAGGGGAAAGCGTGCACACGACAGAAGCAAACTCATAGAAATAGACCAGGATTCCTTCTAAAACAACAACAGGAATTTCTACAAAACCTTCCGTGAGAATCTATCCAGCTATCAACCTCCAAGTATATGCTTTCGTTGATCAGATGCCACACTAGAAACAAACACCAAAGTGAACTGCAACATACTAGCAGATTACTTCCAAGACTCACTAAATTGCGACCCACCCAAAGAGCCCACGCCGAACCCAGATTCACAGTCTCCAACACGGGAAGAAACAGCAGAGATCATTCATTCTCTTAAGAACGACAAAGTGCCGGAGAATAGGGCATTTTCGCAGAGATGTTGAAGCAAATAGCGGTTGAAGCTTTCAGAAGAAGAGTTCAATAGAAAATTCCACTCAACAGAAATCTGGGAAACAGAAATGATACCTCAGGACTGGAAATGCGCTTTGTATATCCACTGCATAAGAACGGTGACAAATCATATCCGCATGTGCAACAACACGATAATCACCTTCGTGGGCATGAAGAAAGCGTATGACTCTGTGGATAGACAGGCCTTGTTTGACGCACTTCGAGTAGACAGGAAGACAAGGGAACTGACCGCCAAACCCTCACAAACACATCTAAAGTGAAATTTCTGACCCTTTTGAAGTTATTTATTATTTAGCGTATGGCTTATACAGACATTATCAATAAAAAAAATATATATACATATTTTCAGAAGAGAAACAAAGTAATTTGTGCTTCACAACTGAATATCCAGATTTTCAATCCAGCGTACAGCATCTGGAGTTACCAACATGAAGTCCGCTTCATCACCATGATAAGCTCGAACGTTGCATTCTCTGACAATGTGATAAATAGTCTGGTGTGGAGCTCCGCAATCACACTCTGGATTAGGTAGTTTTTTCCACTTTTAAGAGCGTCTCTGCACCGACCATGTCCTGTTCTGATTCTGTTCAGGGCAGCCCAGCTCTTCCGTGGTAGGTGGTATCCATTTGGAAATCTAGGACCTGAGAAGAAGTTATGCAGGCGCATATCTGTTGCTGCTTTCCACCGACCTTTCCATTCATCAAGAGATTTAAAATCCTTAGTATCCATGTCAAAAAAGGAAGGAAGCTTGTAGTTTAACGTGACCGTTAATCTCGAGATCACGAGCCACGGGACCTCCTTTTTACGTGGAATCCGAACCACAGGACATGGCATTTCACTTCGAAAATCTCACGTGCATTGACCGGGAATCGAACCCGGACCGCCTTGGTGAGAGGCATACAGCTAGACCGCTGAGCCACCACGCCCCCACATCCATGTCAGCAGCATCACGCAGATTTAGTATTTTATGATTCAAAAGTGGCAGGTCATTATGCACAGGTAGACTAGGATTCCTGGAGATCTAGTGGAATTCTTTCATAAGGACATTAGATCGGCGTAGATCAGGTGGCATTATACCGGTTAGCATTGGAAGTCAATGACTGGAGTAGAAAATATTGCGCCAGATACGGTGCGCATTGTGGTATTAAGTTGGGTGTCAACAAGCCTTGTGTGATGACTGTTCAACCAAACAGGTGCACAATACTCAGCACTTGAATACACCAAACCCAAAGCTGAAGATCGCAAGGTGGTTGCTGAAGATCCCCAGGTAGTTCCACATAGTTTATGGGAGGATGTTGTTTCGAGTTCTCAACTTTCGTGCTAAGTTTAGGAGGTGTTGTCTGAAGGATAGTGTGCGGTCTAAGATGACGCCAAGGTATTTTTGGTTCCAATTATGACGAAGAATTCTGCCTCCGAAACTTACATTCAGTTTCACGCTCGCCAAACGATTATTTAAATGGAAGCAAGACACTCTGTTTTACTCGCACTGGGTTGAAGTCTCCAGATTATGAAGTAATTTTCCAGTATAGACAAGTCTGGTAAGAATCTCTTCAGTCTTCTCCATTGCCTGATCTTGTACGGCTAGAGCCAAGTCGTCGGCATAGCAGAATTTTCTGGATGAAGTGTAAGTTGAACAATAATGATGAGAGAACTGATCCTTGGGTCAATCCGTTTTTTAGCTTCCTCTCCTTACTTGGAACTTCCGATCACTTAACATGTTGTTAACCAGTTGAGCCATCGTTTTGCAGGGTATGATACGAAGTACTTTGTAGATAAGGCCTTCCCTCTACACCTTGTCAAAGGCAGCAGTAAGATCAACAAATGCTACAGATGTTTTCAGTTTCATTTGATATCCTGCATCTATGAAGGACCTTTTGGAGTACATACAGGTGTTAGGCAAGGAAACAGACTCTCTCCACTTCTGTTTAACTTGGTTTTAGATAAAGTCATCAGATAATGGGGAAAATACATCAAAGGCATAAACATTGGAACTGCAGGGAACAAAATCAACGTCTAGTGCTCAGCTTTTGCAGACGACCTAGCGAGCATCACTAAGAACAAGGAGGAAGCTAAGTGTGCTGTTGAGAGGTTACATAGTATAGCATCACCGGCAGGCCTTTGTGTATCAGGTGAGAAAACCAAGTATATGGGGAACTTTCTACAAAAGTGTAAGGAAGATACAAATTTTGAAACAGTATATGTGACGATCTCACAGGTATCCTTGGAGAAATACTTCTACCATCAGGATTGGATAGTTTGGCTAACGTAGAAAGAACCTCAAGACTTCAAAGGGCATTCAGACTAACGCATAATCACTACAATAGAAGAGTGATGTCAAGTAATGCAAAATTGAAGCCTTATAAAACCATTCTCCTCCCACAAGCTCTATATGCATCAGAAACCATAACTTTACGAGGTCATTAAAAAATTGCAGACTTTTTTTTTCGTGTGGCCTCCTCAGAGACCGAGTGCAGGTCTTTCTATTCGACGCCCGTGGGCGACCTGCGCGTCGGGATGAGAGATGGAATGAAACTGACAAGGATGTGGAAGGAAGCGGCCGTGGCCTATAAGAAGGTATCGTCCCAGCATTTGCCTGGTGTTGAAAATGGGGAAACCACGGAAAACCATTTCAAGGACGGTCGACGGTGGGGCTCGAACCAACGCGTCTACCGAGTCAGCACAGAGCTTGGCCCCATGACCTAACGCTGCGCTTTAGCCAGCGTGTCCACTGCTGTCGGTATTGCAGACATTGAAAAGCCATAACGCAAAATTCTTAGAAAAATATTTGGCCCTACACAAGAAAATGGATTTTGGATTAAGAGATGAGCTGCAGATCTATATAGTCTCACAGACAGTTTCACAAACACTGTACGCAGGAGATGGTAGAACACTTTTGGGCACATATTTAAGATAGACAACAATAGACTAACAAATAGGTTACCGGTATTCAATATAATTAATACAAAAAATTCGAGAATACATTTGCTGGAAGAAACAAGGGGGGGCCTGAATGAGATGAACATCGGAGAGAACATTATTAAATACCGAGACATCTTCAGAACCTCTGTAAATAAGCACACATTTAGGGTGAATCCTAGCAACAGGACTGGTACAAGATGGGCATAAGAACGCAAGAAGCACCACAGTGAATTCATGAAGAGATTTTAAGAGAAGAAGAACGCAATAGTCATCAAGCCAACTAACACGTTTCAACGCACTCTATGAATGGGCATAACGAAGAAATAATAATAATAATAATCACACACCTGACTCCTCACACTTATTTACACCTTCCTTCACACATCAACTCGTGTACCGTACATCACTGTCTCCTGACCTGGAGCTTTCTTACCAACTCCTTGACATTTTTAACATCAGAAGGCAATGGGCTGAAAATATCCCCTGGCAAACTTCCATTCTACTTCATCTCTCCCAACGAAAGAATATTTGCCCCACTGACTTAATTTTCATTTACCGGTACAGGAATGACTAAATCTGCCCATATATGAACCTTCCTTTCCCAATCTCGCATGAATGTCTTCCCATGTAATTTCCCCTTTGTAAGCTAAGAATATACACCCTAGCCTGAGCCTTGAAAGTCTATCGGCCAGACTTCCCCATCCCAAATTTTGGATCATTCCACTCACACTACTCGTCAATGAATGATTTATTTTGCTTAGTTTTTGTAATTTGCCACCATGGACAGCGTCCACATTTGCAAATAAATATATGTATGTATGTCAACCTGTGGTCCTCCATTACATACTTGGCGGCCTTCGATTGTACTCTTACCAATTCCTTTTTAGATACATTTGGTAGGGATCCCACACTCCTCCAGCATATACCAGCTGAAGACGGGACTAGGGACAGGTATGCCCTTTCCCTAATATATTTAACCAGACCCTTTAAGCACTCGCGTAACCATATGTAGTGACTTGTATGCCCAGTGAAAATCCCCCCAGTTACTCCTAAATATCTACATTTGTCACCAAATAAAACTGTATTTTCCCCTACTTCAAAAAATTTCATTCCTTTTATTGACAAATCGCACAGCATGACATTTCTTTCAATTTGTCATCTTATCACTTTTATCGCCCTGCTTTGTATGACCGTCAAATCCCTCCGCAATATGACGCAGTCATCCAGGCGATTTATCCTCCTGTATACTACTTATATCATCAGAAAATAATCTTATCCGGGATGATATTTCAACTCCTATATCGTTTACGTAAATGAGAAGCAGTGAAGGTACCAATTCACTTCCCTGAGGTACCCCTATACCCACCCTTGACACTCCAACCCTTACCCTTCTCCCCTCATCCATTGTACTACTCACCTATCCAATCCTACAGCCTCCATTTTCCTTAATACAATGCCATGATTGATCCTATCAAAAGCCTTGGATAGGTCAACTGCAATGCAGTAAACTTGACTTCTTTTATACAAAGCCCTCACATATATTTTGCTGAAAGCCTGCTAGATGTGATTCACAGGAAAGTCCCTCTCTGAACCCATGCTGTTTATTTGCCAAATACTTACTATTTAGTCCAGTCAAAATAGACATAAAATGGGGCCCGACCTTGCAATCGGTCATGTAGCTCTAATTTGTATATGTTGTTTGGACCTCTGCCAATAGTATTAAAAAAAAACTACTTCTAAAAACATGAGCTAGCTGTGTCCCCCACACACACCAAAAAAAGCAAATTTATTGAATTTTAGGGTTTTGCTCAATGTCTTTTAAAATATGCATGTGACAGAAAGCATTATTTCTATCTTTTAAAACTAAATTTATTACAATTTGAGACCTAAGGGAATACAGTATATTCAGTATTTCTTGAGATAGCCTACAGTTCCTGAAAGATTGAATATTTTTTTTATAAAAGTAAATATTGTTGTTTTTGGTCTCCTTATTTGACAAATATTGGCAGATAATACTCATCCCATGAGAAAAGGCATAGGCAATGAAGTTTGGTTGGTTGGTTCTTAAGTTTAGGGACTGCGACAACGCGGTCATGTAGCCCCGTGTACATTGTGTGTGTGTAGACTCTGTCTAGCGGCTTCGGTGGCGTAGTCGGTAGCATGCTGAGCTTCTATGCCCAAGATTGCGGGTTCAAACCCGGCCGAAGCTGTCGGATTTTTTAAAAGCGTTAAAAATCCCTCAGTTTGCCTTCCTTCGGAGGGGAAGTAAAGCCGGCGGTCCCATGTCATAGATTTATGGCATGTTAAAGATCCTTCCACTAATTACACCTGTGTGAAGCTAAATTGGATAGGTTAAGAATGTAAACAACGCTCTTAGGTTTCTATGTTCGTTGCCAAGAGCCGACTGCGGTGGCGTCTAGTAGCTAAGTTCTGAACTTGGCCTAGTAGTCGTTGACGGTGGTGCTTGGCGGCAAAAGTAGGAACTATTTGAAAAATTCTAAGTTGCAGTCTGTACTTAAATTAAAAAACAGATAACACACACTAATACAGTCATCACAATTAACACCGGTTATCAGACAGATTCTACACACACCACAAGTACACGGGGCTACAAGACCGCGTTGTCGCAGCCCCTAAACTTAAGAACCAACCAACCAGAATCTGTCTGATAACCGGTGTTAATTGTGATGACTGTATTAGTGTGTGTTATCTGTTTTTCTTTAAATTCAAGTAAGGACTGCAGACTTTTCAATTTTTCAAATAGTTCCTACTTTTGCCGCCAAACGCCACCGTCAACGACTACAAGTTCAGAACTTAGCTACCAGACGCCACCGCAGTCGGCTCTTGGCAACGAACGTAGGAACCTAAGAGCGTTGTTTACATTCTTAACCTATACAAGTTACCTTCACACAGGTGTAATTAGTGGAAAGTTCTTTAACATGCCATAAATCTATGACATGGGACCGCCGGTTTTACTTCCCTTCCGAAGGAAGGCATACTGAGGGATTATTAACGCTCTTAAAAAATCCGACGGCTTCGGCCGCAATGAAGTTTATTTGTTTAGCTTTAATTTGAGCTATGATCGGTACCTGTACGCCTAGTGCTTCTCCCAAAAGTGGCATGTTACTGGAAATCTTGATTTATTTATTTATTTATTTATTTATCGTATGGCTTTTAGTGCCGGGAGTGTCCGAGGACATGTTCGGCTCGCCTGAGTCTGCAGCTGCTTATTAGGGTGAGCTACAAGTTCCGTTCAATTTCCAAGTAGTTCCAACTTTCGCTACCAGATATCAATGATACCTAGTTGTGAACGTTGGAACTTTGATAGAGCGTTCTGATGAAATATAACCTAACAATTTAGCTTTACACAAGTTTTGTCTGTGAAAGGATCTTTAACATGCCATAAATCTATGAAAAAAGGAAGCTTGTAGTTTAACGTGACCGTTAATCTTGAGATCATGAGCCACGGGACCTCCTTTTACGTGGAATCCGAACCACAGGACATGGCATTACACTTCGAAAATCTCACGTGCTATGACCGGGAATCGAACCCGGACCGCCTTGGTGAGGGGCATACAGCTAGACCGCTGAGCCACCACGCCCGTATAAACCTATGACATGGGACCGCCGGCTTTACTTCCCCTCCGAAGGAAGGCATACTGAAGGATTTTTAACGCTCTTAAAAAATCAGACGACTTCGACCGGGTTTGAACCCGCTATCTTGGGCACAGCAGTTCAGCATGCTACCAACTACGCCACCGAAGCCGATGATGATCGTGTTGCCTCCAGAGAGGCCAAGTGCAGGTCATTCTAGATGACGCCCGTGGGCGACCTGCGCATCGTAATGAGAATGAAGTGATGACGAAGACGTCACATATACCCAGTCCCCGAGCCACGGGAATTAACCCCAGGAGATTAAAATCCCTGATGGCTCGGCCAGGAATCGAACCCGGGGCACTTCGGGCCAAAGCCTTGAAAACTTTGAAAAGCAGAAATGGGAAAAAATCAATGAAAACAAGTTTTGAGCGCATCGGACATCACGTATAGGGCCTATACCGATGATGTGTAATTTACTTATACTTTTTTTCTCGTCCAAATGGCTTGTGTGCCGGCCGAAAGCCGTCACACTGATGATTTACCTGATATTTTCATACTCCTTGAACTCTGGACTGCTTATATGCCCCAAAACTCTCAATTGCCAAAAATGTACTTTACTTGTGGGCCACCCTGCACCCACGGGTCGCGCCCTTCGACAAGGTTCTAGAAGGATTTCAAATGTTTACGAACTATTTGCTGACGTTCCAACGGTGGGTTGTGCCACCTCTCCCTGGCCAAATCCGTAGGCCTGATGCTGGCGATTAGATGCCGGAGGATATTTGCACAGTTGGTATTGGCGCGCATGCGCGGAGACTGGCCCTTTGTGTCGAAGGGAAAGGTACTGTACATCGGACTTCCAGCCATGTAGGAGAGTGGTAGTGAAGCGCAGAGTTTCGGCTCCCACGCTGAGGACAGAGGGGTATACTGTTGAGCTGCCCCAGCACATTTGAAGGTATTTGAAAATGAACTATTGACCAAGTTTCTGTGATCTACGAACATTTCTGGTCGTGCTCGAACTTTATATTTGTATTCATATTTATCTTAGCCTAGTGGCCTCAGTGCGCGTATGAAAGGGGCTGCGCCGAGGACTTTCTATTACTCTATATAGCTTGCCACATGGTTCGTTCTCTTCTATTGTCTTCTGGCAAACTAAACTTGTTAATTCAAATGATTCCTTAAGGTAATTCCCGAGCTTATGGCCGAGTCGCTCAGCTCGTTTAAGTTAAAGTAATACCTTATACATGTGGTGAGCCACGCTAAACATGATAGGGAATGGCGCCTTCCTAACATAAAATTATTATTATTATTATTATTATTATTATTATTATTCAGATTTCCTTTTCACTTAATAAAGGACTACTTTTTTATATTTCTGCTTGTGCCACTGATCTCTATACATGGATGGCTGGTAGCTAAGGCAGCAGTAAGCCGAATAGACGATGACAGGTATAGCAAGATGGCAGCGAGCGCATGGTGCAATATTGCGAATCTGGCTCTGTGATTGGTTACTGATAGTTTGATGTTATACATGTATTTATACTGGCAGTAAATATTTTGTGTTTCTTGTAGTTGAAAAATGGGCTGAATTTGGTTATTTAAAGCGTAAAATCTTAGTTTTAAGTACCGGTTTGGTGACCCATCATCCCAGACAAGCCGGTAATACCTTTACTTCTCAGGCAGATAGGTCGCTTAGCCGTAATTTCGAAGTTATTGTGAAGTTAAGTACACAAATGTGGTGGTGCTGAAGCAGACGTGATCGGGCTAGGCTATTGCGTGTTTAAATTTGATCCCATTTCAGGGTTTTTCGGTTCTGGGTGCGAATAGTTCGCTTAATAGTTGTAAAACGGTGGGGAGAGTATATTTTGAGTAGGTTTTTAGTTGTGTTAAGTTTTATGTGGAGCTGAGGAGTGAAATTGGTTGGACTTCAAATGCATTTTGGCTTTGATCTAAATCCCGTTATTATTAAGTTTATTGTGCTGCTAGCGTGGTTAAAAGCTGTAGTATTTGATGTAGAGTGCTGGGATTACTTGGAGGAAGTGTTGGTTATTTCATGGAAACAGGAATTAATTACCGATTACGATATGTCGAATCTAGGCCTGTATAGTGAGCTACGTTTAGGCCTATAGGTACATCATTTGAAGAATGCATAATTTTGTGGCATATAGCCTATACATGTATACCGTATATACAATTTACAAGAATGTTTCCAGAAATTGTTTTTCACTCGTTACTCTGTTACTGATCGCTAATTGCGTGTACTCAGCACCTAAGTTGATACTTGTCAGCCGTTATTATACATTCATTTTTATTCATATTCCGGAGATTTGCTGACCTCGGAATGACGTGTCAGTGATCCCAATGCTCTTATGGTATGAGTGAACATATCTCTATATTTTTATGTGCTCCAAAGCACCCTTAATTACGATTTAAAATTGACTAGATTATCATTGCTTGCCCATAAGGAGGGCTCGAGAATGGGTAGACCAACACGGTGGACCGCGCGCTCAACCTGGCGTACTTTCTCGTGCTGCCATCAGCGATCCACGTATAGAGATCAGTGGCTTGTGCCTTTTGTATGGGTAACTGTCTAGTAATAATGGGCGACATATTCATTGCCATTGTCGCGTTTGTGTTTCCTTTGTTGTCTGGCCCACCCGGGCACTGTCGTCCGAACACGAGGTTGTCGATTGCCAGCTTTGGTTGAGACCGGACGTGTGGTGTTGTGCCCTGGGCGTGAGACAGTTACTGTTATGGCCTTTGGTTCAATTTGTTAGTCATTCTTATGAAGAAGGTAAAGATTTGATTTCATTATATTTCGAGCCTAGTGGACTCCAGCTTATGTTCATTTTCTACGTAATATTTTCAAGGGGAAGCAACATTTGTACTTCGATTTTCTCCGCCACGAGGCTGTGTTGAGTTCCCACGTGATGACTATTAAATGTGGAACTGTGTGTTTGGTTACCGACTTGGATAACGTCGCGTGGTTTCATTCTAATGCTCGTTCATTTTCCTCGATTTACTTACAATTAATTAATTAATATTGGGTGTCATTTTCCCACCCCGGGGATTTCTTAGTCTGATAGGCAGTGTGTTTCTTTTCATGTTTGTTTGTTCCTTACTCCACTATTGTATTGTTTTTCATTTTTAATACAGATTGTTTTCTT
Source organism: Meconema thalassinum (assembly GCA_946902985.2). Classification (NCBI taxonomy): domain Eukaryota; kingdom Metazoa; phylum Arthropoda; class Insecta; order Orthoptera; family Tettigoniidae; genus Meconema; species Meconema thalassinum. Next base: position 1,168,588,848 of record OX336388.2, read on the forward strand.
AATGGGTTTTGACATGACTATCCTTTTGCCACTATCCAATTACCACCCCTCTGGAAAAAATTCCCAGCCCACCATTCAATGGGCATTCTGCCCAAGTCCCCCTCCCTGTCTTCCAGGTAGCTTAAAATGTAGGCAGGGGTAAGGGGGCAGTTTCTCTCACTGGGTCGGAATTCGTTCTGCACCCAAAGAGAAGGAGGAGGAGGGGGGGGGGGGTACAGAAATGATAGCAGAGCGTGGTTGGATTTCCGTTTATCAAGCTGCTTGCAACGCCTCGTATTTACCTGAATATGGTTTTGGTACCAAAAGTTAACCACCATGTCTAAGATTTAATTTTAATTGTTCTGTAAAGTCATTCTAGGATTTCTTTCTATGTTTAGTGGAGTGAATGTATTTCTGTTTTTCTAATCTGATTTGCTTTTTCTGTTTCATCCTCATCATATCATGACGGAGCGCCACATACCGGACCCTCAGTTCCTGTATGAGGACGAGGTCAGCCAGGCGCGGATCTAGAGTTTGGTTTTGGGGGGGGGGGGGGTCAGAGAATCGATCTAGAGTTTGGCTTGGGGGGGGGGGGTCAGAGAATCGATTTTGTTAAGAAAAATGGTATCACTAAAAACGCTATCACAAAATAACCAAACGTACAAACCCAGACCAATTTTTAAGTAAGCTTCATGGATAGAAATTTGATGCGTTTAGCGCACCAAAAATATTCGTACAAATTGCAACGGCGTATTTTGCGACTTTTGCATCGAGCTTCGAGAAAAGGATCAAGGTACGTAACAGTCTCGGCAAGTCGAGTTGGTACCGACAAAGGGAGAAAGTCACAGCTTAAATTGCCAACAAAGCTTGCAGTTTGGACGTCGGCAAAAATTTTTGGTGCGAAAAAAGCCCCAGTTTCCTATCCGTGCATTACTGCACAGTCATCGTGACATCACTATAAACATCGATTCGGTAATCACAAGGTTTGCTAAACAAAATAGACGAGTTGATTTTGTTGTATAATTAATAGTTTTTATACAAGAGGTTAGAAGTTGTAAATATGTACAGTTGTAACAGAACATAATAATTCCAAAGATAATTCAGTATTGAATAAAATGAAAAAAAAAAACTGTTTCAGTTAAAATTCGTTAAGTTTTATTTGTCTGGTAATTGTGTTTTCGTTTTTTGAGTTTGCAAAAAAAATTGGTCTCCATTTGGGGGGTCATGACCCCCGTGCCCCCCCCCCCCCCCCTTGAATCCGCGCCTGAGGTCAGCTATGAGCTGAGTATTAGAGGCATGGAGACTCCACCGAATTTGGATCTGGCTCGTGCTGTGTTGAAATCTACCTTTCATGTCCCTGTTGTGTTGCCAGAGCTGGCTGGTGTTGAACTTCTGATGGGTGAGTCCCAAATTGTGCATAGAGTAGATCTTTGCTCTAACATTATTAATATATTTTTTCTTGAAGACTGTGGAATATCTGTTCAGTAAGACAGACTGTGTGCTTGCCTACGATATTTGTTTACTAGGTGTGAGGATATTTTGATTGTGTATACTCATCGCTCTGATGAGGAGTTATTTGAAGTTATTGAAGATCAGCGTAAACTTGTGGAGTGTGCCGAAAAGGTGCTTGATAATTCGAGTTCTGGTCTTAACGTAAATGATTCACTCAGGGTTGCCAACTTGAATAATAAGTCTAATGTTTCTGGTAATAACTATAATGTTTCTGGTATTTGTTCGAACGTGCCAAGTTCACTGTCATTAAGTAATGTCATTCCGAGTATTGCGAGCCAGTCTCAGTCTGTCGAGTGTTGTAGAGTTGGTGTTCCGTTTTCATATGTCATTTTTGCTGCCCCTCTTTTAGGTTATGTTGTGTTTGCGTCGCTAGGCCAGTATTTATTCTGTTCCCTTGCTCTAGTATGGGATTCTTATATCTGATTTTCTCTGATCGACTTCTTCTCCGCTCTTCCACTAGAGCGCAGCAGACTTCTTGGGCCTGTCTCACATCTAGAGGAAGCAGTGGATGGAATCGCCATCGACATAAATTGGGACTTAGTATTCCGTGGGAATAAGAAAAGGATTGTTGAAATGAATGGCTTCTTACAGCAGGAGTGAAAAAGCTTCAGAAGGAAACTGTTGGCATATACAGTTCAACGCTACCATACGACTTATGGCTAGCACCACATATTATGAGCAGACGCAAGTAAGGAACTGCATAATATAATACGCTTCATTGTGATGTTTGATCGACGAGCCTGCATTCACACCAAATGCACGGCTCTACAGAAACTATAAGCAATAACAAGCTTCTAATGTCATCTAAGCCACTACTGAATGTACCAGGTACAGTTTAGTTGTATGAACTCTTCATAGCAATAAATGAGTGTTATTTTCTAGTCATTCTACCTACTAGATACGAACGACTCATTCTATTTTTTTGAGTAATTTAGAAATGCTATGCACAAACTGACCAACCAATACAGTCAAATATTCGAGTAATTAAACCGAAGTTATTGAGCCAGAGACGTAGGGAAAGAAGGTCACGGACAGTGGCGTACGCAGGATTTCCTTCGGGGGGGGGGGGGGGGGGTTCATTCATAGTAATGTCCTATAATAAAAATGATAATTCGAATATACTTCATAAAAAGCAACAGCTCAGTTAAATAAACACTACCGGACCCAAGCGAGAAATCTCGCATGTTCATAAACCACCCTTCTCTGATAGGTTTATAACGACAGAATTAATTGCAGCATGTTAGAGCTCCAGTATTTGCAAATCGCACACTTCTAACAAAAATTGATATTTATGAAATTAGAATGGAATTCGTCACTGCTAATGTCATTTGTGTGCTGAGTCCATTGATTTATCTTAGCTGTAACACTCACCAGTTATTCGATATTTTTGAAATTATACGATTTGAGTACTCATTCCTTTGACTTACTGTTTCTGAAATCCATGCAAAATGATAAAGGAAAGACCTCATAATGTTAAAATGACACGAAACAGGCGTCACAGCGTCCAAAATGTGAAGTGGACAGCAATTACGGAGCATATTTTCCTACAGCAACAGTATCGACAAATCTCAAACTTCGTACATTTTTTTAAAGTCATTTTTTAAGAAATTATTGATATTTATGAAATTAGAGTGCAATTCGTCACTGCTAATGTCTATTCTCTTTCATTTTAATGCGCATTTGGCACGATCGGTCGCTTGTGAGCGCCACAGGAGGGATCTATACTAATAAAAAAGGAAGCTTGTAGTTTAACGTGACCGTCAATCTTGAGATCATGAGCCACGGGACCTCCTTTTAACGTGGAATCCGAACCACAGGACATGGCATTTCACTTCGAAAATCTCACATGCATTGACCGGGAATCGAACCCGGACCGCCTTGGTGAGAGGCATACAGCTAGACCGCTGAGCCACCACGCCCCCCGGATCTATACTAATGAAAGAATATATATATGATGATTCTCTTTGCATGAAAACTATTTTAACTATATTTTTCAGCACTTTAAACAATATTACAAACACAATTGAAAACATAAAAGATTAATAAAAATACGGAAAAGAGTTTAGCCCAATATAGATATTGCACTAGATACAAACGGATAAAAAGAAATGTCTAAATTGTCAATCGGGCTAAACCAAAGAATCTGATTAAGTAGATATTTGCCCTGGAATTTGTTGAAGGACTTAGACAAGTCTACTTCAATCGTATAACAAGCCTTCTAGGTTTAACAGACAAGTCATTCAGTACTTCCTCAATTGAAACATCAACAGTATCATGAATGAACATCAAAGCTAATCCATTAAGGCGTTCTTCACTAGTTGAATTCCTTAAATAGTTCTTCAAGAATTTTAAGGACGAAAACGATCTTTCACACGAGCAGGTTTTGACAGGTAAGGTAGCCATGATGACAAGCAGGTTATACACAACTGGAAACATGTTCTTATTGCATATTGACAAAGCATCAATAGCACTCTTGGGCTTCTTTTCAATAGATTTCAGAGTTTGTTTCCAGAGAAGTAGCTCGCTCTAATATTAAGGGGAAGTCAATAAAATTCAGCTACATTTTCTACTTCAGCTATGCTTTGGTTGGATAGTTCGTCTTCAGTTGTGGTAACTAGCGTTTGCAATGGCTGAAGAGTTTCTTTATGCGAGACAAATTTATCATCAAGTGATGAAATAGTTTCTTCAAGAAATGGGATGAAAATAACCCGCCTATAATATTCTTCCGGATCGTTAGATGAAACGTTGTTCCTCATCGTTTGTCGAACAACAGTTCGAGGCTGAACTACAGGCACTCCAAATTCTTCGCAGAACTCTTAAACCGAATTATATGCACACAAAAACCTTGCGTCTGCATATGCCCTCATTTCTTCAAGAGACCTCTTAAAATTCATGGAGGCGTTGATTGCTTGACTGAGATCCAAATTTTCAGTTTCAAGGTATTTGCTGAGAGGAAGTGTGATTTGAAATGCTTCATGAATGACAAATACACTTATCAAGAACTCAAATTTGCTGATAGCGCACAGAAGAAGTTGCGCATCTGTAGCTGCCTTCTTATCAACCCATGCTGCTATTTTTTCTAATGCCAACAATAACGGTTTCAGAAGTTCAATGAATGAACGAACAGACTCGTGCTTTTCAATCCATCTCGTTGCACATAACTTCTTGAGTTTACACACTCGGGGTTTCTCTTCCATACTTTCAACTTCATTTGTCAACACAGCCTGCCTCTTTGGTGAAGTACTAAAAAAAAGGCATAAGCTCTTTCAATTGTACCCATACAGTTCCTAATCTCTGCAACACTACACCCTTCAGAAATGGCCAGGTTTAAACAGTGAGCACTACAGTGAACATACTGGGCTTTGGGAAACTGTTTTCGTGCAATGGCCTGAGCACCTCTGTAGGATCCACTCATGGCACTAGCTCCATCATAACCTTGGCCTACGAGATATTCTGCGTCCAGTCCCACACTTTTCAAACCAGACAATATGCTATTCGCAAGGCCTAACCCAGAAGCATCATTGATAGCAATAAATTGCAGAAACTCCTCATGTACGGAATTATCTTGAACGAAACGGACACATAGTGACATTTGCTGCACACCGCTGATGTCTGTGGTCTCGTCAGCAAGAACAGAAAAGTATTTAGCTTTTTTCACCTGATCGACTAACCTTTTCAATATAATGTCATTCAAAGATGAAATAATTTCATTCTGAATCCGTGGGCTTACGTATGTTGCATTTAAGGATGCTGTCATCAAATGTTCCTTTAGTATTGTATCACCAGCTTCTGCTCGAAACTTGAGAAGAGATCTGAAATTTCCCTCCCCTTTCTTGAGAGGCTCATCTAAATTTACGGTCCCGAATCCCTGTGACCTCGGAAAGCAATGCTCATTCGAGCAAGGAAAATCACAGATTTAGTTATTGGTCTGAGTTTCTCCCTGTTGCATAATATGTTGGATTGAACACCCCTATCCAAGCTTACGTCAACAGCAGGTTTTGTACCTTTGTATATGACGAGAAAGTTCGCAGCCTTTTCCGTACATGCCATATGATAAGTTTACTTGGTTTCTTGGTGTTTTTTGAAATCCTCCTTCGCATTTTTCCAGTTCATGTAAGGAAATTTTACTAGTTTACCTGGCGATGAAGATAGTTTCCCAACAACGGTGCAAAACAACGAACAATATTTACAAAAGGCTCCGTTCTTTGAAGGAGAATAAACTAGCCATTTCCACTCTGATAACCAGTTCAACTGAAATTTCAGATTCCTTGGACCCGATAAAGGGAAATTAAAATTGCTTCCAGGTGTCCAGGCATTTTCCAACAGTTCATTTTTCAGATAATCATCAATCTAAAGAAAAAATTAAATCACAACATTGAAATAATTAACATGTACCGACACATACGTAGGCCAAGGCCATACAAATACCGGTATAACATAATAGGTAAAGCATCGAAATGCAAATCAGTTACAGAAATAGCGATTATCATGAATCATATTGTAAACACACCTGTTGGCCAGCATAACCTCCTAAGTCTGTTCGATGTATTTGGTCGGTAGCCGGCTTGGTAGTAGCCGATAATTCTTCAAGTTCATTTTCAATTCTTAAAGATGAACTACCACTTGCAATGGCAGTGTTGCATGTAACATCTACTCTTGGTTTTTAATAATAAATCGATCCATTACGCATTACAAATAAACTCGGACAAAAAGTGCGACTCACGATCTGGCATTTCACAGATGCACGTTTAAAGCAGCACGAAGCTGCGTTACGATAGTTACCAATCGCACACTTTAACAGTAAAACGACAATTTTGATATTTCGCCTAGTGTAGTTAGTTATTATTGCTTTAAGTGGAAGAACATCGAGGTCATCTGCCCCTCTTGCTCCGTTTAACGTGTAGTTTAAGGGTGTTTACCCCAGGCCATAACCAGTAGCTAGCGCCAAAGCTGGAGAAGTCTCGTTGCGAGTTGAGTGGAGGTCATTTACCACGTGAAGAACGTGTTCACATTAAAAATATATTACAAAGGAGTAGCAATTCAAAACATTTTCCAGGTGATAGATGGGACAATATAATGAGTCATGTAAACTAATGTCTCTGGGGGGTGGGGGTGTTTAAACCCCCCGTCGGTATGCCACTGGTCACGGAAACCAATCAGCTGGTGGGCCGGGTCTATTTACAGAACAAGTTATTCATCACGAAAATATGGTCCTCCTAGCACGGATCATACACCAACAAAACAAATGGTCCACCGAGCCTGAATATAACCCCACAATTTTGGTCTTCCAAGACCCTAGTCAGAAACAATGGTCCTCACAGGCCCCACACAAAACATATGGGCCTCCGGGCCAAGATCCCACAAAGCAAAACAGTTGGTACTCCTGTTCTTTCAACTAAGCATAGTTCACCTGTAACGGGAAGCCCGGTATTGTCGCCTGAGAGCGAGGTTAGTTACTGCTATGACCTTTGGTTCAAATTATTGGTTCTTCTAATGAAGAAGGTAAAGAGTTGATTTTCATTATATTTCGAGCCTAGTGGAGTTCCAGCTTATTTTCATTTTCAACGTAATATTTCCAAGGGTGGGGGGCATCATTCTGAAATTCGATTTTCTTCACCACGAGGCCGTGTTGAGTTCCCACGTGGTGACTATTAAATGTGGTACTGTGTGTTGGGTTAGGGCCTATACTGACGATGTGTAATTTACTTATAATATTTTTCTCGTCCGAATGGCTTGTAAACGAGTGAGGTTCATTGTGTATGTGAGAGCAGGCGTCGGGACTCTGGACCTCAACAATGAAGGCCAGGACCTTGAACAAGGAATCGACCATTCCTTCCTCCCTCCTACACATTCCTTTGTCAGTTTTGCCGCGTAAATCGAAGAATGCCGACAGTGAAGTGTTACTCGAAAGCCTTGTGGAATGTTTATTCCTCCAGGCGTTTGTTTTAAATGTCTTAAGCCTCCGAGTGAAGGCACAACCATTGTCGTAAAACAAGTACAGTAGGTATTCGCTCACATTAACGCGAGTGTGAAATAGTGGGTGCGGTACATTCTACATTCTAAGAAGATACTACAAATAGTTTATATACCACGTCGCTTGGCAGGTTTGTTGGGGACACTGTGTTTGATGATTCTAGAAGAGGAAACACCGAAAATGTCCCTTAGGATCCAAGATGGCGATCATTTTTGAACAAGCGTTAAAAATATACAAAAAATAATAATTTGTGATTGGGGGGTGCGTTGTGTTGTTTTCGACTAATTTTGGCATTCTAAATACAACTAAAATATGTATTTGAACGTCTGAAGGCATATAAGTACGTTTCGGGTCAAAAATACCGTAATTTTTTTAACAAACGTGAAGAAATTTAAAAAAATAAGAAATCGACAACATATTGCATGTGTTATATTGTTTTCGACTAATTTCGACGTCCCAAACACAACTAAAATATTTATTAGAACGTCTGAGGCCATATAAGTTCGTTTGGGGGCAAAAAGTACCGTTATTCTTGAACAAACGTGAAAAAATGTGAAAAATATAAGAAATTCACAACATTTTGGCCTCAATGTTTATGATTAATTTCGACATTCCAAACACAACTATAATAGTTGTTTTAACTTTGGACATCATAAAAATTATTTGCTTTGACAAAATACTACTCACCCCCACCCCTTCCCGCCTTTTTTTTCAACACTGTTAGCGCGTTTTGACAAATACCAGCAAAGGTTGTTCATACCTGCTATGTGCAAGGAATTGTTTCTTAATTAACTCACTGCGTCCTTGATATTAATACTCGTAAATACGGTTAAAGACTTCCTCTTACTCAGTTTATTAAACATGTAAATATTTAACTTTTGCGCCCTGCGCGCGCTCCCTGCGATTTGCGCATCGATGAAGGTAAAAGCGACTTAACGCACATTCTTAAAGGTCAGATGAAGACGACGGAATTACCGAAGCATTGTGATGGTGTCATCTACGATGGTGCTGTACTCGTCCGTGGCAACCCTCCAAAATCGGCGAAAACTTTTAATGACTACTACACAAAAGAATTAAGGGAAACTGTTTTACATATTACATCCACAATGGGGTGCAAGCGACTCGACATCGTCTGGGACCATTACAAAGGTGGCAGTCTTAAAAAATCCACGCGAGAAGCCAGAGGAGTAGGTGTACGACGAAAAATCAGTGAAGAAGCAAATGTGCCTCGAAATTGGCAAGACGTTTTAAAAAAATCTGCAACCAGAGAACAACTTTTTCGACTCATCGCCTCACTTGCATTGGCAAATAACAGTAATGAGGTGTGCTTAGTTACCCATATGAACGGCCGCATAGTTTCGTCAGTTTCTAGCAGAACAAGTATCGATGGCTTAGACTGTGAAGCACTAGAAGAGGCCGATGGAAGAATGATGCTTCATGTTCGAGATATGGCTGATCACGGAGCACGAAAAGTGGTGATTTATTCCTGCGATACGGACGTTCTTGTGCTGTCTATTTCATTCATGTCTGTATTCAGGCAAGCTGGATTGGAAGAGTTGTGGATTTATTTTGCAGCGTCAAAGAACCGACGATACTTAGCCGTTCATGACATTGCCGAATCGTTGGGTGAAGAAAAATGCGCAGCCTTAAGAGGTTTCCACGCCTTTAGTGGGTGTGACACAACGTCTTCATTTGCAACCAAGTCTAAAAAAAAAAGCTCCTGGAAAACGTGGCTAGCCTTTGAAGAAGGAACAAGCGCTTTCCGGAGAATATCTGCTCCACTCCCTGATCTCCCTGATGACGTCTTTCATATTTTGGAAAAATATGTGGTTATTTTGTACACCAGAGATCCTGAAATTCAATCGACAAACGAAGCCAGGAAAATTCTTCTAACAACCAAGAACAAATCAATAGAAAGTCTTCCACCGACAACATGCACTACGGTCTACATTCCAAACCAGCCATGTTTGGGGACAGGCCCTCAAAATCGAACCTATTCTACCAATACCACAGGTAAGTTCAATCAAAAGTGTATGTAAGTCTGCTGAGTATTGCCGGTAAAAGCTTTAACACTGCGTTTGTGTTTTATTAAGGGCTGGGGATGGCTTAAGCGCGAAGACACGTCGTCTCCTAGATGGACAACACAGCCTCCGATTTGGGCAGCCTTAAGGGAAGTACTGCTCAAGTGTGGATGCCACAAAAAAAACTGCTCAACGAAAGCATTTATCTTAATTTTTTCCAGTGATGAGACCACTGCATAGTAGGTAATATTTTGTGATCAATAAAACCAAAACAGTATTAGTAGTAGTATATTACTTAACAAACAGTGTATTTTTATTATGTGACAAACACATAAAGTGTAAAATATTTATCTTTTAAATGTATCGTGGACAACATTTATGTTAAATGCCTTAAAAAAGAAAAAACGCTCACTTCGCAATAGAGCACCCAAGAGAATTTGCACACAAAAAACGTATCTAGGACAAAGGTTGTTTTTTTTCGTTAAATCCCCCCCCCGCCAATTAATTTGTATTGGTCTCGAAAGTTCAAAAGAATATTGTAGTTGTGTTTGGAATGTAGAAATTAGTCAAAACCAATATAACACACACCTGTACTCTATTTTGTCCATTTCTTATATTTCAAATTTCTTAACGTTTGTTAAAAAATAATAACGGCACTCTTGATCCCTGAACGTACTTCTATGTCATCAGAAGTTCAAACAAATATTTCAGTTGTGTTTTGGATGTCGAAATTAGTCGAAAATTATACAACACCTGCCTAATGTTGGCAGTTCCTTATTTTTCAAATTTCTTAACGTTTGTTCAGAAATAACGGTATTTTTGTCCCGAAACGTACTTATATGCCCTCAGACGTTCAAATAAATATTTCAATTGTGTTCAGGAGGTCGGAATTAGTCGAAAAACACACAACGCACCACACATTTAACAAATTTATTTATATTCGTGTGTTTTTAACGCTTGTTCAAAAATGGCCGCCATCTTGGATCCTAAGGAGCATTTTTGGCGTTTCCTCTTTTAGAATTATCAAACATAGTGCTACCGACAAACCTGCCAAGTGGCGTGGTATAGAAGCTATTTGCAGTATGGAAATACGTACCGCACCCACTAAAACGTGGCCTTAAAGAAAAGAAAATTTTACCTCGAATACTTCGAGGTCACCATAGATGATGCGTGTAGGAAGAGTTACACTGCTGCAGGCAATGTTAATGCATCTGTTCGACGTAAAGGAGATTCACATCTCCAACCATCCAGATCCTCAGGATCGTGAAGTGAACTCGGCTGGAACCTTAATAACATTTGTTGTGTGTGATGATGAAATAACTGAAAAATTCATCAGACTACAAAACAACTGCCCACATCACGAAGAAATGATATCCACAAAGTTGATAAGTTGGGTTTCAGGACAACAGTCCTAGATGCAACCAAACAACGAGGTGACCAATGGGGAAATACAATATTGTACAGTGTCTCTCAAGTGTAAATAACTTGGTAGCCGATGATGCAAAATACCACGGCCTGGGTAATAAAAAGTTATTCACTAAGCCACCCACAACTGGACTGAAGAGAGGACATCTACTAGCAAACGATGTAGATGAGGCATTGGAAGATATATACACTTACCTCTTGGAGAACTCCAAGGAATGTCAGTTGTCAATAGATGATCTATTGAAACAGATTAATTGAGTTTATATTCCTGATATAACAACTGTGAAATCTCATAAGTGTATGAAACCAATGCATATTCTCTATCCGATGATTTCTTAGGCGATGTTAATTTAGTCATCCTGAATCCGTTATACTTATATGAAACCATTGTTCCGAAACATAAGCGTGCTGTTCTTGACACTTGGAGAAAGGATGTTTAGTTTTTTCACATGCTCTCATATGTGCTGAACGACCACGGTCTTTCATCTCCTCACTCATGTTAGGCCTTGGAACGTACAGTACTTAAGTCTATGCAGAAAATTTGGTTCCAAGCATTTAGTTAATAATTATGTGCTCAGCTCTAGGATGTCCATGTATTTACCTAGTCATGCAGCGCAGCTTGAAAGTTCTGCGATCAGGAGGCCAGCATCATCATCACCTATTGTCAAAAGAGCACTCATCCAGTTTGTCCTTGCAAAGAAACATCCCCAACTTTTAGAACTGGCATAACTTTTCCTGCTGCTAGACTCCAGTAAAGAAACCATAGCAAAAGCTGGGGAGAAGTGCTTTGTGGCTTTGGACGGGTTAATTTCCTAACAGACACCCTGAATAGCCTTCCTTACCAACTGTTTGTTACATCTGCAGCCATCACCCAAATCAATCTTGCTCGCTTGCTCCCAACAGAGGATGCAGCACGCCTCCATGCGTACAGAACTTACCACCAAGTTAAAAGTGGTTGGGGTTCAATAAAAATCTTGCAAATTGGAGGTGGAAGCTTGATGATCAAGTGCTTACCCCTATCGCTATAATTATGGATTCTAAAGCTCAGCTCCTACTACACATGATTTCCTCTCAATTGCAGAAAAGGTTGCAGCGGCGGTTGCAGTTGCCGTAAAGCTTGACTGAAATTCTCAGACCTTAGTCGATTTTGTGGTGGCAAAATTATGTCGAAACGTGCAATCTCTTCAGTTATAGGATTCTGACGTCGGGGATGACGTCCCCACCGCTAACTTTGATAGACCCTGCAGCCCCTGCACCTGCTGTATAATTCGAAAACTTCTCCAATGAACCTGCACCATCATCTGAGGAATATTTTTAGAGACCCGGGCCATCAAAACAAATGGAACTATGATGAGACTTGTTTCTTCATTCATGCAAAAACTAATTTTAGATGTTACGTTTTCCTTTGTAATACGTAAAACAAAACAAAATAGTACGGTACGTTTCAATTGTCTCAAATTCACTTTTGAGAGAAGCACTTGGCCTACAGGTACCCGTCAGAGCTAAAATTAAAGCTGTGACTTTTCTCATGGAATGATTTTTGATAATATTTGTCAAATTACGAGACCAAAACCAACAATTTTTACTTTTATGAAAAAATATTCAATCTTTGAAGAACTGTATCTAGGGAAAAACTGAACATATACTACTTGCTTGGGTCTCACATTATAGCAAATTTAATTTAGTTTTAAAAAGATCAGAATGATGTTTTCTACCAGATGCATATTTTAAAAGACATTGAACAAAAAACGAAAAATGTTCAAATATTTTGCTGTTTTGTTGGGTATTACACAGCTAGAATAGGTCTTTCGAAGTAGTAAATTTGGTTTTTTTTTCCTATTGGCAGAGGTCCAAACAACGTATTAAAAAATTAGAACTACAGTACATGATCATTTGTAAGGTCGGATGTACGAGTATATATTGACTGGACTAATTCCCTAAGCATACCCTTATGTAGCCTTATCATTCATAATTCCTTTAAAAGGTTTGTATGTAATACAGGTTAGGTTGACAGGTTTGTAGCTATCACTATCCCCCATTTTTCATCTTCCTTTATTTACCGGAACTACCAGCGTATGTTTCCAGTCCTCAGGCACCACCCCATTATTAAGACAAAAGTCAAATAGAAACCCTAAATAAGGCACAATGTTCCATCACATAATTTTAACAATTCCCCATTTATTCTGTATTGCATTATAGATATAATATATAAATAACTTAATTTCTTACCCTCCTCAATACCCTGATCTCATTTCTGTTCTACCTTTCCCTCCCCTGTAATTCCAACTTCTCCCCATCTTCCACCAGCAGCGTTCCATCTTCTCCCTCGATATCAGGTATGCGGCCTTAAACCCCTCTTAATCCCGTTAAATAGAAATACATATTTCTCCCCCGTTCCTTGAAAGTCAGCCTCCCGCCAGCCAGCCTAGATAATATGTTTCTTAGTTTCCATCTTACGATAGCCATGTCCAGTTCCTTCCTTAGCCTATTTAATTCTATTCGGTGGCCTCTCCCCTTCCTAATCTTATTACTTTCTAATCTACATTTTTCTCCTTTAATATTCTTACCTCCTTATTGTAATTAAGTGCATCAGTAGTCCCCCCTACATTTTTTTTAAAATGGTACATGTAATTTTTCACTATCTAGAAGTATTGTTTTCAAGCCAGCCCACAGTCTATCTACATTTAGTCCGCTCTGTATCCATTGATTTAAATTTTCCGCTAAGCGACTCCCAATCTTTTCTTTATTAGCTTTGTAGTACTGTTTTACCCATCTTGATCTGCCTCTCAATACTCAACTTTACCTCTACTTCTGATCACATATCCCTTCAATGATCTCTGATTTGACCCAAATATCCTCAGGCTTTATCAAATCCACATCTAATACGCTGTTCCCCTAGATCTTTCCTTAATAACTTGAACAAAGCCGCCCCCACCCCGCCCCCCTACATTATCATGTTTTGGCCAGCAATTGATAAGGTTCTTGGGAATCTGCCCAATCGTCCCAGTCCACTCTTGGCTTATTAAAATCACCCCCTACAGCTATATTTCTTCCTGCCCTGTCAACCTCCATAGCATAATTAACTACCGTGCCGCTGACGTCGTTCCTAGATTTACATCTCTTTACCCCCTTCCTGTTCTATATACACCCATAATGTCTACCGTATCTTTAAAACCACCCTAACCCGCAGAATCCCATTTTCTTCATCTGTAAAAAGTAGACAACTCCTACATATATCCTTAACTAATATAAATACCCCACCTCCAGGAGGAAATACCGCTCCTTCTACAACATTTTCAACTAGCCATGACTCAACCCCGATTATAACATATGGATCATATATTTCTACCATGGCTCCAAATGGTATGCCCTTTCTACCTACACTACGACAGTTTGCCAGAGGACACTTCAACTTCTCATCGTGACCTTTGTACTCAAGACTAGCAACCATGTTGCTCTGTTTACTACCTCCTTCACTAGTTTGGCATGATTAATCTCTTTTACGTTTGCTGTTCTTTTTGTTAAACTTTTAATGACCCTTCCATACAGTTGTCACAGTTTGACCGAACCTCGCCTATATAAGTGGATTGGAGATCATACCACCCCAAATAATGATCTTCTATCCACAGTCCCGAGTTAATATAAAGAACTTTCTCCTCACCACAAATCCAATCCAGTACACCATTTACTGCATCCACATACCGTACCTCCAATCCACACTCCGCCAACCGTAGACTATATAAAATGCCACTCACTGTAATAGAAGGATTGCTATACTTCTCCCTGCATTCTCTTATCAGGTTTGTTATGTAATTTCCTATATTGCCCGGAGTAGAAGAGCTCCTTAGGTCATTTGTCATTTGTTCCTACGTGTATAATGACTGACAACTTCTTTTCCCCTCACTTTTCTTCTTAATTGTTCAGTACTTATACGGTACGGTACTAGAAAAACATTTCACTTCAGTATTTGCTCCCTAAAGCCCTGTTACCAAGCGCTTAGGTATTGTATCCCCAATAACCAAGGACTGGCACTCTTCCTCCTCTCTTCTTCCGTAGACCGATACCTCATCTTTGCTCTGCTCCACTCGATCGCACTCGATGGTGTCTAGCCCCAGTATTTCCTCCGCCAACCGTCCGTCAGTTATTTCTGTGCGCTTCCATCTTCTCGACTTCCAGTCACTGTTGATCCCACCTCCAAGGTAGATCATTTTTCTTCCATGGTGTTGTTTACCACGCTGGCCCTCACCAAATCTTTTAGTGCAACGTCTAACTCTAGATGGAGCAATCTAATTACTTCGTCGTTGCTGCTCACTCCCTCAACCATGACCGCACATTTATGGCACTTCATAGATTCAGAATATATGACCTAGCTGTTCCGCCCCTTAAAACTCCAATAACTAACTAACTTCATAACTTCTATGCTGCTGCTAGCGTTCTCAGAGCACTCCACGAGACCTGCTTTAATCGCCCTTGCAGATGATCTTGTCGTCATCCTTCCCGAGTTCCTCATTTTTTTCAATTCACAACCACCTTTAGGGTAGTGTCTTTGCACTTCCGACACAGAAAACTCCTAATACTTTCACAATTCGCCTCGCACCGCTTACTCGCACTCCTAACTGATGCCGTTGCTGCAACCTCTCAACACTTAACTAATCTGCCAGCATGGGGAGAACCGCAGATTACTTTACTGCAGATTGGGGAGAACTAAGCAAACGTCTGGGAAATCCCACCTACCTGAGCAGGGCAGATCATCCGTACAAAGTTAAAGATCGACCGCAACGTACAATTTATGGGAAATCGTGGTATTGATAATTGGAATTAATTTCCTGCCACAGTCTCAGTAGCCCAGTAGAGATATCATTTTAGATTGCAAAGGTGGAGTAATTTTGATTTCCAGGGATGTTGTATGTATTGAACCCCTCGTTAAAAAAAATCCAAGTTTTCGACCTCCCCCTCCTTGTGCGTTGTCGGCCATCTTGAAAATACCGCTAAGAAAAATCACTTATTTCAGTCTTTTCTCAGCAACTAGCTTCTAGTATATTTTAGGCAAAACGTTGTCATTAATAATAATTGTAAAGAGCATTAAATTGCCTGCAAGATTAATATGTAAAACACTGGAAAATGCGGAACAGGTACTGCCCCCGGAAATTGAATTATTTGGGGACAAAATGAGAGTATTTTTCGTCCCCATGATAAAATTTAACCAGCAAATATAGATTCTGGAAGTGTGACACAGGAGGGTAGTGTTACAAACTCGAGGCCGTGGGAGAGTCCGATCACGTGATATATTGCACAATAGACGCTTCTAGAAGGCTAAAATTGGCATAGCAACAGTAAGTTTGGAAATTAATATTATAAATATTGTTATAAATTATACTATTGGATCCCAGCCCAGAGCCAATGAGAAGAGGTCTTATTGAAGACTGGATCAACTTCAACTACATAATTTGGTGAAATTATGCATTTAGGCCCTTAGAAGATTTTCTTATTTGCTAATGAAGAGAATATTAAAATAAATTATGTCTGATACTTTAAAAACCGCAGATCGGTTAATCTACGCAGTAATAAGCATTAGTAATCTACGCGCTAAAATTATGGTGGGAGATTGATATGGCCGCCAAAATTTCGACTTGGAGGGGGAGATCCTTGCCTTGGATAACACCACAAATGCTCTTAAGTTGGGGAGACCGAAATTTTTCAGCACTACATTCTGCAATTTTTTCGAGAAAACTTGTTAGTTGGGTTCTTTAGGGATCGATCGACTTCTTCAAGAATTCCAATGCTAACGTGAAGAGGCAGTCCTATTTCTTGCAATTTCTTGATGGCTGAAGTATGCAACGCAAATTGGAACGAATGAATATAAGATGCTCACGAACACCATCTTTGCTCGAGACTTTTTGAGCTTCTTTAATAGAAGCAGCTTCTTCAGAATCGAGGCCTTCAACTACCTTTTTTACTACCTCGAAATAATTGGCATAATAAACAGCAGCTTCGAGCCACGTTCCCCATCTTGTATGAACTGGTGAAGGCGGGAGCGGCACATCATGATCTGCATCAAAAGATTTTTCTTTGCGACTTGGAGCCTTCAGAAACACTCTTTTCACTGTGAAGATCAACGTGTTTACTTCAGGAAAGGAAGCCCGGACTGCTTCAGCGACTCGATGGAGTCAATGTGCTACACATGTGACGTGTATCATCTTGGGATATAATATCCCAAGACCTCCCATGGCTTTACACATGTAAAGGCATGTGCAGGCCACGATAACGTGATCGTAAAGAAGGCCTGATGGCCACAAACAAGAAAGTGCATCATTGAAAAATGCAGCAACTGTTGAGTGATTCACCGTAGGCAACAGAGCCATATTTAGTAGATATGATTTGTCTCTCTCTTCTTCTTCTCCTAAAATTCCAAACACGAAGTTAGCTACATATCTTTGATCTACGTCCGTTGTTTCGTCTAGTGAGACCCAAATATATTTCCATGAGCGTTTTCCCTTAGTTTACCTAACGTTACATTGTAAAGCTCAGGAACGTAATTCTTCCTAATTGTTGATTCATCTGGGACTGGTTGTTTCGTATACACCTGCAGAAACTGAACTAAGTTCTTATTGTTTAGTTTAGCCAACGGTATATTTGCCGAGAGAAATGCTTTATACAGATCTTCATTGAATGTACTACGTGTTGGTCCAGGTTTAACTAAAGCAGTGGTTACAAGAACCTGGTGTTTTTGTTTCAGGTTTACTTCTTTCTATTTTATTGTGTTTCGTTGTTTGAAGATGTTGTTGAATTTGATACTTTTTAGTTGCGTTTACGACAGTTCTACAGTATTTGCAAAACAATACACTTCCGTCAGTTGAAAAGTCTTGAAACTCTCGTACATACCCTTTCATTACCTCATTAACAGTTCTTCTCCTTAGGCATCTTAAATACAGTAGCTATTTAACGTGCTATGAACCACAGGCTGTTTCAACTCAACGAAAGTAAGACTGACAAGAACTAATTGTGCATGAAAGGTAACTATTTACGGAATGAGGAAAATATAACCTGCTTTACGGGAAATACCAATAATCCGTGCCCACCTAATTGCATTGCAGGTAGACAAAGCTATGGCCGGATGTAGGGCTAGTGTTGCTAAATTTAAACACGATGCTCAACATTCCTGTTACCTGAAATGCATGTCATATAATCCAAAAGTGTCCTGCAGAAGCTGATGTCTACACTCAAGATTAAGAATGTTTTTGAAATATGCACTAACAGAACGAAACCCCTAAATATGCACTGTTAAGTTAAAACTGTCCCAAATATGCAATTGCATATGCAATATGCAAAATGCATAATTATCCTAAGCCTGGTTATGAGGAAAAACAGGGTATATAATTAGTTGAGAGTTGTATTGTAACCGAGAAGCCAGAATCTCGAAAGTAACGTGTTAGTAACACTAAATAGTATATATTATTATGAACAAATTATATGTAAATATTTTTTCGGAAATGATTTAATTAGTTAAATAATTTTTGGTATGATTTATTAATCGAATGTTTTGGAATAGCGTGTGTTTTGTGAGCAGATGTTTTGTATGAATGATTGTTCACTGTTAAGAGTAATTGTTGAACCGAATTGGTCATGAACAATTTCGGGGTGCGAATGAAAGAGTGTATACAAATTTTCAGAATGATTGTTAAAGAAACATAGTAGTTATGAGCATTTTTGTAAGATCTGTATGTTAATTTTACGTGTATTCTAAACGCATACAAAGCAGTCTCAATGCGGGCTGGCTAGAATGATTCACCGTTAGAGTTGGAGAACGGTGTGACATAATATGAACATGTGAAGACTCACCGCCTTGTATAAATTGTATTTAGTTCCGAGTGCATCGTGGTGCGAGCGTTTCATTGATGAAACAGGCCAGTGCACGTGCGATCTCCAAACGCGTGCTAGTAAATGAAACCAGTTGCCAGGAATGCCATGAATGTAGGAGCCTTCCTTAAACGTTTTTCTTTTTCACATAGTGTAGGCCTAAATACAAGCCAAGATTTTTATGCTCATATTTTTTTTACACAGCACTCGAATAAGATGTGTAGTGGAAAGGAAGAGTGAATGATTCTGTGTTTTTTTTCTCTTTTATGGTTAGCTTAGTTTATTGTTATTTTGTTTATACTAGGTTAGTTTACACCATTGTTAATAAATTTTATTCAGTTCGTTAGTTGTTGTTGTTGGCGTGTGATTCGTCATACTAATATATAAAAATGAGATGGTGTGTGTCTGTCTTTCTGTCTGTCTGTCTGTCTGTCTCTCTGTGTGTTACTCAATAACTCAAGAACCACTGGTCCGATTTAAATGAAATTTTGCATGGATGTAGCTGATTTACCAGGTTTACATATAGGATACTTTCGATTTCGAAATGTTGCACTATTAAAAATGGCGACCATTTTAGTGACGTCATTAGACCGTTTGGTTTCAAAATTTCATATTTCCATATCAAATAAAAAGAGAACGGTAGGAAATAGCAAACTTTTGATGGTACATACGAGCTTTGAAATTTAATTTCCTATCCGAAAGGTCCTTATCACTTTTCGTGTATCTCCAACAGTTAGCGAGTAAAACCGACATTTGTGACGTCACTACACCCTTTGGATTCAAAATGTCATATTTCCTTTTCAAATAAAAAGAGAACGCTAAGAAATAGCAAACTTTTGATGGTATACATGAGCTTTAACATTTAATTTTCTATCCGAAAGGCCCTTATCACTTTTCGTATATCTCCAACGGTTAGCGAGTAAATCCAAAATCTGTGCAACAAAACACGGTCAACACCGAGCGGTGCAGTATATCTCTCTATATATAAAAATGAAAATTTGTGTTTTTCTCTGAATTTCTACGGAAATTTGAGTTGTTTACACGTTTCAGACTGTTTTATGATGGATGCGCGCGAAAATATTTTTTGTCTGTCTGTCTGTTTGTTTGTTTGTCTGTGGACAAATTTGTTCCCTTATAACTCGAGAACGGCTGGGTGTATCAACGTAAAATTTGGTACAGATATCCATCAGAGGCACGACACTAATCATTGATGTAACTCTTCTCCGTACCTCTAATAAAAGGGGGCCAACCCCCTTAAAATACATGCTGAGTAGGCGTAGAAGGACGAGACAAAACTCATTTTCAGCCCCTCAATGTGAGAGACAAAACTCGGGTCCCCGAAAACCACATTTTAAGGACCGAAGACCAACCGTTTTTGAGATATTCCCAGAAAACTAATTTAATTTAATAAACTAATGAACGAATGCAAGCCAGTAACCATGCCAACGGATTCTCAGAGGTCCATCTATTGCTGTAAGACGCAATGCAATTCCATTAATTACATTAGTGTGAAAGTTTGCAAACGGCTAGAAGGTTATCACGGATCCAAATTAAGCCGTAAAATTCATCAATACGTATAATGCGCTTAAGGGGATCAAGGGGTACTCTAGAATTTTTTCACGCGATTTACACCTGCGGGTGTGGTACGGCAGGTCTATTATATTCCTATCCCCATATTATTCATTCATTCATTCATTTCGTATAGGCCATCTATGGACCGCGTCATTCCAACCGTCTCCTACTGGCTTTGATGTTTGTCCTGTACGCCCGCATTCGTTCTCGGTGGACTTCCTTCCGTTCCTGGGTCCAAATCTTTCCCGTTTTCAGCTTCGGTTTTTCTTGGAAACCTTTACAAGCTTGAAGTTTCCCTTTGAGTGGGACGCGCTCCTGAATGTCTGTTGGTGTAATCCCCACTTCTTTCAGATCTTTATCCGGTTCAATGAACCAGGCCCATTTTGTTTTCCTCTCCTGAAAGTAATTTATGTTGCGGTTGGTCAGTCTCGCTGGGCTCATTCGTTTCACATGCCCAAAAATTGTAACCTTCTCTTCCGGATGACGTTGCTTATCTTCTCCACATGAGTATATAGGTCATGGTTATGCCGTCTTCTGTATCCCCCATTGTCTTTGATGGAACCCAATATCTTTCTCAAAATGTTCCTGTCTTTGGCCTCCAGTTTCTCGACCAAGCCTTTTTTGTTCATCGTGAGGCATTCAGAAGCATGCAAGACCTCCGGACGGATGACACTGCAGTAATGTTTTAGTTTTGCGTTGAAGGATATTGACCTTTTCTTATAGATGTCCTTAGTTAAATGGTAGGCCATTTCCATTTTGCTCATGCGTGATGTGAATGCTTCTTTCTCTGATAATATCCCTTCCCTGACCCGTCCTGAAAAGAAAAGTACATGGCCATTGGCTGAATTAAAAATAAAATAAAAATAGGTGTTATAATTTCTCCCTATATTATTATTAGTATTATATTATGGCGTACAACGACGAGGCGAATCCCCTCGGTGCCAGCAACAAAACTCGGGGGCCCTAAAGGGTCCTCGAAAACTACATTATAAGGCTCTAAATCCAACAGTTTCTGAAATATTCCCAGAAAACTAATTAAATTTAATTTAACAAACTAATGAAGGAATGCAAATCGGTAACCATGAGAACATTATCTCAAGGGGTGGCATACAACTTTCCATCTATTTCTGTAAGAAGCAATGTCACTCCATTTATTACATTTCTGTGAAAGTTTGCAAATGGCTATAAGGTTATCACGGAACTAACGTAGACCGTATAATTCATCAATGCAATTAAGGGGGTGAAGGGGTAACCTAGAATTTTTTCATGCAATTTTCACGTTCGACATATAGTACAGAAGGTCTATTATATCTCCAAACAGCAACATTATTTTCAAAAATTCCTGAATTGAACCAGCATTTTTTGCGGCTTTTAGGAATTTGGGCAATTTGTGGCTAAAGAACCTGAATTTTCATGCACCACAAGCCTTTATAATTTATGAAAGGGGTCTTCCTGTGTATGGGCACCTAGCACAACGTAGAGGGTCAGTTTTTATGTGACGTGTATTGCGTTTCGTCTACAAGGCTTTCAATTGTATTTCACGTCAGGAAGTACACGTTAGGTGAATTTAGTCTGAGAGCATATTTTAACTTTTTTTTCGACATACGGGTTCATCGTAAGGATGATTTTATTTGATACTGTGTGGTAGATATACCCATATTTGGATATCTGGGTAATATGTTGTAGACAATAGAATTGTCTGTCTGTCTTTCTGTGTATCTTTATGTACGCCTATACCTCGTGTTCGGATGCTTGGTGCATCGTAAAATTAGGTATGGTAACCATGAGAGTCATTACACCAATCATTTATAAAACTCTTCACCGTACTTTTCATACAGTAGAAGGGTGGATATAGAGAAAAACTTCTCAATATATGCTAAACTAGGCGAAATATAAAAATTATCCTAGAAGGACGACCAAAGCATATGTTGCGCTTCTCAATGTGAGACACAAAATTCGGGAATCTATAAAGGGTCTCCGAAAACTACATTTTAAGGGCCTTAAATTAAGTGTGTGTGATATTCCCAGTAAACTAACTTCGTTCTGATAAACTTGAAGGAATGACAAACCGCTAACCATTGCAAGAGTAGCTCAATTGATAATGTCTGGTGTTAACAACGAACAACGTTCGAAGAACGGGTACTTCTGCTAGTTTTAAATATAAGGAATAGAGTATTGTGGATGCATTGTAGGCGAAGCTGAATTCCTAGTCCCCGAGAAGGTAAGTAAAGGTAGGTGTGCCCCGTGTAGTTTGTTGTTGATCCACAATATTCTTGTAACTGCTGTATGTAAATCCCTAAAGGCCATGTTGGGAGCGATTTCTAATGTAGTAATTTGCCGGTGCTGTTAGAAATAGGCGATCCAGCTGGGGCAATGGATATTCCAACAGGCTACTTTCGGATTTTCGGTTACAGTACTGAGATACGGAGATCTGAACATTTGCAAATGTGTCCAAAAGAATAAAATTAGATACCGTATGTCAGTGGTTTCGCCTTAATAACATTTTTAGTGCAGTTTGATGCAAAATGCATTATAACCAATCTTGTACAGGAAAGTGGAAACTGAAAAAGACTGATTAAATTATATCTACTGAAAATATTTAGGCCCTACTGAAAATACACCACTACTTCTGTTCAAATTAGTATTCCTGAAAGTAATATCATCTTTAATCCATTGTGTATGTAATGTATACGTGTAGTTCATGATATTCATGCAAATTCTGGAGAATTTTGATTTTTTTTTAATTTTAAATTTTTATTTTAAGAACACAACTTTCAACACATTTACAAATACTTATATTTCAGCGAAATATAATTTGAAAATAGGCTAGATCTTAAATTTTATTTCAATGATATATTCAAAATCTTAAGTTATACATTCATTAGTTTTTGTTGTTTTGGCTTAGATGTGGTTGATGTACAAAATTCATTACTTCGACCAATAGGCAGTAGATCAGGCTGTTCCAGCCGAGCAGCTCGCCCGTGAGGAGCTGAGTAGCCTACTCGCCGCCTTGTGTGAGTAAACCTGCAATATGCAATACAGCTCTGCTGTAGGGACGGCCGTTACTAAGCGGTGGATACATCAAGATTGGCAGGAAGAGCATGGACTTGTACTATGACCTTCGCCCAGTGACGTTTTGGCTATCACCCCCAGTCCCTCTCCAACCATGCTCCGAGCATTACTGCTGAGTACTCGCGTGTACGCATACTCAAACTCCTGGATTTGGAACAGCCTGCAGTAGATCGTTTTAACTCGTCTTCTTTCGTGTTGAATTCAACCTCTGTTGCATTCAGTGGCGTTTTTCCCAATACTCATAAGAATAAAGTTTACATTATGACTTTCTAACGCGCGAGCAACAGCATAGGCCTACGCCCGAATTAAGTCATTCAAACTGATGAAGCCGTGAAAGCCTACATCAGTACAATTTGAATGATATTTGCAAAGAAATATTAACTGAACATGCAATACAATGCCATAAGAATATCTATTACTAATAGAATGTTTATTATTTTAATGTTCACTTAGGTCTCATAATAGAAAATAATAATAATTGGTTTTACGTTCCTGTTAACTACTGAGGCTTTTAGAGACGCCGGGGTGCCGGATTTTTGACCCGAAGGGGATCTTTAACGTACCAGTAAATATACTGACACGGCTCCCTCGCATTTGCGCACCCTCAAATGCCAACTGACTGCGACGGCATTCAATCCCGCTATCTTAAGCTCAGCAAGCGAGAACGTTACCGCTGAGCCACGCATGATAGAAAATTTACGGGTAATAACCTGAACGTTTAGCTCCTTAGACCAAGAAATGCGAACAACAAAAACACAAATTGCCACACTGTTCAATCGTCAAATGATACACGATAAGAAAAGCTCGCCAAGCCTATTGCTGAATAACTTTCTCCGCACTTAAGGTACATGGATTGGCATGCCTAAAATTGAAAAGGGAAAAATGAGCTGTGCTGTATTACATTTTTTTTCCAATTTTTTGAATGTGAAAGGCTCATAATTATGTGTGTAGAGTAATTGTTGCTACTTCAGATATCAACCTCAACATTGACAAGGGCATAGCTGCAACCGGGTGCTGAAGTTACTTTATGGTGTAAGCCTATATTTTGAGTCTTCTCCACAGCTTACCCTCGAAAAAATTCCACGCCACGCCACTGGTTGCATTACTGTACCATAAGATTCGAATACACAATGAAGCATCGAAGTCCTGTTTTCTTTTGAAGCTGCATTTGTTGCCACAAACCTTTTTGCATTGGCATGAAATCATGTTCAGCAACCAGTGTAGCTGGTTCTTTTCATTAGCACTGGAATTATGCCACCAATATTCTCCTACCAGCCTCAGTTGAGGGTGTCGTCGTTTTCATACTCCATCCACGTTTGAACTTACAGATGAATTATATATGCATGATATTGATCTGCGTCCCTTGCTAGAGGTAGGTGTGCAAAATCGAATTTGGGGTTTGTGGCAGCTTTAGCAAAGTGAAGATGCCGGTATCGCAACTCATCCATAGAGGTGTTCGAGTCACCTCCATAAAGGGTCACAAGGAAAGTTGCAGTAGCTTCCACTATTTTCTCCTTTTCTGCAGCTGGGTGTTTGAAAATGGCAACACTTATCTTCTCCAATACCGGTAACAAAATCGTATTCGGAAGACAACGAAATGGCAATTTTCACAATTAACACATCTGTATTCTTTGTTGGCTGTTTGGTGAACATAATTTGTGCTTGCAGGAATTCCTTCTGAACCAATGAGATAAAGGGTGTTTTATCATTTCAAATAATCTTGTCGACTTCGTCGTTATGCTTGAGTATAAAGTTATGCGGGACGGAGACGGTTGCGTTACGGAGACGGAAGTGACGTCATGCAGCCGCGCGGGAAGCCTAAGTTAATGGGTAAAGGACGCCGAGTGCGTGACGTCATGCAGCCACGCGGGAAGCCGAAGTTAATGGTTAATGGAGTCTGTTGAAAGCACTGCCGGCTGGATCGCAACACTCCTGGTTGCTTTAAACTGCCTGCCCATTCGACGATTACAGCATTGTTTTGAGCGTACAACCTCGTTTCCGAATAATGGCGCTAGGAAGCAGCACCAAGGCTCTGTAGCAGACATAAGTTTTGTATTGATGTTAATGGCGAATTCGTGTTTTGGAATGCTTTTTGTGTGATTTTATAATGGTGTACTGCTGCGTGCCCTTTTGTAAATCGGAACGGGGCAAGCTAGAATACCGGGGAATATCATTTTATTACCATAACACTTGAAGGTTACATAAATTATTATATAGTTTAATGTTTCTTTTCATGTCCCACCACCAGGGGCTTACAACTAGTGGGATGTGGGTTGGCTCCTCTCTTTCATCTTTCCTGCCAACTCTTGTTCCCCAACGTTATTAGGGTATTGGAGGCCTGTGATGTCTTTCATTTCCCTGCCTTAATTGGCTCTTGTCTTTTTCTTTCCTATTTTTTGTGGGATCAGAATCTTTGAAGAATGAGTATTGAGTATTTGGAAACTACTAGAGCCATAAAAGGCAGATAGAAAAGGGAAAGAGGAGAGGGTCCACCCCAAAGTCAATAAAAAGGGGAAAATGGATACAGCTCTGGAACCCCTCACAGTCGCTGACTTCCGAGCTCAAAAGCTGACGGTGTAGACTTAGCCATGTGCTGACCCTTCGAAGAAGGAGGGTATCAGGATAGATGATGTTAGGGCCAGTTAAGGCAGAAAAATGAAAAACTCCCTAGATTTCGGATACCCTAATACAGTCGGGGTTGGAAGAGAACAAGAGCTCGCTAGGGGAGGTCGACAGGTAGATGACAGAGAGGAGCCTGGCACAAGTAAGTGGAAATAATAACGGACAAGGCTGGGGTCCAGTGGTCTCGAAGCCAAGTCCCACTAGTTGTGATCCCTGGGGTTGGGGATATACCCTCAAGGGCTCATGGATAGTGAGGTTGGTAATAGGCATCTCGGAAGAATTTCTGAGCTGGGTTCGGTTTTCTCCTTTTCCCGTGACGGGGCTAACCCCTCTATCCGTTATTGTTTTAAGGGGCGGAAATACGAGGTCATCTCTCCCACACCCTTTTCTATCTGCCTTTCATAGCTTTACTTCCTTTCAAGTCCCTCAATCCTTCTCTCGTGGTTTAGCAGCTAGGATGCTTGGCGCTAGCCCCGGAGGTAGAATTCAATTCCCTGTCTGCCAAGAAATTTAATTCTGGTTTGAGTGCTGGAACGGGGTACATTCGTCATCGCGAGGCAAAAATGAGTGGATGTGGGTTCGAATCCCACCTCAGCCATCCTCGAAGTGGTTTTCCGTGGTTTCCCCACTTCTACTCTGGGCAAATGCCGGGATGGTTCCTAATTTAAGGCCGCGGTCGTCTCCTTCCCAATCCTCACTTGACTTAAAAATACACACACTAATACAGTCATCACAATACGATGGGTTATCAAACAAATTCAACACACATCTAAGTACATGGTGCTACATGACCACGATGTCGCAAAGCCCCTGAATAAATGAACATCCCATTTTTCGGCGGCCCTTTTTTGATCTTTTATTGCCCTTATTCTTTATTTTCATCTCTAGTATACCGACAGTAGTGGCTACGCGGGCTAAAGCGCTACGTTAGGTCAAGAGGCCAAGCTCTCTGCTGACTCGGTAGACGCGTGGGATCGAGCCCCACCGTCGGCTGTCCTTGAAATGGTTTTCCGTGGTTTCCCATTTTCAACACCAGGCAAATGCTGGGACAGTACCCTCTGACAGGCCACGGCCGCTTCCTTCCACATCCTTGCCCAGTTTCATTCATCTTCATCCATTCCATCTCTCATCCCGACGCGCAGGTCGCCCACGGGCGTCAACTAGAAAGACCTGCACTCGGCCTCTCAGGAGGCTACACGACAAAAAATAAATCTCTAGTATGTAAGTTAGATTTAAATCAGTTGGAAGTAGCCTAATTGTATTTTATTACCATCCGTATAATTACGGGCAAATGAGCTAGACATTTCGCCCCTTAAAAACAATCGCCACCACCACCATGCATTTTTGCTTTTCTTAATACTGAAAATTTGCCCGTAAGTATGTGTCTGAATACTTTTAGATGATTGAATAACAAAAGAACTAACTTATTGTAAAGTTTTCACGTCCGTCAATTTCGATATTGATCCTCCAAACATAGAAATTCTTCGTTTCAGGTATCTTCCTCTTTAAAAAGCCGCGAAAATTCCAGTGCCTTAGTGCTGCACCTAGCGGTGAATTAATGCATATATCTTGTACGCCTGTGAGTGTCGAATGGGCAGGCAGTTTAAAGCAACCAGGAGTGTTGCGATCCAGTCGGCAGTGGTTGAAAGAGTCCTAGGGCGTCTAGCGGCCTGGGGCTTTGAGCGAAGCGAAAAGAATACAGGGTGACTCCTAAAGAGGTGTACAGGATGCCAGATAAGAATACAGGGTGACTTCTAAAGAGATATACAAGACGCCAGATAAGAATACAAGGTGACTCTTAAAGAGGTGTACAAGATGGCAGAGAAGAATACAGGGTGACTCCTAAAGAGGTGCACAAGATATCAGATAAGAATACCTGACTCCTAAAGAGGTGTACAAGATGTCACACAAGAATACAGGGTGACTTCTAAAGATATATACAAGATGCCATATAAGAATACAGGGTGCCTCCTAAAGAGGTGTGCAGGATGTCAGAGCAAAATACAGTACAATATGCCAGATAAGAATACAGGGTGACTCCTAAAGAGATATGCAAGATGCCAGATAAGAATACAAGGTGACTCTTAAAGAGGTGTACAAGATGGCAGAGAAGAATACAGGGTGACTCCTAAAGAGGTGCACAAGATGTCAGACAAGAATACAGGGTGACTCCTAAAGAGGTGTACAAGATGTCACACAAGAATACAGGGTGTGCAGGATGTCAGAGCAAAATACAGTACAAGATGCCAGATAAGAATACAGGGTGACTCCTAAAGAGATATACAAGATGCCAGCTGAGAATACAAGGTGACTCTTAAGGAGGTGTACAAGATGGCAGAGAAGAAGACAGGGTGACTCCTACAGAGGTGCACAAGATGTCAGACAAGAATACAGGGTGACTCCTAAAGAGGTGTACAAGATGCCAGATAAGAATACAGGGTGCCTCCTAAAGAGGTGTGCAGGATGTCAGAGCCAATTACAGGTGACACTTAACGAGGTGTACAGTATGTTAGATTCAATTCAAATACAGGGTGACCCTTAAAGAGGTTTGCAAGATATCAGATTCAAATAATGGGTGACTCTTAAAGAGTTGTAAAAGATGTCAGACTCAAATACAGGGTGGCCCTTAAAGAGGTGCCCGCACGGGAAGCCTAAGTTAATGGGTAATGGA
Organism: Meconema thalassinum; assembly: GCA_946902985.2. Classification (NCBI taxonomy): domain Eukaryota; kingdom Metazoa; phylum Arthropoda; class Insecta; order Orthoptera; family Tettigoniidae; genus Meconema; species Meconema thalassinum. The sequence goes on from OX336388.2 coordinate 1,168,617,553, forward strand.
GTCTTTTGAAAGAGTCCTGGGGCTTCGAGCGAAGCGAGAAGCCCTCCTGAGCCTTTCTAACATGTGTAGCATTTGTAGCATGCATCATTTGAAATGATATAACGTCTAGTCTTTCAGACTAACTGTAATTTTTTGTTTTGTTTTTTCAATCGATAACGATTTATCCTTTGGCATCTGCCGAAACATTGTACCATTAAAGAGAACGTCTGCACAAGATCGTATTCAGGAACGACAAGCTCTTGCAGGGCTATTCGTGCCTCTTTTATTTTCTTCAGTAGGGTATCCATCGAAGACTACCACAGCATAGTGACCTTGTTGTCGCTGTACATAGGTCACACATTTCTTAAAAATAGCAGAAAAACATTCGCTCTTAATTCCAGTTAACTCAAAAAACATCAACTTTGCCCTTTCCCATTTCTGTGTCACTTGGCAAGGGTGTGAAAGCAGAGTAAAATGAGAACTTGGTCCCTTTGCAAATGCCTTCCTCTGAGAAAAGTAACAATAGAAAGGGAGCAAGTCCGTACTTGAAGTATTTTTTCAGGTCATCATCAGACTGCTTAGAGATGATCATCCTGAGGAAAAGCATGAGAGGATCCAGAGTTACTTTTCCGTTGCTCGTATTGATGTGGTTAGAAACTGTTGCCAGAGAAACCACTAAATATTTACGTCGCAACTGTTCGCAATTCTATTCATTCATCTAGAACAAACTTCCCAGGACATGTGGCAGTTGATGCATAGGCTATTTGTAAATGTGTTGAAAATTTATGTTTCTCTTTTCAAGAAAATCATAATTCCCCAGAATTTGCGTTAATCTCAAACTACACGTATATCCTATATTACATGCGGTAGGCCTACATAATGGATTTAAGATGATATTAATTTCAGAAACACTAATTTGAACAAAGATAAGTTAGTGGTATATTTTCAGTAGACTACCGGAAGATATAATCAGGTTCTTTATTTATTTTTATTATTTTTTCAGTCCACTTACTTCTACAAAATTGGTTATTATGCATTTTGCTCTAAACGGCACTAAAAAGGAGTTATTAGGGTAAAACCACTGTCATATCTTCTTTTTTTTACATGTTTGCAAATGTTCACGTCCCCGTATCTCAGTACCTGTTCCACATTTTCAAATGTTTTACATATGAATCTTGCAGGCAATTTAACGCTCTTTAAAATTGGTAATTACAACTTTTTGCCTAAAATTCACTGGAAGCGAGTTACTGAGGAAAAACTGAAAATTTTGATTTTTCGTAGTGGTATTTGCAAAATGGCAGACAACGCACAAGGACGGGGAGATCGAAAACTTGGATTTTTCACGAAAGAGGAAATGCAACATACCTGAAAATCAAAATTACTCCACCTTTTGCAATCCAACCCCTCTTTTTTAAGCTATCGCTACTGGGCTATAGAGCCTTTCCTCAATCATATTGGTGTTTTTAAAAGAAGACTGAAATTTTGTGTAAATACCCCGATGTAATTACTATAGTGTCCAAAGCGCGACTTGTGTACATTAAGTGTGTTTGGTATTATTATCGGTAATTTTTCTTTGAGTGTACAATTTTTCACCGGGGATATTACCCCCCATTTGCAAATAAAGTAAATGAATGTATGATAATTAACTTCGGTAAAATTTGTCACCGGGGAATCACCCCCATTTGCAAATAAAGCATTGGTGGCTGGTGCGTTTTCGTTCTGGGTGTTGCACTATTTGAGGGAGAGGGGAGTGCGATGTTGTTAAAGACGGCTTGATCAAAGATGCATGTGATACACAAGTATGGTTTTTAACCGGTGTAACTCATTCATCACGAATGTCGCAATCCTCACATTCCAGATAATAACGTTCTCTCGTTCTTCCTTTCACTCAAACGCGTATCCAGGATTTCTTTCCCGGTGGGAGCTCAATCCATACATAACGCAGCATGCAACACATAATATCTCAGACTGAGTTTTTTAAACTGTTAATAATAATAATAATAATAATATCGTATGGCCTCGGGTGCTGGGTGCAAGCTTTGTAATTTGACACCCAGCGGGTAGCTTGCATGTCGAATGTCATTGTTCCTTGAATCACTATGAAAGTCAAGGAGATTAGATATCTAAGCTCCTTGACACTATAGCGCTTTCTAGTAGAGAAATGAGGAACTTTGTATTGGCAGAAACTCCCGAGATTAATTTTGCCATTATGAACATGGCCTACTGAATTCAAATGGGTTCTTTGACATGCCAACATCGTATGACATGCGTGTCGTATTTTTTCTGCCTTTCAAAAATCACTTACCATGGCCAGGAGCGAACCTGCAATCTTGGGGTTAGTAGACCGACACGCTATCCACTCACCCACCGTGGCAAGCTGATAATAAATCCATACTACAATCAAAATTATGTACTGTACTTCAGTAACAATGGAACAAATAGATCTAAAGGATGCAAGTGATTCCTTAAAATGAACAGTATTATTTAACTAAGCCTGAGTACAAAATTACTTCAGTAAAATTATTCAAAATTAAGTATGATTTCGAAATAATGATTCACTGCAAGACATTTAAAATGTTAATGATTGTTTAAATGTTGGTTAATACAGATTTACCCACACATTTCCGCACGTAAAGTCAGGCTTAAAAGACACCTGGTTAGTGATCACTTGACACAGCCAGAGACTTAAATCGGGTCACCTACATCCCTTGTGAATATGACATTCTTTGATCTTTGATTATTATTATTATTATTAATATTTGTTGAATAGTACACTGTTAGCTAATTCACTAAAAAACTGTGGCACTACAGCCCATTAAAGGCTTTGGCGTCCCAAGCAATGGCTGCTCCGCCATTCGGTTGCCTCTCTGATCAGACAGCAACTCAATTGCCCTCACGAGGCTGAGTGCATCCCAATCCAGCCCCCACGTCAGTTTCTAAAATCCTTGACGGAGCCGAGAATCGAGCCTCGGGTCTCTGGGCGAGAGGCAGGTACGCCACCCTTTATCAGTCACCTTATCCGTTGTGATATTATGTAAGTGTAAATCAAATAGGCTATAAGCTGCGATTCAAACGTAGCTTAGTATCTGCTACCAGTTACCCTAGTTACGGCATTCACTAAAATTCATAACATTATAAGTATACTTGCTTCGGTTTGAACTATTCCCTTGTTTGGAAGGTTTGGTATTTTCCTCGGAACCCTTCCTCAACTAAAGCGTGCGACTCTCGACCAGAGCAGCTACCGATAACGAAACGGTAGCTGACGACAAATCAACTCCTCACCACACGTCAGCCAAGGGCAGATAGCAGATGTGTTTAAACGAGACCTTGGACATCATTCACGGATAAATCGAATGTCTCCAGCCAGGAATGCTTAGAGGTGATTGATTGAATAACAGCTAATTCATAATACAATTAATATTTCTCCGCAAAAACTACAGAAGAAAGTACCATACTCGGGCACTAAATTAATTGGTATTCTGCCCGAAGGCAGGTCCGAGCCTCCGAAGAGGCTACCCCCAGCCGGAGTTTACTTGCGGTAGGGTGGCCAGGGCCTTTCCGCTCCTCCTTATGTTGGCCAACAGCGCGCAGTGCCTAGAACCGGCATACCATCCAAGTCCTCATAGTGCAATATTGGCTATTAGGAGAGAAGGAAGCACGCTCTTTTTCTCTGGAACTAGTCACGTGCATTCTTATTTAGAAAACAGCAATAAATATCTGATGGCGCAAACTAGCGAGTGAGGAGGGGTAGGAGGGTAGTGGCGGGGGTCACTGTTGCTAGGAGATACACTCGCATGCAATACTTAGGGGCAGGTGACCTTGCTGTTCCGCCCCTTAAAACAACATTAACTAAATAACACATGCAATATAATGTAGTTATTGTTACATTAAGAGCGGATGTAAATATTTCCTTAAATTAAATTATTAGCAACGAGCGAAGTGAATGTTTCTCCCCTCTTGCTCCCGTTGGAGTACATGGACTTGCCCGCATACGAAACTCTATTCTTAGTTATTGTTGTTTTAAGGGGCGAAACTTTGAGTTCACCTGCCCCTATAGGAAACTCTTTCCGTACGCGTGTGCCATCAGGTAATAATTGCGGTATACAAACATATCCCTGATTGGAGGTCATCGAGCTGTGAAGCTTAATCGGGATGCCGCGCCGTGTCGATAATATGAGCCGTGTAGTACAGGGGCTATCGGAAAGCTCAGTGGACAACCTGAATAGGACAGAATCGGTGGACAAAATTTCTCGGAAACAAGTCTATTTTTGATAGTGAAGGCAGAGGCCACAATATCATAGAGGATCCACTAACCGTCACACAATAAGCAATCAAATAAAAAAGGCATATGATAATACATATTATTAAAAGTCAATCGAGAATGTTAAGAATTGGTAATCATTTTTGCTCACCTTCGGCGCCTAAATGTCCCTGTGCAAACAGGAGACCATTGCCCTTACGGGATGTCTATAAGCTAATTTTATTATTATTATAGTAATAACAATCCCTTACGTCATTTAAACAGGATGTCCATTCCATCAGTGTAACTTGCAGACGAGGGTGAGAAACAGCCGGAAGTGTCTCACTCATGTGCTAGTTACATTGCAAGACGATCGTATCGGCAGTTCACGGAGCAAGTCAGGTATCATGCAATCAGCGGGCAACGACCAGCCGACTTAACTGTTGGATAGGACTTACTCGGTCTAGCATCTCTGCCATACTCTTCAATATTGAGATCTGGTCGGTGCTCCAGCCAAGCAACGACCACATGGCTAACGCTCCTACACTGTTTGCCCGCTTTACTTTCTCAATGCGGTTCACAGTAGACTACTATGAGATTTCCTGAACTATTAAAAAACAAAATTATCAATTCCTATCCATGCAAGAGGAAAAAAAATTCTATTGTCAAAATTCCATATTTTTTCTGTATGAAAAATCTGGTCGTTATGTAACACTGCAACCTTATTACCGGCCACCACTGAAATAAAGTACCTAAATGAATGAATGATAATTAACTTTGGTTGTTCTTGTATTTACCAGGTGGAACAATTTCTTTCAAATACAGTATCTAGAAGATAAAGGACCTAGTAGAAGACTAAAAATGAGGTACAAAGGTATCATACAGTCTGATAGAACAAAGAGAGCAAAACTTAACAGAATTTAAGTAGAGAAAGAAGAAGAAGAATATAAGGTCTGTAATTGGTGGCCCAGACTGAACAAGACTTGGTAAATTAGGGAAGGTAATTGCTCACATTCAGCAACATAGCCATGGAAGTATTGAAAGGTGGTTGAGTAGGGTTATGGCACTATATATCGAACACTTAACGTCATCTCTACGAATAATTGATCAGTAATTTTTGCCAGTGAAGAACAGACATCTGAAGAAGAGATAAAACCTTAACGGAACATCCGTTGGTTGCAACTAGCATGTTCGGACCTTTAAAATATATAATTTATAGGTTCCAGGCCTCTTTAAATGCAACAGCTGTATTCCTCCATATATCGAACGGTCTGCATTATATATCGATCAGTGAAGTTGTAATTATCGAACATGATTTTTTTATATCGAACGGTAAGGTTTTAAATACCGAACAGAACTATTTATTATGAATCAGGCAACCTTTAGACATTATTATGGTTGTAATAACAAGAACAAAACAGAAGGATTCTTAAGTATAATTCACAAAAGCAATTAATAATATTAAACATATCCTGAGAAACACAAAAATCAGTATCTTATTTCCATAAGTCCATGTTTTTAGTCCTATTTCTTTCTTTTCTTTTTCTTCAATTCTTCCTGGTACTCCTTTGAAGATATCGCGTACGTTTTCCTTAACCTAAACTGATGGGGTTTTTCTGGTACTTGAGGAACTTTGAGAATATCTTTGAATGAATCCTCGCTACTACGTGTACCGGTACTTGAGGTGGGTTAGCAAGCAAGCTCCGAATAGATTTCATCCTCATTCAATAGTTTCGGCTTGTGAACTTTTACTCCACTCTTCAAAATGACGGAACCAGGAAGATCCTTCTTGGGAGATGGTACAAACACCTCTAAACGTTCTTCATTCCACGTGAAATCACGATTATCAATGCACTGGTCAACATTTATTTCTTCTTCTTCTGATGAACTATCTGTCATAGTTTCATTTGCCGATACAGTTGCATGTGTTGCATTGTACCGAGTTGTAACACTCTTCCACTCCTGTGACATCATACCGGACTTAACCTGTTGAACAGCTTCAGTCAAGGCAGATAACGAATAGCCTACTGGCACCGTTTCATTTTTTCAACCGGTTTAATTCTTGTTTTTGGGACATTTCTCCCCTTGGGTGTCTTAATTTTGACCATTGTCAAGCTGTAAGCACTAGTCAAGGAAACTAACCAAGAACTGCATTTTTTTTATTTAGTCAATTTACCCTCTAGGTTGGTGGTTCCCACGGACTCAGCGAGGGAACTGACCACTACCGCCTCTATGGGCAGTGTCCTGGAGCTTGGAACATCTGGTCGGGATGGATACAACTGGGGAGGTGTGATCAGCACCTCGCTCAGGCGGCCTCACCTGCAAAGCGAACAGGGGCCTCATGAGGGATGGGAAGGGATGGAAGATTGGGATGGATAGGCTAGGAAGAGGGAAGGAGGCGGCCGTGGCCTTACAGTAGGTACCATCCCGGCATTTGCCCGAACACGAAGTGGGAAACCACGGAAAACCACTTCGAGGATGGCTGAGGTGGGAATCGAACCCCCTCTACTCATTTGGACCACCCGAGGCTGAATAGACCCCGTTCCAGTCCTCATACCACTTTTCAAATTTCGTGGCAGAGCCGGGAATCGAACCCAGGACCTCCGGAGCGGCAGATAACCATGCTGACCGCTACGCTACGGAGGCGACAAAATAATAATTTTCTGCTTCTAATCCTCTACTCTGTTTATTGCACAATATGTACAGTAGCGGCGGTTGGGAGTTAGACGTGAAGGGGACAATTTTATGAACTACAAGGGGTCAATGGTTATAGGGCTGTTAGAGTATAAAATTGAAGAAATTGAGGCAAAAAATCTGCCCCCGAAGGTCCCCTCTCCTCGCCGCCACTGTACAGTGTTTGCCAATGATGTGAACTCTGGATATTGACACGATTGCCAAATAAAGTGATTAGCGCAACGTACGGCATCAAACCGACATAAGCCAACGTAAAAGAAATCTAACTATACCCGATGCGGGTTCAAATTCAGGTCCTCTCAATTTACAGATAGTCGCCTCATCAGTCACGACCACAGAAATGCGGACTTTCGGCGCAAAAGAAAACAATACTGTAAATTAAACTCAGTAGCAGCCCATTAATTTTAGTGTCGTTCGATATTAAGGGCTAATTTTGTATGCATGAACCTCTTTTATCGAACGACATTTCGATATTATATAACGGGATTCAAATATCGGACAGTATTTTATTTTAGGAATAAATATGAAGATAAATTAAAACCCAGATCATAAGAAATTAATAAACATGTATTTATGTTAACACAACATATTATTTAAAGGATACTTCCGAAGACACTATTTTACCAGCAGAGACGAGTAATCACAGGGACACGCCCCCTTACTAACAATCCAACGCAGTCGTCAATATCCCGCCAACAACAAGGTTCTGACACTTTCCCGCGCTCACCAACGCAGTAACAACTTCGAGCTATCGATTGACATAAAGAGAAGTTTGGCGGGGTGAATTCAGAAATCTAAGATGCTGTGTAAACTTATCGATATCCTTATTTTGCAACGAAATTTATGAAGTGTTCGAAATTTAAAGGGTGTTCGATATATTGGCAACTCAAACTAACACTTGGGGCGCTGCGGTCGGTCTGGATAAGTAGGGTAAAAATACTCAATAACACGCGTTTGATATGGAACACTTTTTATTTTTCGGTTATAATCAGTAAATGTGGTCCTTAAAATAATGACAGTAGTAGGGGAGTGAGGCCGATTCCAACGAGTGTCATGGCCGCCGCGTTAGTCCAAGCCAATATCTCGTGAACCCATGGTCGGATTTTAACAAATGACGTGTCATTGGACTCGGGCTGACGTCCTCTTTGCTGTGGACTACTCGTTATATTTTTGAATTTTTTTTTGAAAATTTTTGTTTTCAAAAGTAGGCGATAGCTTGAAAACCAAAGATGATAGAACGTTATGCCATGGCCCAAACGAATGGTCTTTATGACCTTTATTTTTTATAATGACTTTTTTTATTTTTTATGTTTTTTTGAAAACACTCGAATTTTGAAAATCCTATATTTTGGAAACTAGGAAGTTTACAAAAAGGTTTGTTTGACGTAAATTAATGGTCCCTATGCCCCCTACCCCCAAAATAAATTTCAAGTCTCTAGAGGAAAAATTTGTGTTTTGTAAGTAGTGGGGTAACACGGGAGCTACTACACTTAGGAAGTTGTGAGCCCCTGCGACCTTGGAATGGAAGGAGTGATGCTAGGAGGGCGTGCTTGGATTCGTTTTTTTCGTCTCGTCGTGCTCTTTACGGGAATGTAGGTGTCGAAAAGGTGAAATGCTGGAAACACGGTTTTTTGGGGGGGAAAACGTGATTTTAAACTTTTTGCTATATATCGCGAACCAATCATGCTAGAGGCATGAACGAGGGGTCCAAGGACTCAGGCTGATGTCCTCTCTGCTATGGACCACTCGTTATATTAAAAAAAAAAATGGAAACTCGATTTTGGGGTAAACACATGTTTTTTGTGATTTTTGCCGATATCTCACGGACCCATAACCGTAGAGACGTGTACGAGGTGTCCTAGGACTCGGGTTAACGCCCCCTTTCAAATGTGATAGATATTTTTTTTCAAAAAATAATTCACAAAGGGCCTAACGCCGTACATGTTGAAAAAAAATTCATTACCGTTACCTGTTTATAATGTTTATAAAGCGTGGTGGTTGAGAGAGACGATACGACTGGATGTGTGTGTGTTTCAACGAACCTGTCGCTGAACACGGTGGCTGTGTTCAATAGATCAATCGATATTTCGACGGGTCGGTTTATGACAGAGCGAGGGTGCGTTTTTTCACACATTTTACCTTTAACGTGTAAACGGTAATGAGAACTTGGTTCTATGTTGGTCGAAGCGAGTAGAGAAAACCAACTTGCAGAGGAGCAGGAGGTGAATGTCATTTGAGCTTATTGGAAGGCGCCGATCTGACTTGACAACAGGTGACGCTTGAAGGTGAAATAATCTGACCATTGTGGTGGCAGGGAAGAGCGAAAGGCATGTGAACATGTGTGAAACCACATGCACGCTAAACCAGTGACATCCTGTCTTGCTTCGTACGTGACAAAATGCAAGTTCAGGTGAAATTTGATCTACCACAGGTGTTCGCTTGGGACGTTTGCTGTCCACGTGCGCGATAACTGCTAACAAGTTACATCCTGTTTTGCTTCGTACGTGACAAAATGCAAGTTGACGTGAAATTCGATCTGCCACAGGTGTTCACCTTGGACGTTAGCTGTCCACGTGCCTGATAACAGAATGTTCAAAGCGTAGGAATCGCTGAATCAGTAAAAAGTATGATGCAACTTGTTGGGAATGATGTCACAACCAGTAGATAGGCAAGAGATGAAAACAGCAGTGGTGGGAGGTGGAGGGGGGAGAGGGGGAGAGGTAATGTATGAGAGAACACAGGTGGAAAGAGAAAGAAATATGTGGAGCTGAGGACTGTACACATAGAGATATAGGTAGTGTACAACAAGTGTGAATAAATAAATTAAAAATTGCACAGGTTCACACAACATGTAATTTATTGATCCAAGAATTAAACGTAGAGTTAAACCCTAACCATTTGACATAGAGTTTATTTCCTTTTTGTTTCATCACTTTTTCCACAAGATAATGCTGAGGAAATGCTGTTTTCTGAAGTTCATGGAGATAAAATCTACCTTTTATGGGTTGACGGTTGAGGTCCTCGAGTAAATAGGTGACTGGAGTGTCCAAGTTGACTCGACGAATTCGAAATAGTTCAGTCCCCCACTGAGGCATGTAGCCCTTATTGAAGGCAGACTTAAATTTGCTCACACGAACAAAATCCCCAATTTTCAGTCGGTGACGTTTAGGATCGGCTGTTTTTATGGGGTTAAACAGTTTATCCAATCGCTGAATATTTTTGGTCACGAGGCGTGGCTTGGTCCCAATCGTTCTATGTTTGGTGTCATTGTAACATGATACTAGCTCTGGTAACATGTCCAACCAGCGATACGTGCCCTGAGCGGTAAACGCTTTCCACATATGGGTTTTCAATGTTCGGTTGAACCGCTCGACCACACTGGCTTTGAGGTTGCTGTACGTGGTGTAATGGTGAATATCCTTAGATTTGAGAAAACTGGAGAAATCCTTGTTGAAAAATTCTTTCCCCTGGTCAGTTTGTAGCAGCTGAGGTTGACGTTTGGAGTGTTGAATAATATGTTGAAAGGCCTTGGTAACTAGTGGACCAGACTTGCGACGCACAGGTTCAACAAAGGCCATTTTGGAATAGACATCAATGACGGTCAACATATAGCGTACAGCGTCATTAACGCTAGCATAAGGTATCATTTCAACCAAGTCAGCCTGCCAAAGTTCATCCACACCTCGTGAAATCACCTTGAGTCGCGGATAGTGACGCCTAGCTGGGCGATGCAACTCGTGAGCAATACCCATTTTAATGGGTGAGGGCTTAAACAATAATTTTGGCATTTCGAAGTTCTTGTTCAATTTCTTGAATTTCCCAATCGTGACCGGTGTGGCCAGCTTGACGTGAGGCATGCAACAACTGAAGCCGCTGGACGAGCTTATTGGGATTGTGCCAGTAGGTAACATCCACAAGGGGTTTTAATGGTTTAAATGTCACTCCCGAAGCGGACGCTTTACGACGAGTACTTTGACTGGTGGGAAACATTTTTGCAATGATGGTTTTATATTTTTGAGATATATTGGCATTCACTTGTTGCGTGGGATCATACTGTCTTTTGTGAGCATGGGTATCCAATAAAATGGATTTATATTTGTCAAGGTCCTCTGACGTATAATCATGGGAAGAGGGGGTCCGAGAAAAGAGCAGCTTTAACAGTCCTGGCGTTAATTTATAGTTGATATTTTTAATGACAGCTTTAGTACGAGCAAATTTAATGGATGAATCGCCAATTTTAAAACTATCATCCTCATAGCGAACACCATACGTGGTATCTGTGTTTCCAATAAATAGATCAGTGAAATAGGGTTCCAATGTTGATCCATAATATTTTATTAAAATGGTTTTCAGTTGTGCTTTATGTTGAGGGGTGGCCAAGAGTTGTGAAAACGGAGACGCCCTGGAAGGGCAAGGTGTATCGACCATGGCCAAGGATTTCTTTTTTCTCAAAAACTCTGCAAGGGGTGCGGCCTTTTTTTTTGAGGCGTAAACACTTGTTCCTCCTCATCCTCAACTTCACTAACACTAGTCAAATCTTCCTGTTCCTCTTCCTCTTCCTCAGGGTCCTCGTGCAGCGTCTGCGTGGCTTGTGAAACGGTGGGTAGCGTTTCAGATGGCTTGAAAGAGGGTTTCAACATGGCTTTTAGTGGAGGTGCTAAATGTTGCTGAATAAACAAAGCATGATTGGCACGTGATTGTTTCAATTGACGAAACTTTTGGCGAATAGTATTTTTTGCTCTAATAATATGCTTTTTCAATTGACTCTCTGCTAACGCCATGGTGGCTTGACAAATGACTTGATGGGGAATGAGACAGGGCCTTAAATAGCAATAAAATGATCAAACCCTAAGCGATACCGTCCTTGGTTGAGTTCACTTTGTTTGTCAATCACTAAACAGGCATGACGTTGAGTGTTCCAGCACTTGGCACACAATTCTGTAAACATTTGAAAGGTCATATCCGGATTCACATGTTCATTATAAATGTGACGACTGTTCCTCTCGTCCTGGCGAAATAAAACAATGACATTGGCATTGTCACGAATCAACTGTTTGGACATTTTTGAATACGTTTGTCCAAGATAGAAGCAATCGATATGTTTGTGACGACCCATGCTGAAATAGCTTTGAATGATGCCTTGACGTTCAGTGGATACATCATCGAAAATCATGAGTGAATCAGGCTTTACCTCATCCGGTGAAATCACATTTTCTTGCATGGAAAATGTAAAATAACCCATATTCTCTTTTTGTAATCCAGACATGACTTGATCCAGAAACACGTAGAGGGGTTGGTAGAGAGATTTTGCAAAAATATAAATATTTTGAAAACGCAGACCATTGGGCGCTGTGATGAGCGTTAGCAAAAGATTTGTCTTTCCACAGCCGGAAGGCCCCACAATGATGCAGCGAATGGAAGATGGAAACAGTGAACCATGGCGTTGTTCACGTGATGAGGGACAGAGATGGGAAACCATGTCCCCCACGGGGAATGACTCTTGCTGCTTAATAATCTTCATTTCAACTAAGGCTTAGACAGGCTAGCAGGCTGTCTATATACAGGACACCGAGCCTTGTCATAGAAACAGTAGACTGGTACTACAGGTTGACGATGGATGTCTTTGGACGTGCGTTGATGGCCAAAGCTAGGTCTTTCCCCATACATGATCCTAAACAAGAAACAGATCCTGCTAATAAACACTATGTGGATAGGTCACTAGTGCCACGCACAAAACAGGGAGATTATGACTTTAAGGGAAAGCGGTTAACCCATGTAAAACATCCTCAAGGGTCTACAGACGTTACTACGAAAAGGTATGTGGATAACAAAGTGTATGAGTTTTATGACAAAGTGCCTCAGCTTACGGTGAATGGCTATAGCGCTAATCACCATCGGATTATTCACGTGAAAGACCCGCAAGACGAAGACGATGTTTGTACCAAGCGTTACATGACCCATGAAATGAAAAGGCTTTATAAATTTATACCATCTGTATTTTTAGTGTATCTGACAAATGAAAAACCTGTGAATGACAGAAACCATTTACCGCTAGTCCATGATCAGCACTTGACCTATGTGCTTGCTTCGGGTTTAAGCCACTATCGATTACACTATGATGGAACCATTCACATCAAATATGCCATACCTGATGAGAACCATTTACAAATAAAGATAAATGGTCATAGGATGTTGGTCCATAACCATGAAATGGTCAATGCTGGTGACGAATTATCCTTTCACCTCATGTTGACATGGGATGAAAAGCAAGCGGGAAAAACCATAAACGATTTCCCACTTTATGTGGAATTGGAATATACAGTCATGAAATAACCATCTGACGTTAGTTGTGATTTAAACTTTCTTGTGAAAGGTTGTTCGTCATTATCATGGTGAAACAAAGGTATGCGGTGAGAAAGACTAAAAAAAGGACTTTGTCCTTGGCAAAGCCTGGGCTTAAGACATTCGTGGACAAGCCCTTGCGAAAGAAAAAAGAAAAAATAATGTATTGACCATAAGGAAAGCCTTTCGAGCAGCACAGAGACATGTTATTCCAAAACGTCAGCGACAGGTTTCAAACCAAGGGCGAGTGATTCCCGTCCCCAAACGAGCGGGATTTTTACCTGCATTATTTGCTGGTTTGGCTGCTCTGGGTTCACTTTTGGGCGGTGCCAGTGCAGTGGCGAAAACCATTAAAGCCGCGCAGCAGGGCAAGCAACAACTCAAAGAAAGTCAGCGACACAATGAAACGATGGAAGCGATTGCCATGGGGGCTAGAAATGCCAATTTAAAGCCAACCTTTTATCAACAAGGATTTGGGATTTCACCATTTCGAAATATTAAAAAAAAAATAACCTCAGCCATAGCAAGACATGCCCTGACGCATCAACAAGTGGAAAGCTATGCTAAACAACTAAAGTTTTCTCATTTTCGAGGTGTGTTTATGCGAAACCAATTACCCCCACGACCCTGGAAACAGGAATGTGCTGTTGTCAATTTGGATGATCACCGAGGACCAGGGACGCATTATGTAGCTTATGTCAAAGAGGGATCCACTGTATGGTACTTTGACAGTTTTGGGAATTTGCCTCCGCCCATGGAACTAGTGACCTATTTTGGAAACAGGATCAAGATATATTATAATGTGAAACGAGAGCAAACGTTTAACAGCCAACAGTGTGGACGTTTGTGTTTAATTTGTTTATATAAGACGCAGCATAAGCAAAAACGCCACCAGTATGTCGGCAGAAAGTAAAACGTTTACACTGCATGGACGTGGACCTGAAGTCAGCCTAGACTTTTACCCGCCTATCGAATTGAGTGAAAAACCCTATGGTTTAGGACTTGTTTCTCTTGAAACGTACAATCGAATATACAACATACGTGAAAATGTGAACAACAAGTTTTACTATGATGATTCTGTGCTCACCCTGAACTCTGGTGGATACACGATCGATGACATTTATGAACACATTTATGTGGTGTTGATCAATCAATATGGTTTAATGTCATTTCTCGACGGAACGCACAAGTTTGAACTTGTAGGCAATACCAACACTCATCGCTGCAGTATTTTCTCTACCTTCAACATTGACTTTAAAACACACCCCGATTCCATTGGCCCATTACTAGGATTTAAACCACGTGTGTTGGAGCCCAACAAAAAACATGAATCAGACCATGAAGTGAAATTCATTGAGGACCATCATGTGTCGGTGACGTGTAATATTATTAGCCAAGTGTACACCAATCAAGAACCATCGCATTCGCTATATGACTTTATTGTGACATCGCCCAATGGGTATATTATTCGTGAAAACCCTCCAGTGGTGCTTTTTCATGCTGTGGCTGTCGATAGTATTAGTAATATAACATTAAGACTGATCAATAGAGATCAACAACTCATTGATCTAGATTCTACCACACCAGTGACTTACAAGTTGGTGCTAAAGCCACTATGAAGTTTGTGTATAAAGCAACAACACCGTCTAGGAATGGTGTTAGTTATTTGCCACGTGAATACACGTTAACATCTCAAGGCAATCAGATTTTACAGCATTTGGGTTACCACGTCAACCCTCATAATGAATTCTATCCTAGAGATAGCGAACCACATCGAGGAGCAACCAGGAGTGGTAAGAATTGATCTCCATTCCTATCAAGCTCAAACACCTGGACTCAATAACAATGATGAAATTCAATTTGTTATCAACAACCAAGATATTTACACCCTACCGCATGAAAGTGTCATTCAGATTGAAGGTCGGCTCACCAAAGCCGATGGCTCTACACCCACCACATCCAAGTTGGCCAACCATGGTTTGGCCTTTCTGTTTTCTGAAGTGCGGTATGTCATTAACGATATCGTGGTGGATAGCACTCGAAATGTGGGCATTTCCAGTGTCATGAAACTATACCCCTCTTATAGTGAGGAAGAAGGTAAAACACTTTGCATGGCAGGTTGGTGTCCTGACTCGACCAATGACTGGATGGTACACACTGATGGAACCTTTACTGGATATTTACCTCTTAAACTGATTCTAGGCTTTGCTGAAGATCACCAACGCATTGTGGTCAACGCAAGGCAAGTGCTTTATCTAGTGAGAGACAGGAGTGATAATAATGCACTCAAGGGAGCCGACAATGCCCCCATCGATTCAAAAGTTCATCTACAACGCTTGCTATGGAAAGTGCCTCATGTGACCCTTAACGATAGCAAAAAACTGGACATACTCAAGATGGTAAAGAGAGATATGCCTCTACCCATGGAATTTAGAAGCTGGGCACTCCATGAGTATCCGCTATTGCCCACTACCAACACACACAGTTGGTCTGTAAAAACAGCTCGCTATACAGAGAGACCTCTCTACCTGATCGTGGGTTTTCAAACGAATCGCAAGTATCAACAAACCAAAGATGCCTCGCAATTTGATCACCTGCAATTGAGAAATGCACGTATTTTCCTCAACGGAGCTGTGTTTCCCTATGAAGGACTGGATTTGGATTTTTCAAAAAATAAGTTTGGCCCTCTGTACGACTTGTTTTCTAAATTTCGATGGTCGTATTATCAAAAAGAGAACGGCCCCATGCTACTACCCCAAGCGTTTAAGGCAAGAGCACCACTGATTGTCTTTGACGGTTCTTACCTGGAAGAGTCTGTCAAGCCATCCAATATCGACATTCGACTAGATTTTGAAACGCATGACAATGTACCAGCCAATACGACGGCCTACTGTTTGATTATTCATCACAAACAAGTCAACTATTATCCACTGTCCAGCCAAGTGACGAGTGTATAAATAACACCTCAACCCACGTCAAGCCGCTCAGTCATGTCTTGCTTTAAAGCCTCAAGAGACGTTACATCCATGAACTTAAACTCTGAGGAACAACGTTTCAAGACTTTTGCCACGTGGCCGGTGCCTTTCATAAACCCTCAAGCCTTGGCGGCCACTGGATTCTACTATTTAAAAACAAGAGATGAAGTGAAATGTGCCTTTTGTCCCATCATCATAGACCAATGGCAGGAGGGCGATGAACCCATGCAGGAACATCAGCGCTGGTCACCCACCTGCCCCTACCTGTGTAGAATGGAAGTGGGAAATATATCCTGTCATTCAAGCTATCCCTCACTTGTGTCTCTGGGTGATGAAAAGAAAACAAGTTACGATACGTGTGGACCGTATGGTGTCCATGGTGCTTCGGTGAGCAGCTCACCATCAAAAACACCTAGTTTAGAGACATTGGGACATCATCGATGTTATGGACGTTACAAACACAAGAGACTATATTGTTGTATCAGTTGCTATCGTCCTTATCCTAAAATGAGAAAAGCCTGTAAGACGTGTTATGATAATAAAATGATGTAATTCTTAAATTCGTATTTTTGCATGTCTCCCTGTCCTACCCTAACCTCAATTTGAAACTAGCATGGAAGGTAAGCCCATGCCATGATCACACGTGATCGTCAGTCAGTCGTCAGTTGAACTTGGTCCAGGCAAGCGTCAACATGTTGCGCACACTCATTGTGGATTGCCAAGGGTTTAAAATTGATGACAACAAATTTATATTTAAACAAGTGGCCATGATCGATTGTACCACGTTTTGGATATCGCAAGCTACCCATTTGCTATTTAAACCACCCCATGCTTTGATTTGTTGTGTGAAAAAGACCGTAAACAAACCCAGTGGATTGAAAATCATAGGCAACTAGACTGGAATCAGGGAACCATTTCCTATAAATATTTGGACGTGGTCATGAAAGCACACTTGTCCTCGGCCAATGTGGTATTTGTGAAAGGTAATGAAAAACGTCAATGGTTGCAACCATTTTTGGCGTCTTACTGCCAATGTATCGACCTCATGGAGTTGGGCTGCCCCTCCCTGCAAACGCTCATGGATACGTGTTCCTGTGGCAACATTACCCATACAGCCCTATCGCATGCGTGGCATCTCTTTCATTGGTTAACCACTCATGCCTGCTGGGAGTTGAACAAAATTATAACTCAAGATTTACCTGTGAATGACGCCAGTGAGATTTCTACAAGCGACGTGTAAACATCTACAGCACGTGATACCATGGAGAAAGGCAATGCTACGGACAAAGCCATCGGCAAGTTCTTTGTGTGCAAAAAGAAACTAGACAGTTTTACCAAAGAGGAACTCTTGGCGCTCCCCAAGTCGTTCATTTATTATGTGGCCGCCAACGCAGTGAAAGAAATCTGGCAACATGTACCAAAATCATGGACTCAAGACCCTGTGTTGAGTGAATTGCAACCCTGTACGGATTACGATCACCATAAGCAAGTGGCCATGGCAAAAATACCGTCTATGCGTCAGTGTGCGACTTGCCAGCTAGTGAAACTGTATCACGGTCATAAAAGTCCATGTAAAGACTTTGTTGAATCATACCACGAGTGTCATGGCGAGAAAAATCAACAACAACAACAAACACAAACATCGTCCACAGAGGAGGAGGAGGAGGACCAAACCTTTTTACCATCAATGGAAAAGGATATGCCAGACCTGTACTGGCAATGGCGTCATTGACAAAGTGATTCAATACTTACCTTTCGAAATCCATCTTCCAGGTTATCGTTTTTGCGGCCCTGGAACTCGTCTCGAAAAACGTTTACAACGTGGTGATGTACCCATTAATCTTTTGGATCAAGCATGCAAGGAACATACCTTTCTTATCGCCATAGTCATCCTGGTTTAAGACATGTGGCAGATAAATTGTTATTGAAGAAAGCTAAACAACGTTTCACATCCAGTGATGCCTCAGTGGGAGAAAGGATGGCAGCCCTAATTGTCATGAGTGCTATGAAAGGAAAGTTGATGATGCATGGACATAAACATTGAGGAGTGAGGAATTGGGATTTGTTTGTATTCTATATTTATTTTGTCAATTCACTATGACTATGAAATAAAAACAAAGGTTTACCAGAGCACAATGATTTGTTATTTTTAATTTTAAGAAATCGTGATGTTGATGGCTGATTTTTTCATTTTACACATTTCACACATGATGAATTCCACACACTGTCATTTGCCAATTTGCAATTTACAGTTTTTAAAAATGTTCGTTTCAAGTTTTGCGTTTTTGATGATATGGATTTTTCCAGTTTGCTGATGACACTTTTTAAACAATGTCTGTTTGAAGTTTTTGAATTTTCATATTTTACACATGGCCATTTCCAGTTTTTTAAAATTTCCGTTTTAAGTTTTGCGTTTTTGGTGATATGGAAACATGGATTTTCCATTTTGCTGTTTTCACATTTTTCCATTTGGTGTATGTCGAAAGTTGAGATTTGATAATGATGTTGATGCAAGTGCATGACCATGGCGATGATGCAGTGAGTTTATGGGTGTTTGGAGAAACGTCGAGGTCTACGACTACTGCAGGTAAGACTGTTTTTACAAAAATAATGTCTATTGTCTGCCACATTTCAATGAAAAAACGAAACTATTTAAAACAAAATGAGTATATAAGTGACCATTTACCCCCTCCCCACCCACCCACCCTACCTCACCGTGTTTGCTCTGGTCAATCATACACACCAGTTTTCTCTCTCCACTCATACATTCACACCTGTCTTTGGGAACAAACACAACCACTTTATTTATTCCCAAAAGCACATTCTCGACATGCACACTCATCCCAAAACTACAACTTTATACAGCTTTAAAAGAATCAAACTATTTACCAATCAAAAATTTTAAAATAATAAGGTTGCATATAACTTTTTAAAGAGCAAAAGGTCCAAGTGGGTTGCCACTATTTACAAAATCCAATATTTACAAAATACTAAATCTACAAGTTACATAAAGCTATGTCCCATAAACGATTAAACAATGAAATCACACCTCCTCCTCCTTGCGATCATAACCCCAGGGCAGGCTGGTGAGCAGGTCATCAGCCCACACACGTATGTTATCCATGGAGGCGAGGGTGCGTTTTCTCTGTTCCACAAGATACAAATGATGGTTGCTGGATTGTATCATGCACTGTGTATGAGACATAGCTTTGCCAGTGCGTAAAACCGCTAGATAGTCATCAACACGTAGCGATTTTACCACTGCCCTACCTACACCTTTTGCTCTTCTGGCTTCCTTACAGTCTAGTGTGCGGTAAGCATATATTTTTGAGGCCAAACCTACGAATTCCGTCATAATGGAATCACCGCATTCATCTCTGAAACACGTTGTCAGCGCTATAGCAAGAGGTGTCGAACCAGTCACTATGTTGCCTCATGACGTCATAGGGGTTGCAGTGGCGAATGTGGTAAATGAATGAGTCCGTGTCCATATACAAAAGAGAGACGTCCTCAAAATGGCGTTTGGCAAACTCATAGTGAAATCGATACATGACCGATTTAGAAAAGTCTAAAATGACTTGACCCAAGTAAATGGGTTTATCCATGGTCACGCTGGTCTTACTCATTTCAATAGTAGCCAAATCCTCATCGATAATGTTGATCGATTTAAAATTTGGTTTGGCAATATACCGCCGGGCACCCCACTGCCCCTCCCAGACATTGACCAATTTAATGTCACGGTATTTGCGGACATTCTCCATGGACTTGCCATAGATGCAGTTGTTCATTAATTTTAAAAAATTAATCTCAAACTGCTGTGTTGCCATTTGTCGGTGCTCTGTGTTGAGTCGTATGTATGGCTCAAGCCATGCTTTTCGAGCAAAAGAAATACCCCTGTGGATTTTCCTCAACACCAAGCCTTGGGCGCGGCATTGCACCAACATTTGGATATGTAGCACATACCGATTCTTGTTGTAACGTGTGCCCATGAGTTTTTCAATTTTCACTTTACTGTCAGGGGGAACCATTTGCTCAAGGCAGAATGGGAAATCGGCATGTTCATCATACAACGATGAGGGATATTCAATATCCACTTCTAGCACATATCCACGGCCTGTTTCTTCGCTAGCCTTGATCACATCAAATTCTGACACTTGTTTGTCTGTCAGCCAAGCAAAGTTCCCATAAGGCAAAGGCTGACTCATGGCGTAACCGTACAAATTATTCACGTCATAGTACATTAAGTACGATTCTGGTTTGTCTGGTGAATAATCAGGCATGTAGACATTGTTCGCTTCGGCATGGCATTGGTTAAGCGACACAAAGCCGCCACGAATGCCCTTTTCAAAAATAGAACCATGTCTACATCAGTGAGAAAATCCAATTCCACTTGAGTGTATTTCAAAGCGGCATCGAACGAGAGCCCAGGACTCGTATAATAGTGAGCCGGGTCAAGACCGTAAGTGTGTTGACACAAGTTACGGAATTTTTCAAACGCATCGGTGAGCAGCAATACATCCAGTTTTAGGTAATGCAAAGCATATTCACTTAGCGTGTTCATACCAAACACTCGCCAAACTTGGCATGCATAGTCTTCATCGGAAACGGTACTGCGTGTTAGGTTCGAGTAAAATGTATCTTGTGGTGGGAGTTTTCTTTACTTTAACACGTCCCAGCTGTTGCAGAAATCATACGGGAATATACCTTTCCGAATGCACAATTGAAATTGCTCAGGATCATTAAAATGCATTCTAGTATTTTTTAATTCCTCCTCATTCAAGCCATTCACAAGGCTGTCTAGTGAGTATGCCATAAACTTAAAGGAATCCAAAAATCGAATGCTTAAGTCGCTCAACCGCCATGTCAGGGCTGTAAAACGCTCATGGTTTTGGGGAATAATGGTAAACGAGCCCTTGTTGACATGACCCAATTCACGAATCAAAAACTGAATGTCATAATTCGCCAGATTGTGGAAAAATACACTGATGAAACGAGGAGCTGGAAAGTTCAAGTTGCAATTACTATGCGCAGCTCCACGAAACTCCCCCGTAAAGTGCGAGTGATCACGAACGGTGTCTTCAGCACTGATCAGTGGCTTTTCGCAAATATGGCATGTCGTTGCATGCTCATACTGCTGCTGCTGTTCTGGAGATAGGCTCATGGGTACTGGGTGGTCCAGTAATTCCTGTACATCATGAGCCAACTTGACAAGTTCATCCAAGAACCATTTGGCACAATCTGGCCCCTCAAGGTATTTATAAACGGATTGCGTGGGGTCATAGGCACACACCACAGTAAATCCTATGGCAAGGGGTTCGTGTTTTTGAATGGGTGTGGTTGAGCTCATGGTGGGATCTGGTTCACATCCCACCATGGGTGTAGTGAGAGCTTCGAAATCTGCATATACCACATAGGGGACAGTGTCACGCTTGTGAATGTCCTTAAACTTTAACACAGCCTTGTCCCCTTGTGGCAATATCAGTCTCACTGCTTCCTGAGAAACGCAATCTACCCTATGACATTCCAAATGCGTAGGGGTTTTAAAATATTGCAGACAACGATCACAAATATGTTTTGGACGCTTGTCCTTAGACATTTGACTGCTTAGCAATCTACTTAAGCTTTTAATCAGACAATAGTGATTCACCTCTCCTACAGATAAATATAAAAGATGAATGTGGTGTCGTTTTGGTTCTTTTGTAGCATAAGGAGGACCCACAATCTCATTACCATCAAGGCCATACACCATGAACGAAAAGTCCTGGTTATCTTGTTCAAACCTATGAATCTCGGTTAAGTCCATAGGGAACGACACACGAGTTAAGTTTAAAGTTTGTTTTAATTCTTCAAACTTGGCCTAGTACTTTCCTGGTGGAGAACCATTACGGTCTTGTGCTGGCTGAAAATACGCAGCCACAGCCCACAGAAAGCAATCATTATCATGGTTCTCAATATTCACCACTGCCTTTTTCGAAGCTATTGCTGGTGGTGTTTCAATAAAGCTAGACCCAGCATTCAACGGGTTGAATTGACAAATATTGATTTGCAGATAATGAATTTTGTTTAACGCTAAACCACTTGGTCCTTGTTGCAGTTTATCAAATTTTGATAGCAAGGCATTGACCACGTTGGATTGATACCACTCGTTCAGATTATCGGCTATCAAAAGCTCGTGCATTTTACTGCAAATATAAAATGTCTCTTTATGCTCTACGTCCTTCTTTTTATATATGAAATCGCACACCAGTTCTGTATTCACCTTTAAAGCCATATGCAACCTTAGCGCTGTACAAATTTCAATTTTAAAAATTTCAAAACAAGATTCTAAAAATTATTTGGGAATCAAACTTTCTTTAACATTCACTACGCGGCCAGAACACACACGCGATTTGAAACAACTGTTTAGGGGTTCCCAAGTTAAGCTATCGGTAGCAGTGGCAAAAGACATTATTTTGAAAGAATACTCTCACCTGGGTTTTCAGCTGTAGACTGCTTGACAATGGTTCCACTCTAAAGCCACTTGGTTTACAGCTGTTGTGGCTAAAGCAGTAGAGTTTTTTTTTCTCCAAATATCTAAAAAGAAATAAAATAAACCACCATAAGCATATCAATTCCATATAGTTTATGCATTTCATAAACAAAACAAAATCAAACAGGTTATATATATATAAACAAATCTCACCTTGACGTGTAATGCTTCGCTTTATTCCCGTCTCGTGGGCTAGTGTGGTTTCCTTTTCTAGCGTCTGTCTTTCTCTCTTTTTCAATCTATTTCCCACACGCACACACAACAGGTATACACGTTATCTGAAAACAAATAAATAAACATTTATTTATAACTTCAACAATCAATAAATAATTGCTTGTAAATATATATAAATCAATAAAATATATAAATGAATAAATAAACACCTACCTCACAACAAGGTTAAGTATTTTCCACCAACACCAAAACTGTTAAACAAGACCATGTGTTTCGCGCAACGCAGTGTGTTCAAAGGTAGTCACATAAGTGAGAGCGGAAATGATAACGACATGTCTTTATATATGTTACATTGCATGTATAATCTTTTTTCCCACGCTTTGAACATTCTGTTATCGTGCACGTGGACAGCTAACGCCTAAGGTGCCAGGTCAAATTTCACATGAACTTGCATTTTGTCACGTACGAAGCAAACAGGATGAAACTTGTTTAGCGTACATGTTACCTCACACGTGTTCACATGCATTTCGCTCTTTCCTGCCACCACGGTTGTCAGATTATTTAACCTTTAAGCGCGTTTGTCATTTTCCATTGCACCTGTTGTCAAGGCAGATCAGCGCATTCCAATAAGCTCAAATGACATTCGCCTCCTGCTCGTCTGCTCCTCTGCAAGTTTGTTTTCTGTATCCCCTTCGACCAACATAGAACCAATTTCTCTTCATCGTTTACACGTTAAAGATCCCCTTCGGGGTAAAAAATCTTAGCATGCTTCACACATTTTCAAATATTAGCCTCTATCCATCTGCCATAGGAAAGATCAGAAAAACGAACCCTCGCTCTGTCATAAACCGACCCGCCGAAATATAGATTGTTCTATTAAGCATGGTCCTTGCGGTTAGCGACAGGTTCGTTGAAACACACACACCCAGCAGTATCGTCTCTCTCAACCACCACGCTTCATGAACATTTTAAGCAGGTAAAGAAAAAAGTTTTTTCTACATGTATGGCGTTAGGCCCTTTGTGAATTATTTTTTGAAAAACATATCTGCCACATTCGAAAGGGGGGGGGGGGGCGTTAGTCCTAGGACACCTCGTACACGTCTCTAGCTTTATTGGTTTGCGAGATAGAGCAAAAAGTCTAAAATCACTGTTTTACCCCAACATGGTTTTTCATTCCTGCTCAACACGAACATCCTCGGCAAGATGACAACGCGACGAAAAAGATGGCACCTCGTACAAGTCTCTAGGCTTATTGGTTCGTGAGATATCGGTCGGCAAAAATCACAAAAAACACATGTTTACCCCAAAATCGAGTTTCCATTTTTTAAAATATAACGAGTGCTCCATAGCAGAGAGGACGTCACCCCGAGTCCTTGGATCCCTCGTACATGCCTCTGGCGTTATTGGTTTGTGAGATATAACAGAAAGTCTAAAATCAGAGTTTTACACCAAAAAATTATGTTTCCCTCATTCTCAAAAACTTTAACCTATTACCAAAATAAAGAGGGTTTCGGGACAAGCCATTTGACACGTCATAGGACCAAATCCGACCATGCATTCGTGAGATATCGGAAAAAGTCTAAAATCACGTTTTACACCGCCCCCCCCCCCCCCCCCCCCCCCCAAATGTTTCCAGCATTCTCAAAACTGTAACCTATTAATAACATATATAGGGCTTCGAGACGAGCGATTTGACACGTCACACGTCCAAATCCGACCTTGCGTTCGAGAGATATCGGCAAACTTCGTAGGAAAGTAGGCGACTATCTGGTTCTCTCCTCACCACTAAAACCCCTTCTTATCAATCTTTTTTTTTCAAAGAGCTCGCCCTCTTACTAAAATCCCAAGTGCGCATGCGTAAAAAACAAAAATGTTTATTCATAGCGGCATCCAGAAAAACGCATGTGCTATATGAGCAACAACGTTTAAGTTCATAGTGGTATCGCCCCTCATGTCTGTTGCATTTGTAAAATGACTTTCACTAAAAAAAATACAATTTCATCCCCTAGTAGGGGTAGGTTTTATTTTGGGGTTGAAATAAGTTGTCCATTGGAAAGAGGGCGTCAGCCCGAGTCCAACGACACCTCATTTGTTAAAATCCGACCATGGGTTCGCGAGATATTAATTATTTAACATGGCTGAGAATGTACAGTAGGTGGGAGTAATGGTAGGAGGGAAGCAGAAACCGCCTCACCCCCCTACTGACAATGTTATTTTCAATTGTATATATGTATAAATGTGCGATACACGTGATCTAATTTGTGTGTTCCACTGGATTTTATGTATCAATTGCATATTATCAAGCATCGGTTGTCTGCTGGTATTTGTTTTTGTGCAGTTCGAGTCATGACGCTGATACGTTTAAAAGCTATATTTAAGTTTGCTCTCTGTACCATAGACTCTAGAAATTATTTTCTGCTAGGTAGGATGAAGGGATGAGTTTAACTTGTATTAAAACTCGGGGTGGACAGGAATTGCTTGATTTGGATGGTAGGTATTAACCCTGCGAAGTCAAATTAGGCCTATGTGACTCGTAGTGGAATGGCTCGGAAATCGCAGAGCGTGGTGATTGCGGTTGGTAGGGTTATTGGAAATGAACTAGAGAGCGGGAAAGGATACCTGACTGATGAAGTTTGGCTGTCTTCGGCTGGTGTAGACTTGGCTGTCTTGGTACGGCTTGGCTCGGCGAGACTGTGCTTGGCTGTCTAGGTGCGGCTTGGCTCGGTGTAAGTGAACAACCCGTCCTGTCGTCAGTGAGTGTAGTGGCGAGTGGTCCAACCCGCTCTTGTTGCCCGTATTTATTTAGTATCGTGACCTTTCGGCTATTGCTATTTGCATCTTTTGGAAAGTGATGAAAACGTATATCCGCAGCCCTCTTATACATCGACTTACAGCCGTAAACTGAGCAATATACTTTGCTTTTACTCATTTTGCACTCTTATCAACGAGTAAAACTTAAAACTTATGTATAAACACGAAGAATTTACCACGATCTACTTACCAATGCAAGAAACCATACACAAACAGTCACCACGTGACAAATGTACCCTACTTGGTAAGTTTCTCATTTTCACCGCTAGATGTCGTATCAGATAGCTGGAGTTACCAATAGTGCCATAACCCTACCAGTGGCGGCTGGTGGGTTCTGGGGCCGGAGGAGCGGTATCATTACTAACCTAACCCGTACATTTCTCAAAAAAAAAAATCACATAAGAAGGAAGAGCAAGTTGAAACACTTCGGGTTGAGTTTTACCGAATGCTTTTTGACACCCGATCATATGGCTGTATATTTCAGCCGTTTCATTGTATAGAAAATCAATAATTACTTTTAAATAATGACATTCGAGGATAAAATCAAATATAGGAATAGTTTCAGAAGGATGGTGAAAAGCTATCAGGGTTTTATGGTGGAGGCAGATCCCTTGAAGACGGAGAGGCCCTTTAACAGAGGAGCGGAAGAATAAGCTGATAGATGGGCTCAAGAGATACTGGCAAGATGTCAAAGCCGGCAGACGAACAAGACGCAGATACTGAAAGGAGAGTGGTTGTTAACACACAGTCCATAGGGAATCAAGTCGACGGTAAGAAAAAAAGAAAAGAAAAAAACGAGCCTTACAGTAGTCGCATAATGATGTGTAACATCTGACATGTTATTCAAATAATTCCATATTACTTACTCGCATTTTCTTAAGAATGAACTCATAGTGCTACCTTGTGCCAGCAAACATGAAGGATTCCTTCGTGTTATTACCATCGGTAAGTTCTCATTACTATTATTTCTGCAATAACTACCGTACTTGTAAAACTCCAGTGACAAATTCTTTCAGCAAATATGATATAATAGTGCTGTATTTTGGCCGACAGTACCTCGAGTGCTTACATTAAATAAGAATACAGCAAAAGTAGTAAGATTTAATAAATCATAATTGTTTTCAGCAAATATGATATAATGAGTATGTTCACACCAAAGAACGACAGTTTGAAGATTATTTATTGTAGGAATATCTGTAATGGCGCCTCCAAACCTTGAGGTAAACTGTATGCGATTTACATTCCGTATAGCCACATGGCCAACAGTACGTCGTTGTACCAATCTCTGCCACCGCGCGCTACTTGTAAAACTCCTGTGCCAAATCCTTTCAGCAAATATGATATAATGAATATTTTCACACCAAAGAACGACAACTTGAAGATGATTTACTGTAGGAATTTCTTTAATGGGGCCTCCAAACCTTGAATTAAACCGTATGTACGGTATATACATTACCCATAGTGCTGTATTTTGGCCGACAGTACCTCGAGAGCTACAATAAATAAGAACACAGCAAAAGTAGTAAGATTTAATAAATCATAATTGTTTTCAGCAAATATGATTTAATGAATATTTTCACAACAAAGAACGACAGTTTGAAGATGATTTATTGTAGGAATATCTGTAATGGGGCCTCCAAATCTTGAAGTAAACCGAATGCGATTTACATTCCACATAGCCACATGGCTGACAGTATGTCATTGTACCAATCTCCGCTGCCAAGGGCGCTCATTGTTTCCGTTGCATTTCCGTCCCACTTCCATCCCTTTTTACAAAATCACCCCCACACAAAAATATACAGCAACTGAGCGGAAAGATGTTACACATCAAAAATAAGATGACCGATAGCGTAATGTGAAATTCATGTAAAATAAAGAAAATGCAGAATGTGAATTCCAGGGAGCTTAAGTTGGAACCCATTTTTGTACTCTTCCGATTATTACATTCCTCACTAATTCAAACCTTAATAATATTCCACAGGTGGACGACGTTAATTAATACCGTAAAGTAATACCGACACTATGAGTATTTTTCCTTTTCTTCAAAAAAGTTCTCAATTAGTAGGTGTAAACTTTCATAATCCAATCGTTTGTTATCAATCAAAAGATTGGTTTTACTCCAAATTAAAACTTAATGAATTTCAAATTTTTAATAATTTTCTCTGGGAGGGATTGATCCCCCTAATCACCCCACGTAGTTTCGCCACTGAATATGCTGTTGATTCAGACAAGAAAGCTTACTGCAGTAGCAACGAATACCATACTCCAGGCATTCTATCCTGACAGTGACGTTAGGACCTTTACAAGGTCAGTTGAGGATTTGGGGTGTTACCAAAATGTGAAGTGGGACGGCACATCATCATACTTCGGCAATACAGGTAATTCATGAACACATCACCACGCAAAAGAAAAAAAAAGGTGACTCTTTTTGATCTGCCTTATTTCAGAGAACCTTCTTTTCTTACAGAAAATCATGAAATCATACCATACACTATGCTGGAGTAATATCAATGCTTCGTTGTTGATGATGATGATTTATTTAGCTGCTCTGCGAAATGTAACCCCGTGTACATGGGAGGGGGGGGGGGTGGAATTTGTCTGTTGACCTCGTTATTGTGATGGCTGTATTGCTGTGTGTATTTGTAATTAATATGATGAGTGGGAAGGAGACAGCCGTGTCGTTAATTTAGGTACCATTGGCCTGGAGTAGATGTGGGAAACAACGGAAAACCACTTCTAGGATGGCTGAGGTGGGAGACGAACTCGCCTCCTTTCAGTTGTACCTCACGAGGCTGAGTGAATTCCATTCCAACCCTCAGACCAGAATTAAATTTCTTGGCAGAGCCGGGAATCGAACCCGAATCTCAGGGGTGACAGTCAAAAATGGTAGCCACTGTGCGTCGAGATTGTCAATATCAATGCACGGGGGCAGAAATAAATAGATTAACATAAATCCATGGGAATAAAGGAAATAGCTACGCTTCGGAACAAATTAACATAGGGTATTTAATAAACCAAATTATTTAACTATTTCATGTATCTAAATTCATAGATTACAGTAAGTAACGCGTTCTCGTTCAAATCCCATATGGAGTATAAATCCATGGGAATAAAGGAAATAGCTACACTTCGGAACAAATTAACATAGGGTATTTAATAAACCAAATTATTTAACTATTTCATGTATCTAAATTCATAGATTACAGTAAGTAACGCGTTCTCGTTCAAATCCCATATGGAGTATATTTTTGTTATAATAATGATGGCGCCTAATAAATGTGTGCAAAGAAAACAACAATGAATCAATTAATCATTTAATCATTATTAAATAGTGTTCAAACTTGCAGACAGAAATAAATAGGGACATTAATTGTACTTCCCATGTCACCCATGGTACCTAGCCTGGCTACATCCTTATAAATTTCTAACCCGGGAAAGGATCACCTGTTTAAATTACTTGTTGTTGCACTTTATATAAATCATCGGCAGAGTTCTGTGCGGCGCGTGGTACAGTGGATAGCACTGTTGGCTACCACCAGAAGGCCCAGGTTCGATTTCCCAGCTCTGCGAATAAATTTCAATCTGGCGAAACAGGCATTTAAATGAAATAACTGCAACGGAGTTTTTTGATAGAATTCTTGGCTCTCAACCATACAATAGCTAAGCAGTAAGAAATTAATCAATCCAGTTCGATAATAATAATAATAAATGGGGCTACCTTAACGGATTTTCTTGTAAAATCCATTGACCGCTCTGTCATGCAGTGAAGTTGTTCACAACAATAATACAGTATTACCACCGCCACAACACTAAAGTCTTGAGAGGGAAAATGAACGAACTCACTGCTACCAACACTTCAGTAACGCGGGATGCAATTCTAAAACCCATGTTACTTCACCGTTGTAACAACAAAATAGTCCTCGTTTAAAATGTTGCATTATATTAAAATAATTTTAATTTTACATCTTCAAATAACAGACAAGTGCATGAATATTATGTCTTCAAATAACAGACGAAAGCATCCTTAGTCATGGGAGCATGGGGAGTTTGATAGCGCATGCGCAAGTTTGGACTCTGCCGGGCTGAAACAGTGCCTCCCGCACTCCTCACCTCACACACTGCCCCCCATCAGAGTGATTCCCTAGTGGCCGACTCTCGCACCTTCACGTTATCTTTCGACGGAACGTCGAGAGTCCCAACTATACATGCACACGAAAACATTGACCTGCGAACTGCTCACCGGAAACATTGACCGTAATTTGTTAGTAACGAACGTAATCCTTCCTACTGAGAATGGTTAAACTTCTACAATGAAAAGTAATTCTCTTAACATTACCAGTACATTTTTTACTTAAGATATGGAATAAAAACAATACTTTCCCTCCATTCTTTGGGAAGGCCTCCCTCCGAGAGTCCTGATAGGCCAGCCGCCACTTTTGAGTACCACCTCATTCCTCTAAGTAGGCTACATATTATAGTCGTTAGCGCTACCATTTGCTTGATTGAAAAATGCTGCACTTCACACAAGTTGCTTTGATCTCATGCTGTTAGGGAGATCCAGAGCATCCTTTATAAGTCAAACCCAGATTAGCCTAACAAGGGTTACTTACTTGCTCAACAGAATCATGTAACTCGAGAGAATTGTCATCATCCAACTCTGCAGGACTGAGTTGCTCCGACTCCATCTCATCCATTGTTCTGTAAAAAGAGATAAAATACTGTATATACTTACAATCGATGAAGGAAGACAGGAGACTAAAATTAAATATACCGGTAAGCTAAGAGATTATATTTCCATTTTAATAATGTCAACTAAATTATAACTTCATTAGGATGCCAGTAGGTAGATTATCAAATGAAGTTCAATAAAGCTGTCATTAAGAAATAACAGCAGTTACAGCTGTGTTTTATTGTGATTGAAAAAATAGAGTACAGTATCTTGAATTTACTGTAGCCTCTATGTAAGTATAGTATGCGTGAAGATGCCTATATTTGCACACAAGGTGTTCTGATGTTAGCCAAGCTGAGTGAAATTACAAGCTACCCTGTTTTCATACATATGTGCCTGTAAAAAGATTGCTGAAATAGATGCTATAGAATGAATAACAAGCTGGAAGTGATGGACACTTTTATTCTGCCCAAATATGAACTGAACTGTTAGCTATCAATTCTTCTCAGGAGGCAGGGTCCAATAATGGAAGAGTAAGACCCATTTAAACAGCAATATTAATAATCTCAATAGAGATCATTGAGCACACTGTTATAGAGGCAGATTTCGAATCTTTTGGAAAAGCTGACATTTACTCTATAAGAAATAAACAAAAAATGCAAATTCTGTCAGAGAAAAATGGAAAGAACTTTCAGGAGGCCTCTCTCTCTATTTTCTCCCCATCAGATGGGGTCTGCTGCTTTGCTACATTTTTTCCTCTTAGCATGGTCCAAGATGCCTTGAGGATTGAGACCTCTCAATCATGCCTTCCATGATGTTGTCAACCCACCTAAGTTTTGGTGGTATTTGCTTGTGGCAGCATACTCCTGGAGTCCTGGATTAAGCCAGAGAGCCATTTTTATTATTGACTGCCATTGCTCACATAACATAGCCATACCAACAGAGGTGAGCCTCCCTTCTTTTCTCTAAGATTGGGGCTACACTAAGTCTACGTTGCACATCTTCATTTCAGTCGCACATCTTCATTTATCCACTCGGAGCAAAGCTGAATATGCAACTTATCCAAAACAATCCTATATTTCATTCTGCTGTGCAATCTATGGAATAGTGGAGTTCTCTCATTCAAAATTAATGCTTTTCAGTTGGTGTTTCCCTAAACCTGAAAAGAGAATTACAGTACATTAGATTAATAAATAAATTCACTTGGATGACCAGTTTCGATCGTCAAGCGATCATCATCAGATCTTTTACACTTAAGCCGTTAAATCTAGGTCTACAAGTACCAGTATGTAGGTGATGGCATTTACAATATGTACATTTATTTAGTTACAGCAGTTATTACAAACTTGTGCAACTTGTCAATATTTATTAGTTATGGTACAAAATGTGATTTTTTGTTAATATATTGTTAGTTGTTATTGATCTTCAAGTTTGCTTGTTTAGTCTAATATCTGTGACTGTTACTGAATGGTCAGGTTGGAATTGAATACGAACTTAGCTTATTGTTTGAACGATGTGGGATTCCTTCTCGTGCAACTGCTACTACCTCCACTGGCTACGCCGAACTGAACGGATTTTAATTATGAAAGCTACTATCTCGTTATCTCTTTCCCCTCTTTGGGCTTTTCCCGCTTTCCCATCCACTCCCCCAGTATACTACTGCAGCATAAAACATTTGCCACGCTGAGCATGTCTGTGTCTCATTGTGAGAACCTACTGTCACGAACGTCAATGTTCTCAGATAGGGAAGTTTTCATCACATTCCCCGCACCGCTCTACACTCCGTTCCCACAGCTGAGCTCTAAAGGCTGCATAGTTATGTTGTTTCTCATTTCCTACAGGGGGGTGTTTTCTAGTAGTCTAATGAGAGGTGAATTCTCCATGAATGTGTGTTCGTTTAGATTATTGGGATTGTTTATTTTAATTAAGTGTATCTCGATTACTTCTTTATGTCGAGGGTTCTTCCTTTCGGTTCGTGATGAATGATTTTTAAGTCTGTTTCAATGTTAGTGAATCTGTGTTACACGTCGTACAGATGTTTGCATACAGCCTATTGCTGTGTTCTTTGTATCTCGTGTACACTCTTCTACCACTTTGGCCAAAGTAATTTGCTTGACACCTTATCGTCTTTGAATACGGGTCTTGTTGATTTAAATAACTGCTGTGCAGATGTTTGCCGATTATGTAGTTTGTTATGAATGGTATTTTTACGCCTTGTTTCATTGAGAGACGAACATAGACAGGTAGGAATGCAGGAAAAACCTAAAGAGGGGAAAGAGATATGGGGTAGTACAGTAGCATTCACAATGAAATTCCGTTCTGCTCAGCATAGCCAGTGGAAGTGGTAGCAGTTGCACGAGAAGGGATCCCACATCGTTCAAACAATAAGCTTACTCAATTCCAACCTGACCATTCAGTAACAATCACAGACATCACACTAAAGAAACAAACTTGAAGATCAATGACCACTAACAATATCATCACAAAAAAAACGCATATACCCTAATTATAGCTCAGCAAGTTCAATTGAAGCCCTGAGTGAGGGAGCTGTTGTCGCAGGGTTGCAGGAGGGAGCAAGGGGAAGACTAGTAATTCGCATATTTTCCGGGGCTTCAGATAAACTTGTCGCGCTGTAGGAAATCTTGACAAGTTGTGCAAGTTTATAATAACTGCTGTAACTAAATAAATGTACATATTGTAAATGCCAAAACCCATATACCAGTACTCATAGACATAGATTTAACAGCCAAAGTGTAAAGGATCTGATGATGATACCTTGACGATCGAAACTGGTCATCCAAGTGAATTAATTTAATATTCTCATGTAATTATTTTTTTGGGGTTTAGGAAAATGCCCATTACAATAGGGTACAATTGTGTTGACAGACTGGAAAACATTAATTTGGATTATTCAGGCAACACTGAAAAATGGCTTCCAACATGATGGAGTTCTCACAACTTGCAGTCAAAAACCAAGTTTTCAAGATCTACTGAGTATTGTCACTGAGAATAATGTCATAGGGCTAAAACTAAATGTTAAAGAGGGTCAGATAACCTCGCTGTCCCCCCCCCCTTAAAACTGCAACAATCATTATCGTATTGGAAGCCATTTTCAGTGTTGCCTTAGTAATCGAAATGTTTTTCAGTCTGTCAATAAGATTTTACCCAACTGTAGGGTGTTTCCCTAATCCTGAAAAAAAAAAAAAAATATATATATATATATATATATATATATTAATCTCATGTACACTTTTTCAGGATTAAGGAAACACCCATTACAATTGGGTTCAATTGTGTTGACCGACTGAAAAACATTAAATTTCAACCACAACAATCGATAAAGGTCAAAGGAACAAGGTGGGTGGTTATCAGTAGATGTCAAGTGTTACAGGGTATTCTTCAATTAATTGGTAATGGGAGAACTGAGAAAACATCACCCTATAAATGCCTTGGTTAAAACACAAAAAAGTGGAACTTCTCTTGTGAAATAAATATGTACCGTATTATTTTTTCTGAGTAATACTGTGTTAATTTAAACGTTTTCTTTCTCTGTTACAAATCTTTTGAGTAATTCAGTTTATATTGCTTGTTTAAACCCTTAAAATTGTATGTCGGTATTCTGTAGAATGGAATGCAGCCAAAATAAATCAGAAATTGGCATGTGAAAAGCTAAAGGAAGTAGTAGACTTCTGTTACTTGGGAAGCAAAATAAGCAGTGATGGGCAAAGCAAAAAGGATATAAAATGTAGGTTGGCTCAGGCAAAGAAAGCATTTCTACAGAGAAGAAATCAGGTAACATCAAAGTAGATTTAGGTATTGATGATGATCAGGTGCCATCAAGTCGGTGTCGACTCCTAGCGACTGCATGGATGGACTGTCTCCATATGATTCGGTCTTCAGCCATATTCTTCAGATCCTTCACTGACATATTCATGTTGGATTTGATGGAGTCGATCCATCTCAATGCTGGCCGCCCTCGTCTCCAAGACCCTTCCACCTTTCCAAGCATAATTGTCTTTTCCAACGAATCAGAACGTCTCATAATGTGTATTAGAAAGTCATTTTTTAAAGCCTTTGTCTGGAGCATGGCACTCTATGGAAGTGAACCTTGGACTGTTGGCAGTGCAGAAAAGAGAATAGAAGCATTTGAAATGTGGTGTTACAGGAGAATGATGAAGATCAGGTGGATAGATAAAGTAGCAAATGAAGAGGTATTAAGACAAGTGGGAGAGGAGAGATGTTTCCAGCAACTGATAATGATGAGAAAACATAAGTTGGTGGTTATGTAAGTTAATTTTGTTTTAAGGGGTTGAACAGCAAGGCAATCTGCCCCTAAATGATTACTTTAGTGATTTTTCTTTCCTGACAGATTTCACAAGTCAGGTGGGTGCAAGATGTCTGTGGGAGAGCTCAAACCTTTTCACTGTTGCAAATTCACACAAAGAAGTGTGAGGGCTGTGCTAACTTTTTTATAAATAATTAACACTAATAGTATGCGGTATTTGCTTTATTTTGATACAAAGTACCCTACTGACGTGCAGGGCCTGGAGCAACATACCCCTTGGTGAAGCTAACTGTTGTTTCTTGAGGGGTAGAACATCAACATAAAGGTCATTTGTCCCATTACAATTAAATGTTTTGAAGAAGTCTGATGGTGCAGTGGTCAAGCTGCTTGCTTCCCACCATGGTGAACCAAGTTCAGTTCCTGGTTAATATACAGGGTGTCACAAAAATGTACGGCACAAAATGCAGGACACATTCCTCACACGTAGACGAAGAAATTATGTTACATGAACATGGGTCCGGAAATGCTTTGTTTCCATGTTACGCCTGATTGTCTCCAACTCATTAATCATGGGAAACACACAAGAACAGAACGTTGAGTCATGAGGAACCTGCACTGTTGGTTACGTCTGGTTATGTTGTCATTATCATAGGTGCACCACCAGTATTTTGTTTTACATGGCCCTGTTGCCATGCGACTGTGGTGGCATCTAGTAGCTAAGTTCTGAACTAGGACTAGTAGTCGTTGACGGTGGCGTTTGGTGGCAAAAGTAGAAACTATTTGAAAAATTCAAAGTTGCAGTCCTTACTTGAATTAAAAAACAGATACACATACTTATACAGCCATCACAATTAACACCGGTTATCAGACAGATTCTACACACACCCAAGGTACACGGGGCTACATGACCGCGTTTTCGCAGCCCCTAAACTGAGGAACCAACCAACCAACCTGTTGCCATGCGACTTACGATAACATCAACTGTTCCAGTGATCAGTACGACCTCATTTTAGCGTTAATGTCCGTCAGCTTCTAAATGGCAGATTCGGTGACAGATGGATAGGTAGAGGTGGACCGATTGCCTGGCCTCCTCACTCTCCGGACCTAAATCCACTGGTCTTTTATTTGTGGGGACATTTTAAAGCTCTTGTGTATTGAACCCCTGTACAAGATGTTCAGCGTCTACGTGCCCGTATTATGGAAGGCTGCGAAACCATACGCAATACTCCAGGGATACATCAGCGCTTCCGAGATTCACTGCGACGGCGGGATGCATGCATCAATGTGCATGGAGGGCATATTGAACATCTGTGAGAAAGAGCTGCATGTGGTATGTTGGTATGTTCCGTTCTTGTGTGTTCCCATGATTAATAAGTTGGAGACAATGAGGTGTTAAATGGAAACGAAGTGTTTCCAGACCCATGTTAATATAACATAATTTCTTCATCTAAGTATGAGAATGTGTCCTGCATTTTGTGCCGTATATTTTTTGTTACACCCTGTAGGGTAAAAGCACCAGTCATTGCCATGGTCACCTATAGTTGACACTCTGGGAAACAATCATTAAAAATAAGGAGTGATGCCTGCCTGTTGCGTTCAAATTTAGGCGGCAACTACTTGGGAGCCATCTGGTGGTACTGGATGAAAACTAGTCAGATGAGGTGTTATGGGTTGGAGAGGGACGTAGTTCAGTTATGGTCACTGTTGCAAGATAGGGCAGCACATGCTTTCTTTGTCAGTTTTCTTAAGCAGGTGAGTTTGTTTTAGTAATTATATTTCCTCGTGTTGGCTTACTTCTGATAATCCTGATATGCAGTAGAGAAGATAAACAGATGTTCTTTCCATTGTTGTGTTCACAATAGAAAAAAAGGCGGGTAAAAGTAGGGTTAGGTTTGGGTGTCAATTATTGGTTCACTAAATCCTGCCTGTAACCCTTAATCGACACCCCCTGACAATAATGGGTGTTTCCGATATGATTTCAATTTGAAATCTTTTTGTTACTGTCAGAATATACTTTAAATTTTGATCTTTTTGGTAGTCCTTTTGGATCATTTGAATGACCTATACCAAAGGATGACACGGGGTGTCAAATTTAGGTTTTTGGGGTGTCAACTATTGGCGATTGATTCCAAATTCCTATATCTTTATTTACTTAGCCTATTTTATCAATGTGTTTGGTCAGTAAGGTTTGGTCTTTTGACTAATATAGAGCTATCTTTCGTTTTAGGCCACAAAATGAGTAAAAAGTCTAGGAAAATTCGGAATTATGCTCCGGAGCAAATGGAGGAAGCAATGGAGGACGTAAAAACTGGCTCTTCTGTAAAATCAGCTGCTAAACGGCATGGTGTGCCAAGAATTACCCTTATGTATAAGGTACAGGGCAAAATTAAGAAATCCCGAATGGGCCCAAACCCCATTTTATCCCCAGAGGAGGAAGAGGTGCTCGTGACTTGGATAAAATCCTTGGCAAAGGCCGGTTTTCCAATTGTTGATGATGATGATGATAATTGTTGTTTGAAGGGGCCTAACATCTAGGCTATCGGCCCCTGATGGTTTGGGTGATCGTGAAGATGAAAAATGAAATGTAAACTTAAAACTAAAACTAACTACCAACCTACAAACTAGAAGAAGAAATGGAAAACTAAAGGAGAATAAGGCAAATAAAGGACAGGAGGAAAAGAAATGCCCTCAACCCTCGAAGAATGCGGATTGAGGGACTTGGAAGGAAGGAGAGCCATGAAAGGCAGATAGGAAAGTGAAAGAGGAGAGGGTCCGCCCCGAAGGTAAGGGACAAACGGGGAAAACGGACCCAGCTCAGGAATCCCTCGGGGTCGCCAACTCCCGAACTCACCAGCCTTGAGCCCCTGAGGGTGTAGCATTATCTAGGGTGCA
Source organism: Meconema thalassinum (assembly GCA_946902985.2). Taxonomy (NCBI): domain Eukaryota; kingdom Metazoa; phylum Arthropoda; class Insecta; order Orthoptera; family Tettigoniidae; genus Meconema; species Meconema thalassinum. The sequence continues at coordinate 1,168,655,143 of OX336388.2, forward strand.
CCAGAAGTGGTGGGGCTACATACACCCGGCCTCCTTGAGGGCTTTGAGCAGAAGGCAGGAGGTAAAAGGAAAAGAAAAAGAAGGCTGACCCCTCGCAGAAGGAGGGAATCAGAAAAGATGAGACAAGGGCCAATTAAGGCGGGAAAGGAAGAGACTCCCTAGGCCTCGGATACCCTAATACCGTCGGGGTCGGAAGAGAACAAGAGTTGACCAAGTGAGGTCGACAGGAAAGAAGAAAGAGAGGAGCACGGCACAAGTAAGTGGAAGCAATGCCGGACTCAGCTGGGGCCCCGTGGTCGCCAACCCACTTCTCACTAGATGTGAGCCCCTGGGGGATTTTCCAATTGTGAAAGAGGAGTTAATAAACAGCGTTCAACAACTTTTAACTCAATTAAATAGGAAATCCCAGTTCAAATCTGGCCGCAAGTGGTTTAAATCATTTTTGAACAGGCACCCAACGATTTCCCTACGAACGCCAGAAAACCTGACAACATCGCGGGCATTGGTGTCGGCAGAAGACCTACAAAACTGGTACAGAGAAATATATAATTTCCTGCGTGATGAAAATGTTTTGTACGCCCTAGCTAATCCAATGAGGGTATTTAATGCCGATGAGACAGGAGTCTTTTTGAATCCAAAAGGAGGGAAAATTTTAGCTAAGAAAGGAGATAAGAAGATTTACCAAAAGGTGAATCCAGATGACAAGGAATGTTTAACTGTCATGATAACAGCTAGTGCAGCAGGTGTGATGGCCCCTCCATTAATTGTGTTTAAATATGAAAGGATCCCATCAGAAATTGCAACCAGCATTCCCGCAGATTGGGGAATAGGTCGTTCAGAAAGTGGATGGATGACCGGAGCACTTTTTTATGAGTTTGTCAGCAATGTATTCTACCCATGGCTGATCAGCGAAAACATCGATCTTCCTGTAATTCTTTTCCTCGATGGGCATTCCTCACACATGACTCTCCACACTAGTGAAATTTGTTCTGAAAAAGGGATAATTTTAATAGCTCTTCATCCCAACGCAACACATCTGATACAGCCGATGGATGTTTCAGTGTTTAGATCATTGAAAGGCCGCTGGAAAGAGAAAGTTCATTCATGGAGAATAGAAAATATGGATCCGCCGATTCTGAAAAAGAAAGATTTTGCACCAATTCTAAAAGCGGTTCTTAATGACATCCCTTTCACAGCCATTCAGAATGGCTTTAGGAAGTGTGGTTTGGTGCCATGGAATCCATCCACTGTGATAGACCATGAATTACCTTCTAGAAATGAAAATGCAAATGTCATTTCAGAAGTTGATGTGAAAGAGAACAATACAGCACTTAAGGTATTGGAAAATATCATTGGGAAAGAAAAATTATCAACTTTTCAAGGAGTCGAAGAATGGAAAGGAGAGGTAAAGGATACATCATTATTTTATGCATGGAGAGAGATCAAAACCAAGAGTAGGCCTGTTGGTTACAATGTGATCCCACAACTTGAGAAAAGCATCGATCATTTGACTGAGCATGAAGAATCACCAGAACCAGTGCCATCAACCAGCAAAACTATAGATTTAACACCAAACAGGTTCCCCAGGAATGAAGGTGTAGTGCCATCAATCAACAAAACTATAGATTCGACACCAGACAGTATCCCTAGGAATGAAGATGCAGTACCATCAACCAGAGAAACTGTTGACACAACACACAAACGGATCCCTAATAATGTCCCCAGTCCATTTAAAAATGTACTTTTCTGGCCAGATGTTTCTACGGTGCAGAAAAAGAGGAAAAGAGAAACATTACCATCCGTTGTCACTTCAAAGTCATGGCAGGAGTACCACAAGAACAAATTAAAGAAAAAGTTAGATTTAGACGAAAGCAAGAAACTGAAGGCTATTGAAAGGCAAAAGAAGAAGGAACAAAAAGAAGAAGCAATGAAATTAAAAAATATGGCAAAGAAGACTGCAAGGAAAAGGAAGAAGCAGTGTGAAATAATATCTTCAGAGGAAGAAGAAGAAGAAGAATGGATTCCGTCTGGAAGCAGTATTGATGATGTGAGTCTCCATCTCACAGACCAGTCCGAAACTGAAGATTTCGACCTTCAGCACGAAGATGGTGTCGAAGATTTTCCATTGTCCCCAAAGTTGGATCCAGTGACTTGCAATGAAACTTCCCCTGAATTGGAAGGTGAAGGCAGTGTTTTAACAGTGAATGAGCCAGTGGAAAAACCTCTATTAAGTGAGAGGAAGTTTATCAAGACATTGTCTTGCCCTGATGATGGTACTCGTAAAACAATCCAAGAAGGAGCTTTTGTTGTTTATCAAATAAGAAAAACTAAGAAATACTTCAAATATGTTCTTCAAATAACAGAGGTTCTTGATGAAAATTGTGCCACAGCGGTTACTCTCAACCCCCTCAATCGTTTAAGAAATGTTTTCATTAAAAATGAAAGTGATAAAAGGAATGTCTCTGTGGATGACATCCTTCAAATTCTACCTAACCCATTAACTTTTGGCAAGCTAAGCTCAACGACCCATTACCAGTTCCCTTGTTCAGTTGATGTGGATTGGTAGATCATTCACTGAAGCAGCAGATAAGTCGTTTCTAGAAATACATTTGATTTAAGCTGTGTAATTTTTGTACCAACAATTATAACTACTATTTATCTGTGTGGTTGAGATAGCCTATCTGTGATATATTAATACAATGTAAGGTATCAAGAGGATGCTGCTGTGTATTTATGTAAGACTTATTCCTTATTAGGAACTTTTGTAATTTTGAGTTGAAGTATCTGATATCATTGACAATATAAGTAATTTAGTTATATTTTAGTCACTTATTATCAGTTATATTCTTGTGCTTATTTCTAATAAAATTGATAATGAATTTAGCCTAGCCTAGTTATTTTCCTTAACTGTCAACCATTGGTTCTGAAAGGTGTCATCTATTGGTGTTTTGAGATTTCTGGCGTGTCAATGACTGGTTCAATTTTTACATTTGAAACAAATGAAATATTCCAGCTAACAACTAAGGTTAGAGTTAAAACAAATATATCCTGTAAAAAAGAACAGACTGTAGATTATATTAACACATCAGAAGGAGGTTCAAATGGAAAATAAACAGGAGTAGATTGAAATGAAGTAGAAATTTCTCTTAAGGGTGTCTACGACTGGTGCTTTTACCCTATGTGGGATTTCAAGGTGAAATGTCATGCTTGATGGTTTGGATTCCATGTAAAAAGGATGTCCTGTGTTGTATAATCGTGGATTAATGGCTATGTAAAACTACAAGTTTGCCTTTGAACAAGGGAGAAAGGAAGATTACAATCCCTATACAAACTGGGAACAGAAAAGTCAAGGGCCATAAATGGCAAGCTACTGAAAGACATTCAGTCAGAAGAGAATAAGAGTTGATCAAGGGACGTCGACATTATATGAAAGTGAGGAGCCTGACGAAAGTAACTGTAAGCAATGACAAGCTCGACTGGGGTCCCAAAGTCGCCAATCCATGTTCCACAAGTTATGAGTCCTTGGGGTAATATCCTACTTCCCAAACCCATGGGACGGCCCTGGTAACTGTAATAATAATTTGCCGACTGGTTCAGAAGAGTCATCTGATTTGATAATGGAAGGTAACTCACATCTGAGATAACTATGCTGACTTCAGTCTACCCTCAGTAACCTGCAAGGCTTTTCCAGTGAGCCACAAGATTTACAAAATGCGTAAAAAAATCTAATCATGCCTTAAAATAGACGATTGAATTTTACTTACATACATGTAGCTTATGCAATTTTCGATATGCTCAATGCCCTACATCAACTAAAGAAAATCTGATGCCCTAGAAATACTGAAATTTAGACACGTTGTGCCCTCTTCAAATAGATTGGAAAGGATGTACAGATTTACATTCTAATTTTAAAGAAGTAACATAAATGTATTTTCCCCACCTACGGTAATGGTAAAAAAAAGTAGAGCTCTAACTTGTGCCAAATTTAAATATGCCGCTGAATAGATGCCATTTCTCCAAGGTCACGCCACAATCGACACGGTTGACTTACATAACGTAGAAGTATATAAGTTACCATATGTGAACATGGTAATTCATAATAAATATTTCAGAGCAATTCGTAGAAATCATCTCAATTGTTTGCTACGATTTTCCACGATGAAGATCTGATGATGACCTTCGTATTGATTTGGTTACCATGAGCACGGCCGACTGAATACGAGCTGCGCTCGGCCGTGCCATGAGAAACCAAGCCAATATGGCTGCTGTTGTGGGACAATAGAAAGTCAACATCGGCACAAAAAGAAATGTCAAATCATCGCGGCTTGACCTAGTTTAATTTTATGGTCGCTAATTGAATGAGGGGTAAATTACAATGATTCAATAATGGCTGGAGAAATAGATCATTTTAATTCGTATACTCTTACCAGAACAGCAAAGTCTACAAGTAAATCTAATGTATGTAATCTAATTTAGGTTAGGTTTGTATTGCCCAGTTTTAGCATACACGTACAGTAAATAGAAAGCTCGCAGCAGATTTTGTTGTATCGTGATAGTATGCTGGGCGTTAATCTTAAGCTGACATACTGTTTTTGACAGGATTATCAAACTTAACAAATTGGATTATGTTTCAAATTTTTCTTCTCCATCAGGTCCTAGAGTGCCGCGTATGTGAAGATGTATTTAGTCTACAGGGAGACAAGGTCCCGCGCCTTCTGTATTGTGGTCATACTGTTTGCCATGCTTGTTTACTTCGATTACCCCTGAGAGATAATGCAGTCCAGTGCCCTTTCGACCGACAACCTACTCCTGTAGGTCAGTACTACTTACCTACATTAGAAAGAATGAAACTTCTACTACTACAAAAGCGGTTCTGTAAATGTTACTTGTGAATCAACGCATGTGTTTGTGTATTGAAAACCAACTAGCCTATCTGAATTGTCCACAACCAAAACTCGGCCTTTCCTGGTCACATTTGTTAAAATATGCTTATGAAACTATTTTGAAAGCCCAATAGCCTATTCCACAAAGCTACTCCTCTTTTAACTTATCTTAACAGAGCTTGAATTATTTGCTACAACTTTGAGTTTCAACTCAAAGTCTGATAGGCAACTCATCGAGTGCTCAGTTTACTACGGCAGTCCTAAATAGGCTAATGTTAACTTAAATGTTAAAAATTGGATTTTAAGTCCTCTAGACTCAAGAATAGAATCCAGGTCCACAGCCTAACTTCATGTCTTGTAATTTCCTTTAGGGTGTAGCCTACAATGTTGATCACTTGAAAAATTGGAACATTTATAAAAGCTGAGGTAGCTATATTCTCAAAGTGGTCGCTGTCTCCTAACTCGATACACGAGTGGATTTGAACCCTATCATCAGTTTTCTGTGGTTAACCATTTTAGAACTCCAGACTGGGACGATACTTTCAAATAGACTACCTTCCAACTCTTTCATTCATTTCATGTCTAATATATTTGAACATTTTGTCATCAAAAAGGGCAGCCAGCTATAAAAACCATCCACCACAAAGAAATTCACCTAACTCCATAGAGATGGGAACAAGGAATACATTCAAGAGCATTAATAAAAGAAAACTTGACAACACACTGAAAAGTGTTGTTTGAGTCCAGTCTTTCCACTGGTTTGATGCAAATCTCCATGCTTCCCTGTCCTGAGCTACTGTAATTGTTTCATCTCTACATAGCTACCACACCCTACAACCAAGGCAATCTGTTTAACATATTCTAATCTTGGTCTACCCCTACAGTTCTTACCCTCGACCCTTCCTTCTATAACTAAGTTTGCTATTCCAGGGTGTCTTAGTTATTGTCCTACAAACCTATCTCCTCTCTGAAAAGTGATTTCCTAACTTAGCAGTAAAATTGAAAGACATTAGGCTATGGTGGAACATAATGGTCAAAAGTACACTTCAGATAATAAGCTCTGCTCTTTACTGTGTACTTTTCATTTCGTTTCTGCAAAATTTTGTGAGAATTAGTGGAGCTGATCCTCGATTATGGTACCATACCTTGTAGGGAACCTCATGTCGTGGATAGCATTCTTTGCTGTCACCCATAAGGCAGGGGCCGATAGCCTAGATGTTAGGCCCCTTAAAACAACAATTATCATCATCATCATGTCACCCATAAGGTCCGGATTCGATTTCCGGCTCTGCCAAGAAATTATTTCTGTTCTACGGCTTACACTCAGCCTTGTGAGACAAAACTGAGAAGAGGTGAGTTCGATTCCTACCTCAGTCATTCTGTAGTGTCCACTCGTCTACTCCAGGCAACTTACGGCCACGGCTGCCTCGTCCGAACACTAGCCTAAATTTCAAATACACACACTACTATAGACAGTATAATCGTCAGCTGTAACTCGATTCTGAGTACACATACTTCTTCCTGCATAGAGCTTTTCAGACTAGCTTGTGGATGTGTTTCTGATGACTTATCAGGGCAATCCTGGCATGAAACATGCGCCCACATAAATTGCACTGAATGGTCGGCGGAGGGCGGGGTTGTAATTGACGAAGCTTCCTTGCTTGTCGTTTGGCCTTTCCATGTCGATGTCTGCGACGTTCTTCTTCAAATAAGTTGATAGCAGTCGATGAAGTGTTCCGCCACAGTAAACAGTTCGCATCAGATGTTTCCCATGAGTGGATAGGTATACCAGTCGTCTTCATGATGTGTTTTAGCTTGTTTTTAAAACGCTTCAGAGGGGCCCCATGAGGTCTAGTGCCGGAGCAAAGTTCACCATAAAGGAATTGACGTGGAAGCCTGGTAGGCCTATCACTCATACGGTGAACATGGCCTAACCATCTCAGTTGATGAGTGATGATGGTTGCCTCAATGCTATTGAGATGCGCTTTCTCGAGAACTACAGTGTTGGTAGAAAACGTAGTCCTCCCACTTAATGTTCAAGATGAATCTCATCTTTGGGTCAATCCAGGCCAAGTGGTCCAGCACTAGTTGCTTGACCATCTCAGAAAAATTTGATACTTGCTGGGTTTGTTCCTTATCATGTAGTGAGCTTAAAAATATTTTTAAACTTTTTTTTGAATTACCGTTTTTAAATGGCGGCCATTTTGTTATAGGCCGATCGTGGATTTTTTTGTGTTTGTTAGCATCTGCGTTTTTTTTTTAAATATCTCGGCAATGGGTTGCTCTAGGCCTATCAAATAAAAAGCATTGAATTCAGTACACTTTGGCCTACACATTGAACCCATCATCACTAGGGTTCATGTGTCTTTTTACAGATTTTTAATTAATCAAAATTTTTGTTTTAAAATTTAAAAAATCTGAATTTTCAATCAATAATTTTTCTAAGAAAGGACAGTTTCTCATCCCTAACATTTTTTGTGCTTCTACACTTCATAGTAGTGTAATTGTTTATAAAGTTTCAGTGGTGAGCAGTTACCCCTTAAAAAGTTACAGGCTTTTAAAAAACTGATTTTTGAAAAATTTTCAATTTTTGACCTGCAATATTTTGGTTGGGAGACCAGATAAAAATCTGAAAATTTCACATTTTAAAGATCTTTATAGTAGTAAACTTTCGTATAAATTTCAAGTTTGATATTTACGGTAATTGAAAGTCAGTTAAAAATATAATATTAGTAAAATTACGTTTGCAATTACTCTACTTTTGAGGCACAAAATGTAGGGTGAATAAAATACACAAGTTGCATAGTAATGAATTTGTATTTAATTGTTAGAACTAATTAAATAAAGAATTTTAAGTAAAAAATTGGCTAGACCATTCTTATTTACAGTTGTACAATGATGTGTATGTGTCGTTTAAACAAAATAATAAAGTATACAAATTGTAAAATAAAAAAACAATCAAGACCTTGAATGTCAATTCTTTAGTTTAAACCTTTTTAAAAGAAATTTAACAACATTTATAGGTTTATAAATAGCTAAACTGACAGTTATTTTTTATTTACTTAGTAGCTCGTTGAATATCTGGGAGATTTCTTCACATACTTTGGGAGTTAAGTTAAATGTTCGCCCTGTCACAGTAGTAAACTCCAGAGGAGACAGCTTCCTTAGTACTTTTTTAACTGTCATCCAAACTTAATTGTTTTCTTTTTTTTTTTAAATGAAGTTCTTGGCCCTGGAGGGTGAAAATATGACTTGCAAATCTTGGTTTTGGTTATCAACATGACTTCTGCAATCCACCACTGACCATCATAGACACAAGCCACTATGTCTTTATTTTGAATTGTCAGTGGCACAGCTTTGCCAGTTTTGTGGAGTACACTGTCCGGAGATGTTGATGTTAACTGACACTTCAGCAGGTTGTCTGACTGTGGTATAAAACAATGAAAAGATCGAGTACCTTTTATCTTTTTGCAGGTGTTGAACCTTTCCTCCAAGACGTTGACATACATTTCTTGGACTTCCTCTGACCTAACAAAAACATAAGTAATACCTTTGATCTTTTCTAACATTTGTTGAGGAGTCAGAATCTGGTTTTCATATGCTCGCTGAAGACTTGCTTTTGTGACAGCTCGCTTTGTTGTACCACCGACACCGTCACACGCATTCTTTCCATGGCATGATGCAAAAAAATGCCACTCTACATTCATACCAAAGTCTTCTTGGTGGTAGCATATGTTAACAAAGGTTTTTTTGTTTTTATACTGACAAGAAGCCCCGTCAGAAAAATAAATCAGTTTTTTAATGGACAGGTGGTGTTCTTTAATGTATTTAACTAACTGAAATTGGAAGGCATGTACTGTTGAAGTGTTGTGCTCAAGGTGGTCACTTATGACACAGAAACTGTGACTTTTAAGGCAGTCTAGTTCATCTTTGTAATAAAACACAAAGGGATGAACTGTGGCTTGTTTGTTTACCCAGTGGTGTCCTTGCACTTCATCTTGCACAACAAACGAGAAGCTTTCTGAAATGTCTGCAAGAACTAAGCATTCATGAATTGTCAAAGACTGCTTTTTATATTTCATATATTTACCTTGAGCTTTTGCAATAAAATGGTGCATTTTAAGATTTTCAAGTTTCGCTACAAACACTTCAAAAAATTCTTCTCGAGGTTTTATTATTGTTACCATTTCTGTTCTGTCTTGAGTTACCCATTGTTTATATTCAATATTGTCTGGCATCAAATCTTCCTTCTCTGATTCTTCAAACATGTCAAATAACACTTGTTTGCCAGGACACTCATGACATTTTCCCATCATACAGTTATAGCTGTCAATACTACAAACTAGAATTTCTAAGAGGTCTTTGTAGTCTACTTTAAGGTTAGCTCCACTATTCATCAATTTTACGTTTTGGTGGTACAAACAAACACAAACATTATGAGTGCCAGATCCTCCAGCGATAATACACCATTTTGGTCTCAACTCACAAAACTTTGATCTTCCAATTTTAATTTCAGGATTTTCTTTTTTAAACTCACTGAAAAGCTCATTTAAATTACACAAAAGTAACCTCTTTTGTCTATAAATCTTAGTACCATTTTCTTTCACAGGAACACAATCTTTTTTTCCAGGCATCAAATGGCTATTGTTGTCATTTTTGTAAAACATGATGACCTTTTTGATTATGCAGCTATCATCTATCAAATTATTTGCATTTTTCTTTTGCAAAACAGGTAAGATTCCCTGTTCTTGTACTAATTGCCTTGTTATTTTAACTAAGTGTTCTGACACTTTGAATTCATCACTTATTTTTACCCTACTCCAAGAATTTGGCAGTAAACTGGTAATCTTAATATCTTTTCTTCGTTATTTGAAATCTCACATTTATTTTTTAGGTTTTCAATCAAATCTTCATATTCTGCTGGCAAATTTTGTGAACTAGTTCCTGGGTTTAAAATAATTTCCTTTTGAAAGGAGATTTCTAAATTTCTTTTAATTGAAGTTGAAACTTTCTCAATTTTGGCTTTCAAAGCTCTTCATTTAATTTCCTAATTTTACTTGCAGGAGATACACCAAGGATTTTACAAGCTGAGTCTACTTTTGTTATTGTTTCTTCTAAATTACAAAATTCTTCATCAGAACTATCACTAGCCCTATCTTTGTTAGCCACAAATACCTTTGTATAACAGGTTGGGCATAATGATTTCCCTGGTATTAGGTTAATGACAGGATTTTCATTTTTATAGTATTGATCTAAAGTTATTTCTCTCAGTCCTTTAGTTATAGGCTTCTTGTGTTTCTTCAATGGGTCCAAACAAGATTGTCCATAGAGGTGATGGAATTTGTTCAAGTATTTTACTTCATGGTACTTACAGCTTGATTTGACATCTAGGTGAACTCTTAAACAAAACAGCACTTTTTCTTCTTCACTGTAATTTCAATCACTGAATTTCTTTAGAAAACACTCCATAAACACTTTTGTACATACTTCATTAGTAAAAATGCCAATTGAACACTGAGGCTCCATTTAACTACAATAATACAACTGCTCACTGGAAAGCTCATGGACAACTAAGTGGGAGAGAACAGATTTAGTGGAAGGGGAAACAAGATAGCTAGCTCACAGACTTGTACAGACTTGCAGTGTTTGACTAGGTAACTCACAGACATGTTGAGACTCGTGGTGTATTGTCTGTCAGTGAGCCTGTACAGACTTGCACTTGCTGCCAAACAGCCTCTTTCAGTTTTCTATTTAGAAATATTTAGCAACAAATAAGGCCTAAATATTGTTTGCATAAATTGAATGTATTTAGATCTTAAGTTGAAAATACTTACCCACATTAGACTAGATGTATTGCGAATGATAAAAACCTTCTTTTTATCATATTTGTGATTTTTTTAAACTTCCAATTAAATCTCAAACTTGAAATTTATACTGAAGTTTACTACTGTAAAGATCTTTAAAATGTGAAATTTTCAGATTTTTATCTGTTCCCCCAACCAAAATATTGCACAAAAATCAGTTTTTTAAAAGCCTGTAACTTTTTAAGGGGTAACTTCTCACCACTGAAACTTTATAAACAATTACACTACTATGAAGTGTAGAAGCACAAAAAATATTAGGGATGATAAACTGTCCTTTCTTAGAAAAATTATTGATTGAAAATTCAGATTTTTGAATTTCAAAACAAAAACTTTGAGTAATTAAAAATCTGTAAAAAGACACACGAACCCTAGTAATAATGGGTTCAATGTGTAGGCCAAAGTGTACTGAATTCAATGCTTTTTATTTTATAGGCCTAGTGCAACCCATTGCCGAGATATTTAAAAAAACGCAGATGCTTATAAACACGAAAAAACACGATCGGCCTATAACGAAATGGCCGCCATTTAAAAACGGTAATTCAAAAAAAGTTCAAAAAAATATTTTTAAGCTCACTTCATGATAAGGAACAAACCCAGCAAGTATCAAAATTTTCTGGATGTTCTAGCAACAATTTATTTTTATATTGGACCACTTGGCCTGGATTGACCCCTTTTGTTGGTGGAAGCGCTCAAGTTTCCTGATATCACGGCGATAGAGTGTCCAAGTTTCACAGACATACAGTAGCGTTGAAATGACGACAGCTTTGTACACCATGAGTTTGGTATGCATCTTTAGGTCTTTATTCATGAAGACTCTGTGCATTAAGCGGCCAAATGCTGCATGGGCAGCCCCAATTCTTTTGTCAACATCCTGTTCGCATGTGCACCGTTGAGACAAGATGCTACCAAGATATGAAAAATGATCAACCTGCTCCAGTGTTGAGTCTAAGATGGATATATTGAACTCAGGAAGAGGTAATCCTGGGGCAGGTTGTGCAAGTACCTTAGTTTTCTTTGCATTGATGGTAAGACCAAAGTGATCACACGCAGTGCTTTGAATATATGCATTGAATATTGAGGAGAATTCAACAGCTGTTTGATTAAAATAGGCAACGACCCTTTTCAAGAAAGCCAAGATTAATGGCAGCCAATGGGGGACATGTTGCACTGACCGCATGTTATCCTGAAATCTGCAGGCCATATGGTTGAGCAGCGGTCACTTAATAGGCAAAGACTCTCAATGGGATGTAGAACTACCGGGGAAAAACAGTAGTTTAAAAATTAAACTTTACCCTGCATTTGAAAACTGCCACATAAGTTACTAACTTACTTACAATTATTATTGGTCTTAAAATGTAGGCCAACTAATTGGTCCTACCCTATTTACCATTGAGAGAGCTCATTTAATGCTTAGGACTTACAGGTCAGGAACATTACTCTTAGATTGCATAAAATTGGTAGGCAATGTAGGACTACATGACCGCGTTGTCACAGCCCCTAAACTAAGGAACCAACCAGCCAAACTTTGAATCTCCTCAGCAATTAGCCTACAGAAAAGATTTCTGTTGTTTTACTCATTATTCCTTGCAACTGTTCCCCTTCCAATACAGGAATACACAATATTCAAGACCTGATATGCGAGCGAAAAGGAAAGGATCAAGTCAGCACATATATGCTCATTACTTTTCAGTGAATATCTCATGCACCCCTGGCTTGTACCTTTTTTTTAGTCTAACATGTCAGGTGTCTATAGCGAAGGACTGTCTCCTGTCCCCTCCTGATACCATAAGTTACTACTTTTGTGATTTAATCATGAAAGTCTTGGAAAGTTTGCCTGTGCGGTACTAACCATTTATAATTCTGAGATAGGCCTACGTTCAGCGACTCCCAACAAGTTTGTTAGAGATGCTGCAGTCTCAGAATTTTGACCTATAGGTAATCTTCAACACGTCAGTAAATCTATTGCCATAGGTCCCATGCATTTAAACACCCATCAATGTCAACCTATAGTAGTGAGATTGGATTCCACAATGTTTTGCTTAGGAGGTGAGATCCTTATAGACTGCACTGCACAGCTGACCAACAGTTTTTACTCAACTCGTCGGCAACGGCCAATACTCGTATCCGAGTGTACGCTTCTTCCCTACAATTCTAATCATTGTATCCACTCCATGGAGATGTCATTGGTGACTCAACAGACCAATTCTTGCATAGAACATGAGGCCACACACACGTTGCATCCGATGGAAGGTGGAGGATGTGGTAGTATTGGGCATAACTTCCTTCTCTCACGAGTTTCCATTTCCTGCAAATGGCGTTCTTGTTCAAAATATAAAACAGCTGCTGAGGTAGTTCAAGTGGCGCGTGCAATCTTCTGCAAGAGTGTGGCAAGTATCTGGACTAATGGCTACACTCCTCAAGGTTTGCTTGAGCTGGTCTTTGTAACGCTTCAGAGGTGCACCTAGAGGTCTCTTGCCCGTGCTGAGTTCGCTGTACAAGATTTGCCAACGGAGTTTGTTACCTTTCATACTTTGGACATGACTGATCCATATAAGCTGATGACTACTGATGATGGCGTCTATACTCTTCAGCTCTAATCTCTTGAACCGCAGCATTTGTTATATAGTCTTCCATTGATGTGCATAATTTTCTGCTGGTGAAAGCGTTCCAGTTTCTTGATGGCTTGGTGATTAGGATCCAGGTCTCGCATTCGTAGAGATAACAACAGCATGGTATACCATTAGTTTCGTACTGATCCTTAGATCTTTGTTCTGGAATACTCGATGTGATCTCGAAACGCTACATCATCATCATCATCTTGCACAGTTTCCAGCCACTGTCTGTTTGGAACACAAGCCTCTCCAACGTCTTCTGTCTTCCCACCATCTCTCAGCCTCCACCCTTGTCCAGTCTTCTCCTCTCTTCTTCATGCTTTCTTCCATCCCCTTCAGCCACCTGTCTCTCGATCTTCCTGTCGGTCTCTTTCCTTCCCACTTCGTCTCGTGTACCCTCCTTGGTATCCTCTTCTCCTCCATTCGTTTTACATGTCCATACCATCTAAGTCTAGATTTCTCTATACCATCCTGTAATGGTTCTCCTTCATTAATTCTCTGGTCCTCTCATTTCTTATTCTGTCCATCTTTGTAGCTCCAATACTGCTTCTCAAGAACCTCATCTCACAGGCCTGTATTTTGCTCTTCTCCCTTCCTTTCATAACCCAGGTCTCCGAGGCATATGTCAGGATAGGGACATAGTACGTCCGATATATGATCTTTTTGCTGTTCTGAGGGACATCCTTGCTCCATAACATGCTTCTCACACTCCTCCGGAATGCTTCTGCCTGTCTCCCCCGCTCATTTATTTCTCTATCGTTTCTTCCATTATCTTGTATCAGGCTTCCCAGATACTTGGAGCTCTCCACTTTCTTCAGCTGTTCCCCACCAATTGGTATTCCCGTTGTGGTTCTTTCCTTCTTCCTTGTTGTGATCACCATCTCACTCTTATTTATGCTAAATTTCATCCCATATCCTTGTATTATTCCTTCCCACACGTCCAACTGTTCCTGTACCTCCTCCTCCTCCTTGTTTCCCCAAATCATCTGCAAACACCATTGCTTTCATCTTTCCTTCCCCAATTACTTGTGCCACTCGGGTCATTATGTCATCCATCACCACAATGAAAAGTAACGGTGACAGTGCACTTCCTTGTTTCAGGCCGTTTCTCTGTTCCAACCAGTCCGATCTCTCTCCTCCCACCTTCACACAGCTCTCGCTTCCCCTTTACATCTCCTTTATCCTCTTTATAGTCCATTTCTCTACTCCTCCATCCTCCAGGGACTTCCATACTTTGTTTCTGCATACACTGTCAAATGCTTTCTCAATGTCCAGGAAGGCCATCAATAGATCTGTTCCATACTCATAGTGCTGTTCTTGTAACTGCCTTACAGCAAAAATCAAATCCACTGTGGACCTTCCTGCTCTGAAGCCATGTTGTTCTTCCCTCATCCCTCCTTCTATCCTTGTCCTAATTCTCCTTTCCAAAACTTTCTCAAAGATCTTTGCACAATGACTCATCAGTGTTATTCCCCGATAGTTTCTGCAATCTGTTCTACTACCTTTCTTGAAGATCGGGATAATTATTCCTTTTTCCTTTTTTCCAGTCCTCTGGGGTCTTCCTTTCCTTCCATGCTGTCCTCATCACTCGGTACAACCATTATATCCCCACCTCTCCTGCTGCTCTCACCATCTCCACACTCAACTCATCCACACCCGGTGCCTTCCCTCCTTTCATCTTCCTTACTGCATCTTCCACTTCTTTCCATGTTAAGTCCTTTTATGTTTGCAGTTCATCTTCCTCTTCCCCAATTTCCATTTGGGTTCAGAAGTTCTTCAAAATATGCTTTCCACATTTTCTTCAGTTCTTCCCTATTTTCTGTCTCTTGTCCCCTTTTGTTCACCATTCTAACATAATCCGTAGGATCCTTCTGCCTCTTATTTTTTACCATCCCATACAGGACCTTTTTTGTACCTTCACTATCCTCCTTCATCATCTTTTTCCACTCTTCCATCCACTTTCTTCTCTCCTCAGCCACTACTCTCTTTGCCTCCTTTCTTTCCTGGTACTCTTCCCTTGTCTCTACCATCGTATTTTGATACCACCTCCTAAAGGCTCTATTCTTTTCCCTTACTATATCTTTTGTCTTCTCATTCCACCAGGGTGTTTCCTTCCACCTCTTCTTACTACTTGTCCTCCCACATACTGCTTCTGCTGCACCTACTAGTGTCTTCTTAAATCTAGCCCATTCCTCTTCCACCCCTCTTTCTTCATCTGTTGGAATTCCTTCCTTTACCACTTTGAGGTACTCGACCCTTCTATCCCCTTCTTTCAGTTTCCATATCCTTATACGTCTTTCCTGGGTCTCAGTCCCTTTCTTCTCCTTACTCCCTCTCAGGTTCATTACCAGCAATCGATGGTCGCTATCCAGGTTCTCCGATGGTATAACCTTGATGTCCGTGATGTTCTTATTTAGTTCTTTCTCATACAGTATATAGCCGACCACCGACTTCCTGGTCAAGTCATCACTGTACCATGTGATTGTGTGGCTCTCTCTTTTCTTGAACCAGGAGTTCCCAACTAGCAGGCTGTTCCTTTGGCAGAAGTCCAACAGTCTCTTTCCTTCCTCATTTCTTCCGCCCCAACCCTCTGGTCCCAGAACACTCTCATAACCTTGTCTTTCTCTTCCTACAGGGGCAATCAGATCCCCCATAACAATCCTATTTCTTCCTACCAGCTGCTTCTGCAATTCGTCTTCAAACTCCTCCTTCTCTTCAGAGGCGCAGGCTACTTGTGGAGCATACACTTGCACTATTCCTACGTCTCTCCCCTCAGTGCTAGTTTCACTTTCATCATCCTGTCACTTATTCTCCTCACTTCTTCTTTTAAACCATCTCGTACTACTACTCCCACTCCATTCCTCTTTCCCTCTTTATTCCCACTCCAGTACAGTCTATAGCCTTTTCTCAGTTCTCTCCTTCCTTCCCCTTTCCACTTTGTTTCTGCCAATCCCAATAAATCCAACTTCCTCCAAACGCTACATGAGCAGCACAAATTCTATTATCCACGTCCTCAACAGTACATTGGGTTGATAGAATACTCCTGTGGTATGAGAAGTGATGAACATGTTCCACAGATGTGCCATAGATGGTTAAATATCAAATTCTGGAATGGAGGTTCCAGGAACAGGTTGAGATAGTACTTTGGTCTTCTGAATGTTTATGGTCAGGCCAAATGTTCATATGCACTCTTGAAGCAGTTGACAGACTTAGTACAAATACAGTCAGATGTCACTTATTTACCCCCTTTTTAAAAGGTCATCATCACAGTCTTCGTTTTATTGACTGTGAGGTCTTTGAAATGGGCTCATTCTACAAGGTGGTCAAAAGTATCTTGCAGGGATTTCTGTGGATGCCATAACCAGCATTTCTTCCGGTTTTACCGTCTGTATTACATCGTACGTACAGTATATCCCTGATTAAAATGGCTATGGGGTTCTCCCTTTCCTATGAGGTCCTCAAGTTTGGCTATTAGTCTTCCTTGGTGGATTATGTCGAACGCCTTCATGCAGTCGACAAACACTGCATGTAATTTCCCTTTTGGTTGCCTGAGTGCTTCTTGGATGTCATTCTGTAGGCATTTCATTGAGTGAATTGTTGAGTGATTCTTTTTAAAGTCGAATTGCTCCTCCAGAATGTGATTGCCGACTAAGGTTGTTAGAATTTTAAGTAGATTGCACCCCAGTGCTATACCCCTATATGAGTGTGGATCAGTGATGTTGCCCTTTCCCTTATATAACACCTTGATCCTCGAGGTCCTCCATCCTTCAGGAATCCTTCCCTGTCAAAAGCATTCATTTAAGAGGTCTTTCCAAGTATTTATGAGCATTGGGGCTGCTCTTTTAGGTGTTCATTGAAAATATTATCTATATTTAATGGACGTTTAGAAAGCCTTCTATAACAAAAGAATCTAGCGTAACCAAAGATAAAATGAAGAGGTTCCAGAACAGGGTCAAGACCAAACATCTATACAGAATTTCTGAAGAAGATCTGAAAGGATGAGAAAGTACTGGGAGGACAGGAAAACATGACCCACTAACACTGATTGATCCATCTAAGTGGGTGAAATGGACAAGAAGTAAAGAACCTGCATGCCAGCCAGCATCCTTGTATGATTAGTAGTTAAGAAAAACATTTTAATTATGAATGTATTTCTGTATTAGTTACACTATCACTCTTATAGCATCAAGGTAGGTTAATGTGCCTGTTTCATGATTACAAAATTGTGGGTGCAAATCTTGGCTAATAGAGAGGAATTTTTGTAAGGTTCATGACATGCTGTTTGTTCTGGTATACCAAAGACTTCCTTTAACACATTTGGTTATTATAAGACTAAATTAAAAACAGCAGCCTCCGTTTGCCCAGATAGAATTTAGGTTTTCTAGGGGCAGATGTGAGGAAAGCAAAGGCAAACTACCTCACTCCTCTTCTTGCCTAGTACACCTCAATATACCACTGCCTTGGGTTTTTGTGGGTATCTACCCACATAACCTAACGGCGGTGCTTTTTGAGGATCCAACCAGCCTTCGGGCTGACTACCTAACAGACAGGGGCGGATGACCCTGATAATTATCACAAGTTTAAGTTTTTCTATGAGATAGCAGTGGAAACAAAATACCACAATTGATATGTAGAAAACTAAGCTGTGATTTAATAATTTTCAATTTAATATTAAGTGTTGGACTTGGGCCAAATGAATCGGTCATTTCAGAAACAGCATAAGTCAAAAATAACAACAGATGCAGTGTGTTGCCAACGCGTAGTTCTAAACAGCTGCAGACCAGACTAATGCTGTTTCTGTAATGAACGCTAACTCTTGAGTAGCTGTCTATGTATGATAAACATGCCTGACTTACGTTGTTTGTGCACAGAACGATGCATAGAATACGAAAATGTTGCTAACTCGATTTTGTCAAAAAAAAAAAGACTTATGCTGTTTCTGAAATGACCGATTCAAATGTTTTCTTGACAGATAGCACCAATTGGTTAGCCTACACCAGTTTTAAGTTTAGGCTACCTGGCCATTCATCAACTGTAGCATACTGATTTTTAAGCAGTTGTATTTCTAAAGAAAACAGTTTCTTTGTGTTCCTCTCTTCATTTATTAATATTACGTCTTGTGTCTTTTTCTTGTTTTTCTCCAGGAAATGCTGGAGTGTGGGGCTTAAAGAAAAATTTTGCTCTTTTGGAGTTGCTGGAAAGGCTCCAGTACACTCACGAAAGAGGTGCATTGTTCTTCACAGCTGATCTTCTAGAAAAAGAACGTCAGGTAGGACACATTTAATAGCTTGTTATTTAAGGCTTTGTCAGACCACTGCCACTGGCTATACGTTAACATATTCCAAACGAAACGGAGAGTGGAAACCTCCCATCAAACTAAAGCTTTCATCCTACTATATAGAGCAGATCCCTAATGGTATTGACTGTTCCTTCCATGTACAGACTCGCACACACAGAATGACCGCACTCTTGGTAATTGCACCATTTTTCTTTCTATCCTTCTTTCTTGTTTAATTCTCAAGTTCAGAGCCAATGAAGAATGATTCGAGTAACCTCATTACTTATAATCCTCGACACTGCTGTAAAATTTCTCATGTTAACTCACCATTGGGACTTGACCAAAACGGTTACCAAGAAGGTGTTCGTTCAGTGTTTGAACGACTACGTTTATTCAGTATTTTACTCCAATGATAATACATCAAAGTTCTCTGAACACAGTTCCATACATCAGTATTATACAGTACAAGAAGAAGGAATATTCTGGACACCTATACTCAGTATTACCAATAATGGACGCTGACGTCTGTCAAAACTAGCACATGGGGAAATGCTGCGTTGCCACTGAGACAGGTCATGACTCATGTCATAACATTCCAAGAGGCTTGCAGGAAGACACAAATACTGGAGAAGTTAGCCCCTGCCTGGCGGTCTAATGACAGTGACTAGTCAAGGCACAGTAGAAAACTGTGTCAAACCATGTGCTCACTGCTGTGTCAGCATACATTGCAACACTGCTCGCTGTTGCCATGGAGACCGTTACCCCTCTCATCTCCACTCCTCACCTCACCCTTCAAGCGGATTACAGCCTTCACCGTTCACCTTTCGTAAATCAGAGTATAGCTTTCGTAGCAGATCACAAAACAACTACAATTACTCAGGTATTAATTATTTAATAAGCTACTCCAGGTAATAAATAGCTCTAAAACTATGAGTTAAACATATAAAGAACTGGTTTGCTATAAAACATTACATGGAAAGACCAGGTTTGCTCCTGGGTCATGGTGACTCTTCTATTTTGACCATTTTTCCCTCTAGTTTTTCCTTGTCGGTAAAAACTCTTGAATCGCTCTGTATGCCAAGAATTAATAATACACCTGAAAATACTATATTGATTTAGATTTTTATTTTATATTTTCTGTAGTTTTTTAAAAATTCTTATATTTTGCCCTTTTGTGACATCTATTGCAGCTCAAGTTGTTAAATGACAATAATATTAATCTTATTCTTGGAAGTATTCAGCTGTTCTGCTCAGCATGCTGTATCATCCTCTCTTTACTCTTTCCGTATTGATTGAGAACTTAAAAAGGCTAATAGCTTTATTCTATTCTTGTAACATGAGCTCGGTAATGGCACTACTGTGCAGCTGCTTGGGGGGAACTTAGCAGTACCTAGAGAGATTCTATCATGAGATGCATGCAACAAACACATCACAGCAGAGCTTCCAGGTAACAAAAGGAAACAGTTGAAAGCTGTACTATTTGACTGGAGAATGAGAAGTGGTGCTATTGCGGGGAAGGAGCTCCAGGGTTGTAACAGTCAACCAGGCGAGCAGGACAGAAATGTGTTTTTCATACATCAAGTGAGAGGTTAAGAGACGATAGCTGACCACAGTTACATATGTGCATGGTAGCAGTGTGTCATGGCAAGACCAGTTTTGCTCCTGGGCCATGGTGACTCTTCTATTCCCCAGATTTTCCTTATCAGCAAAAACCCTTGAATAGCCCCTTATTTTACAGATTCTGGATGGGACTTATCCCAATCCTTGCCCCAAAAATATTCACTGACACACGATATGACCCTTAATATCTCAAGCCAGCATTGAAATGGATCGCTGCTCATTTGCCAGGCCATGTTTAAATTGACACTTGTTGCAAAATTTGCATGCAGGCTGTAATTGTCATAATATGAAACCCAAACCAGATAATTAAATAATGGATACTCACTAAACTACTTTACACAATACCCTTTAATATGCTAATTCCCAGAAATACATATCTACCCCTCCTCTGTCTTCCAACTCTCGAAGTGTGACTTTTTTTATAGTTCAGAACTTGGATTTTTTGTCAAGTATCTGTTGGTCTCGTTAACTATCATTCATTCATTCGTTTATTTGCAATTGGGGGTGTTTACCCCGGTGGAAAATTAGATATACATAACAAATAAATAATTGTTCATAACAATTCACTAACAATTAAACTGGAGTATTTACACAAATAGTCAGTCTTTTCTTAAACACACCTATATGTTTGGGAAAAGGCTCTAAGACTGCGGCAGGTAGAGAGTTCCAATTATCAATGGCACGGTTTACTAAAGAATATTTACCATAATTTGTTCGCTGTGGTCGGCCCTTAACATTGAAAGGATGATCGCTCCTACCCATGTAAGTAGGCTTTTCCATACGTTTGCTAAGCTCACCCCAAGCTGGTTGATTTGTATACGTGTTATACATAGCGCAGAGTCTAGATTTCATCCTCCTAGCCTCAAGTGATTCCCACCCAAGTTTCTTTAACATACGGCTCACACTGCTCCTGGGATTAAAGTCACTGAGCACAAATCTAGCGGCCTTTCTTTGTACCATTTCCAACTCATTTATGAGCCCTACTTGATATGGATCCCAAACCGCCGAGGCATATTCCAGAATAGGTCTTACAAGTGACAAATATCCTAATTCTTTAGCAGAGGTACTACTTCCTTTTAATACCCTCATTACAAAGTGCAGGGATTTGTAAACTTTAGAAGCTACACATCCTATATGACTACTCCATTTCATATCATTTCTTACGTGAACGCCCAAATATTTGCAAGAATCTTCTTCTACAAGTATTTCTGAGCCAATGTTATATTGAAAATCTTGCCTTCGCACTTTCCCTATTTTTATTAGACTACATTTTCTTGTGTTTATTTTCATTTTATTTTCAATCACCCACTTATAGACCAGGTTCAGGTCATCTTGAAGTACTGCATTGTCTTGTTAGTCATGTATCCTTCGATATATTACACAATCGTCCGCAAACAGTCGACAGTCACTGCGAATCCCATTTGGTAAGTCATTTATACACGCCAAAAATAACAAAGTTCTGATTACGCTGCCCTGAGGGATACCCAACGTTACGGTAATTTCATCCGAGAATCGACCTTCAACTTTCACTTTCTGGAAACGACCCGTCAAAAATTCTTGGATCCATAAAATTACTCTTCTATCAATCTTCGTCGAAGCTAATTTATGGAGTAGCATGTCATGCGTCACGACATCAAATGCCTTCGCAAAATCTATAACTACGGCGTCGACTGAAACGCCATCGTTTAACGATTCGCTAATATCTTGAAAAAGTTATAGCATCTGACTCTCGCATGAGTACCCTTTCCGAAATCCATGTTGCCTATCATTAAACCATGATAATGTTTCCCACTGTTCCCTCAAGTAGTCGCAAATGAGATGCCCCATCTGTTTACAAATGATAGACGTAAGACTAACCGGCCTGTAGTTGCCCAATTCAAGTCTGCTCCCTCCCTTAAATATTGGGACTACCGTAGCTCTTTTCCAGTCATCCAGGATTTGCGCATTGTTTATGGACACATTAAACATCAATTCTAAGTATCATGCCATGGCCCTACCTCCTAGTTTAATAACTTCACTAACAATGTTATCAGGACCCTTCGATATATAGTAACGTAATTTTTGTATTAGCTTTACAATTGCTGACTGGTTTATTTGGAAAAGGGGAGACCCTGATTCACCGTTAAGGTCCAACACACAGCTATTGGATTTATTGAACCCACTACCATAAAATACATTTAGTTCATTAGCAATGGCCTGTTTCTCAGTAATTAATTTACTGTCACCGGACATTATCTTCGACAAATTATTTGAATTTCCCTTTCTTCTCCTAACATAACTGTAAAATTTTTTCCACCCATCGCCTCCCGAACCAAGTAAACCTTGCATATAATTGTCATGAGCAGCCCTCTTTTTTAAGACGAGCTCTCTTGATAAGGACTTAAATTTCAACATATACTTGTCACTATCTTGTCTTGTTATCAGGACCCTTCGATATATTGTAACGTAATTTTTGTATTAGCTTTACAATTGCTGACTGGTTTATTTGGAAAAGGGGAGACCCTGATTCACCGTTAAGGTCCAACACACAGCTATTGGATTTATTGAACCCACTACCATAAAATACATTTAGTTCATTAGCAATGGCCTGTTTCTCAGTAATTAATTTACTGTCACCGGACATTATCATCGACAAATTATTTTAATTTCCCTTTCTTCTCCTAACATAACTGTAAAAAATTTTCCACCCATCGCCTCCAGAACCAAGTAAACCGTGCATATAATTGTCATGAGCAGCCCTCTTTTTTAAGACGAGCTCTCTTAATAAGGACTTAAATTTCAACATATACTCGTCACTATCTTGTCTTTTATTGTATAATTTCCTAATTTTCCGTTTAAGACTCCTGATTTCCCGTGTGTAATACTCAGGATCTGGGTTTTGTTTCAGTCATTTAAATGGAACAAATTTATCAATAGCACTATTTAAAATTTTCAAAAAGTTAGTTCACAGGATATTAATGTGATTTCCTTCCGATGCCCATCCTACAAATAGCTCATTCAAATACCCCTGAAATTTGCCCTGATCCACCCTACAATACTGGAATATGATCTTATTTGCTACATCATCATCATCATCTTGCACAGTTTCCAGCCACTGGCCGGGTCTGTTTGGAACACAAGCCTCTCCAACGTCTTCTGTCTTCCCACCATCTCTCAGCCTCCACCCTTGTCCAGTCTTCTCCTCTCTTCTTCACGCTTTCTTCCACCCCCTTCAGCCACCTGTCTCTCGGTCTTCCCCTCGGTCTCTTTCCTTCCCACTTCGTCTCATGTACTCTCCTGGGTATCCTCTTCTCCTCCATTCGTTTTACATGTCCATACCATCTAAGTCTAGATTTCTCTATACCATCCTGTAATGGTTCCTCCTTCATTAATTCTCTGGTCCTCTCATTTCTTATTCTGTCCATCTTTGTAGCTCCAATACTGCTTCTCAAGAACCTCATCTCACTGGCCTGTATTTTGCTCTTCTCCCTTCCTTTCATAACCCAGGTCTCCGAGGCATACGTCAGGATAGGGACATAGTACGCCCGATATATGATCTTTTTGCTGTTCTGAGGGACATCCTTGCTCCATAACATGCTTCTCACACTCCTCCGAAATGCTTCTGCCTGCCTCCCCCGCTCATTTATTTCTCTATCGTTTCTTCCATTATCTTGTATCAGGCTTCCCAGATACTTGAAACTCTCCACTTTCTTCAGCTGTTCCCCACCAATTGTTATTCCCGTTGTGGTTCTTTCCTTCTTCCTTGTTGTGATCACCATCTCACTCTTATTTATGCTAAATTTCATCCCATATCCTTGTATTATTCCTTCCCACACGTCCAACTGTTCCTGTACCTCCTCCTCCTTGTTTCCCCAAATCATCAAATCATCTGCAAACACCATTGCTTTCATCTTTCCGTCCCCAATTACTTGTGCCACTTGGGTCATTATGTCATCCATCACCACAATGAAAAGTAACGGTGACAGTGCACTTCCTTGTTTCAGGCCGTTTCTTTGTTCCAACCAGTCAGATCTCTCTCCTCCCACTTTCACACAGCTCACGCTTCCCTTGTACATCTCCTTTATCCTCTTTATAGTCCATTTCTCTACTCCTCTATCCTCCAGGGACTTCCATACTTTGTTTCTGCATACACTGTCATATGCTTTCTCAATGTCCAGGAAGGCCATCAGTAGATCTGTTCCATACTCATAGTGCTGTTCTTGTAACTGCCTTACAGCAAAAATCAAATCCACTGTGGACCTTCCTGCTCTGAAGCCATGTTGTTCTTCCCTCATCCCTCCTTCTATCCTTGTCCTAATTCTCTTTTCCAAAACTTTCTCGAAGATCTTTGCACAATGACTCATCAGTGTTATTCCCCGATAGTTTCTGCAATCTGTTCTACTACCTTTCTTGAAGATCGGGACAATGATTCCTTTTTTCCAGTCCTCTGGGGTCTTCCTTTCCTTCCATGCTGTCCTCATCACTCGGTACAGCCACTGTATCCCCACCTCTCCTGCTGCTCTCACCATCTCCACACTCAACTCATCCACACCCGGTGCCTTCCCTCCTTTCATCTTGTTCACTGCATCTTCCACTTCTTTCCATGTTAAGTCCTTTTCTGTTTGCAGTTCATCTTCCTCTTCCCCGATTTCTTCTTCCTCACCATCTTTTCCATTTGGGTTCAGAAGTTCTTCAAAATATTCTTTCCACATTTTCTTCAGTTCTTCCCTATTTTCTATCTCTTGTCCCCTTTTGTTCACCATTCTAACATAATCCGTAGGATCCTTCCGCCTCTTATTTTTTACCATCCCATACAGGACCTTTTTTGTACCTTCACTATCCTCCTCCATCATCTTTGTCCACTCTTCCATCCACTTCCTTCTCTCCTCAGCCACCACTCTCTTCGCCTCCTTCTTTCTTTCCTGGTACTCTTCCCTAGTCTCTACCGTCCTGTTTTGATACCACCTCCTAAAGGCTCTATTCTTTTCCCTTACTATATCTTTTGTCTTCTCATTCCACCATGGTGTTTCCTTCCACCTCTTCTTACTACTTGTCCTCCCACATACTGCTTCTGCTGCACCCACTAGTGCCTTCTTAAATCTAGCCCATTCCTCTTCCACCCCTCTTTCTTCATCTGTTGGAATTCCTTCCTTTACCATTTTGAGGTACTCGACCCTTCTATCCCCTTCTTTCAGTTTCCATATCCTTATACGTCTTTCCTGGTTCTCAGTCCCTTTCTTCTCCTTACTCCCTCTCAGGTTCATTACCAGTAATCGATGGTCGCTATCCAGGTTCTCCGATGGTATAACCTTGATGTCCGTGATGTTCTTATTTAGTTCTTTCTCATACAGTATATAGTCGACCACCGACTTCCTGGTCAAGTCATCACTGTACCATGTGATTGTGTGGCTCTCTCTTTTCTTAAACCAGGAGTTCCCAACTAGTGCTACATCAGAGTCTAATTTTGTAATGTCACCGTATCTAATATTTAATTCAACCCCAGAATGGTCACTAATTCCTGGTACTTTCAGACAGTTAATATACAGCTCTACAGTCCTTACGAGATAAACATCTAAGGTATTATTGCCTCTAGTTGGGAAGTCAACTACTTGGGAAAATCCACCCTCCCTTAAGAATTTGTTTGCAGCGCTCTGAGCTTGACCACAGCTAGTTGACTCACCAGACCAGTCTACTTTGGGGAGGTTTAAATCTCCGGCAATTATTATGCTCTTTTTCATAGCATTACTCGTACAAGTTTTATCATACAATGTGTCGAGAAGCGAAAAGTTATCTTTCGGTGCTCCATACGCCCCTATCATCTGAAGAGGGAATTTATTCCCTTTATCCGAAATTTGTACACATAACATTTCATGATCCGTATCAGCCCACTTTAAGAAACCAGCTATATTTTTGCGCACACAAATAAATAGCCCACCACCTCGCTTCCCCCGATCCCTTCTGTACATTTCGTAGGTCCCTTGAATTATTTCATTACTATTTATATCCTCATATAACTAAGATTCAGTAGCAATGACAATGTCCGGAGAATACGTCTCTACAAGATTCCAAAATTCAATTAATTAATTTCCTAAACTCTGACAATTAACCTGCCGTAATCTTAGAGTCTTACCTCCGCAGCAAATACCCCGAAGTAGCTCCTTCTGTTCCCGTCGGCTGGCAACCTCTGGACCTGCTCCTCCTCACAATGGCCGGCACGAACCTATGACCCTGTCATGTAGGCTCCCCAGGTTGAAAGCGCCCCGTCGATTTAAATGCAGCCCGCCTCGGGCGAAGTCACGGCCACCAATCCAGCAGTCAGCATCTACGTACACTAATCCCAGTTGTGCACAAACCCAGTGCTTTTAGCTTTTCTGCCTAGTTCATAGAGCTCCCCCATGATGTAATCAGCTGTAGCCCTCTTCTTCAAATCGTTCGTCCCAACATGGAGCAACAACACTTTAACTTTGTCACAGTCCTCTACATTTGCTTCTTCCACTTGTTGGGCAAGCTGGTCAATTTTAATCCCCGGATAACAC
The DNA here is from genome assembly GCA_946902985.2 of Meconema thalassinum. NCBI lineage: Eukaryota > Metazoa > Arthropoda > Insecta > Orthoptera > Tettigoniidae > Meconema > Meconema thalassinum. The sequence goes on from OX336388.2 coordinate 1,168,681,915, forward strand.
CACACTTTCGCACCTGATTTCCTTGAGATATTCCCACTCCATCGTATCATAGAATCACCCATTATGATAACGTCATCCTCAGTTTGCTCCTGCACGCCCTCTTCCACACTGATCCCAGTAGAAAGCCGTTCAGTCACATCCTTCACCGTTTCCTCTGATTCACGAAGCTTTATTCTAAGTTCCTGTATTATTTGATCCCTTGCTTTGATTTGCACCCTCAAACAGTCCGGCGTATCACATACTTTACAAAACCAATTCCCGACATCACAATCCTCCTTCTTGACCTTAATACAGCCGAAGTGAAACCATTTCTCACATAGTCCACACTGAACACCGTTCTTCAATGTTTTACTGCACGTCGAACACTTTAAAGCTGCCACTGGATCATTTGCCTGATTCACATTTGGAGTAACAGGGCCTGGATTCACTTCCACTCCACCAATAACTAACAACGCAGCTGTCACTAGGGCTATAAACCATAAGTTACTAGGTCCCGTACGCACACACAAACACCGGAAATCCCGACTACCCTTCGCATACCACAGTCCTATCCTCGCGCAATAACACTCCAGAGAACAACCCATTTCAGCACACCTGAGAGCTCGGGAAAAACACAACCTTTCACTTTGACTGCCAACTGTGAAGTAATTGGATTAGCGTTTGTGATCACGTAGAGAAAATAGAAAATAAGTATTATGAACGAGAGGGAATAATAGAGGAGAGAATAGAATCGCTCATAATAACTAGTGCAAACAATGACTGCAGCAGTGACATTGGCAGTGAAAGCGAATCTGATGAAAGTGATAGTGTTAGTGAAATGTCTGGAATCGAACCATTAGATGATTAATGACTACCCGGTGATTGCTTTTAAGGTGTAGATTGAAAATGCATTGCCATTTTCTTGGTTCATTAATTATTATAATTATTAATAATTAATAATTATAATTAATAATGGTTCAAAGGAAGGAAGCTTTTAGTTTTGCGTGACCATGAGCCACAGAACCTCCTTTTTACGTGGAATCCGAACCATAGGACATGGCATTTCACTTCGAAAATCTCACATGCATTGACTGGGAATCGAATCCGGTTCACCTTTGAGATTAACTGGAGGGTTTGAGAGGCCAACAGCTTGACCACTGCGTCGCCACGCACCCTAATAATGGTTGATTATTAATAGTACATTACTGAACTATATAGTCATAATATTTTGTTCCATATATTTTGTCATATATTTTCCATTACACGTATTAGTGTCATTTAATTATTCCAATCACCCCGAATACAGTTTATAAGAAGCGAAATAAATAATGGTGGTTTTCGTTTGAATGAGTGAGTGACAGTTGCTGCGGGAACAGAGTGTACTTTTGACGGCTGACGAGTGACGTAGCGGACACCATCCAGCAGGCTGAGGTAAGCAGACTCTCTCTTGAGCTCCCCACTAGATTTTCACAAGGGTCAATTAGTTCTGAGGCAGTTATAATTGGGATTATATTGTGTTTCCCACCACAAAAGTTGCAATATCAATTAATCTGTCTAAGTCGGTTCAACTTTATACCGGTATTCACTTTGAGCACTGTCTCACTCTGCAAATGGACATGCGTTGATTTATAAACCACATAATCTCTCAGGCTAGTGAGTGTTCATTTAAATCTTGGCTCAATCTACCTATAGAAACCGTATTCACAATAAATGAATACACATACTGTATTTCTTGTCCTATAATATGAATCATTTTTGGAAATAAAAATCATTGATTTTATCGATTGTTGAAACAAATATTTACTATGGTGATGGCCATGGATTTGGTGTGGCATACACATTAAAATTGCCACATGACTTAATATTTTTCACAAGTCAAGTAAACCTAAAAAGACTTATTTTCTATTTTCTCTACGTGATCACAAACGCTAATCCAATTACTTTCCTGAAACTCTGAAAACCTCTGTTCGCAAAGGCGTTTGACATCATTAATTTTAAGGGTGACATTATGTGCACCGACCAACTGTTTTACATCAGACCAGACAATTTCTATGGGATTTAGATCTGCATGGTATGGAGGCAGTCTCAATACTGTGTGTCCACTAGTGACCATTATTTCATCTATTATGTAGGTTTTGTGTCGCGGCTTATGGACTTGAATAAGTTCATAAAGGTGAAATTTCAGCATTGAATCGTTAAAAGGGATTTTATTAACCCGCAACCAGTGTTTCATTGTATCCTTATTAGAATTTGATGTTGGGGCCTTGTCTTTCTGCATGTTGTGGTATGATGCGTTGTCAACAACAAGCACTGAGTTGCGTTCCAAATTAGGGATCAACTTCTCTTTTAGCCAACGAATATAATATTCACTGTTCATGTCTTTGTGATAGTCCTCACTTCTTTATGCGACTGGTAAATAAGTAGAGCGTTGGGAACAAAACTTCTCCGACCACCGGCATGGAGTATAATCAGTCGTTCTCCTCTCGAGACGGGATAGAACACTCCCGATGTGCTATCGTCAATCCAGGCTTTAGGCGTAGAATGACTACTATGTATATAAGTTTCGTCTTCATATATGATGGGACGAGCTTCTTCTCTGTATTTTTTATGGCTGTCAGATAAGGTACTCGCATGTTTCTTATGTCATGTTTCTCTATTAAAACCTGCCTATTTTTCCTAGTCTTCTTCCACTTGAAATCTAACTCTTTTACAATGCCTCTCAAACTGGTGCAGCCTCCTTGGAAGCCAATCTTCTCTCGTAACACAGGCAATAATTTGGATACGTATTGCTGGAGAAGTTTTCTGATGAATGTAAAATTCATGTATTGTACGTCGAATAACACACTTATCGAAATCGTCAATGAAAGTCACATGTTTCTTCCCTTTCCGTGTTTTTCCTGGCGTACCAAATGAAGTCCCTTTAGCCTCATGTTGCCTCTGTTCTCTAAGATTCTCTTGACCGTCTTCAACGATAATTGTGTAGCCTCTGATACTCTTTGTTGTACTTTCAACAATTTTCTTCTGTACTCTTCTTGTGTCTTATTCTTACACTCATCAGCTTCCTTCTTCATAAATCTATAAACATTGAAAACAATCTCTCGCGTTTGCCCTCTCTTTGTCGTAAACTTCAGTTTAGAATTCACCGGCGGCATCACTTCCTTTGCGAATACAAAAATACGAACGATAGAAACATGCACTGACAACGAGCCGAACCAAACTGACTGTACCTCTCAGTTATAAATCTGTCACAAGAAGCATCCCTTCTTCCTCCCCCCCCCCCCCCCCCCCCCTCTCTTCCCCTTTCCCAACCCGCTTCTGCATTGCAAGTGTCAATGAACTTCAGGTAGGCCTGCTGGCCAGCTTCAGTTACTCATTCAAGTGTCAATTTGTTCCGAGGGACTTATACTGAGTAATGCTAAATAACCTGAAAAAAACAGTACATATGATTAAAAAAGTATTTGCTACAGATTACCTGAAGAGGGAGAATCATTGACAAGATTTTAAAAAATCTTCGCAGCGTATTGGTTTAAGCAAGTGGCTTATGAAGGGAGCAGTAACGCCCCGAAACATGTACCACAGTATGTAAGTGTACTAATTGTATATAATGTATTGATTTGAAGGAAATTGGCACAATATAGTGTATTTTATTCTTAGGGACATCCACAAAGTTTAGGACCCGTTTGAAGTAATTTGTTCACTGCCATAATAAATTCTAACCATTGATGTTTCACTTTTTATTTTATCATCACATTACAGTATATTAATTTACAAATTTAAATTATAACCAAAAGTGTTTTGTTATTTTTATTTGACTGAAACTTCTTTCTAGTTGACACTAAAAGGGCAAACTACTAATTTTTTAATATTAGACCTTCGCAAACCAAGCCGATTCCATGTTTCCCTTTTGTATAGCACCTTGAATCATACCTTCACAGCATGTTGGTTTAAGTCGTCTCAGTTTCAACAGAAGCTCTTGCAATGGTACTGAGCTCATGCAGATGTTCAATTGTTCTAACAATGAATGAGTACACCCTCAGCAACTGTTCTGGCCAAGTTGCAATGGTGATTTTATGTGAGAATCTTTATTAAAGTATTACTTTGGAAGTTTCTCCACTCATTCATTTGAATGTAGGCTTGGGGCTTGAGAATTAAACAAGAAAGAAGGAAGAAGTGTACAGTTGCTGAAAGTGCGCTCAATTTTTGAGCAAATGTACATCTTGAAACATACCATACAAGATTATAGTATTATTGTGTTATTTACATATAATTCCATTGTGCTCAGGGAAAGATGTTCATTTGATGCAAATAGGATAATTTCTTAATGCTAAGAATTAAAAGATTTTTTTTTTAATGTTATAGCTAAGGCTCGGATGTTAAGGAAAAGTCATATTTTTTTCATGAGCTCATTTTACCCGAAATCTGAAAAATAAGTTTGAATGACGGGTCCCTGACCACGTTTTAAACAATTTGTTGTTGCCTATAAATGCATATTTCGGCCATTTTTAATGTTTTGGTCATATTTGGTCATATTTTAGTGATATAAGGTCATATTTGGTTATAATTTCAGCATTTTTGTTTAAATTGAGGCGTCGTTAAGAAGTTACGTGTTATCTGTGTCGAGTTTCAAATACAGGATTTCTGAATAGTATAGTAGATATATTTTTCTTTCTTTTCCTGGAACAGGCAGATGGCAGGTTTAGAAGATCTGATTCCAAGAAGGCGCTTCTCTACGGATGTCTTTTAGCACATCTTTCTGGACAAGTTGGATTGCGACACTGTACATATGAGGTCACGGAACATGACGATAGTGTGCTTCCGCCTTTCAACAGGATGTCGCTCCAGTAGATATATTTAGCTCAGAGCAATTAGCAAACAAGGAAATTGTTTTTATCCATAATGGTCCGTATTGAATTTAAATTCCACTAAATAACTTACTCTTATTTCCGTCTTTTCAATACTTGTAATATTATTAGCACTGTTTAGTAAGTTACTGATACATGTTTCGAACAATAATGTTGTTCTTCATCAGCCAGATATGCACATTATAAATACTTATGGGCATAAAATACATTACAAATACACATAGTTCATTAAAAAAGTCACTTGTAAAATCAAAATATCACATGTCCAATACACTGGAAAATTGTTGTGCCACTTAAGACGTTTACTGTATATTAGTGATACTCTACCTATCCCAAAAATTCATGTCATATTACATAGTTTTTTAGGTCATATTTAGCTAGTTTTAGGGCATATTTGCTTGCATATTTCGTACTTTTTTAGGTCGTAAACTTCCGAACCCTAGTTATAAAAAAAAAAGGGCACAATTAATCATTCAAGTGACCTGGTGCCCCAAATATGTCATAAGCTACCTTTATGAAATACCAGCTGGTTAACCAGTGTGTGTACCTTACACTTTCTATTGTTCTAACCTGAGTAAATAAACTCTGAATCAAAAGCAAAAATTTAGCAGCGAGAAGCATGTGCAAGAATGAAGATATGCAAACTGCCATGGATGCTGGTTTACCAGGCACGACACAGCAGCGCCTGATATTGAAATAAAACATATCTTTTGCCACCATATTGAAACGGTGAAACATTTCAAAACAGAATAGTTCTATGATTTTCCCTGGTATAAACTTTCATACAAAATTCCAGCATAAGCGGTAGCTTAGTTTTTGTGTGACAGAGTAACAGAGAGTCACCACAAGACTTTTATGTATTTGTGTAGATTACTACTTCATGCTAGACATTTTTTGTATTGTATAGAAAAAAGTTTCATTGTGGGCCTACTACCTTTCCAATTTACATTTTTGAAAGTACTGTAGGTAGTTTGACATTATTTTTTCTATGCATTCATGAGTCTCTCGGTGAATGGTTTATATTTTGTTACCTGTTTGGCTTCTCTTATGTCTTCTATTTATTATAAAATGTATTTTTTTCCACCATCTTGAAACTTAATCCTTTAATCAGGCACTTCATTAAAAGAATTAGTGGTTATTATAATATTTAACTACTAAATATCATTTATTAACTTTTCCAGCTTGCAATCCACTGTGATGAAAATGAACAGCACATTGCAGTACTTTATTGTACCGTGTGCACGTCTCATCTCTGTGAGGAGTGCTCGGAGCTGACCCATGCAACTCGCACTCTAGCACGCCACAGACGTATACCACTGTCTGACAAGCCCCGAGAGAAGCCCAAGTGTCCCTCACATCCATCTCATGTAGCTGAGTTCACATGTTTAGAAGAGGATTGCCAGACCTTACAATCTGGGCCAGGCCCTATCATGTGTTTTATCTGCAAAGATTATGGCCGGCACAAAAATCATAAGGTAAAGCATGGCTACCCAAATGCAAGGATGAAAGCTGCATGACTCAATTTAGCTCTTTACTTCAGTTCCAACCTAGCTTCCACTGCCTGGCTTGCTTGTCAAGGTCAGTCCTTATTTACTTCCCCTCCTCTGTCTACTTACCATATTCATCACATTTTTGAATGTTTTATTTTGCATTCAGCAGTCACTTAGTGAATGATTTATGTTACTTTATCATCCTACTTTTTCTTGTTCGAGTACCTACTGTACATCATATATATTATTTCAGTAGTATGGATCCCTCCTGCGGCGCTCACAAGCGGCCGATTGTGACAAATGGGCATTCAAATGAAAGAGAATACTGTCGAGGAAAGAGTATAGATACTCGAGTTACACGTCAATAAAACCGTTACCCGTAGTCTTACATAAAAACAAGCCACACCAAACTTTTCCTTATTTTATTCTGTGTTTAGGTATGTAGAGTAAACGTTTGTATTGTAACCCGTTATAATTTTATAGCTGAGTGAACAAAAAAGTGCCTTTTTTTTTTACCAAGTCTAACGGAGCGTTCAGTTAGAAAGATCATTACATGAAACGTATTAATCAGATCGTAACGAAACTTTAATACTGTACGTCTTGAAGGAACTTATTCTTAATGTTTATACAGAATTGTAATGTGATCTTACGGTTCCGAAAATAGTTGTTGTTAATTTTGTAAACCAACTTTTTCTCGGGCCTGGGTGGTCGTAGCAGTATGAAATATGGCTTGTTATGAGGCTCATAGCAATGCAAGGCTAAACGAAAAACTATGTTTTATCTACATGTGATTCGTGATTTTATATGGATTGATATTTAATTGGTTCATTGTGTGCGGCGAGGGTACCATAGCGGGCGGGCAATGTTGCCAGTTGACTAACTCGAACTCGCGGCACACACACAACTCTGACCCGCTTTTATTTTCCATTGAGCCATTATTAGCAGCAAGCAGCAACTATCTTCACTGTCTTCGTTACCCATTGTTTGCACATCATTCAAAATGCCAGCCAAACCCCAGTTATCAGAGAGAGAAATTGTCATGATTATTAGTGCAATGTGTTTGTTTCTTTTTAGAAGCAAGAGAGAAAGGAATAATGATAAGAGGTATCTGATTTACCAGAAAGTGTCCATGTGTATTGGAAGGTCGATAGAGACGGTAGAGAGATGTGCCGCTTCTATGAAAGAAAATTAACAGAATGGGGCATGTGGATCGAGCAAGGAGAGGTTTATGGGGACAGGATGCCCAAAGGTAAAGCTTGATGACTTAGGAGGGATATACAAGACTCCTATCTTAAAAAGATGTTCCCTACAATAAAATATCTCCATTAGAAACTTATTGAATCAGTGACTGATTTTCCAGGAATGTCAAGAAGAACTCTTTCAAAAATCGTCAACAAGTCAGTAACACCCGAGCTATGGAACAAAATGCATTGGACACGCCAATAAAATAGAGAAACATTACTGAGAAAAGGATGGGCTAACTGATGACGGCCCCATTGCTGACCCATTTGTTAGAAATTTAAATGTGAGTTCATCCTATTTATCGGACAGTGATTTTTTCAGCTGGCACAAATGTACTTACGAAAATGAAAGAAAACGCGTTTTTCAAATACAAATTACTAAACAACCAAAATTCACAGACCATACGGAATGGTACGCGCGTATCTTGTTTCACTGGGCAACGTCGCTCGAGTTTCCTCAGCTGAGAGCATTGTTCCCGTAGCTAGCTACGACACTTTCCTCCCTCATAACCACCCGATTAAATATCAATCCATATAAAAACACCAATCACGTATAGATAAAACATAGTTTTTCGTTTAGCCTTGCATTGCTATGAGCCTCATAACAAGCCATATTTCATTATGCTACGACCACCCAGGCCCGAGAAAAAGTTGGTTTACAAAATTAACAACTATTTTCAGAATCGTCAGATCGCATTAACATTAACAATAAGTTCCTTCAAGACGTATAAAAGTTTCATTACGATCTGATTAACACTTTTAATGTAATGATCTTTCTAAGTGACCGCTCCGTTAGACTTGGTAAAAGAAACGGCACTTTTTTTGTTCAATCAGCTATAAAATTTTAACGGGTTACAATACAAATGTTTACTCTACATAGCTAAACGCAGAATACAATAAGGAAAACGTTTGGTGTAGCTTGGTTTTATGTAAGACTACGGGTAACAGTTTTATTGACGTCTAAACTCTAGTATCTATATTTTTTTCCCCGACTGTAGACATTAGCAGTGACAAATTGCACTCTAATTTCATAAATATCTATAATTTCTTTAAGAAACGACTTTTAAAAAATGTGCGAAGTATGCGATTTGCAGATACTGTAGCTTTAGGAAAATACGCTCCATAATTGCTGTCCACTTCACATTTTGGCCTCTGTGACGACTGTTTCATGTCTTTTTAACATTCTGGGGCGTTTCCTTTATCATTTTGCATGGATTTCAGAAACAGTAATTCAAAGGAATGAGTACTCAAATCGTATAATTTCATAAATATTGAATAACCGGTGAGATTACAGCTAAACTGTCAATCAATGGACTCGGCACACAAATGACATTAGCAGTGATGAATTGCGTTATTTTTCATAAATATAAATTTTTGTAAGAAGTGTGCTATTTGAAAATACTGTTGCTGTAGGAAGATAAGCGAAATCATTGCTGTTCAGTTCGCATTTTGGCCGTAGGAACGCCTGTTTCATGTCCAAACTATTAAACGTTAATTCATTTACAGGTTCACTGTCAATCAATGGACTCAGCACACAAATGACATTAGCAGTGACAAATTGCATTCTAATTTCATAAATATTGATTTTTGTAAGAAGTGTGCGATTTGCAAATACTGAGTCGGTAGAGAACACCTACAATTTACACCCACAAAGGACAGAAGGTATTGCGGATTACGAAAAGTTGAACAACGAGCAACAGCAAATCGCAGACGAAGGTCTGACGGCTGTGCGGAGTGGAAACCAACAATCTTACTTCATTGATGGACCGGGAGGGACAGGAGAAACCTTTTTGTGCCGGACGTTGTGCTGCATCTCGCATGGGGAAGGCAGGGTTGTATTATGTGTTGCCTGGACTGGCATAGCTGCAAATTGTTACAAGGAGGTCAAACAAGTCATTCACTCTTCAAATTGCCCGTCCCAATTTTGGATACATCAGTTTCAAGCTTCCAAAGTTACTCCAAGTAAGCGGACGTCATCCAAAAAGCTTCTTTAATTGTTTGGGATGAGATCTCAATGGTCCCAAAAGAAGGGTTAAACATTGTTGATCGGCTATTGAAAGAAATTTGCAACAGCAGAGCTCCTTTTGGAGGAAAGACTATTCATTTCGGTGGAGACTTTAGACAGGTACTCCCTGATCAACCGAACTACCATTGTTGAGAGCAACATCAAACAATCGCCTTTATGGTCCAAAATTCACAGTAGCCACTTGCCAAAAAATATGACAGCGAATGATGATCCAATTTTCAGTGATTGCCTTCTTAAAAGGATGGTATATTGGCTAAGTTAGAGAGCGTAGAACTTGGAATTCTAACAGAAATGTAAATAGTGTTCTGTAACAACCCTTCTCCTTAAGTCTCTCATTATAAACCTATTGGCGAAAGTGTGGTTTATGAACATGCAAGATTTCTCGCACGGGTTCGCTAGTCATATAGATTATTTCAGTAGTATAGATCCCTCCTGCGGCGCTCGCAAGCAACCGATCGTGACAAATGATCATTCAAATGAAAGACAATAGACATTATCAGTGACAAATTGCATTCTAATTTCATAATTATCTTTAATTTCTAAACTAAATGACTTTTAAAAAAATGCACGAAGTGTGTGATTTGCAGATACTGTTGCAGTAGGAAAATACGCTCCATAATTGTTGTCCACTTCACATTTTGGCTGCTGTGATGCCTGTTTCATGTCATTTTAACATTCTGAGGTCTTTCCTTTATCGTTTTGCATGGATTTCAGAAACAGTAAATCAAAGGAATGAGTACTCAAATCGTATAATTTCATAAATATCGAATAACTGGTGAGTGTTATAATGATCCAATTTTCAGTGATTGCCTTCTTAAAACTTGGAATTCTAACTGAAATGTAAATAGTGTTCTATAATCATTTGGTTGAAATAAAAACATAACCTTTCTCCTTAAGTCTCTCATTATACATCTATTGGGTAAAGTGTGGTTTAAGAACATGTGCGATTTCTCGCACGGGTCCACTAGTATTTCATATTTACTCAAATACAAGTCAACTCTGATTCTAAGATGACCCCTTTGTTTAAGGAGACTACCATACTTGAAAATCATCTTTATTTTTTATTACAGTAGAGCATCGATATCATCATCATCATTTCCCCTTATCCAGCTCCTGCTGGGTCGGGGTATTTATGGCACTTCTCCACTTTCCTCTTTCCTTCCACAATTCTTCTTCCACGATCTTGTCCCAGTCCAGATTCCTTTTTCTCACGCTGTTCTTCACTGAATCGATCCACCTTGTTCTAGGTCTTCCCCTTGCTCTCTTACCCTTGCACTTGGCCTCCAGCATCTGTCTTGGTATTCTATTTTCCTCCATCCACTTTACATGTCCAAACCACCTTAGTTTATTCTTCTCAATTCTCTCATTTAGTTTTCCCATCCCAACTTCCTTCCTAACATCTTCATTCCTCACTCTGTCTTTCCTTGTCTTACCTATCATACTTCTTAGGAATTTCATTTCACTGGCTTGGATTCTACTCTCTTGCCTGCTCGTCAGGGTCCAAGTCTCAGCTGCATAAGTTAATATGGGTACATAGTACATTTTATACATTACCTCCTTGCTTTTCCTTGGTACTTCCTTATCCCAAACAAGTTTTCTTACACTTTGATAGAATGCATTGCTCTGCTGTACCCTCCTGCCAATCTCCATGTCCAACCTACCAGTTTGCATCAATTCACTTCCTAGGTATTTGAACGTGTCCACAATTTCCAAACTCTGACTTCCAATTTTCACAGTGCCCTTTCCTTGTCTTTCCCCTCTTGTCATCACCATGGTCTTGCTTTTCTCTATACTGATTTTCAGGCCGTACTTCTGAATATTTTCGTTCAGTGCATCTACATACCTGCCAACTTTTACGGTTTATCCGTAAAATTTACGGAAATTGCAGCATTTTACGGTTTTACGGATGAACGGTGTCATTTTACGATTTCGCGGACAAAAATTTGAAAAGATAATTTACATTCGATAATACCGCCCACTTCCGTACAATCGATTGTTTGCGTGGGTCGAAGGCAAGTCCACGATAGTCGATAACTCGTTCTTTGATATGATTCGTACTTTTAACCGTGTGATGTTTGTGTCTTCATTGTAATTGAATTTGAAGCCGGGATAACCGTTCTTCCATGTGAATCTTAGGTGTCGACAGGCTCTGCTTCGCATATTCTTTGTTCCGTTCCGTTCGCTCGTTGCGATTTAAACCATATTCTTTGACCACGTTAGTTGTTCATTGTTCGCGAAGTTGACGTTCCTTGAATGTTTTCGTCTTTTAAGGTTATGGCATATTTTAATGAAGCGTTCGAGTTTTTGTGCTATAACTTCGTGCTTCTTCGCAGTTTCCTGTATTCCTTGGACTAATTACATTCGTTCCACGTGTGTGTGTGTTTTTTTCTACCATGTGCATATTCTTTCTTCACGAGGTTGGCGTCGTATTCATTTAATGGTTTAAGACTTTGTGTGTTTTGACATGTTTTAATGAAGTGTTGGCTGTGTTAAGTGTTTTATGTTATAATTTTATGTGACGTTCAGTGATCCAGGTTCCTTTCGATGTTTTAGTAGATATCGAGAATGAACAAATCCAACAAGAAACAGTACTTCCAGACATTTAAAGAATCATACTCGGTTGATTTTCCGTGCATACTAAAATCAAGAAAGGGAGAAAAATTTGCCTTTTGCACGGTATGTGGGTGTGATATTAATATTGCACATGGTGGAAAAAACTATTTAAGTAATCATGTGAAGTGCAGTAAACACATTAGTTATGTTAAATCGAAGGAAGATAGCAAGAAAATCAACACATTTTTTGCTAAGTCTGGAAACGTTGACAGTGACGTAATTAGGGCCGAGTGTCTGTTTACTTCCTTTTTGGTGGAACAGAATGTGCCCTTAAGTGCGGCTGATCATGCTGGTGCTTTATTTAAGAAGATGTTTCCCACATCAGAAGTTGCAAAGAAATATAGTTGTGGTCGCACGAAAACGACATGTATTGTAAATAAAATGGCAAAAAATGCATCATCTGAAGTTGTTAAGTGCCTTCAGAACGGACCGGATACATATAAATCCCTTTTCTTTTCATCAGTGAGAAACTACTTTTATACTGCCTGTGACTACATCATCAACAAGTTTCCACTCAAGGATGACGTGTTAAAGAATGCTCAAGTTGCTAGGTTAGACAAAATTGAAGATGCACAGTTAACTTCCATTCGTTTTTTCTTGGAAAAGTTTCCTATGATGTTATGCAAGGAAGAGAATGAAACTACAGATGAGGTGGTGAATGAGCTTCAGAGGCAGTTCACAGCTCTGCAGGTAGATGACACTTTGGCTGCACATCAAGATGCTGCAAGTGATTCCAGTTGGGCACAAATATCAAGAATTCGTGGAGCCGATGGACTTCTTAAGTATAACCGAATTTCTAGAGTATTGCTCTCTATTCTCACCATACCCCATAGCAATGCAGAATGTGAACGTTTTTTTTAGCCTTGTGAAGAAAAATAGAACACAGTTCAGGTCATCCATGTCCAATGAATCTCTGGGGTCTATTTATATTTTGAAGACCAGGAGTTCTGGTCCCTGTTATGACAAAACATTTTCTCAAGACTGTTTGCAGGAAGCTAAAAAGGCCACAACCATGACTTAAAAGTTGAACTAGCATGTGATTTGCAGTGTGTATTATATTATTTCTTGCCTGTGTTACGTTAAACAAGTTTTATTGTTTAAAGCCTTTTTCAATTATCGTATATCAGCTTAATCTATCAAGGAAGTCCTGTTATGTCTGCTCCAAACCAATATTCACCACGCCTGCTGCTGATTAACATGGATTTCTTCTTGATTGTTATGTTCATCTACAAATCATGTGAGTAGATATGATTTCATTGAAGTATCCTGTTTAAAGCATGAATTATTGTATTTTGTAGCCCAGAAGTATTATTATTTTCGTCAAGCCGGGGTATGTCGAAAATCGTTAGATTTTTTGTTGCGCGTGAGTTTTACTGATAGCCCTTTTCAAAAGTTGGCAGGTATGCATCTAGTTGTTTTTGCACTTCTTCGGTGTTCCTTCCCCAGACCACAATATCGTCTGCAAATAACAGTAACTTCATTTCTTTATGTCCATATGCTTCCTTTGTTTCCTTTACAATTTCATCCATTACCATTATGAATAAAAGAGGTGACAGCACACTCCCCTGTCTTAGTCCAGTCTTGTTCCTAAACCAATCTGTCTTTCCAACTGGGGTCAGTACCCTGCTAACACAGTTGTTGTACATTGCTTGCACCATTTCCAACATTTCTCTTCCCAGTCTCTTCTTAACCATGGTTTCCCATACCTTCTCTCTGGGGACACTATCATATGCCTTTTCTAGATCTATGAAAGTCATGATCAAATCCTCTCCATATTCCCAGTTCTTTTCCATCACCTGCCTCAAGCTAAAGCTAAAGATTGGGTCCACTGTGGATCTTCCACTCCTGAAGCCATACTGTTCCTCTTGCAACTCTCCTTCCACCTTTCTTCTCATTCTTCTTTCTAATATCCTTTCCAGTATTTTTACTATCTGTGATATGAGGGTGATCCCTCTATAGTTATCACACACTTTCTTGTCCCCTTTCTTAAACACTGGTATTATTAGCCCTTTCTCCCATTCTTCTGGTACACATTTCCGTTTCCACACACACTTTAGCAGTCGATACAGCCATTGCATACCAACAGGTCCAGCAGCCTTTATCATTTCTACACTGATTTCATCCACCCCTGTTGCTTTCCCCATCTTCATTTTCTGTACTGCTAATTCCACCTCCAGCATTGTTATTTCATCTTCTGTTATAGAGTCGTCAGGCTGTGTCACTTCGATCTCACCAGTACAATTGCTCACATTCAATAGCTTATCGAAATACTCCTTCCATCGTCCCTTTATCTCTTCTGGGTGTGTTAACAACTCTCCATCTTCCTTTTTCACCAGCTTTGTAGTAACTCTTTCTTTCCTCTTACTTCTTAGAAGCCCATACAGCATCCTTTTACTGCCACTTACATCTGTTTCCATTCTTCGTGTAAATTCTTCCCAACTTTTCTTCTTTTCTTCTCCTACCACTTTCTTACACCTCCGTTTGCTGTCGTGATACTTCCTTTTGCTTTCTTCTGTTTGATCTCGGTTCCACTCTTTCCATGCAGACTTCTTTTCTTTCACTGCTTTCCTCACTTCCTCATTCCACCACGGTGTCTCCTTCTCTTTAACTCTTGTTGACGTCCTACCACAAGCACTCTCTGCTGCACCAGCAAATGCCTTTTTAAAGTGGGACCATTCCTCTTCTACATTTCCCACTTCAGTAACTGGGATTTGTTGCTTCAATCTCTCCTGAAAATCTTCCTGTACAGCTTTGTCTTTCAATTTCCATACTTTTATTTTACTTTCTCTGATCTCCTTTAGGTTTTCCAATTTTCCCCATCTAAATTTTGCCACCACAGCTCTATGGTCCCCATCAAATGCTTCTCCTGGTAAAGCTGTCACATCCATCAGCTTTCTGCGATTTGTCCTTTCCACCAGGAAGTAGTCAATTACTGATTTTGTTCTACTATATCTCGTAATTTTCCTGCTGTTTTTCTTCCGAAACCATGAATTACCCACTATCAGTCCATTCCTTTCACAAAAGTTTACAAGTTCCTCTCCTTCCCGGTTCTTTTTCCCATATCCATATGGTCCAACGACTTCTTCCTTTCCTTGTCTCTCAATTCCGACTTGTGCATTCATGTCTCCCATGATCACCACTTCTACATCTGAGATTACTTTTTCTACATCCTCCAGGAATACTTCAATATCTTCTTCTCTGTTTCCAGTCTGTGGTGCATACACTTGTATGAAGTCCATCACGTCATTCTTCATCTTCATTCTAATTTTCATTATTCTGTCACTCACACACTCTACCACTTCAACATACTCCTCCAGTTGTTTTGAGGTTATCAGTCCCACGCCATTTTTTGCCTCTTGGCCACCACTCCAGTATAAAGTATATCCTTTCCTCAATTTCTTCCTTCCTTTACCTTTCCATTTCACTTCACTCAGCCCCATCATTCCAACCTTCTCCCTCTCCATGAAGTCTACCACCTCCTCCACCTTGCCTGTCTGGGTCATGACATTCATGATTCCCACTTTCATTTCGGTTACTGGTCGCCCATTTCTCACAGTTCCCCCATTACCAAAGGAACTGCGCGTCGCCTGCAGGGTACGCCCTAACCTTTCCCGAATCATTGGAAGTGCCATTTCCATTTTAGGCTATTATTACGATGGGGTCGCCACTCCCAAAGGCATTTTATGAAGCTACTGCCAGCTATTATTCAGGCCGCCCCTAACATGGAGAACAGACGCCCTTGCAGCCGCCCCTAACATGGGAAACAGACGCTGCCGATTGATGCTGTACTCATACTATTCCCTGAGTACTGGGTTGCCTCTTCCGCAATCTCCACCGTTCTGAAGTCCATCTTCTCCGCTGTAGATTCCGTTGAGGTCTTCGCACGTAACCCTGTGCACGGGGCCTATGTTATACCCCATAGGACTGGGTCCTCACCAGAACTTAGCCGGTACTGTAGTTCCATGGTATATTACAGTACCGTTGCCCACCCCCGCGACGTGGACGCGCCTGGCAAGAATTATCCATGTAGCCAATTAGGATTGACTCATGGACCGGGTTAAGGAGCTGTCTAAATCCAGCCTCCAAGCATCGATAATCCAGATTAATTGTGAACGGACTCTGTCCGGATTTTTGAAAAAGGTCGTTTGAGTTCATAACAAAAAGAAAACTTGCTAAAGCCGTTAATAATTCACTTTAGTGGTTAAATAATTAGAGCAGATTAATAATACCATTAATGAATATGGACTTATAATGTAATTTAATGAAAGAATGAACATATCAGGAGCTGGGAGGAGAAAGGGTGAATCTTCAATAAGATTAAATACAATAGCTGCCCTTTCAGCTGGGAGGAGAAAGGGCGAATCTGCAATAAGATTACATAAAATATTCGCCCTTTCTCCTCCCAGCTCCTGATATGTAATGTATAATATTTACATATTTACAGAGAATACTGTACAGTTTATACATTGTCAGAGCACTTAAAAAATCTGTTATTGATTTTTGAACTGCAGTAGTGGTTCGCTATTTTGCGGCCAAGTCTTTGATTCGTAGCGGTAAGACGACCCCGTCCAGCCTGTCGCATCAACGCTTTTATTTGACAAATATGTATGTATTCACTTCAACTTTTTTCTTCACCGGAATTGAATCCAGATTATCGACGATCCGGATTATCGACTTTCCGGATTATCGGCGCTTGACTGTACTACAATTTGACAAATTAAAGTCACATATTTCCTTACTGAATGGCTTCGGTAGCGTAGTCGGTAGCATGCTGAACTGCTATGCCCCAAGATCGCGGGTTCAAACCCGGCTGAAGTCGTCAGATTTTTGAGAGTGTTAAAATCCTTTAGTATGCCTTATTCCTTCGGAGAGGAAGTAATGCTGGCGAGCCCATGTCATAGATTTATGACATGAAAAGGAACCTACCACTACAATTGGTAGTGTGTAGCTAAATTTGTAGGTTAGAAACGTTCTATTAAGTTCCAACGTTCACTGCTGGGCGACAGTGTCAGTGACAGTGGCATCTGGTAACCAAAGTTGGAACTACTTGAAATTGAACATGCCCAGTTTCATTCATCTTCATTAATTTCATCTCTCATCAACTCCTCTCATGAGGTTGGCATCAGGAAGGGCATCCAGCCGTAAAACCCATCCGCCACATAGAATTTCATCACATCTCATCCTTGACCCCGTTGGAAACGGAATTAATAAGGGGTAGACATACATACATTTCCTTACTGAATGGGAGGTGCTCGGATGTCCACCAAAACAAATTAACAGCTTAGTTCAGTCAACTCACAAAAATAAAAAATAAAATAGAAATTGTAATAATAAGCCTAATCACTTGTGCATCATCATTTTTTAAGTGCTAAAAATTGCCAATATATATATATATATATGCTAAAAATACTCAAATTATGTGACAGAAAGTTTACAAAAAAGTTATGTTTCGGTTTGTTTATGTGAATACAAACGGTATGCAGTACTCACCTACAGTATGTAATTTATGCTATACCTCGCTGATTGCTGAGGAATTACAGTACTCGTCCTCAAGTTGCCCATCACAAATGACAAAACACTGACTTGTACTGGGAAAATGAGTGCTCCACGTCACAGATGTCAGTCTGGCAAATTTATAGCATGATATGTCACTCACACTGACATCAGTATCCTCCTCTTGATGACCATCTAACACACTTGAAATTTTACACATTGTTTGAAACCCACTATTATTTTCAAACACATTCCTGAATTTATTTTGCAATACTTGTGTTGTAGATCCAGTAAGATTGTCAAGCTTTCTTTCAACGTCATGAACCTGCTGAACTGTTTCTGACAGAAGTTATTCAAGTTTGTCAATTGTGCTGCAGAGGAAGCACAATTTAGCAGATACTGTATAAGCCAAGTCATTTTTCAACACTGTGTCACTTAACATAATGCTGAAGGATTCCAACTGCAGTTGCATCATCTTTTATCCAGTTCATTAACTACTGACTCAAAACCATCAAAATTTTCTGCATAGTATTGGACCATGTCATTACTGGGGTTGAGGAGAGTAGTGCATTAGAATTTTTATTCTTGAATTCGTGAATTCTTCTTGGTGACAATGAACACTTTTTCCCCATTAAAAATCAGTTTATCCACATTAGGATACACAGCTCTAATTTCTTCACATTGTGTAAACCATGCTCAATGCACGTAACATGAATCATTTTAGGATAACTAACCTTAAGACCTGCCACTGCCTTCTTCGTGCATGCTGCAGCATCTGTCATCATCATCATCATCTTGAGCAGTTTCCGACCGCTGGTTGGGTCTGCTTGGAACATAAGCCTCTCCATCGTTTCCTGTCCATCCACCATCTCTCGTCTTTCACTGTGTCCCAGCACACTCCTCTTTCCTACACACTCTTCTTAACTCCTTTTGTCCATCTGTCCCTTGGTCTTCCCCTTGGCCTCCTTCCCTTCATTTCCATTCCAAACATCTTCTTCTGTATCCACTCCTCTCGCATCCTCCTCACATGTCCACACCATTGTAGCCTAGACCGCTCTATTCTATTTTGTAATGGTTCCTCTCTTACCATCTCTCTGACTCTCTCATTCCTTACTGTGTCCATTCTTGTTACTCCTACCCTACTCCTCTGGAACTTCATCCCCACTGCTTGTATTTTACTCTTGTCCCTTTCCTTCATCACCTATGTTTCTGAACCATACATCAAAATTGGCACAAAGTAGGTCTTGTAGATGATTCCTTTACATTTTTGTGGTACATCTTTATTCCATATCATCCCCCTAACACTCTTGAAAAAATCCATCTGCGCACCTTCCCCTTTCATTTATTTCCATCATATTGCCTCCCTTTTCTTCAATTATGCTTCCCAAGTACTTGGAACATTCTACTTTCTGCAACTGCTCTCCTCCAAGTGTTATGCCCATATCTAGTCTGTTCTTCCTCCTCATTGTGATGACCACTTCACTCTTTGGTGCTGAGAACTTCATCCCATATGATAACACTACCTTCTCCCACTCATCTAATTGCTCTTGTACTTCTTCCTCATCCTCTCCCCATACCAGAAGGTCATCAGCAAACAACATTGCCTTCATTTTCCTTTCCCCAATGATATTTACTACTTTTCATATGATTTCATCCATCACTACTATAAATAACAGGGGTGAGAGGGCACTTCCTTGTTTCAGACCTCTCTTCAGTTGAAACCATTCCGTTCTCTTGTCGTACTGCACAGCACCTGCATTGTATCAATACATAATCTTGCAACCATTACATGGTTTGTGTCCATCATTTCTTGGCATGTCAGCAGAAAATATTCTTTTGAAATCACTTCATTGTTTTTTTAGTACTTCAAGAACGACATTCCCTACTTTCCTGCCAGTGGAGTCTGAAGTCTCGTCTAAAGAACCCAGATCTTCTCATTTTCACAAAATAAACTGATCTGTTGCAGAGTTTTTTGTTAACATTCGGAATATAATTTTTTCTCAAAGTTGACTCTTCAGGAGTCTATATTTGAGTATTTGAATAGAAATTTGCTTAACACGAGATTATTCACTTTAGACAGGGGTATGTCAGCTGACAGGAATGCCGTACATAAATCTTCACAATGAACTGAAAATGTAGAAGGTCTTGTGGAAGAACCAGGAACTGCATTACTAATTAGAGGATGTTTCTTCACAATGAGTGAATCTGCAGCAATATGTTTCTTGCCCTCTTAATGCTGTGTAACTTGAGATCACTGCTCGGCCTTTTTTGCTTTACCATACGGTTGGCAGTACAGTATGTATCCATTTGAACTAAGGAGCCTATATCCTTAAATTCTGCAATGTACTGCTGCAAACGATAACACGGTGTTGCTTTTGCTGTTGGCATAGTGGTATTGTCTGGCACTGCAGTCTTAGATTAAGATATCTGAACCGCAGGAAACACAACTTCATAACACCAGAAATTAACCGCATGTGAGTGGCCTGGTCTCGTGTACAGGAGGAGGAAGTGCAAATTTGTGTGTGCAATATCACCATGTGGACAAGGGAATCCCCGGGTTCTATGATGAGTGTGATAAAGATAAACACACAGCTGTAAGCTGATGTGCAGAAATATGATGTCGTAATGTACACTCTGGATTACAGGAGAGCCGATGTTTATATTAAGATTAGATAGATTTTGAGGCAGAGTCATAGAATCTTTCTTGGATGCTTCGATGGCGTAGTTGATAGCATGCTGAGCTTCTATGCCCAAGATCACGGGTTCAAACCCGGCCGAAGTCGTCAGATTTTTTAAGAGTAATATAAATCCCTCAGTATGCCTTCCTTCGGAAGGGAAGTAAAGCCGGCGGGCCCATGTCATAGATTTATGGCTAACTTCTCTTACTACACTTGTGGAAGCTAAAATTTGTAGGTTAGTTTGATAACGCTATATTAGTTCCAACGTTCGCCGCCAGGTGCTGGCTACGGTGGCATCTAGTAGCCAAGTCCGCAGCTAGGTGTCGTGGACGGTAGCATTTGGTAGCAAAAGTAGGAACTACTTGAAAAATTGATCATTTGCAGTCCTTCTACCTGAATCACAGATAACACACACTAATACAGCCATCATAATTAACACCGGTTATCAGACAAATTCTACACAGGGCTATGTGACCGTGTTGTCACAGCCCCTAAACTAAGGAACCAACCAAGAATCTTTATTGTTTTAAGTAACATAACACAAAAATTGCAAAAAACTGAAAAATTGCTAAAAAATAATTATACAGTATGTGCTAATAACTAAAAGAAATCAAAATTAATCGAATAGTTATCAAAAAAATAGTTAAAATGTTGTTGTTGTTTCTTATGGCTAGCTTGGATTCCAATTCATCAGCTTTCTTGCGTTCCAATAGAGTTGTGTGAGGTTTCCTGAAGTTCTAGCAGTCACATCAAGTTCGTTGCAATGTAGCAGGTGCCCCTTATCCATTTTACTTCCAGATTCGTGACTGTGCATTTTTTCAGAGCTCAGGATGTTGATTCGTTTAAATAGTTGAAATATCTATTTACATAAAAAGTTTTTTTTTTTTTTTTTGGTCTAAAGATCAGGAAATATGTATTTACGTAAAATAACATTTCTTTATCTAAAAATATGAGCCCTCATCATCATCATCATCATCATTATTATTATTATTATTATTATTATTATTCACACAGATAAACCACTTCTGATGTCTTTGTGGGACCATGATACTTGCAATATGGTAGGTAGGTACACTGCATGTAAATAACTTACTGTAATGTAAAATAAAATGAAAATATGAAGGTAATAATAATAAATAATACAATAATTAGTAGAAGACTGCACCGCCCTATTAAAATAAACATATTCTTGGCGTGCCTCCTAGCTGCATCGCTGGAACCAACTAGAAAAGAAAGGAGTACGCAGTGGAAATGGATGTTAATTTCTGACCTGTGCTGGGCCCGTACTTGCAGGCCAGATGTGCCGAGCGACTCCAGACTCCGTGAAGGTGGTCCCACGACGAGTGGTAGGAATACCCTCCTGGTGCTAGAAAGCTAGAATAAGTTAGGCCTAGGTTTGAAGAGAGAGAGAGAGAGAGAGAGAGCGAGCAGCCCGATCGCCAAACACTACTAAATAAGACACATGGGTAAAGAAATGGAAATTTAATGAATTGAAACCGAACACACCCGGCCAGAAAAACCACACACAAAAAGAATACCCTTCACCTAGGGGTCAAATAAAGTCACTTTCAAACGGGGAAGATAAATATAAATAACAATAAATAACTTACGATAGTAAATAACGTTAACAAATTAAATTCATACCTGTGCTCACTTCGGTGAAAACGATGTAAAAAGGGAGGAAGTAAAAGATCAAGAGGCAATCGAGCCGGTCGCTGGTCAACAACAATCAATTCTCTGCCTAGAGATGGATGGTTGTCATGACGACCACAAATAACAAGCATAGCAAAGATAAAACAAGAGGCTGTGTGCGTGTCGCAAAGGCTGTGGCGAGCAATGGGAAACATGATCGAGCTGGCAGTCCCCAGAGAAAAAAAATGCAAACACCAAAGATACTACAAGGAGAAACAAATGACGTCAAGTGTCCGTGAAATATATCATGATACATGCACGCAATCAAACACACAAAATGCCAGCCGTCGATGCAGTAACAAAACACAAAGCAACTCGTGCTTGTAGGTAGTCTAGCAAAACATGCTAAACCTATATGGTCCCCAACTTACGTTCCGAGTTCGAGCTGAATACGGTAAGGCCTACTTAAAGTTACCGCCGTGATTCAGTTGCACGAAGCATGGAATGAAGGGAATACATAAGGGCTAAAATATATGGTGTCATGCCTCGTGTTGGGAGAATGGCCGAAACGCCATCGTCCACAAACAACGGGAGACCCATTCGAAGATATGCCCAATCAAAACAGCATCAATGCACCTGGCAGCAAGAAAAACATACACTCACAAAATCACTCGCAGATATATTTCACGGCACAAATAAAAGGTTAAACGAAGACTCAAACAAAATAAAACAGGAGACCGCCATTACGATTGGTTCCACAGCAAATCCAAGCACACGACGAAGATCAAAAAGAAAGGTTAAATTTAGGAAATGAGCATAGTGGACACAAGGTTAGATGTATTACTTACATGAGTAAATGGAAGGCTTCGGCATAATAACAATGTTAAATAAAAAGGAAAAACATTACATTTTAAATAATAAGGCGGAGAGCCTCAAGGCACGTCCGGACAGAAAGTATCTCACATGGCGTCTGAGTCTACCGGGACGGCCGCCAAAGAAAATAAAGAAAAGAGAGATGTTAAACATGGCTCAGGATCCACACCACCCCCCAAAAGAAAAATTATTTATAATAATAAAAGATTTTTCTTTTTACATCACTAAGCACCACCGCTTTGAAATCTATCGTGTCCCAAGTGTTCCAAAATACACAAGATCCTTATCACACAGGTGGTTTTTCAACAAGTATAACAGTACACAAAATATGAGGGGGGAGGGTGATCGATATAACAATCACTTAAGCAATTGAGCCATATCAGAAAGAATACAGTTATAAAATGAAGTAATATATAAAAATAATCAGATCGCTTCGGCGATCGCAATATCAGGACAGAACTCCTTCGGGGTCCCCAAAGGCGCGCGTTCCTTTGACGATCCCTGGGCTTGTCATAATGGTATTACGGTTCGCCTGAGCGTTACAATGACAAGAAAAGTAGATAGAGACACGGACGAAAATCATAAACAAAAGACTTTCGCCCTTTGACGCCGAAGTCTGCCATTCTCCTTATACCCATCATGAAAGTGACGTATTAAAATAACAAAGAAGCGATATAATGTGTCCATTATTTATAGAATATAAATTCTCTACTGGCCGAATTCGCAAAAATACATATTTTTACAATAAATATTAAGTTACACAGAGTATGTAGGCCTATTTCTTCTTGTATTATTTTCTTTCTTGAGCTCGTAAATTTGTACTTGACTCTGCCTCGGTCAAAATTGGTTCAATAATAGGCAGGTCAAGGAGACGCCATATGAATACTAGCTTCCTTGGATAACATAAGCAAATTATGATTGGCTAACCTACGCAGAAAAAGGACAACATTAATCACAGCAAATAAGAAGGTTACACAATAAATGGTTTCAATTGAGATATGTGAGCTCTGGATACGTCGGTGGGATTCTCCTTGGAGATCAATTCAACAGTGACAGGTGTTAAAAATCTAGTGATAATTTTGGGCGTGCTCCAGCGAAGCATTAGCTTAGCTGACTCCTTATTCTTGGCCGAACTCTGTGGGTGCAGGCGCACTAGCACGTCGTCATTCACCTGAAAACAAACAGGTTGCCTACCCTTGTTATAGCGAGACGCCACGCGATCTCGTGCCCTTTTCAGATGCCGTACAGCAACTTCCCATTTTTCTTTGACTGAGGTACGGCGGGATGGCGCAGCCAGATAATCTATTTTCCACTGAAGCTGAAGTGGATCAACAATACGCCTTCCTAAAAACAATTCCGAAGGGGTAGAATTCGTCGATTCATGAAGAGCAGTGTTAAATCCTAAGGAGAAAAACTGAAGATTTGCGTCCCAACGTGACTGATCTGCGTTGTGGAACGCACTCAAGCAAGCCTTCAAGTTACGATGAAACCTTTCAACGTGATTTGGCTGAGGGTGGTAGGGTGCCAAAAAGACATGATCAATTCCCCAAGAAAAACACATTGATCTAAAAGACTTGGACCGGAAAACGCTCGCGTTATCGGACACTAAAAACTTTGGAGGACCAAAAACACCCAAAATATGATTGGTCAAAAGCCTAACAGTGGTACGTGTCGTGATTTCCCTGACAGGAAATAACCATACAAATTTTGAAAATCCATCAACGACAGTAAGTATAGCTTTATGACCAGAAGATGACCTAACTAGGGGGCCAAAATAATCTATAAACAGGCGCTCATTAGGATATGACAACGTGTCAGCGTGGTGAAGTCCAATGCGAGAATTCTTTGCTGGCTTAGAACGTTGACACGTAACACATTTTCGGACGAAAGCAAAAGCATCCGCTTTCAAATGAGGCCAGAAGAATTCCTGAGAGATTTTATGGAAAGTCTTCGTCATACCTAAATGTAATCCAAAACAGGATTCATGGAAATACGCCAAGAGCATACTTCGTATATTCTCTGGCACGAAAATCCTACATTTCGAAGATCGAGGAGCGGTATGCACTATAACATCATTGCGCAATGAAAACTCAGATACACCAGGATCTTTCCCGAGAATTTGTTCACGCAATGTGACACAAAATGGGTCATCTGCTTGGTACGTACGGATGTCAGTAAAAGACCATGGAATGTGTTGGAGAAGATTCACTGGCTCGGGGATCTCAACAATGGGAGGAGGTTCCTCAAACATGCGTGACAAACAATCCGCTACAACATTTTCACTGCCTCTGACGTGAATGATGTCAAAGCTGAAAGAGGATAGACGAAGAATCCAACGATTTATACGTCCCAATTTTTTGACATGCGAGCGCATCCAGGACAGAGCTTCATTGTCGGTATACACTATGAAATGCCGATGTTCTAGAAAAGATCTGAAACGTTCACAGCCGAATACGACAGCCAGACTTTCTTTCTCGAAAGTGGAATACCGGCGTTCGCAATCATTAAGCATCCGACTGGCAAAAGCGATGGGTGCCAAATTACCATTCACCTGCTGACTAAGCACACAAGAAACTGCGACATCACTCGCATCACAATGTAACATAAAATCTTTCCCAAAATCCGGAGTTCGAAGGACGGGAGCAGAAGAAAGACATTCTTTCAATTTCTCAAAGGCGAGACACTGGTCGGGGCCCCACACGAATCGTACATTCTTCTTCTTCAAATAATTCAGGGGCGCTGAAATGTCCGAAAAGCCCTTAATGAACCTACTGTAAAAGCCCGCCATTCCCAAAAAACGTCGGACTGCTTTCACATTCGTGGGAGTAGGGAACTCTTGGATACATTGGACACGCTCAGGGTTCACTTCTATGCCCACATCCGAAAGAATGTGACCTAAAAATTTGATTTGCTTCGAAGCCAAAGAGATTTTGTGATTTTGTCCGGGTTAACAGTGAGTCCGGCTCTGCGAAGACGACATAGGACTTCACGTAAATGGATCAGGTGATCCTCAAAAGACTGACTGTAAATCACGAGGTCATCAAGATAGTTAAACACAGATGAATACTTTAAATCTCCAAATAACTCGTCCAAAACCCTACTCAATACTTGTCCGCCGATAGAAATGCCCATGGGTAACTTATTGAACTCAAAAAGGCCGAACGGAGTGGAGAACGCAGTTACCTTACGGCTCTCGGGATCGAGAGGAATTTGATAATATGCACAGTTCAAATCTAGGACGGAATAGTACTTCGCCCCGTGAAAATGCTGAAAAGCGCTCTCCAGAGTTGGAAGGGGAAAGTTGTCGAACACCACCTTAGAATTGAGTCGACGATAATCAACTACTAAACGAAAAGTACCCTCTTTCTTAGGCACCAGGAATGCTGGACTACCATAAGAAGACTTAGAAGGGCTCCCAACACCGCGTGCCTTAAGATCATGAATATATTCTCTCATGGCAATGAGTTTGGGTGGAGAGCAAGAAAATGGCGCCGACCTAACTGGAACCTCATCAGTTAAATCAATATGACACTCGTAGCCGATAGCGGAACCCAGTTCCGACGTGAGAACATCAGGAAATTCATTCACCAAATCAGATAAAGCGTCACGTTGACTCGTGAATAAAGTAGGAGGGATTAGAACAGCAGAGATACCAGAAAAATTACAAGGAACACTCGCTTCACAAGTATTAAAATGAAACCGCTCCTTGGATTTAAACAAAAAACTGAAGGAATGATCCGAAAAATCAAGCCTCAACCCTGCTTTGTGCATAAAATCAGAACCTAAGATCATAGGCGTAGATAAGTCATCCACCACATGGAAGTTCCAATCCCAAGAATAACCACATATCTTAATATGACATGTTACAACGCTAGAAACGGAAATAGATGACTTCACCGCAGAATAAAATTTTAAACCCCCATCTTGTGGACAAATCTGAGTAACAGGAAGCTGTTCCGCGATGGAGCGCTGAATAAATGAACGTGAAGCACCAGAATCCAGTAAAGCGGGTATCGACAATTTCTTAACACTTACAGGGACCCAAGGACAGAAGTTTCCAGTCGTGGAAATGTTCATTTCCCGGCGAACTTCATTGCATGGCCACTCCGGCGGGTCTAAACCGGGGACCCATGCTCGTTTCCCTGACGCGAAGCACATCTAGGACAGGCTATGTGCGTCACGTCACGAAGACCACATGTGTGACAAAACACACGAGAGGGCGCACGGCAGGAATTAAAATGATGCCCCAAACGATCACAATTCCAACATTTTATACGGTTATACATGTTCGGGTTTCGAGGTAACTGTTGATCCTGAGGAGCGGGATTCGCAGAAGAAGTAGCATTGGGAATACTCCCGACAATATGCGAGTGGGGACGGTTAACTGCACGGTCCTCCTGACGAGATATTGAAGATGGGTGCGCAGTCCTCTGAATCTGGGATTCTGCGCATGCAGTCTCTGGAAACAAACTGTCAGAGGGGAGGGGTGGGGGTACATATGACTTGCGCAGGCGCCGATTGAACTCGCATTCACGTACTTGATCAACAATGTCAGCCACACTATACACACTGGACCGGCGTATGAAGGACTTGTACTCAGGTGCTAGATTTCTATACACAATATCAACAGTTTCAATAAGGGGAAGGGGCTGCGACAACCTACTTATTAAAGTCATTAGCCCAGTAACAAAATCGTCTACAGGCTCCTCCAAACCCTGGGTACGGCGATGAATTTCAGCCTTCAAGTCATGTTCAAAATCATAAGTAGTAAACCGCTCCTTTATTGACTTACAGAAATCAACCCACGAGATGAAAGATCTGTTGGTAAGTCGATACCATTTTAAAGCTAAGCCACTCAACAATAACGGTAGGCAGACAACAATGTCGTCTGGTTCGAGGTCATAACAATGGCAGAGTTCACTGACCCTGTCTAAGAACTCAAATACAGACGAAACTCCCAGTTCACCAGAAAATGAAATTCCCCACTTGGACACTATATTGGCTACGCCTCCCTTGCGATGGCCTTTCACCTCAGTCAATGGATTAGTGTCTTTCCCACAGACACTTTCAAACGATAGCAGATCATCGTCAGACTGGAAGAGCTCCTTCTTCACGTTACAACCTGGGAGAGAATACATGGCTAAACTACAGAAGTACTGCTAGCTACAATTCAAAACAATAACTACAAATGTCTTGCCTCCGTCCTGCGCCTGAAATGAGTACGAAACAAGAAGTAGGGTTGGTTAGTACATTACCAATGCTGGGGTTCGTTGATAGGGTCCAACTCATTGCACTCTCCTTACAGTTTGTTATTTTTATGGTCCATACTCCTTGGAAGTTCACATTGACTCTCAATATTTGTTTGCATAGTATGCAATAGGGAACATGAAACAGAATGAAAACAACATTGAAAAATATGCAGCGAAATATTAAAATCCAATGGATATGGCTAAGCGACCAGGAGACTTAACCTCGCAACTGATACCATCTGCACCGCCCTATTAAAATAAACATATTCTTGGCGTGCCTCCTAGCTGCATCGCTGGAACCAACTAGAAAAGAAAGGAGTACGCAGTGGAAATGGATGTTAATTTCTGACCTGTGCTGGGCCCGTACTTGCAGGCCAGATGTGCCGAGCGACTCCAGACTCCGTGAAGGTGGTCCCACGACGAGTGGTAGGAATACCCTCCTGGTGCTAGAAAGCTAGAATAAGTTAGGCCTAGGTTTAAAGAGAGAGAGAGAGAGCGAGCAGCCCGATCGCCAAACACTACTAAATAAGACACATGGGTAAAGAAATGGAAATTTAATGAATTGAAACCGAACACACAAAGAAACCCGGCCAGAAAAACCACACACAAAAAGAATACCCTTCACCTAGGGGTCAAATAAAGTCACTTTCAAACGGGGAAGATAAATATAAATAACAATAAATAACTTACGATAGTAAATAACGTTAACAAATTAAATTCATACCTGTGCTCACTTCGGTGAAAACGATGTAAAAAGGGAGGAAGTAAAAGATCAAGAGGCAATCGAGCCGGTCGCTGGTCAACAACAATCAATTCTCTGCCTAGAGATGGATGGTTGTCATGACGACCACAAATAACAAGCATAGCAAAGATAAAACAAGAGGCTGTGTGCGTGTCGCAAAGGCTGTGGCGAGCAATGGGAAACATGATCGAGCTGGCAGTCCCCAGAGAAAAAAAAATGCAAACACCAAAGATACTACAAGGAGAAACAAATGACGTCAAGTGTCCGTGAAATATATCATGATACATGCACGCAATCAAACACACAAA
This sequence comes from Meconema thalassinum, assembly GCA_946902985.2. Taxonomy (NCBI): domain Eukaryota; kingdom Metazoa; phylum Arthropoda; class Insecta; order Orthoptera; family Tettigoniidae; genus Meconema; species Meconema thalassinum. The sequence continues at coordinate 1,168,711,101 of OX336388.2, forward strand.
ATGCCAGCCGTCGATGCAGTAACAAAACACAAAGCAACTCGTGCTTGTAGGTAGTCTAGCAAAACATGCTAAACCTATATGGTCCCCAACTTACGTTCCGAGTTCGAGCTGAATACGGTAAGGCCTACTTAAAGTTACCGCCGTGATTCAGTTGCACGAAGCATGGAATGAAGGGAATACATAAGGGCTAAAATATATGGTGTCATGCCTCGTGTTGGGAGAATGGTCGAAACGCCAACGTCCACAAACAACGGGAGACCCATTCGAAGATATGCCCAATCAAAACAGCATCAATGCACCTGGCAGCAAGAAAAACATACACTCACAAAATCACTCGCAGATATATTTCACGGCACAAATAAAAGGTTAAACGAAGACTCAAACAAAATAAAACAGGAGACCGCCATTACGATTGGTTCTACAGCAAATCCAAGCACACGACGAAGATCAGAAAGAAAGGTTAAATTTAGGAAATGAGCATAGTGGACACAAGGTTAGATGTATTACTTACATGAGTAAATGGAAGGCTTCGGCATAATAACAATGTTAAATAAAAAGGAAAAACATTACATTTTAAATAATAAGGCGGAGAGCCTCAAGGCACGTCCGGACAGAAAGTATCTCACATGGCGTCTGAGTCTACTGGGACGGCCGCCAAAGAAAATAAAGAAAAGAGAGATGTTAAACATGGCTCAAGACGCCAACAGGCCAGACCTTGTGATATTCGATAAACGAACAAACACACAAGGCTACCATTGTCAATGTTAGTGTTCCACTCGATGCAAACCTACAGGACACGGTGGCAGAGAAAAGGCACAAATTCCAGCCACTTGCCAATGAGCTCAGAAGCTTTAAAGCTTTAAGGAAGTTCATCATTCCAATTGTTGTCTCTGTAAATGGTTTAGTTACAATGGATTGGTAATATGCAAAGGAGAAACTTGGCTTGAAGAAACACCATATTGCAGATAATGCAAAAGACTGCCCTCCTTCCTACTGCAAGTATAGCATGTAAGGTTTTGTCTCTTCAGTGACTTGCTCTGAATATCTTGAGATGCAGTGCTATCATCAGTGTCTTCGGCTCTCAAGGAGTTCCACGGTGATGCATTTGTTTTTTTAATGTAAATTTCCTATATCTTCTTCTTCTGCTTCGCGTTTAGTTCGTTGACTTGTAGGAACTATATGAGCCTTGCGGTCTTCCCAGTACTTCTTCATTCGTATTGATCTTCTTGCTCTTTCTTGGGCGGGAAATATACTTGTTGGAATTTTCTTTTTTATGAGTGGAAAATGAAAAGTCATATTTTTAAGTGCTGTGGTTAAACTTTTCTTATTTGTAGCATCTTCTGTTGTTACGCCAATTTCTTTTAAGTCCTCTCTGATTTCTTTTAATCATCGGCATCCAGTTGTTGTGTTTTTTGAAGCAAAAATTTCATCATCATCATCATCATCATCATTTTTATTTCCCATTTTCCAGCTGACACCAGGTGGGGGCAAATATGGTTCCTCTCCACTTTGTTCTGTCATTCCACCATTCCTCTTCCGACAGGTGTTCCAATCCAGGTTCCGTTTTCTAATCTTCACCGAGTCCATCCAACGCATTCTTGGTTTTCCTCGTTCTCTTCCCTGCCATCTGTTGTTCCAGTGCTCGTCTTGGTAGCCTTACTTCATTCATCCGTTTGATATGTCCGAACCATTTCAATCTGTTTTGCTCCAGTTTGTCATTTAGTTTCTCTACTCCCAGTTCTTCCCATATATCTTCATTTCTCACTCTGTCTCTCCTCGTTTTCTGGACCATACTTCTCAGAAATCTCATCTCAGCGGCCTGTACTCTGCTCTCATCCCTCTTAGTCATTGTCCAAGTTTCCGCTGCATATGTCATTATAGGAACTATCATATGCTTTATCGATTCTAATGGGGTGAGGGGGTCTCCGCCCAATCAATACAATTTATTACTGGCGGAGACCCCCTCACCCCATTAGAATCGTTATTGTACACGTCAATACGGACCTTGTGAAATGGATAATCCTCCAATTAATCTTGATAATATGCTTTGTACATAACTTCTTTATCCTTAATTGGTATATCCTTGTTTCATACTAGTCCCCGTACCTGTTGGTAGAAAGCACTCCGAGTTGTATTCTTCTGCTAATTTCCAAAATCCATATATAATAATAATAATAATAATAATAATTCTGGAGAAACAAAAGAAAGAAATTGTTATAAAATATATTACTTTTCTATTTTTGTGTTTTTTTCTTTCCTTATGTGCACTGTTCATTATCAATAAATTAAACTTCCCCCCTCTCAAGTTTTGGTTATCCAGACCTGGAAAGGTTGGGATATTTGGTCATTCATCACATCATCATAATAATAATTATTTAATTTTACAAACTTATTTACTACTACTTCTCAAATCATGATGAAGAATCGCATTTGGAGATAGTTTCCGACCATTAACGAGAATGACTAGTATTCTTTTACTCTAGTGCTTCTGATGGAGAAGATTTTTGCATCTGTAGCATAAACAGCCTTTTCATAAATAAATGTTCATTTGTTCAAGGTAGTCATTCCTTATTAGGTTACAAACACTTAGGAAACTCTCTGTTCTACTACTTGTACAGTTCTCATAGTGAAAGCACACTGAGCATCTATTATAGATTCAATTCAATAATGAGGGGTCCTATGACATGTCCAGTGTTTTGGATTCCATATGAAAGGAGGTACTGTGGTTTATAATTGCAGGATTAAGAACCACTTAAAACTACTAGCCTCCTTCCTTTTAAGTCATTATTTTGACTGCATTTAACTTTCAGCTGCATATCCAATCATTATTTCATTGGCAATGTATATCATGGCATTGATCTATATGGCAGGTTCGTATCCTGGCGCAGTCAGCTGGCATTTGAGGGTGCGCAAATGTGAGGGAGCCGTGTCAGTAGATTTACTGGCACGTTAAAGATCCCTTTCGGGGCAAAATTCCGGCACCCCGGCATCTGTAAAAGCCGCAGTAGTTAAAAGGGACGTAAAACCAATAACATTATTATTATGATCTATATGGCCGGGTGTAGCGTATAACTTAGTCTGCGATTTTAAGACTATCCCAGATTTTTTGAATGGTAACTTTCATTAAGATGAATTCTTTTTTCCTCTCATTGTGAACACCACACTTCCCACGGAAGTAATTGATGCTAGACTGGTGCAGGGTGTCCCTCGTGTAAGGTTCCGCCAATAGCAGTTGGACCTGTTTTCACTGAGATTAGCAGTGTTTCGTACGACGGCTTATCGAATCTCGTCATTTCGAGGCCAACTCGTGGAAGTGATGGGTCCATACAAGTTTCCCTTACCTAGACTGCCACTGAGCACGACCGCTGTCTAGCGTGCTGTTTGTCGGCCACTCTCATAGTGTGAGTCATAGCATGCAGGCAGAGAGACAGACTCCTTTCTTCTGCAAGGTTATGCCAGATTATAAGCTCCTGACAGCATGTGCAACCAACTAGCGCTCAAATATGAATGTGCTAAGTAAGTGGCAATGCTGGCTGTTCGTGTCGCGTGGTCATAGACGCAGGCACAGAGACAATACGCTAACAAGGGAGGATACAATGCATGGGTCATCGATTCGAACCATCTTTAGTACACGTGTAGGGCATGACCAGGCGTATACCAGGTGCGCTTCTCAGCCGATTCCGAGAAATTAATTATTAATTATTCGTAATTGCTGTACAGCGTTCTTGTGCGCTGTACGTTAACATGAAGCCAAGGAGCGCGGGTGCAGAGGTAAGAGCCCTGCTTCGTAAGCGCGGGATCACTCGATCAAATCCCACCGATGAGCCTTTTTTTTGTAAACATAGGCAATTCGTACAACTGTAGGTGTCGTGAATAATGTTCATTTTGCAGTCAATTGTAATAACGTGTTATGTTAGCGGGAAAAGGGAGTCGGAATAAATCGTACAGGAGATTGATGAAAGAATACCTTTATTCACAGTATTTGCTGTTAGTACAACTGCCCACCGTTATCGTTAGTTTGTGTGCAGGTGACCTCGCCAGGTCCGAACACTTTCCAACCAATACCCATAGCATGAGACACTACATGTGGGGTACGGGCTGGTCTGATGGTTCACTGATGTGCAATGAATGGACAGACTGGGCCTTCAGTGTATAAACGTATACATATAATAGAATACACCTGACCATGTATAATACCAATGTATTTGCAATGCCCCGACTGTACATTATGTAATGTCACAAACGTTCACCCCCATACGATGATTTCAGAATCCCTTTTCCCGCTCACAAAACACGTTATTACAATTGACTGCAAAATGAACATTATTCACGACACCTACAGTTGTGCGCATTGCCTATGTTAAAAAAAAAAGGGCTTACCGGTGGGATTTGATCCAGTGATCCCGCGCTTACGAAGCAAGGCTCTTACCGCTGCACCACACGCTCCTTGGCTTCATGTTAACGTACAGTGCACATGAACGCCGTACAGCAATTACGAATAATTAATAATTAATATCTCGGAATCAGCTGAGAAGCGCACCTTCCTACTTACACCTGGTATACGCCTAGTCATGCCCTACACGTGTACTAAAGATGGTTCGAATCGGTGACCCATGCACCGTATCCTCCCCTTGTAAGTGACGATGCTGGCTGTTCGTGGTGGTCATAGGCTGCAGGGACAGAGACGAGACTAATTTCTTCTGATAAGGGCACGCCAGGTAATGAGTTCATAGCAATCAGCGCATAAATACGAATGTGCTGTGACAATGCCGATCGCTTCCATACCATGCATCATAGCTCGCAAGCACAGACTCTTTTTTTTCCAAAAAGGTCATGCCAGCTTATAAGCTTGCGGCAGCATATGCAACTGACCAACGCACAATTACGAATGTGCTAAGTAAGTGGCAATGCTGGCCGCTCGTGTCACGTGGTCATAGGCCGCAGACACACAGACGAAACTACTTTTTTCTGACAAGGCCACGCCAGGTTATAAGCTCGCGGCAGCATGTGCAACCATTCAGCTCATAAATACTAATGTGCGGTGACGATGCCGACCGCTCGCATAGCACACGTCTTAGCACAGAGGCAGGGACTCCTTTCTTCTGACAAGGTCTCGCAAGGTTATAAGCTCGCAGCAGCGTGTGCAATCGACCGGCGCACAAATACAAATGTGCTAAGCGACGAAAATGCGATGAAATTTTATAACCATTTTTTTTGTATTTGAAAAGTAGGATGCAAGGAAATAAGGTACATATTTCAAGCTACTGTGCTCTTCTTCAGATCATTACAGCTTGCATCACAATTATTTCTTAGAAATGAAATTAAACGGTTAAACAGATGAAGCCTTCCTCATACTCGTGTTGTCAAAATTTAAAGTACTTATAAAGTTTTTTGGGCAGTCAAGCCAGAAATTTGATACTGTGTCCTTTTTCTATGTTAGTTAAATGGTGATTTTACTCAGCCATAGTGAAGTGTCTTTCTCGTTTATTGGCATTAATGTGTTCTTTATATCTTGCTAATATGTTGTAGCCTGTCTGTCGTATGTGTACAATTAGAGGCGTAGCTACAATGGGGCAAGCGGGGCACCGTCCCGGGGCCCCCAAGATTAGGGAGCCCCCAAACCGTAAAAGAAAAATTATCAATAAATAATAATTAATAAATAAAAGTAGTACTAGAAAAATATTTGAGAATTCAATTTAGTTCAGGGGCCCCAATTGTACGGAACTACACGTCTAAACTTGTGTTTAGAAATTAGCCACGTTTAGTGCAATCTGAATGTAAGATATATCCATCCATTTGTGTGGTATTCTATGAGTATTTTTTTGATAGCCGGGCGCCCGACCCAGGTGCCGGACAGACAATGCATTGTTCCCCATTCAGCGCATGACCATGACTCATCGTTCCATCCCTTCCCCCTCCACTGCGACATCACACCACAGCAATGCACAGTAGCCTGCAGAGTAGTAGCAGTAGTGTAGTTGGTACGTCGCCACAGCGGTTATGTTTCAACGGACGACCATCATTGGTTACACAGCCTTTTTGTCCCATTAACCAACCAATAATCAGTTAGTTGGCTTAGTTCAACAGTTAGTTGAATCTGTTTCTACAAATAAAACACTGCAATCAACTATAAACCACTACACTAAATTTTATTGCTCAATATAATTCACTATGTATATTTTTCAGATGTTGACGCTCATCAACAGTCTGAAGTACATAAAATCGATGATCCGACCATTCATAGTGGTCTTTCATGTCTTGATCAGCCAGTCGATAATAAAAAGGACGCAATAAGCTCGACTGCAACTGGACACGCTGAAAATTATGTTTTGCAAGACAAAATTGAATTTCCCAGTCCCGTCAATAATCGAGAAATGAAAAGATTAATCATAGCATCAGGACCTTGTCAAGCTCGAGGTCCCTTTCCAAAACAGCCTGATGAACGAGGAAGTAAAAGATCATTTTCAACTAATTACTACAGTTTTATAACAGATTTTTGGATGAAATGTAACAGACTCTAGCTTTGCTATTCGCAAAAGTTAGACCGTGTCTACTGTCAACCATGTTGGCTCTTCCTTCAACATTCAGAGAACATTTTCGGTACTAAGGGAAAACGACTGGAAACATCTTTCTGATAGAATTAAAACTCATGAACAATCGGATGACCACATATATTCTCGTGTTATATTTGAGAAATGGAGGAATGATGAAACAATGATTGATGCTTTAGAAAAACAGTTAAAAGGAGAGAAAATTACTGGAGGAACGTTCTAGAAAGAATAGTTAATGTTTAATTAACTTTGGGCACCTGTAACCTTGCTTTCTTCGGAAGAAGTAGTAAAATGGAAGATCCAAATAAAGAAAATTTCTTGTCTATAATAGAACTTCTGTCTGACTATGACCCTGTACTAAAAACCCTTTTGTAAAAGCCAGCAGAAAGTGTATACCAATTAAACCCTAGCATCCAAAATGAAGTTATTTATTTGATGGCAAATCAAGTACTGAAAGAAATCAAATATGAAATACAGACCTCTCCTTCTTTCTCTGATATTATGGATACAACTCAGGATATAAGTAAAGTTGATCAGTTAAGTAAAGTTTTCAGGTAGGCCTACGTCAAAATGGTAAATGATGAAAAAAATAAACCCAAAGAAATAAAGATTTGCGAGACGTTTACTTCTTTTACAAAAGTTGAAGATCAATGTGCATTCGGTTTGGCAAGTAAAATAGTGGAATCTATTAAAGATAAAGGTCTTGAATTGAAAAAATGCCGTGGCCCAGGTTATGACGACAAAAGCGTAATGAGTGGAGTATACAATAGAGTGCAGAAAAAAATTCAAGAAGTTGCGCCACATGCATATTTTGTACCGTACATTGTGCAAGTCACAATTTAAATCTGGTGTTGAAAGACGCTGTAGAAGCCAATCGTGAAATATCACAGTCTTTTGAGGATGTACGAAATGTCTACAACAATTTTTGGACACAGTATCAAACACTGGCTGGGGCTGCAAGATGCATCTGAAAATGCAAACATAACGTTAAAGACACTCAACCCAAAAAGATGGTCAGGAAGGTACGAAACAGTTCTTTCTTTAAAGGAGAGGTTTGGTGATGTATTGAGAGAGCTAATCAAACGTATTTTGACAAGTAATAAGGCAAAAGAAAGGAATGATGCAATAGGATTGAAAAATAAAATTGGATGTTTTGAATTTGTGCTTCTGTTCGTTGTACAAACAACGATTTTGCAGCAACTGAGCATCGTATCTAAATGTCTCCAAACTGAAAATACGGATATTGTTTCAGCTTTTGATCTATTAGGTAATGCTCTCTTCGATGTTACAGAACTAAGGTATTCATTTGAGGACCTTGTAAAAGAAGCTTCAACTATGGGCTCCAAGTGTGGAATACCTTGTGAGTTTTCTGAGAAAAGACTAAAGCAAGTTAAAAAGCATTTTGATGAACTTAGTGTATACAACCGATTTCTCAAACCTGAAACTGGATTTCGGGTGTCTGTGTTTTACCCCATGATTGGTACAATTATGGCTCAGTTAAACAGCAGATTTGAAGGCATGAAGTCAGTTATTAATGCCTACAAAGTTGTTTAGCCTTATTTCTTGAACAATGCTTCAGATGACGAACTGATTAAAGAGGCAAAAGGTTTCGCCGAGACTTTTCTGATGATGTGTCGCCAACATTTCCTGCACAAATTTCCAGCGTGCGTGCATCTTTTTCCTTTAAAATTAAGAAAATGTCGACTGTTAAGCAAACTGATAGACCTCCTCTACATTGAAAATCACATTCTAGTTGCAAACTATCCTGACGTGTGTACTGCTTGTTTTATGTTCTTGACTGTACCTATCAAAGTGGCTATAGCAGAAAGATATTTTTCCAAGCTGAAAATTATCAAGACCTACCTAAGAAGCACAATGAGCCAAGAACGGTTAAGTAGGTTGGTCCTTTTATCGATTGAAAATGAAAGAGCTCGAAAAATTATCTTGTCACATGTAATTAACATGTTTGCAGATGCAAAGAGTAAGAAAAAAAGTTTTGTATAAATTAGGTTAGTTGATAAGTTTATTTGTTTTAAATAGTTTGTTTAATAATAATAACTATTTTTTTTGTAAACAATGAGTAAAAATTTATAGATTTATTTTATTTCAAGGTTTTTGTATAATACATTTATAATTTTGAGCTTTCGACCAAGCGTGTATTTTATTTCTTAAGCCTAGTACTTCATAGACGATCCTATCTGTTCCCTTTGGTTTTCTACTCTAGCTTCATTATTCTCAGTAATAAAAGAACAAATATGTTTACTTATAATATATATTAACATGCAGTTTTCTTCTCTTTCTAATTGATATTTGTGTAGATGTAGTTTTCTTATTACGATATCACAATTTCACAAATTGAAAAGCTATAGCTAGGGATAGGAAAAATTCGCGATCGCGAATTATTAAATGAAGTAATACACAGATGGTAATGTGTTTTAATAACCCTAAAAATGTCGAAAAAATGTCTTTTGAAGTCGCGAAATTTCGCGAATTTCGCATGAAGACGCAAATTTCGCGAATTATGCATGAATTTCGCATGAAAAAGCGAATTTTAGCTTTTTCGTTTTTTCTTTACAGTGCACTTCCGATAATTCGCGGCAATTAATGCACGAATTTCCGCGAATTATTGAAAACCGCGAATTATCCACAGTAATGTTTTTAAGCCTAGCAAAGCGAAAACTATTGGTTAAAAATATTGAAATATATGTTATGAACATGCAAAAAAAAAATTAATACTTTATAACATAGTATTGTAAGACACACTATGTGGATTTTACCAATATTAAAAATTAAGAAAAATGACTGTCATCACTTTTCGTTTCTTAGATGGTTTATTTTTTCTAATTTTTGATTGTACAATTCTGAAGAAAACAATATATGAGAACGAAAATTCATCTTGATTTTCTATATAAGAGATAAGTGTGTCTATAGACACACTAGCTTGACTGTGGGAACTTTCGGGATTTCCGTTGCATCACTCCTGCACTCTATATGCACTGGATCTTAGTTTACCTCACCGACAGTCAAATTCCGTACAATATCCTCAACGCTTTCATGTCTGAAACCATGATTGTCTTTATCGAAGTCTAACTACTGGATGTCACTTTCTTCTGCATCTTGATATTCATCCAGGTTTTGCCCTAATGTCATCGTAGTGAGACGACCTTGCCCGTTTAAAATATCTTTTTTGTGCGAGTGGAGAGCATCCAACAAACACGGAAAGATTGGAAACTTAACGGTAGATAGGGGGCCTCACTTTCTGCATACAGCGATCTCTGTCAATCTGGGAAGTCATCCTAGTAAGTTACAGTACTTAGTTATTGAGTTTTTAAGGACCGGAACAGCAAGGTCATCTACCCCTTCATCCTAGTACCTACTCGACGCGTGGCGTCATATAGTGCGCCTTTCAGACATGATATCTAAATGGCAAGTATCCAGATCAAAATGTGCCACTGTTTCCTGAACCAGTATTAACCAGGTGGTCTTCTTGGTTTCATTCTGTAGTGTGCCTGTCAGAGTACTTGAAAGATATTTTGCAATTTATGATTGAAGTAGTAGAGACTGATAACTCTGGTGTTGATTTTCTCAACAATGTTTCACATGACGAAATATTTGAGATTCAAAGAATTTGGCACAGACATCACTGAACTCATCCCCTTATTAGAAGGCCACATCCAACTGTTCACCTTTTTGATGGACATCTACGGAGAATTCAGCAAGCCCATAAACTTGCTGTTTCTGGAAAGTACGGTACCAACATTAAGGAGCAGTTGGAGGGTTGTGGAAATGTGTTAAAAAGAGGGAAAATACATTCAGTTTTAGTAAATGCTGGGTCCCATGCTCTTGGAAAATTAATCAGCTTGAGATCCGTTTACCCTGGGAACAGGATTTACAAATGTGTGCGTTTGATTCAGCAGAATAGTGCCAATGAAGATCAATGAGGACATTGCAAAGAAAATTAAGAAGTTGCCGTTCTGTGGAACACTGGAAGAAAGTGAGGTGTTAAGAGGATACAAAGAACTGCAAACTTTAATCAAGAAGCAGATGCATAACAGGACCAAGACAGACATTGTTGGAGTTTTGCAAAGTTCTCAGAATCTGTGTTGAAAACCATTTGGATCCCCTATTCAAACGCTGTGAACATTTGTTTTTCAGCTTACACTAGCACGTTAAGGATATGCGTCACCATTTGTTACAAGAGAATTTGGATCTCTTCACTGAAGTATACTTTGAAGGATGACTGAAATGTGTTATGTTATGCATGTTATCCATGATATTTAAAAAATCCCGCCTAAAATTTATGATTTTGAAAGTACCGAAAAGTGCACTTGAATCCACCGAATTTGCCACTTTAAAATACCGCTTTCTTCACTCTGAAATCACCGAAAAATTCCAATCTCTAGCTATAGCTATTATATATCATAATTATTTAGGACATTTTATGGAGCCAACAGCCAAAGTATACATTAAATATTTCTAGAAAAAGGGAAGTCGCACGGGGGAATTCGAGAAGACAGTCACTTTGATAAGTTCTTATCTTCAAACATCATTAATATTAAAGGTCTGCAGTTAGGTCAGGTTTTGAAAAGATAGTGAGGAGGCCCCATTTGAACTTCCTGCCCCGGGGCCCCCTCAGGTCTAGCTACGCCACTGTGTACAATATAACATTCTGCATATATAAGTTACTAAATATCGGATATTTGGAAAGGGTCGGGTTTCTTTACAATTTTATTGTTGTTTTAAAGGCTACTTTGAACTTACATTTTTTGAATAGGTCAGGAATGGAATAAATGCTGCTACTGTTGTATGTGAAGGTGACGAATTCCATGTCTTCGGCCGAGCCTTTTGATAATGTGACGTTCAATTTGTTATTTATTTATTTTATTGATTATCGTTGTTAAGTTATTTCTTTTTGTAGTCATTAATTGTTGCTAACTTGCAAATTAGGTTTATTTCTTTTCTTATCTTGTGGTAAGGGTATGTTGAAATCTCTATGTATAAACTATAGAATGAAGCTTTTTGTGACTGCCCAGATTTTTTAGTTTCATGACAACAAGTATAGTGCCTCAAGAGGATACGGAACCACGTATCTCATATAAAATAAAATATAAAATAACCTGAAAAAAATTACATGTGGTTAACGTAAATCTTCCCTAGTTAGTAAGTTTTTTAAATTTTAAATGTTGCTTCTTATTATAGTATATTTGTATGTTTACACTAAGAATATCATTTGTAGCATGCATTGGTGGAAACTGAAGCAGAGAACATGCGAGCTTCTGTAATAAATGCTGTTCAGCATATGAGGAAGTTCATGGAGGAGATGAGTGAGACACTTCATAAATTAGGTGAGTGGTACTTCACATTATGCTCTCTTGGAAGGGTGATCAACAATATTATAAATACTAGCCTCGATGTCATCATATCTATAAGGCAGAAAACACACTTCTTCTCATCTAAATATGGGCATTGAAGAGGCTTTCTTCAGGCTAAATTGCAGGAGGTGAAATTCAGTAGGTAAAATACCAATAAACCAAATGCTCTAAGTAAAATGATATGGAATCCAGGATAACGTGGTACAGGATTGATCGAATGGATATTAAGGTTCCCGGGGGCAGAAAGATCAAAAGTTGCCAGAGCATCATCATGCATGGAGTACAAGTTATTGATGAGATTCCAGTAGCATGTCTTCAAAATAATAAGTCAATGTAGTACCCAAGAAATCTGTGTGTTTCTGTCCAGGAAGGACGTAGGGTCCCAACAATCAATCGCCAACAATACCTGTCCATATGTTATTGGAGATCCTCTCTTGGTGGTGTATTGGTTGTTTTTGTTGTTGTGTGGCTTCCTGAGAGACCGAGTGCAGGTCTTTCTAATTGACATCAGTGGGCAACCTGCGCGTCGTAATGAGGATGAAGTGATGATGAAGAAGTTGCATACACCCAATCCCTGGGCCATGGGAATTAACCCCAGGAGATTAAAATCCCTAATGGCCCGGCCGGAAATCGAACCCGGGACCCTTTGGGCCAAAGCCCAGCACGCTAATCAATTAGTCATTGAGCCGGGCAGAATATTGGGTAGTTGCATGGGAATTTGTGTCAGCCCACATGTTCTGGATCAATTCCCTCTTGAATGTTGCCTCATCCGTAAACAACATAACGGCTGTTATGGTACAATTCACATTGTTGTAGAAACCACTGGCGAAACTACTCTTGCAGGATAATCTGCAGGAGACAAAAGCTTGTACATGCTCATGATGCGAATACAGGCTTTCCTCTGCAGTCTCTGTGTGGCACATTCGTCAATAGTCCTAACTACCTGGTTGTGATTCCAGACTTTTGATCTACAGCATTGAGAACAACTTTCTTCTCCTGAGGGATTGCACTTCTTAGCCATACCTCGGTACCTTGTGAATGTGGAAAACCTGTGTTTGCATAGGTGGCAATGGATCCCTTCATACGTCTGCAAGGAACCGTGTAACGTTCCCTCTCTCCCAGGCCAGTCTTTCCATAACAGCAAGCAGCTGTTTCTTACAAGGCTTCTCCGTCATTGTCCCCCTGTGAGAGCCGGGTCGTAAATCTTTGAGGTGTGTCTCCCGTCCATTCCATAAAAAAACTCATTCAAATCCTCAGGCGTGTCGGCCACGATGACGATGTCATCTGCAAATCTCAGAGTTGAATATTTTTTTTCCTTGAATCTTCACTCCCACTTTAAATTTTTCTCTAATTTCCTCATTGCGTGTTCAATGTAAAGATAGAAAAGTATGGGTGATAAGTTGCAGCCTTGCCTTACACCTTTCTGAATACCAGCTTCTCTCTCTTACACATTCTACCTGCATAACATTAAGTGTTACTGTCATTACTCCCATAATTCTCGTGTTTTCGGCATCAAATGTTGCATGATAATACGGCACGGCACTTACACCATCTTTATTACAACTAACTGTACACAGAGTATACTATAAAAGCAATGATAATGCATCAAGGAATCTGAAGTCAAAGAGATAACATCATTAACTTGTTAGTTCATATGAAGTATAACATAAATCTCTCGCCAAATCAATACTTGACTTACATTAAAAATACTACAGGTACATGTTTCGGAAGACTAAATGTTTCCTTCCTCAGCCCACTTTTTGGTGTATAACATCATACTACATCGAAAACCTCGCCAAATAACAAAAAACACATTTCACATTTACTCTCTCATTCTTCTTTTGTTGGCCTGTGTCATTAGACACATTAATGTCACTCACGGAATATACACTTATTAGTTGAAGTATTGAGTAAGGAGCGAGTAACATTGACATATTTACTCCTTGTTAGTTTCAACGTGGGTTGCCGAACTGTACACAAGCATCTGAAGAACAGAACAACGGAAAACGCCGGAATCGTACAACCTTGTCAAAAGCGGAGAGACATTAATTAGCACCAAGGTAGGGAGATTGGGTATGGCGTCAAGAAATTTGATCGATTCAGGGTATATGTTGGAAATTACCTATTGTGGCGGGGGTTGAGGAGGTGGTTGTTGTTGTTGTTGTTGTTATCACCCATACTTGTCAATCTTTACATTGAACAAGCAATGAAGGAAATTAGAGAAAAATTTAAAGTGGGAGTGAAGATTCAAGGAGAAATAATTTCAACTCTGAGATTTGCTGATGACATCGTCATCTTGGCCGACAAGCCTGAGGATTTGAATGAGTTTTTGAATGGTATGGACTCCGTCTTTCGGAAAGAATTCATGATGAAAATAAATAAATGTAAAACAAAAATACTGGAATGCAGCCGAAATAAATCAGAAACCTCTATGGAGATCAAATTGGCAGGTGAAAAGCTGAAGGAAGTAGGAGACTTCTGTTACTTAGGAAGCAGAATAACCAGTGATGGACGAAGCAAAGAGGATATTAAAAGTAGGTTGGCTCAGGCAAAGAAAGCATTTCTACAAAAAAGGAATCTGCTGATATCGAATATAGATTTAGGCATTAGGAAGTCATTTTTGAAAGCCTTTGTCTGGAGCATGGCGCTCTATGGAAGTGAAACTTGGACTATTGGTGCAGCAGAAAAGAGGAGAATTGAAGCATTTGAAATGTGGTGTTACAGGAGAATGATGAAGATCAGATGGGTAGATAGGGTTACAAACAAAGAGGTATTAAGACGAGTGGGAGAGAAGAGATGTTTCTGGCGACTGCTAATGAAGAGAAGAGATAGGTTGGTAGGACACATACTAAGACACCCAGGAATAGCAAGCTTAGTTATGGAAGGAAGGGTCGAGGACAAAAACTGTAGGGGTAGACCAAGGTTAGAATATGTTAAACAGATTGCCTCGGATGTAGGGTGTGGTAGCTATGTAGAGATGAAACGATTAGCTCAGGACAGGGAGGCATGGAGAGCTGCATCAAACCAGTCAAAAGACTGAAGACTCAAACAACAACAACAACAGGGAGATTGGGTATGGCGTCAAGAAATTTGATCGATTCAGGGTATATGTTGGAAATTACCTATTGTGGCGGGGGTTGAGGAGGTGGTTTGCGTTTTTTATTATTCAAATGATCTGCTAATATATCAAATAATTCATTAGATTCAAAATTAATCTCGTTTAGATTATTGCATTCCTTTGGTCTTGATGGCATAAGTTTTCTTTGTTCTCTCTAACTAATATTGTTGAGGGTCTGTTTTTTAACTTGTAAATTAATCTGCTGACATAATTGTGGTTGTAACCATTGAGTTTAGCTCTTTGATATATAATGTCAATTCCCTGCTTCCGGTCATGATCAGAGGAAGGGATTCTTAACGCTCTATTAATGAGGCTTATGAACGTTGCGTTCTTGTGGCCGCCCGGATGGTTAGAGTCCTGCCGTATAACTGTACTCGTTTGCGATGGTTTTCTGTATACATTGTAATGCCACCTTCACCTACATGGATCGAAGCGTATACACAGTAACCAACATCCTAAAGAAACACAAAATGAACATCGCCTTTAAAACTAATAATTCAAATTTCAACAAATTTTTCAATTCCAATAAATTTAACAGTATTGATAAACATTTGAAATTGGGAGTTTATGAGCTCAGATGTAATTTTTGCAAATCAAATTACGCAGGACAAACTGGTAGGAGCATGCGTACTCGTTATGCTGAGCATGTTTCGGCCATAAAACACAGGAAGTTTTCAGCCATGGCGGTACACATGGAAGAAACGGGACATAAGTTCACGGACATAAATAATGACATCAAAATTTTGCATCACGCATCGAAGGGCAGCTATATGAATATTTTGGAAAATATTCATATCAATACTTATCAGAGATCAAAGGAATGCAATAATCTAAACGAGATTAATTTTGAATCTAATGAATTATTTGATATATTAGCAGATCATTTGAATAATAAAAAATGCAAACCACCTCCTCAACCCTCGCCGCAATAGGTAATTTCCAACATATACCCTGAATCGATCAAATTTCTTGACGCCATACCCAATCACCCTACCTTGGTGCTAATTAATGTCTCTCTGCTTTTGACAAGGTTGTACGATTCCGGCGTTTTCCATTGTTCTGTTCTTCAGATGCTTGTGTACAGTTCGGCAACCCACGTTGAAACTAACAAGGAGTAAATATGTCTAGTGTTCCTCGCTCCATATTCAATACTTCAACTAATAAGTGTTTATTCCGTGAGTGACATTAATGTGACTAATGACACAGGCCTAACAAAAGAAGAACGAGAGAGTAAATGTGAAATGTGTGTTTTGTTATTTGGCGTGGTTTTCGATGTAGTATGATGTTACACACCAAAAAATGGGCCGAGGAAGAAAACATTTAGTTTTCCGAAACATGTACCTGTAGTATTTTTAATGTAAGTAAAGTATTGATTTGGCGAGAAATTTATTTTATACTTCATGTAAACATGGTCAATACGGAACCTGGAATGAGTGCTGTTCCTGTTTGTTAGTTCATGTTACATCCTGACAGCCTTTGTATATTCTAATATATTAAATCTCATTTTTTCTCCTCAGAGCAAGTGGTACAGCGCCTGGAAGGAACTGGTACCACCGCAGAAACTGATGATGGTGGGACAGCAGACATGGCCCGCGATCGGGTTCGCAGTTATTTCCAACAGTTGCGGGAAACACTGCAGTTGCAGGAAGCAGCAGCCATGACAGCTGTCGATACTCATATACGTGAACGACTCTGCTCCTTGAGGCAGCTGCAAGAAGATCTAGCAACCTCACTCTCACAGGTCGTTAATTTTTAGCCTACTTTTCACATTTTGCAAAAATGAGGAAAAAGTAGACTTATGAGATCGGGAAAATGTGTATCTGTCTGTCCTTCTGTCTGGCTGGCTGTGTGTGTGACCCCCCCTATCAACTCCTAAACGGCTGGAGCAATCTAAACAAAATTTGGTAGGAGTAAAGATCTATTCCTGAATATCTCACGGCCATATTTGAAAATGATGTCAGTGCTACCAACTGCTAAAAAATCGCAATTGAAATTTGAGCTCCATGTTGGATATCTTGGAAGGTATGAATGGGAGCTATTTCAAAATTGGCACACGTACAGATAACAATATTGCAGTTTAATTTCCAGGAGGCCATACATGGCAGTGTTGCCAAAATGATTATAAGCCTGCTGATAGGTCCAATTTTTAAATGCATATAACTTCTACACTATCGATTGGAATTCAACCAAATTTCGTATGTTGTATGTGTACATAACCAGATATGACTGAGCGTATTCCTAAGAACCACCAGGGCTGCCAACTGTTAATAAATGCTCTTAATTTCTTTTATCCAAATACCAATATATCAGAAAGTATGCAAGCCGACAGCTTTAAACTATGCACACGTATAGTACCTGACATTCTATATTAATTTGGAGTAACTTATATACGTCAGTGCTACCAACATGATTCTAAGCCTGCTGATAGATCCAACTTGAAATACATGTAACTTCCATACTATCATTTGGATTTCAACCAAATTTCGTATGTGCTATGTATACCATAACAGATATGACTATGCGTATTCTTAAGAGCAACCAGGGCTGCCAACTGTTAATATGTGCTGTCTCTATTTTTGTTACCCTAATATCAATATATCAGAAAGTATGCAAGCCAATAGCTCTAAACTTTGCACGCGTATAGTACCTGGCATTCTAGATGAATTTGGAGTAACTAATATACGTCAGTGCTGCCAACATGATTCTAAGCCTGCTGATAGGTCCAATTTTAAAATGCATGTAACTTCTATACTAACTAATGGATTTCATTCAAAATTGGCACAACAATAGATCATATTATTTCAGATTATTTCTGACCAATACATGCATGGCATTGTAGCCAATATGATTTTACGCGCGCTGATAGATCCAATGTTTAACTGCATGTAACGGCCATGCTATTCATTGGACTTCAACCAAATTTTGTATTCTGTACCTTAAGAGATGGAACTAAGAATATATTCAGTCACCAGGGCTGCCAACTGTAGTGCTCTATTAGGCTACATTATGCCAGGTATACAGTATTTCGAACTAATTAGAAATTTCGGTATTAGCAAATTAATTTCGTCATTATTCTAGATAGATCCATATAGATTAATCATTGGCATGAATCTTAAATTTTAAGAAAAGTAGGCTCTTTAGTTCGTCACGGAACTTCTTATTCTAGTTGCAGTGGAATATCCTTCTCATGTTACCCAGCCGTTTTTCATTAACCAAATGAATGCTAAGCCCATTGCTTGAGGAGAGAGAATACACAATCCAAATTTATGGACAGGCATTTTGTTTGTTGTCAGATTGTAGTCTCATAAAAGGTACAATTGGTTAGAAATGTTGAAAACTTTGCACCATTCCAGGTGTAAGAGGTAGTGTGATTCACCCTTTGATAAATTCAAAGTTACAACCTAATCAGTACATTGTCTTTTCATATTTGAATTAAAAAGCTGAACACAGGGGTCATAGTGATTTGATAAGACAGTGCTTATTAGCTCAAATGAAGGGTAATGCAGAATGAAGGTGAGATCTGCTTCCATTTACTGGTGGAAGATACAAGAAAACAAGGAGTAGCACAAGTGTTTCAATAGAAAGGAAGGATATTCGAACCTGGCGTGTATCATAATTATGTGCAATAGATAAATACAGGGCAGAAGGCAGGCCTATAATTTATGTAGGTGAATCGTATATTCGTAGCAGTCACACAAGAACAAAAAACTGGTGTGATGTCAGTACGTCAAGATTATTGACATCTATATCTAAAGGATTGGAATAAAGTACAGTGATAGGAGAGTTATCTACGATCTATACAAGAACCAGACATATATTATTCGAGCCGAAGGATCATGGGATCCTGCTGAAAACGAATTGAGGTTTCACTGTGTTTACAGTGTTAGAATTTGTCATGTGACGTACAGTAGGCTACTGTATTGATATTTTTAAAAATTGGTTCCACCTTGTTAATAAAATAGCAGAATTCAATGTCAATATTGTAAGTCAATACAGATCCACATCTACCAACATGTTTAATTTCATGACACAGTATTATCTTTCGGTGGTGTAGTTGGTAGCATGCTGAGCCCAAGGTCACAGGTTCAAACCTGGCCGAAGTATTCGGATTTTTTAAGAGCGTTAAAAATCCCTCAGTATGCCTTCCTTGGGAGGGGAAGTAAAGCCGGTAGGCCCATGTCATAGATTTATGGCATGTAAAAGAACCTTCCACTAACTAAACTTGTGTGAAGCAAAATTTGTAGGTTAGGTTTGATTAATGCTCTTAAGTTCCAATGTTCGTCACCAGGCGCTGGTTGCGATGGCATCTAGTAGTAGCCAAGTTCACAGCTAGGTGTTGTGGACTATAGCATTTGGTAGCGAAAGTAGGAACTACTTGAAATTATCGTCTGAAGGCCTTACTTGAATTAAAATCAGATAACACACACTAATACAGTCATCACAATTAACATTGGTTATCAGACAGATTCTACATACAACCAAAGTACACGGGGCTACAAGACCACGTTGTCGCAGCCCCTAAACTTCAACAAAGAGATGCAGTCCTAAGGAATAATCTTTACCTTCGAATTAGAACTTGTGAATTTTGTTTTGCAGGTGGCAGGAGTGTGTGTCCAGTGTGAGCAAACAATTCAGCAAGATGATGCAAGAGTGTTAACACTAGCTCGTGAGATCAAGGAAGCCCTTGGCTCTATTGAAAAGCAAAAGCAACAATATGCAGAATTGAGTCCTGAGCAGCTACAGCCTGACCCAAGCATTCCCATCACTTTTACCAAGGTGAATTTAATGCAAACGTTTATACAAAGTTTAAGGAAGAGTAGACAGAGTGCATAATTGAAATACAGTAATATGAAGCAGGACAGGAGAAATGCAGCAGGTATCATATAGGACAGCACACACATACAGAATGATCACAAAAAATACTAAAATGTTCATTAGTTCATGCTGATTACACCTGTAAATAGGCTTTCCAACTCTCCTGAAATAGCTGTGAGATTTCCAGAACTGACTGCAATATTTTGTCTCCCTGGAAGATGGAAAATTCTCCTGCAATAAAGCTTTTTAATTGTTAATATACATGTTTTTCTTTTAAATTTATAAGTCACTAATTTTAAAAGATAAATATATGTATATTAACAAATTAATGAGACATAAATTCAATTGTCTTATACCGGGTGTTTCAGAGATGAGTACAAATATTTTTTTCAGCTGATTGTTGGAATATAATATAATGTCCTATTTCAAACATTAAAATAGTATGTTTAAAATATGTTTGTAGCTCAGGTAGTATTTAATGATGAATGACTTGGGGCTTTGCTAACATATATTACAATTTGTTCCTGTGTGAAACCATTTGCTGCTTGTATGTCGAACGTTTACATACAATTTATGCATGCATGCAACCAGGAGCTGTAATGAAGTGATGGTTTTATGAAATGATGCTCCTCCATTGGACAAACCAATCGCTATGCTAAAATATATCCTAGTTTACTACTTGCGAACATTCATTTCTACCTTCACTATGATTATTTTTACTTATCTCCAAACACATCAGTTATTAACTAAACTTCACTTCAGACTGGACTATAGAAGGATATCTAGATTTTCAATCCATTGCACTGCTTCAGGCATAGCTGAGGGTAGGTCTTCCATACTTTCAGGGAAGGCACGAAGTGGGCAATGTAGCACAATTCAGCCAAGAAAGAAAGAAGGAAAGAGTCACAGAAAGAGGAAGTTGACCATCCCCAATTGTATAGAGTAGAAGCAGTTCTTCCCACTCCACATCTTATACGATTTAAACTACACCAGGTATGGCGGGGCAGATTGAATCCTGCAGGTTTTAAGGAGGGATAGATGATGGCCATTCTGTTAACCAGCTGACGTTGGGGTTGCTGTGGCTAGTTTTTAACTTCACAGCAGCCTTTCAGGTACGTTGGCGAGACTTAACACTCTCCGTACCGGGCTATTATTTTGTACCTGATGCTGATAACCAGTCAATTTCAACGATATTCATTTATTTTTATCACCGCAACCAAAAGAGATACCGTATTTACTCGAATACGACCCGCCCCCGAATAAGACCCGCACCCTGATTTTGAAGGAAAAAAAAAAAGAAAAAAAAACCTGAAAATTATGTACAATCTTAACTAATAGCATTTATCCAAAATGGTTTCCAACAGTATTGAAGTCGTCCTAAAATAACACACATCAAACGATTAAAAATACAAATAAAAGTACACAAACACTTCATTCATCGTCATCAGAAGTACCAACTTCGGAACTTTTATCACCATCCCACTAAATGTCGTCATCACTGACATCCATAGCATTCGAAATACTACATTTCTTGAAGCTCTTCCGTATGAGATCTCCCGAGATACGATTCAATGCCGTCAAAATTCACGAACATAGCAGCTGAACTTCCGGGCGCTGAATACGACCAGTTGGAGTCAGTGTGTGCTTATCGGCCGCCATCTGCTCCGTATACAGCTGTTTCAAGGCTGCTTTGAACGGGCGGTTCAGGCACACATCCAGTGGTTGTAGCATAGACGTCATCCCGCTCAATCACGAATACATGACTCGTCAATATCATATTTCCTACCGGGCACGATTTCCAATAACTTCAGCTTCCCTCACAACTTTCAGCTTCTCACTCACATTAAACGACCGCAAACGCTTTGTACAACTCATGTTTACACTCGGAAAACGTGCGCGAGACTGTATGACGCCGCCTGCTTACGGTAAAACAAAGTGATAGCCGGAAGAAGGCTAGCACCATCTAGCGGATACTCGCAACACCCGATATCGCGCGTGGCGGGCAATTTAAATCTTTAAAATCAGGATGACTCAAATAAGACCCGCACCCCAATTTTTCACGTCCGATTTTGTTTAAAAATGTGCGGGTGGTATTCGAGTATATACGGTAATTTGACTAAATTAATTTTATTTTATAGATCAATCTTTCTAGAATAAATACCCTTATTGTTCTTAATGGTGATGGATGACATCATGAAGGCAGCAATGAAAGACTATAATAGGGCAAAGATGAAGATAATGTTGTTTGCAGACGATGTTGTGATCTGGGGCGAGGATGAGATGGAGGTACAAGACAAGTTAGACGTAATAATGAAATGATTGAACAATGGGGATGGAAGATAAATGTGGAGAAGAGTAAAACAGAGGTGATGAGTAGAGGTGAGAAAGAAGGAAAAGGAATAATCAAAGTCAGAGATAAGGAATTGGAAGTGGTGAAATACTTCAAATACTTGGGAAGTGAACTGACTGAAGATGGAAGACTAGATTTGGAAATTAGCAGAAGAATACAACTCGGGAGTCTTTCGACCAACAAGTACGGGGACTAGTATGGAACAAGGATATACTGATTAAGGCTAAAGAAGTTATGTACGAAGCATATTATGTTCCTATAATGTCATATGCAGCAGAAACTTGGACAATGACTAAGAGGGATGAGAGCAGAGTACAGGCAGCTGAGATGAAATTCCTGAGAAGTATGGTCCAGAAAACGAGGAGAGACAGATTGAGAAATGAAGATATACGGAAAGAACTGGGAGTACAGAAACTAAATGACAAACTGGAGTTAAGCAGATTGATATGGTTTGGACATGTCAAACGGATGAATGAAGTAAGGCTACCAAGACGAGCACTGGAACGACAGATGACAGGGAAGAGAGTACGAGGAAGACCAAGAATGCGTTGGATGGACTCGGTGAAGAATAGTATTAGAAAACAGAACCTGGATTGGAAAACCATTTCGGAAGGGGAATGGTGGAACGACAGAACAAAGTGGAGAGGAACCATATTTGCCCCCACCCGAAGTCAGCTGGAAAAGGGGAAATGAAGATGATGATGACTTATTGGATTGTGAAATAAAATACTCTTTATATTACATTTCTTATAGACGTGCAAATATTTCTCCCAAAAAAAAGTCAAACAAATATTCAATGTTCACAATACTGTTCAAATTAATTTACCGTATTTGCTCGCGTATATCTCGCACTTTTTGACCGAAAATATGTGTGAAAATTTTCGGTGCGAGATATACGCGGGGGAATGACCGTATTCCCGAAAAAACACAAAATTTGCGATGTAACCGTAGGCCTACTTGCGCAACTGACGTGGCACGCGAATCGCTATTTCAAACGTGTTTCAAGGCGGTGAATTTAGCCAACCGCGGCCGAAGACGCGGCAAACGATGTACAGCGTGCTAACACTCACGCTGCGCCGTATTCTTGCACGCGGCCGAGCTCTGATGCGACGCAATGCGTAAAGACGAAATCATTGAGATTCGAGAAGACTGAACTGCGTTTCTGTGCGATGTAACAGTAGGCCTACTTGAGCAACTGTTGTGGCGCGCTAATCGCTAATTCGAACGTGTCTCAAGGCGGCGAATTTAACCAACTGCGGCCGAAGACGCGGCGAACGATATACAGCGTGCTAACACTCACGCTGCGCCGTATTCTTGCACGTGGCCGAGCTCTGATGCGACGCAATGCGTAAAGACGAAAATATTGAGATTCGAGAAGACTGAACTGCGTTTCTCTGCGATGTAACAGTAGGCCTACTTCCGCAACTGACGTGGTGCGCTAATCGCTAATTCGAACGTGTCTCAAGGCGGCGAATTTAGCCAGCCACTGCCGAAGACTCGGCGAACGATGTACAGCGTGCTAACACTCACGCTGCGCCGTATGCTTGCACGCGGCCGAGCTCTGATGCGACGCAATGTGTAAAGACAAAATCATTGAGATTCGAGAAGACTGAACTGCGTTTCTGTGCGATGTAACAGTAGGCCTACTTGAGCAACTGTTGTGGCGCGCTAATCGCTAATTCGAACGTGTCTCAAGGCAGCGAATTTAGCCAACTGTGGCCGAAGACTAACGATGTACAGAGTGCTAACACTCACGCTGCGCCGTATGCTTGCACGCGGCCGAGCTCTGATGCGACGCAATGTGTAAAGACGAAATCATTGAGATTCGAGAAGACTGAACTGCGTTTCTCTGCGATGTAACAGTAGGCCTACTTGAGCAACTGTTGTGGCGCGCTAATCGCTAATTTGAACGTGTCTCAAGGCGGCGAATTTAACCAACTGCGGCCGAAGACGCGGCGAACGATGTACAGCGTGCTAACACTCACGCTGCGCCGTATTCTTGCACGCGGCCGAGCTCTGATGCGAAGCAATGCGTAAAGACGAAATCATTGAGATTCGAGAAGACTGAACTGCGTTTCTCTGCGATGTAACAGTAGGCCTACTTCCGCAACTGACGTGGCGCGCTAATCGCTAATTCGAACGTGTCTCAAGGCGGCAAATTTAGCCAACCGCGGCCGAAGACTAACGATGTACAGCGTGCTAACACTCACGCTGCGCCTTATGCTTGCACGCGGCGCCTCGATCCCTAATCGGCTCGTATCGAAGTTCGAATCAACTCGTCGTTGCTCGCTCTTCCTGTTAGTACCGCTTCGGGTAAGTTCCTGGACAATGACGACTGTTGTGGCGCGCTAAATCGAACGTATGTCTACCTCAAGGTTATTACGGTCATTTGTATGATGGCGTCAGTAATTAATGCGAGATATATGCGAGTAATATTTTTTTCCCTGAAATTTCAAATAAAAAAATGGGGTGCGAGATATACGCAGGGGCGAGATATACGCGAGCAAATACGGTATCTTCACTGTGAAATGTGTAATGAATTTTTCACCTATTTGATATATCTTGAACACCCATTTACTGTGAATCAAATTGCTTCTTTGTGTGAAAATTTTGAATGACATGACGCAATTGCATCAGTGGTAAAACAGACATAGGATGCCATTTGTGGATGAAATTGTTACCAACGGTACAAGAACGAGATTCCGCTAGCCAGACCCGTAGAAACACCAGGGAGGGAATTTGCGTTTGTTTGAATGAGCGACCCCGTAAAAACTATGGGCTTGGCAATCTTCGAAATAATTGAGGCCTGTACGGACTACGGGCTTGGTAGGGAGAATGTTAAGGCGTGTGGTTCTTTGCTATCCAACATCCTCATGTATTGGGAGTGCCTCGTTCAACAGCATTATAGACCAAAACTTGAAGAGGGCCTTCTGTCTTCTGATGTGTGGAGGTTTTATGTTACTGAGCACTGGTAACCATTGAGTTGGAGTAGCTCGAAGCATGCCAATTATGGTGCGCATGGTTTGATGTAGCTGGATGACTACTAGCTGAGTGTGGGCACTGTTAAGCCAAATGCCGGAGCAGTATTCAGCTGTTGTGTAAACTAAAGCCAAAGCTGTTATCCATAATGTGTTTGCATCTGCTCCCCAAGAAGTTCCAGCCAGACGTAAGAGTAGGTTATTGTGGCTTTTTAGTTTAAGGGCCGTATTTTGAAGATGGCTTCAGTATGTTAAAGACCTGTCCAACGTTACACCCAAGTATTTTGGAGTGGCGTTAGATTGTAATTCCAGGTTTCTGAACATAACCTTAGGATGATAGTTTGCTTGCATATTACTCAAGTGAAATGCGGATGTCTATGTTTTCTGAGGATTAGGTTGAAGACTCCATTATCGAAAGAAATCATCCAACAGTTCAAGGTCCTGGTTGAGAACTATTTCAGCATCGGTGAAGCTAGCTCGTTGTGCCATGATAAGGATATCGTTTGCATGTATAAGCAACTTGCGGGACACCGTATCAGGAAGGTAATGAATGTACAAACTGAAGAGAGTAGGAGAGAGAACCAATCCTTGTGGCAGGCTATTATTCACGTTTGTGGAATATGCTCCTTTTGAGTTCTGAGTAAACTTGAAAGTAACGACCACTTACTGTAACATGTTGCCAATTAGTGTGATAATCTTTTTACATGGAACAACTTTAATCAGTTTAAGTGGTAGTCCATCTCTCCAGACTGTATCGTACGCAGCTGCGAGGTCTAAGAAGACGGAGAGACTGTTTAACTTCTTCTCGAAACCAACCTCTAGGAATGTGGTTAGGGATAAAACTTGATCACTGCAGTTACAGTTCGGACAGAATCCTGCTTGTTCAACTGGAAGTAATGACTCAATTGCTGGAGCTATTCTGTCCGGGATCAGCCTTTCCAATAGCTTGAGTGTGACACAGAGCAGAGCAATGGGACGATAACTTTGCGGAAGCATTGGATCTTTGCCAGGTTTTAGCAAAGCAATGACTTTTCTCTTTTTCCAAATTGGTGGAAGCTTTCCTGACTGTGTATTGAAATGAAAAATACAGTAAGCCACCATTTCATAGCTGGGCCACAATTCTTAAGTAGCTCAGGGTATACTCCGTCTAGACCTGCAGCTTTGCCATTGCGGAGTGATTTTAATCCTTCCTCTATCTCTTATAGGCCTATTGTGAACGGTCGTGAATAGATGGTGTGGGGCTGTGTATCACGTTTTACTTGGATGAGCTCAGCTTTAACCTTTTTGAATTTTTATTTATCCCTTGTCAATCTAGAAATAGAAACTAGCTGGTTTGCTATTACTTCTGCATTAATAGAAGGATGCTGCTTTGGCGGTATGGATGTGCAGTCTAGTTAGCCTACTTTCGATTTTTTGCAAACAATGAAAGTAGACTTATTATGAGATCTACACAGGGTCAAAAATTGTGTGTCTGTCTGTGTGTGAGTGTGTGTACTCTGAATGTGTGTCCCCCCTATCAATTCAAACACGGTGAAACAAAATTGAACTAAATTTGGTACAGAGGTAGCACTAGCAAAGGGCACCTCAGTGTCATGTTTTATATCGCCGAGATCCTGACGGAAACGTAATGGCGGCCACCCAAATGTTCAAAGCTTAAATCAAATTACGACTAACCTAATCATCCGATCTCTACCAAATTTTGCAACAACAGAAAGAGAAGAAAGAGGAAGTTGACCATCCCCAATTGTATAGAGTAGCAGCAGTTCTTCCCACTCCACATCTTATACGATTTAAACTACACCAGGTATGGCGGGGCAGATTGAATCCTGCAGGTTTTAAGGAGAGATAGATGATGTCCATTCTGATAACCAGCTGACGTTGGGGTTGCTGTGGCTAGTTTTTAACTTCACAGCAGTCTTTCAAGTACGTTGGCGAGGCTTAACACTCTCCGTACCGGGCTATTATTTTGTACCTGATGCTTAGAGATACGGGAAAATCGCAATTGCGATAAATGCGAATTTTACTTTTTTCTCCTTTTTTTCAACTACCGGGTAACTAATATGACTATGTATACCCAAAATTTGCGAAACTGAATGTGCGACAAAGTGCGATAATTAAGGGTTCTTGCGAATTATTCCCATAAATGGGAAAAGTGCCGAATTTACCTATTAATGTTGAATATTATGTTTTATTACATTTTCGCGCCGTAACTTTGAAATTTGAGAGTTCCCAGCAATGAAAATATTGGCTATATAATCGATATTTACGAGTAATAATCGATATGTACAAACATCGATTATTGTCGTGAAAACAATCGATTACGGTAAAAATTAATTTGAAAATGGTGCTGTTATTATTGCCGTATAATATCCACTGTTTATTGCCAGTAAAACGATGATTTTGGAGAAATTATTTCGTAGTTTCAGTTGGTTGTGCTAATAAAAGGAATATTCCAATCGTTTGTGCCGATTCTTTTTAAAAATTAGAGCAATAAGGTTATGCTTATATAGGTTTATATCGCGCCCCGCCCTCATTTCTTGTATTTGAAATGAAAATGAAAACTTCAATTACGTATCGTGATATGAATAGACAATTTTTGTTAGGCGTTCTCTTTGCTTTGGGAAATGTTGTATAATATGATGAAAGTATTCTCTACCATGTGTGAGTTATAGGTTATTTACATGTCGTCCGGCGATTTCTCTGTGAATTCGGATACTGTTTTACAGATTGTCAGTCAAGAGTCGCAGTGTGGTCAGGAAATAATGAGGGAGTAAACATACATTTTATTATTTAGTTAATTATCCATTGTGTGATATTTACACAAAGTTAAGTAAATGTATGATTCACATTATTACTTCCTTTTCAATGAGGGCCATGGATGAGGGGCATTGAATTTCTATTTGCCGGTGGTTTAATGGTCAAATGGCACTTCTTGAATCCTACCTCATAAGATAAGTTATTAAAAGAAATGAATGGAACTTGGCAAGGAGTTAGTAGGAAAACCACACAAAAGGATTTCATAGACATCCTTAGAATTTGAACCAATTCGTCCATCGAGTCCAGGACAGCCTGGTATTGTCGTCATTCCACCTGTCACACAGTAAACTTCGTAAGACAAGCATTGTTGCCTGACCACAGCTCGCTTTATTCTAACAATTGGCACCTTGGTGCCAGTGAACTAATACAACTCTCAACCGGCCCTCAATATTTGAGTTGCTGCACAACACCTGATATTGTTGATTGCATAATGAGAACAAGACCTTTGGATCTTTTGAGCATAGCTTAGGTACCCTCGTCTCACGTCATACAACCAACCGACAGCACTTGAACTCAATCTTGCCAATTAGCCAGGCTGATGCCGTTATTTTCAGAGATCTCACATTTCTGAAAAATGTATGATGTCAAGTTTCTACATTTCTGTAATACTGATATTAGGATTTTAATACTTCTAACACTCCCTTAGTAAAAATAAAAACCACACACACAAAAGGAGACTTATATTAAATTCTTATGCCATTTACCAGAAACGCCCATATTTTCCAATTTCTCGCTTGCTGTGCCCAAGGTTGCAGGTTCGAAACCTGGCGCAGTCAGCTGGCATTTGAGGGTGCGCAAATGCGAGGGAGCCGTGTCAGTACATTTACTGGCACGTTAAAGACCCCCTTCGGGGCAAAATTCCGGCACCCCGGCGTCTCTAAAAGCCAGGGTAGTTAAAGGGGACGTAAAACCAATAGCATATATTCATATTTCCAATCATGCACATGTTTGAATTAGTTTCCGTGCATATTATTTTGAACCTATTTATTGTACCTGGTGACGAACTTTTAAATGCTACAAAATGCTAATTTTTAAATTTCAAAATGCTCCAAAATGCTATTTTTCAAAATGAAAGTGCTACAAAATCAATTTCAAAATGCTATTTTCTCGTATCTTTACGATGCTGTAAACCAGTCAATTTCAACGATATTCATTTATTTTTATCACCTCAACCAAAAGACATAATTTGACAAAATTATTTTTATTTTATACACTGACCGGCAAAAAAACGGAACAGTTAAGAAAGTAATATAAATAGTATAAAATTAGCCATGAAAAAGATGTAATCACATTTTAAAAGCTTTCCACGCATTAGAACAAACATCTGAAACATCCGTGAGTAGAAATTGATAATATGACATTTCTTGGGTTGGTTTACTACCACCAATTTTCCCCCAATCTTTGAGGAGCCTATCTTAATGGCTTGATGGCGGGAAGCGCACTGTAAGCGTTTAAGGTTTATGAGTGTTGCCGCTCGCTTATTGTTGTTCTAGGGATAACAACTGGCATTTGTTGAACACGTGTGAACCATTTTCACACATTTTAGCAAGTTATCCATGTGCAGTTCACACTAAAACATGCCTCTTAATCGTGAAGGAGCTGCACAGTCTGTTGCATTGTTGGAGGATGGCCGCAGCTTCCGTTATGTTGCTGAGGGTCTTTGGATCGTCTCTTGGTAGCATTCACCGTGCAGTGCAATGTTACAGAGAACTCCAAACTCACGACAGAAGACGAGGGTCAGGCCGTAGAAGAAGCACAAGTGCCAGGGATGACAGATTTCTCACCCTGCAAGTTCTGCGTGATCACCATACCACAGCAGTCCATGCACGAAAACTACTGGAAAATGTCAGAAATGTGAGATTGAGTGAGCGAGCAGTAAGAAGAAGGTTTGAAGAAGCTCATCCTCCGTCCAGGAGACCTGCACGTGGACCCGCACTCGAACGACATTACAGAGAGGCGCGTCTTCGCTTCGCAAGGCAGCATCTGGGATGGACCCACGAGCAGTGGGCCTCTGTTCTCTTCACTGACGAGAGTCGCTTTAACCTTAGATCTCCTGATGGAAGAGAAAGAGTGTGGAGAAGGTGCGGGGAGAGGTACAGCCCTGTTGCTTTCTCCTCCAGGACTCCATTTGGAGGTGGCTCGGTTATGGTGTGTGGTGGCATCAACCTTATGGCCCGCACTGAGTTGGTGTGCATCGATCACGGGACGCTCAATTCCCAAAAGTACATCGAAGAGATCCTGATAAACCATGTGATGCCCTTTGCGCCTTTCATTGGTCAGAATTGCATGCGGATGCAGGATAATGCCCGCCCTCATACTGCTCGCTGTGCTGTACAATATCTGTAGGACGTGGGGATTCAAACCCTGGACTGGCCAACTCGTAGTCCTGACTTGATCCCCATTGAACATGAATGGGATATGCTTGGAAGGAATGTCAGACAGCGTGACCACACCACCTTGGCACAACTGAGAACATTGCTGCTGGAGGAATGGGATCGCATCCCGGCAGATGCCATTCGACGAGTTGTGAACATTATGGCTGAGCGTTTACAAGCTGTCATAGACGCTGAGGGTGGAAACACTCATTTTTAGTGACCAGTGTTCTCGTGCAGTGCAGTGCAACCATTAATACTGTTTTGTTTGGCAATACGTTCAATAAAAACCAGCCAAAAAGAACATTATTAAAAAATAGAAAATTGTAAGATTTGCAAAATGTAACGATATTTATGAGTTAAAGCGTGTTGTAAAACATTCGGTATTTTCTGTAGCCAACCATCTAAAATTTACATGAATAATGCAAATATTGGAAAACCGATACATTTTAGTGGAATAAATTAAGAAATTACATAAAAAGTTAAAGTGTTCCACTTTTTTTGCCGGTCAGTGTAGATCTATCTTTCTAGAATAATATACCCTTATTGTTCTTAATGGTGATGGATGACATCATGAAGGCAGCAATGAAAGACTATAGTAGGGCAAAGATGAAGATAATGTTGTGAGCGCCTTTTGACTAAACTACAAGGTCATCAGCCCAATAGTTTGCAGATGGCGGCAATGTATGTGTGCAAATCGATTCCCCCTATCAATTCAAATTTGGTGAAACCGAATTGAACGAAATTTGGTACAGAGGTAGCACTAGCAAAGAACACCTTAGTGTCATGTTTTATATATCCGCCATCTTGACGTAAAGGTAATGGCGGCCACCCAAATGTTAAAAGCTTAAATCAAATTACGACCAACCTAATCATCTGATCTCTACCAAATTTTGTAACATTATACCTTTATGTATGAAGAATCTTTTGACCAAACTACAAGGTCATCAGCCCAATAATTTGCAGATGACGGCCATTTATGTGTGCAAATCGATTCCCCCATCTATTCAAACACGGTGAAACCGTATTGAACAAAATTTGTTACAGAGGTAGCACTAGCAAAAGGCAACTCAGTGTCATGTTTTATATCGTCCCCATCGTGACGGAAACGTAATGGCGGCTACCCAAATGTTAAAAGCTTAAATCAAATTACGACCAACCTAATCATCTGATCTCTACCAAATTTTGCAACAACATTCCTTTATGTGGGAAGCATATTTTGACCAAACTGTAAGATCATCCGCCCAGTAGTTTGCAGATGGCGGCCATGTATGTGTGCAAATCGATTCCCCCTATCAATTCAAACATGGTAAAACCAAATTGAACAAAATTTGATACTGCACCCGAATCCCGCATAGTCATAGCCTATATCCGCAAAAATAGAAAAGGATTGTAGGGAGGTCAATACCCGGTCAGGTTAACCAACACTACCCTACTAGGATAATGACTAGGGAACCCTCGATGCATACCGGCCATGCAACAACACTACCGATTAGTTACACATTTACAAAGAAAATAAACTATCCTAAACACAAAATGGTAGGGCGAGAATCTCGGGTGTGAACGGTGAAAGTTGAGACTAACATGAATTCTAGTAACTAATTCGCAGTATTATCGCATGTCGATTGCAGAAATGAAATGATGATCAGATTTATAAAAACGAACAGGCAAACAACAACTAGTGCCTGGGATTTATTTCCAAACAAAATTACAAATAAGAAAAAAAATAATCCCTATCACCAATAAAATCAACAAACAAGTTAAAATTATCTGTTAAACACGTCAGATAGTTCTACTATCTGTAGAATAAATGTTTCTGAACATTCTCGTAACAACAAAGTAGTTATATTAAGATTCACAAAATGTTTACGTAATTGACAGTCGCCCTGTGGCTATGTCATTGAAATAGTCTGATTAAAATCTCCTGTTCACTCATAAAAGTGAAGTTAACATTACAAAAACCCTACATTATACACGGGCGTGCGTAAAATGTAACTATCTACTCTAATAATACTATTATAATTTATAGAAGTCTTAAATATTTACATTATCTACAGATCTCGTGCTTCACACGGTTTAAAATATACTATTAACACTATCAGTCGCGATCTGACAGCTTCATAGTGTCTCTGTTACATAAACAATTCTTTGAACAATGTTTCAACCAACGATCAAATTCTCAGATACTTCTAGTGGTAAATCAAAATAAATAAGCCTGAGTATCAAACACTTAAGTTAAATACAGCTTAGAATGTCGTGTCTTTAAATAAAACAATAGGATAAAGAGCGATGCGAAACTACTTAAAAACTCGATACATTATGTGGATCATATACAAATACTCTCAGACATAAACAATTCAAACATTAACCTTTGTGTTAGCGCTTTTTACTCATCCTGTAATAATTCGTTGCTCCACATAGCAATAGATTCCTTCCTTCCACAATACAGTGAACAATACTTATCAATGGCATTTTACTACGCTCCAAACATGTCATACTTCCTTCCTTTCCTTACTATAAACAATCTTCAAAACTCCGCACGGCATTACTTTTTGAAAAACCCATCTTGATACACACTTGTAGAAGAATTAGTGATTTTACTAGGTAACTATGCTAGAGTATATTACCGTTCAGAATGCACTCCTAACTCCTGTCTAAATTATTAAACCTCGTGCATCAAATTACAACAATTACATGTTCGTTCACAATAATACAATTCACAAAGTACTTCTTATTCCTTTCATCAGCGCTATTCGTTCTCTTTGATCCATAACAAACTTGTTCTTCCACGTTGCCAAACGTTAACAATGTTAGTTTGTAGTTCGCTCGTCTTTTAGTTGTTAATAAAAATAAACACATATCCTCACGCTTCTGGTGTAGGCTACATTTAAATATATGAACAATTCATATTTAAGTTGTTTTTAACATACTAGACCGCAGGTAGACTAACATATCTCCTGGTCTATTCATCTCATTTAAACAATGTTTATACTTTAATTGTTGATAAATATAGGCATCATTTAACCTCAATTGTCACTACCATGATCCTATTTTATAGTGTATATTCGTAGTATAAATAGTCCAAGACTATTTAATTGTCTAATAAGTTGTATTCCGCTGTTGGAATCTTATAACATTCAAATTGTTATAAATAAATATTTCAGATGTATATTAATATCATATTGTCTGTTAAATAATATTACAGCATCTCACAATAATCAGGGCCGGATTTACCGTAAGGCAAAATAGGCACGTGCCTAGGGGCGCCATTTATAAATAATATCGTGTCTTTTTTGCATGCCCTTCCACTTCGCTCTTCGTTATGCCGCTCGACGCCCTTTCGTCCCGACAAGTGTGAGAGGGGCGGGGAGGCGGACGAGCGGAGCTGTGCTGCGCGCGCTGTTGTTGCGGTAGCTGGGTTTGCTTGCATTGTAGTAGCATCGAAGTGCCCCGCGCCCCACCCCGCTTGCCAGTGCTTTGTGCGAGTTCGAGCTTGCGTTGTGATGTTTTGTTGTGATGTGATCTGCAAGTAAATGTTTTAAACTATGGGCAGCAAAAAGTTGTCTGGTTACCAAAACCGTGTCCGCAAAGCTGAAGAGGATAAGAAAGCCAAGGTGACACTATCAAAATGTCGGAAAATAAATGAGATGTTTAGTGGGCGTGTGAATCCTACACCTCCAACGACAAATTCGGATAACAATAACAATTCTTGCTCTGCGGTTCACGACATTGACTGCGATGGAGTTCAGCAACTTGAGGTAAGCTACCGTACACGAATTACTTTACGCAAAGTAGGCCTTTCCCAATAGGCGATTCCTTGATACACTGTTGCACAAAGTGACATACATAAAAACTCAAGACTGGCCTCGAAACCGTACCGTGCCTGCAGAGTATATTAAAAGTTGTTCTTTTTTAAATTTACTATGTTTGAAGTGCTCTAATTAATACGGGATTTTCCTTTTCAGCTCCAACAAGCCAAAATTTATGAAAAAGAGAATGCCAATTCTAGGCCTACATTTAATTCAAATGACACCTTAGGGGGAGAAAGCAACAAAAATTTAAATTTGCCTCAGCGGACAAACAAAATGTTACGGCCAATGGTGAACCAAGAGAAAGGTTTCTAGGTTTTATGGAGGGATCGGGCACAAGTCAGAGCAGCTTTTTGATGCAGTAAAGGCTAAGTTGGAAGATCTGGATTTGAAAGTGGAGGATATTCGAGGCCAATCTTACGATAACGCAAGTAATATGCCCGGCGAATATTCCGGGTTGCAAGCTCGAATAGCGGCCTTGAATCCCTTAGCTCTCTATGCACCATGCTCACCCCATTCACTAAATTTGGTTGGAACTCATGCCGCTGAATCTTGTTCAGAATCTGTAAGGTATTTTTTAACAGCTCAAGAACTGTACAACTTTTTTACTGCTTCGACCTACCGATGGAAAATTTTAAAGAACTTTATTGCGCGCGTACTAAAAAGCCCGTCAGTGACTCGGTGGTCGGCACGATATGACGCTTGTCAAGCTCTGAGGGATGGCTGGTGTGGCGTCGTGGCAGTTCTTGAGAGTATTCACGAAGACAGAAATCAAAAGGCAAACACTCGAAGTGAAGCCAATGGCATCTTAAGCCATATCCTACAATTATAAAATGCTTTACTAGTTGTTTTTTGGAGTACCATTCTAAAAAGATTTAATACTGTCAGCCAGAAGCTCCAAAAAGTTGGCACTAATTGGAGAACTGTGGTAGAATGTTACGCTTCGTTAGCGGAATTTGTGCAAAGTTTAAGAGATAATTTCGATGTCTATGAGAAAGAAGCCAAAGAATTAAGCGGTATTGCTCAATATTCCTACGACCTAAAGAGAAGACCGGAACGAAAGACTAGGAATGATGAGACAAAGCCAAGAGAATATGTACCGTCAGAGGGCTCAGAAAATTTTCACGTCAATGTATTTTATGTAATTCTGGGTGCACTAATTGCTGAGCTTAAGAGGCGAAGTGAGGCTTACAAAGTCCTTCATAAGAGATTTTATTTTCTAGAAAACCTGTTAGACCAATGATAAAATAATTCGCTGACGATCTCTCAGAAAAGTATGTGGATGACATAGAAAGTGCACTGGCTGACGAGTGCTTTCATTTAAAGGAACATTAAAAATTGCAGATTTTAAAGGTAAGTCAGCCTCTGAGCTCAGCACTTTCCTTCATGGAAAAAAATTTACACGAAATGTACCCGAACGTAATCATTGCTTTACGGATACTTCTCACCATTCCAGTGACCAATTGTTCTGGAGAAAGATCATTTTCGGTACTAAATCGCGTCAAGAACTATTTGCGGTCAGTCACTAAAGAAGAAAGGTTAAACTCTATTGCACTCCTAGCGATTGAATAAGATATGACGATAAACTTGAACTGTGGTGCCATAATTAATGAATTTGCCGAAAAGAAGGCAAGAAGGAAACTTTTGTAGTTCTCGTTGTGCTTGAGGCAGGCCCCGTTATGTCTTCATTCATGTTTTTAATCTGCACTTTAATTTCTCTAAAAGATATTGCAGGGAGATATGCAGTTGGCCTTATTTGTATTTTAGAGGGGTTTTGTTCAATTTAAAGTGTCATTTGTACCACTGCTCTTCATGCGCTTTAAAATTAGTGTGTGTTCTACTACACACATCAAAAAAAGTTTTGCATCACCTCGGTTCCCAGATCTCCGGCATATAGACGTTGACTGTGTATATTGTATCAAAGATACAGTCCCTTTGACTGTTCATAGATGTCACTAAAACTGCTCAAAGATGTAAACAACCATGCATGAGCAGGGCCTATTAGACGGAGGGGGTACGACAGCCGATCAGTTCCAGTCATTCCACCAGGACGAAGGTACGCTGCTCATGTTGTCTGTAGTTCTACCATGCCTAGAAGGTCAATACCGCAGTTCGATCGCGTCCGCATTATTACTTTGTGTCAAGAAGGGCTCTCAACAAGGGAAGTTTCCAGGCGTCTCAGAGTGAACCAAAGCGATGTTGTTCGGACATGGAGGAGGTACAGAGATACAGGAACTGTCGATGACAGGCCTCGCTCAGGCCGCCCAAGGGCTACTACTGTAGTGGATGACCGCTACTTACGGATTGCCGCTCGGAGAAACCCTGACAGCAATGCCACCATGTTGAATAATGCGTTTCGTTCAGCCACAGGACGTCGTGTTTCAACTCAAACTGTGCGCAATAGGCTGCATGATGCGCAACTTCACTCCCGACGTCCATGGCGAGGTCCAGCTTTGCAACCCCGACACCATGCAGCGCGGTACAGATGGGCCCAACAACATGCTGAATGGAACCCACAGAATTGGCATCACGTTCTCTTCACCGATGAGTGTCGCATATGCCTTCAACCAGACAATCGTCGGAGACGTGTTTGGAGGCACCCTGGTCAGGCTGAACGTCTTAGACACACTGTCCAGCGAGTGCAGCAAGGTGGTGGTTCCCTGATGTTTTGGGGTGGCATTATGTGGGGCCGACGTACGCCACTGGTGGTCATGGAAGGCTCCGAAACGGCTTTACGATACCTGAATGACATCCTCCGACCCATAGTGCACCCATATCGGCAGAATATTGGAGAGGCATTTGTCTTCATGGACGACAATTCTCGACCTCATCGTGCACATCTTGTGAATGCGTTCCTTCAAGATAACGACATCGCTCGACTACAGTGGCCAGCATGTTCGCCAGACATGAACCCTATCGAACATGCCTGGGATATGTTGAAAAGGGCTGTTTATGGACGTCTTGACCCACCAACCACTCTGAGAGATTTACGCCGAATTGTCGTTGAGGAGTGGGACAATTTGGACCAACAGTGTCTTGATGAACTTGTGGATAGTATGCCACGACGAATACAGGCATGCATCAATGCAAGAGGACGTGCTACTGGGTATTAGAGGTAGTGGTGTGTACTGCAATCTGGACCACAAATGCTGAAAGTCTAGCTGTATGATGGTACAACATGCAATGTGTGGGTCTCATGAGCAATAAAACGAGCTGAAATGGTGTTTGTGTTGATCTCTATTCCCTTTGTATTTAAAGGTTCCGGAACTCTTGGAACCGAGGTGATGCAAAACTTTTTTTGATGTGTGTATGTTTTTAAATTATATTTCGTGCTACCGCAGTTCATTCTGTTACAGCAGTAAATTATGTTTTTATTTTTGAAGCTACTCTTCAGTTTTCTTGTATGAATTAAGGCTAGACATTATTTTTGGAAAGGGTATTCATAAAGTGTTTTGGTTGCATAAAAGTTAAACTGTTTCATGTGGTTTTACTCCAAGCTGTTTTTTTTATTGAATTGACTATGTATCCCTGCGTAAAAATTCAAGCATAAACTTATTAAACTTATGCTGTCAGCCGTATATCTGTTTATTCCTGTTTTCCGAACCTTACCTCATGCGAGTGGTTATGCCATATCATAAAAATCGGGGGGGGGGGGGGGGGCACGCTCAAGTGAGGAGGGGCGCTCAATGGAGAGGTGCCTATAGCGTAACTTTGGGCAAATCCGGCCCTGACAATAATGCTTTACTTGATAACAATGCATTATAGGCATATAAATGTATACTTTCACTGTTATGCATAGAAATTGTTAATAACAATTATAATGTTTAAATATTCTTGCAAATTTGTCATTATTGACGCTCTCCTCTCCAAATTACAATGTAATCGAAGCCTTCTCTCCGAGATACAATATTATCGAATAATCGAATGATCTCTTTGAGATACCAAATAAACAAATAGTCGAAGCATTCCTTTTATAAAACGAATATCGTTCGAAAGTATCATACAACGTTTCCTTCAAAAATAAAAATACGAGAAACGCAAATCTAAGTTAAATATGCATGAAATAACGTCTTAAACGACACACGAAGACGTATCAAAAATTGCAATGAAACTCTAAAATTTAATCTATTAAAAACAAAGGATAAAGATAAGAATTACTACAAATGAAGTTGATCACTCCAAAAATGGATTTCCACTATTACAGCAAAACTACAGATATTAGATCAAATGGTTGTTCTACCTTGGGATGTCTTCTACAGCCAAGAAATACCTCTATCAGCTGTTCTTGATATTCCGTCGAAGCTGCCATCGCTCGCCTCCTAGAGAAACCAGTTACAACCAAGCACAGGCAAATTAGCTGCGAGCGACCCCATCTCACTCGGCCTGCAATCACCTGGTCTGCATCTCGGCTTGAGCTGCTAACGGTAGATCTGCCATCTTCACGGCCAGCGGCCTGGAAACTGCGTTTCTTGGTTCGGTTGGCTGCAAACGGTCTTCTGCTTCTTATCTCTGTCCTGCAGAGTGGTCTCGCCATCGTAGATCCGCAAGTCCTGAGTTGACATCTCGTCCTGGTGTTGTTGGACATCTTGCTTGTAGTGTAGAAACTCATATTGGAATACTGCAAGTTGTTGCCCAGTTTTAGCTGTGTCGATCCTTGATTTTCCAAGTCACTCTGACTTCCCAGTCCATGGTATAGATTAACCTCCTTTCATTTTATTTAGTTCTCCATAATATTCTCTTCAGTATACGTAGAATAAGCTTTTCCTCCCCGACTTAAATTCGCTGTCATCATGTAGACTGTGATGTAGACTGTGATGAAATAATGTTGAATTATATAGTTGAATTCGTCGTAGCAATATTGTAGCTTGCAATAAACAAAACTGTTAGTTATTGCTTCTCTGTAAAGTGCTGTTTTATAAGCGAAGTCTCGTTCTAATGATGTTATACTTTTATAAACGCTGGTCTCTCCAATACTACTGTAATTTCATTTTGCCGGCTCCTCTTCTAAACTTCCTCGGCGATCCCTAGGTCGTTCGTTAGTACAACGGTGCTTGTCGACCGGGCTTATGTTGCGTGCAATAACTGCTTCTCTTCTGTGCGCGTGCGTCAACGCGTCCGCTCGTGTCCAGTCGCTGTGAGAGTCACCACGGCACGCTTCTCCTTCGCAGTGCGTGTCACTGCTTGCCTAGCTCAGCTAGCCTCACACACATGCATTTTAATAGAAATATACTCATATTTACTCTATTATTCAATAATTTATATTTCTTTTCAACCAAATAAATTTCATATTGCATTCTACACCTGTAGATGTGCTTATTTCGCTTTATATCCGCCAAATTTATATAAAAGCGATTCCCACAAAAATTATGTGCTTTTATTTGATTGGCTGTTGAAATATTCTAAAAATGGCTCCTGGGTCTAGCCTCTTATCCACGGGTCGTGTGCATCGCTTTGTTATGATCGCCTTGCTAACCAAACCTGGTTTTCTAGTGCCAAACATGAAGCTTTGTACAATTTCCAGCTTCGAACGATCGAACTCTTCCTTAGTTAAAATCTCATTCACCAGAATATTCCCTAATAATAAATTCCTCAAAATACTTCCATTATGCTTCATTTGCATCCCATAATACATATATAATTATTAAATTATTTCAATTCCAAATTTCCAATTTTTCCTTCCGATGGTGCACAAGTCATTCGAACCTCGGCTCGGTCAAAGACCCTAAGCTGGGCTGAATTCGAGTTCAGTACAGAGGTAGCACTAGCAAAGGGCTCCTCAGTGTCATGTTTTATATCGCCGCCATATTGACGGAAACAGAATGGTGGCCACCCAAATGTATGTGTGCAAATCGATTCCCCCTATCAATTCAAGCACGGTAAAACCAAATTGAACAAAATTTGGTACAGAGGTAGCACTAGCAAAGGGCTCCTCAGTGTCATGTTTTATATCGCCGCCATATTGACGGAAACGGAATGGTGGCCACCCAAATGTTAAAAGCTTAAATCAAATTACGACCAACCTAATCATTTGATCTCTACCAAATTTTGCAACAACATACCTTTTTGTGGGAAGCATATTTTGACCAAGCTACAAGGATATCAGCCCAATAGTTTGCAGAT
This sequence comes from Meconema thalassinum, assembly GCA_946902985.2. NCBI lineage: Eukaryota > Metazoa > Arthropoda > Insecta > Orthoptera > Tettigoniidae > Meconema > Meconema thalassinum. The sequence continues at coordinate 1,168,751,403 of OX336388.2, forward strand.
AGCGGCCATGTATGTGTGCAAATCGATTCACCATATCAATTCAAACACGGTGAAACCGAATTGAAAGAAATTTTGTACAGAGGTAGCAATAGCAAAGGGCACCTCATATTCATGTTTAATATCCGTATAGCACGTTGTATTTCAACAAGCTACTACAACCAACATTCAATTAGGCTATACTCCTCGAAAAAGACAAAGAGTTATAACAATACCCATGCATTTAGGAGAAAGTAAGCTATATGTTCTTTACTGAACACTTTTTTTTTTTTATAAGAAACCAAACTTTTCTGCTAGAATGGGTGATTCAACTCTTCAACAGTTTTTATCCACTTCTCTTTACTTGCTAGGTCAAGAGACTGTAGCAGCTCTGTAGCTTTTTCATGAATATTGTTCTCCTCAAATTCTTTGCTCAGTCTACTGGATTCCTCATTCCATCCAGGTATATAGTCTTTCCGGAAACCTTTTGGAATGGATCTTTTTGCTGCGGATTTTACCAAGCCTGCAAACCTCAGGTAGTTCTCTGGAACAGCTTTGATCCACCTGATGTTGTCATCAGTACACTTGGCATAAGCATGCCAATCAGCTTCGGTGGCATAGTCGGTAGCATGCTGAGCTTCTATGCCCAAGATCGTGGGTTCAAATTGGGCTGAAATCGTCGGATTTTTTAAGAGCGTTAAAAATCCCTCAGTATGCCTTCCTTTGGAGGGGAAGCAAAGCCGGCGGTCCCATGTCATAGATTTATGGCATGTTAAAGAACCTTCCACTAATTACACCTGTGTGAAGCTAAATTGTATAGGTTAAGAATGTAAACAACGCTCTTAGGTTCCTACATTCGTTGCCAAGAGCCGACTGCGGTGACGTCTGGTAGCTAAGTTCTGAACTAGTAGTCGTTGACGGTGGTGTTTGGCGGCAAAAGTAGGAACTACTTGAAAATTGATCGTCTGCAGTCCTTACTTCAATTAAAACAGATGCACACACTAATACAGTCATCACAATTAACACCGGTTATCAGACAGATTCTACACACACCCAAAGTACACGGGGCTACATGACCGCGATGTCGCAGCCCCTAAACTTAAGAACCAACCGAACCAACCAACCAACCAGCTTTCTGGAAGTTCCAACGAGGTCTTGGCGTAGATCGTAAAACTGGGATCTGAATTCCAATTTTGTAGGTTATAGGTCTATGAGGGAAGTTAACACTATATAAACAGTACTTCATACCAATTGTAACATACGGACTGGAAACGCTGGTAACTAACAAGAGACAAGATAGTAAGATCCAAGCAGCAGAAATGAAATTTTTAAGAACATCTGTAAAAAAGACAAGAAGAGATAGAATTCAAAATGTTAAAATCAGAGAAGAGCTAAATGTGGAACCGTTAGTACAGAAGATACGGAAATCAAGACTGAGATGGTTCGGACATGTGAAGAGAATGGGAAAGGAACGAGCGGCAAGAAGGGAGTTGGAAAGAGAAGTTAAGGGTAAGCGATCAGTTGGAAGACCAAGAAGAAGATGGATGGATCAGATTCGGAAGGACATCGGAGAAGCTGGATTGGATGTGGAGGAAGTAATGGAGCAGGAAAAGTGGAAGGACAGAAACGAGTGGAAGAGGCTTGTTAACCACACCCGGGCGACTGGAGTGGGACATTGATGATGATGATGATGATGATGAGGGAAGTTATTAAGAACTGGTGTAAAATCTTGTTTCCAGCGACCTGAATGAAATGTTTCTCTGCCTTTATGATCATATATCAAAGTGAGGTTCTTTATTTCAGCCCATTCTGGGAGCTTACTCCCATTCTCGTCGTTCTCCTTGTAGCCCCAAGATGTGTGATGACAGTTGAAATCCCCAAGGAAGATGCTATTTTCAGAGGGCACTATGGTGATAGGGTCAGGCCACGAGGCAGCTGGCGGCTTATAGATGTTCGTTACCTCGATGCTCTGTATTTGTACTGATGTAGAAAAATAAGTCCGAAGGTCACTTATGGGGAGGACACTGAAATTGCGGATGTTGTTCTTAATGAAGGTAGCAATTCCATACTTAGCATGATGATTTGCTGCTATCAACTTATAACCAGGTATCTTTCCTCTAGCCAATAACTCTATTACTCTCAGTATGTGTTTCCTGTAGTACTACAATGTCAATGGAGTGCTCTTGTAAGATTCTTGATAGGTATTCGCTCTTGGCTCTGCTTATTCTTTCAATATGTATGAAACATTTCGTAAGAACATCACTGCATTACAGTTTCTGGTAGTGTTGATGCATAAATTGTACGGAAACATTCTACTTACAAGCAGCAAATGCTTTCACATGGGGACAGTGTGTAATGTATGTCTATGTCATTCATAATTATACTACTTGAGCTACAAACAATATATTTCCTACATAATACAGTATTTTTATTTCTACAATTTTTGAAATAGGAAATTACTTTCACTTCATATGTATGCCTTCAACCGGCCGAAACATATTTGTAATCTCTGAAACACCCTGTAGATCACAGCCATCTGGACATATAGCTTAATCTACTGTACATGTATTTAAGAATCAAAATTTTACTTTTATTTGGAAATATCCCCATAGTTTTGTATTTTTGTGTGTTTCAGACTGATGATAAATGCAAGAAAAAAGTAAATTTTCTGTCTGTTTGTATGCTTATAACTCGAGAACGGGTGGAGGGATCGAAGTAAAATTTGTTATCTATGTCCAACACAGGCAAAGCCTCAGCCACTCACTGTATACCACAATTATTACCTGATGGCACATGAGTACGGAAAGAGTTTCGTATTTGGGCGAGTCCATGCGCTGCAACAGAAGCAAGAGGGGAGGAATGCTCACTTCGCTCGTTGCTAAGGAAATTTTCACATTGGCTCCTCCTGTAACGATAACTGTATTGCACATAGTGCATCTCCCAGGAGCACAGCAGCAGTGACCCCCCTCCACTCCCTTCCTTCTCCTCCTTCCCCTCCAGCGAGTATGCACAAATTTGCGCCATCAGGTATTAATTGCAGTATGCCACCCATTAAAAGAGGTCTATGGGGGAAACACCACCTTTTGTCATACCAAGACCGGAAAAACTGAATCTAATCTGTTCGATATGAGAACGAAACTCGTATCCAAAAGATACTGAAAACCAGGTGTAAGGCCAGAGATATTTTGACTATGCTTCCCTCGCAGTGAAAATGATCACATTCTTGACACACATGAGGCGAGACGAAGTTGCTATCAGATTGCACTTCCGTGTTTGCATTATGATTTATGATATCAAGAACTCCTGATTGCATTTCTCTAATACAGAGGTTGATGATTGATTTTAGTATCAATGGGGATTATCTTTCCTTGTCAAAAACAAAGATGATAAACAAATGTCCAGCTGTAATCATGACACTATACACTTCAGAGATTACTTTTCACTTTCCATTTATTCTGTAAAATACTGTACCATTTACAAACTGTTTATTACCTACAATATGATAGAAGAAGCTCAGGAAAGAATCATCACCTGGGTGAGCCAATTATGATTACTAATAATTAATTAACATATAAAAAAGGCCCAAAATGGTTGCAGAACTGCCTAAACAGAGTAGGGTGAAGTGCATACTTGGGAGAAAATAACTAGTCTCTTCAGAAAAACATTTGGTAACCCTGTTCTTTCTCAGAATAAAATAAATAACAGTTATTGTGCATTTTTGAAATGCTAGAAGCCATTTATCAGGGTTGCTTAATTAATTAATTAAAATTAACAGAATTACTTTTCAGTCGGTCAACATGACTGCCCAATTAGATTGGGTGGGGAATAACAATTATTTTAATAATCTACTACCTGCAAGAAATACCACTTATTAGCACAATTCTCCAAGAAATACTACACGAGTTATTTATACTATACAGTAGAACGTCGTTTATCCGGACGTCAAACAACCGGAACGTCAATTATCCGGATGAGCAAAATAAATAAATTTTAAAAAAGACGAAGCTACGCACGCTTACTGTTGTTATGCGGATGTGTGCGCTGACTACAGTAGAGTGTCGGTTCTAGTTTCCAATGGTTGTCTCCTACCGTTTATTTAATTTACTCTATAATGTTTCAACATGTTACAGTATGTTAGTGTGCATACAGTATTGTATTACGTCGTGAAAATGGCTTCTACGTGTGGCAAAAAAGAAAAACGAAATCGCAATGTCGTCTGGGTTCAATTACAGGTGTGGCTCAATGTGACGACCACCGACGTCAACACAGACATGGTACCTCCATACCATGTTCTGGTAAACACAATCACCAATCCCTGGTCCTCAACAACCGCCGCAGCCATAACCCGCGCCAGCAGGTCTTCCTCGGATTCCGCAGGGATCTCGTAATTCAAGGTTTTTATAAGACCCCACAGATAGTAGTCCAGCGGTGTCAAGTCTGGTGAACGTGCAGGCCAAGCAATCGGGCCACCACGACCTATCCACTGTTGCCCAAATCTGTGGTGCAGATGATATCATACCGCAAGTAAAAAATGGGGTGGTGCGCCATCGTACTGAAACCATATGTTTCGACGCACATGCAGTGACACGTTGTTTAAGAGTACGTCTTCAAGGAATACCAAGTATGCGGCACCAGTGCGATTCCGTGGAAGAAGGTATGGAATGTCAACAAACCTGTCGTTAAATGGGATACGTACTCTAGTCCGTGGCGCCGAAAATGCGGGAGATTTGAACGTGTGCTGTAGTGGTATTTTGCGGGTAGCGGGAAGACGGTACGTTTCCGGACACAAGTTCCTATGCGAAACTTAACCGTCTACAAACCCTCAAAGTCTGTAATGGGAATTTAGAAACACCCTGTATATATCACCATAATGTACTGTGCATGTTTATTCCTATGAAATAAACGCATATTATCCGGAAAAATCATTATCCGCAACACTTCCATTACCAATTAGTCCGGATAAACGACGTTATACTGTATTCCGATTGCCATCATTTGAGTGCAGTTCTTTAAATTCTCAGTAGGACATGCGTTTTACTGGCCCATTATTAGGGCACAGTTTCAGCGCCTGTGGGAGTCAGTATCTTGATATAACTGCGCACGTATAGCCTACTCAGAGATAGGTCGGCATCTTTTCACTACATATCATGTGGGCTGGCAAACGGAATCATTGAAATTTGGATGGGACCCCAAACCGTAACGTTTCGCTTCCAGTTTGTGAAAATTTTGCCAGTGGTATTTGCATATATGCTGTAACATTTTTCTTATATTTGTAGCATTTCTTCAGGCTTCCTTAGTGTAAAAGACCATTTGCTTGTATTCACTCCTTGGCTTGTTACTTAAACATTTCACAACTAAGAAACTGAGTGTGTTGCGTGAGCTAACCCCCTCCCCTTTCCCTCCAGATATTAAAAATGAAGGAGTTGTTGAGAGGCTCTAAGAAATCCCTTGGAATCATGTATTCAAGAGTTGACGAGCCTACCAGTAAGAACTACTGCCGTCTATTGTTGCTTGTGACTATCAGATAAATGACTGTTGTCTCCAATCTTGCCAACTTCCAAAATATAAAATATTAAACTGAGTGAAAGTAAAAATATGGAAAAATCACAAGAAATACTAAAAACTTGAACAGTCCTTACTGTAAGATATTTTTGTCACATGTTGTCCTGTAATGGAATTTACTAACTAGGTAGCTATGCTGCATTCCTCCTTTTCTATTTCTCATATTACTTTTAACATTTACACAAATCTATACAGGAATATACAACAAGGTGGATGCACGAACTATCCTTGGACAGAAGAAGTAGGGCAGAAACATAGAAAAAGGACAAACACAGTGACAGGCAGGTACTATTAAGTCACTGGATGGCATGATTGCCCACCTTTGAGGATGGCGAGGGAGGATGTCCTTGTCCTGTTTTTGTGTGGTTGCCCACCTTTATGGATGGTGAGGGAGGTTGTCCTTGTCCTGTTTGTGTGTGATTGCCCACGTTTGAGTATGGTGAGGGAGGATGTCATTGTCCTGTTTGTGTGTGGTTACCCACCTTTGAGGATGGCAAGGGAGGATGTCCATGTCCTTGTTGTGTGTGGTTACCCACCTTTTAGGATGGCAAGGGAGGATATCCTTGTCCTGTTTTTGTGTGGTTGTCCACCTCTGAGGATGGCAAGGGAGGATGTCATGTCCTGTTTTGTGTGGTTGCCCACCTTTGAGGATGGCAATGGAGGATGGCCTTGTCCTGTTTTTGTGTGGTTGCCCACCTTTGGGGATGGCAAGGGAGGTTGTTCTTGTCCTGTTTGTGTGTGATTGCCCAACTTTGAGGATGGCAAGGGAGGATATCCTTGTCCCATTTGTGTGTGATTGCCCACCTTTGAGGATGGCGAGGGAGGATATCCTTGTCCTGTTTGTGTGTGGTTGCCCACCTTTGGGGATGGCAAGGGAGGATGTCCTTGTCCTGTTTTTGTGTGGTTGCCCACCTTTGAGGATGGCAAGGGAGGTTGTTCTTGTCCCGTTTGTGTGTGATTGCCCAACTTTGAGGATGGCAAGGGAGGATATCCTTGTCCTATTTGTGTGTGATTGCCCACCTTTGAGGATGGCGAGGGAGGATATCCTTGTCCTGTTTGTGTGTGATTGCCCACCTTTGGGGATGGCAAGGGAGGATGTCCTTGTCCTGTTTGTGTGTGATTGCCCACCTTTGAGGATGGCAAGGGAGGTTGTTCTTGTCCTGATTGTGTGTGATTGCCCACCTTTGAGGATGGTAAGGGCAGATGTCCTTGTCCTGTTTGTGTGTGATTGCCCACCCTCCACCCCTCCCGTCTATATGTTTGTTCTTTATCTGTGTTTCTCTTACACTTTTCCTATCCAATGAGATTGTATGATTGAGTGATTTAATAACTGCAGTTCATTGTGATGTGGCATACTATGAGCAGCAAGCATCTAGATTGAAGAAAGAAAAGTATTTCAGATCGTAGCATAACAAAAATGTGACATCTTTATGCATGAGAGTTCTTTCTGCCTAGGATAACCGAGTGCACATCGGCCCAAAGATCGAGATGAGAGTCGTTACTCTTGGACTAGATGGAGCTGGGAAGACCAGTATTCTTTTCAAGTTGAAACAGAATGAATTTATGACTATGATTCCAACTATTGGCTTCAATGTTGAGACAGTTGAGTACAAGAATCTCAAGTTCACTATTTGGGATGTTGGAGGTCAACACAAGCTGAGGCCTTTATGGAAGCATTACTACCTGAACACACAGGTAAGAAGCATCATCATCATAAAAATAAAACACTAAGGTGTATGTTTCACTAAACTCAAGTTCTTTAACCAGAGGTAGTTAGAAGGTGCGGTTTGTACCAAAATCTTCCAAATCATATCAATAGTACAGGAAAAATCTTGTATTTGTTGGAAAGTCGACAGAAATACACTTATTTGTTTATAAGGTGTGTTTAAACAAATAAACAAGACGATAGCCCCTGCCAGAACTGTAACGCGTCCAGCCCGTATAACAGTACAGTAAAGCCGGGCGGGTGGTATATTCACATGGGGCACACACAAGTAACCGATCGCAACAAATGACTATTCAAAAGAAAGAGAATTTACCTGCAGCAGTCACAAATTCCACTCTGATTTCATAAATATCGACAATTTGTTTAAAAAGTTTGTTTAAAGAAGTAACCAAGACGATAGCCCCTGTCAGAACTGTGTCGCATCGAGCCCGCAGATTGATATAGCAAGTTGGGTGGTTTATACACGTGCAAGAGTTCTGGCATGGGTCTGCTAGTATTATATATTTTTCTGAGGATAAATCAAATTGGAACAGGTGAATTATTTCTAATATTTGCCTGTGAGTTTTTAGGTGAAAATTCTGTTTCCAGTGGAAACAAAAATTTATTTCAAACTGATTGAGATTATTAATTCAGAAGAATTAATGCTTTTCAGATATCTCGATCTAATTGCTAGTATTTTGCTTCGGGAGTCCAATTAGGCTCATCACTTCATTTGAATGACAGTGTAGTGATGGTATAGAAGCTACTGGAGAGTGAGGAAAAAGCTAATTCAAATGGACTATTGGTTGAAATCTACCGAATTCTACCAAGAGATAGTTGGTGAATAGACTAAAACTCTCCTTCATTTCTTTCAGTATTGAGACTAACTTTACAGAAGTGAAAGTAATATTGGATGTACGATTGCCAACTGTAGTTATTTAGTACATTAACATGTAATGTTATCTCCTAACTCGGTAAACCTCCAACGTTGGCTGTCCTTGATATTGATATTACATCTTTTCAGTCAGTCTGCACAATATAATCCCGATTACTAGGACATGTGAAAAAATAACCTGAAAGATAATTACCGTACATGTGATAAAAAATATATAATATATTTGTTATGGACCACAGAAGAGGGAGAAAACTATGGGATCACATGTTTCGCACGTCAAGCGAGCATTATCAGACCCAAATACAGTATACAAGATGATAGCCCCTGCTCTAAAATGGCACACACAAATGGTCTCTGTCCTCCAAAAGCAAAAAGCACCATTTGTGGGTGTCATTGTAAGTTTGGTAGTGTTTGGTAGAGCTTTGTTGTACTGTACGGTTGGTTGCTGCACTTTTCATTGGTATGTAGTTTCTCAATACGGTATCTTTTAGATTTGCTTGAGATATGTATGTCTTGGTCGTACTCTTGGTCTCTTCCCGTTAATGAATCCTTCCACAATAAGTGACATCAGTCGAGAGTGGTGGTAGGTTTTTGCTGAGGATTAACACTACCTAAGGGAAGATGATGAGAGAGAAGAGGATGAGGGTTGGGAGTGGAAACAATTTTTAGGTAGAAGGGACGAGAATCCAATACAAAAGCATAAAAACAAATAGAAATAAGTATTCAGCGAAAGGTTCCACCGCACTAAGCCCATGAGACACCTAAAGTGGGTAGGGACTGACCACAGCTAACGGGAAATGCAGCTGGAGCTGGGGCTGTTTGCAAGCAAGCGGTAAGCGCTCTTTCCCTCCCGAGCCGGTATTTTGGTACTATGGGGACTTTGCTGAACGTTTTGAAAGGCTGAAATAATTTGAATTTGCCGTGATAATTTTTATTTCTGGGAACTGTTGGATCTCTGGCAAAATAGTCGAATGCTTCCAGAGTAGGAAGGGATCAGGCAACTTTACTGCTTTCAGCATTCTTTTTTTTTTTTTTTTTTTTTTTTTAATCCTACAAGAATGGCAATTGTTGCTCTGAAGGTAGGCTAAAATTTTACCCAGCAGGTTGCCAACTAAAGGTTTAGAAAAGAGAAAGATCTCATACCTAACTTAAACAAAATTGAGATTTTGAAAGTAAAACATGATTCAGAGAGAAAATCTCTAAAAATAGGTAGCTGGCGGAGCGAGCTATATTTGTTTCAATGACTTACTAGAATTAGCACCGGGTGAGTTAGCCGTGATCGTTACGGCATGACTGCTGGCAGTCGCTCACATCTGGGAGGCGAGGAGGTTCGAATCCCCCCGCCGGCAACCTTGAAGATGGTCTTCTGTGGTTTCCCATCTTCCTTCCAGGCAAATGCCGGGGATGGTCCCTAACTATAGGCCACAGCCGCTACCTTCCAACTCCTTGTCCTTACATTCAAACTTTCCTCCCCAGACAACACTCCACACGCGACGGTACGTGTAGCTCACCCATTGGGTGTCCGCCTCGAAGCAGCTACAAAACTGGCGAGCCGAACATGTCCTCGGACACTCCCGGCACTAAAAACCATATGCTTAAAAAAAAAAAAAAAAAAAAAAACTAGAATTAGCTGTAACAGCTAGGAGAACCTTTGGAAACGTTATTTTAAATTTTGTTTCAAATGCAACAAGTGGTAAAGTTTTTATAGTTTTAAAGATGGCTTTTTCTATTTTGAAATAAGCAATAATTTTGGGAGAAGAATCAGGGAAGAGCGGGTCCTGCCTAACCGTACTTCTAGCGAGAGAGATAGAACAAAAGGATAGAAATAATTTATTTAACAAGAAATATAAAATTTAGAAAATTAACAATTGGTAGAATTAGAATTTAAAGTTAGAAGAACTTTTTCTTTGGTTAGTTCTACAAACATTTGAGGGTCTCAGACCCAATAAAGTGAAAGTTTACAATGAACAATATTAAAGTAGTTACAAGTTTCAAACTTGTTACAAGCACTAAAATCTTCCAAAGATTTTAAAAAGTGTGCTTACGATTAACCACTCAGCGTGGAGTGACGTGAACTGCACGTCATGAACTCACCGCGCTCTGTCACGGAGTGCCGTTACCTGCACGCACGTTGCAGTGCTTGCTTTGTGCTTCGATCTCGTGCCTAGTTTCGTAACTATTACAATTTTGCTGTGTTATATCGACAAAGGAAGCTATGATCTTCCGTCTCGAGTAAGAATATATCGATTTTGCATCGATCACATGAGATAAATCCGATTGCAAAGAGCGAGATTTTTGTTGTGTGTTTGTAAACACATAATGGCGGCTAAACGAGTGCTTGCGATAGCGGATTCCAATATTAGTGAAGTTTTAGTGAATGATGAGTCGGAAATATTGGTTTCTCTGAATGATGATTCAGATATAGAGTCTGAAAGTGAAAGTGAAAGTAGTGACAGTGGGAGTGAATGTGGTTACGTAAATACACCGCAAAACACGGGTAATAGTGTTGCCGGTCAGGAGTTTGTCTGGGATGACATGAGAAATTATATCGGCCAAAGGGAAGTGTTTACTGGAAATTATGGGCCGCAAGAATCTGCGAGGAATTGTTTAGATCCTGTGGCCATATTTCAGTTATTTTTACGTGTGAATTCGCGAGTATGATAGTGAAACAGACAAATATCTATGCTAAGCAGCACATGATGGCACATTGTATGCTCTTTCCTTTCTGGTCAAGGGTAGCCTAAATTAATGGGTTCCAGTTACCGTCGAAGAAATATACGTAGTTTTTGCACTATATATGCTGATGGGCATTGTTCAAAAACCCACAGTGAGGTCCTATTTCTCAAAAAGCCGTTTACTAGCCACTCCCATATTTAATTCTGTCGTCTTACTTGATAGATTTGAAAGTATTACGAGATTTTCTAAGGTAAGCATGGTCTTTAAAATTGGATATATTTTGCTGTGTATTTACGTAACCACATTCACTCCCACTGTCACTACTTTCACTTTCAGACTATATCTGAATCATCTGTTTTCCTTCACTACATTTGTAATTAAACAAACTGAAAATTTGGTTTAAATCCAAAGCTTCTCGACTCTGTTATAACGTCTTATATGACGGTGTGCGCTTGTAAGCAAGCTCTGTGCTCATCTCCTCCCGCAGCACAGGGTAGCAGAGAGGTGAATGTCCTCCCACGCTGAGAGGTTAAGCAATTTAAAGTTTGTAACAAAAATTGTAGAGCAGTTATAACTTTGATAGTTTGATTGGGTATGATACAAGCACTTTTAGAATGCCTTTATGGCAGTCGAAAAGGTTATACACAAATATATTGGATTCCTGATTGTAACAGGAAAAGAAGAAAAAATTACAAGCGGAAATTACCGCTATTTTACGCAGAAGTTAACAATTTGATACATTTTAATAGGACAGGTCACTTTTTGTGAAGCCTGGAGCAAAAAGATTAGGCAACTCTTTCATTATTAGAAAAAGTACAATTCCCTAATTTTAGAAGGGAAAAACAATACATATTAAAATGTGGACTAGCCACAGTTTAAGCTGAATGACTATATGAGAAATGGAACAAATTTGGGAGGGCGCTTGATTTCAAGCGAGGCCTCTTTGTAATTTAGTAAAAGGTGTTTGGGAAAAGGGAAATAGGAACTTTAGGATAAAGTCCTGGCGTGATTTATTGCTCTCACGTACGCGGCGAGGTTGAGATTAGCACACGTGGATTCGAAGCACTGATAGTTTGCTGATAAGTTGAAAATGTTCACTGTTACAATGTATGTGAGTTCGTAGAACAAAAGAAAGTTATTGCAGTTATGTAGAACACTTAGTTTAATTTGAGCTTGAACAAGTTTATTGCGTTGGAAAGTTTATGGGTTGCAGTCTAATGATGAGATAAAGTTCCCACGGTGGAAAGCAAATTAGGTTATGATCAGCAGTTAATGTAACATGAATTCCTCGGTGAGGAAAAGTATTCCCTTATTTGGAGTGGAAAATACTAGATTGCTTGACTGGTAGAAAGATTGGTTCATGTGGAAAGTTCCAGAGCCATGGTGACAGTTAAATAGGGCAAGAGAGTTCCCACGGTGGAAAAAAGCTAAGTTTATAGACAGTGGTTAATTTAACATGAATCCCTCGGTGTGGGAAGGTATTCCCATTTAATTTGTACAAGAAGTACTGAATTTCATGTTTTAAAGCCAACTTAGATAGCTAAAGCATGACAAGAAAATTCCCTCGAAGATGGTTATTGCACAATAGTGAACAATTCCCCACACTGTCTATAAAATTGTATTAAAAGCATTTAGCCCTTTTAAAAACCGTTAAAATATGTTTAAAAACATTGAAGTTTTGTACTTAGCTTTTTCGTGTAGAGCAGGCGTTGGTTCCTTGTGACCGTTGACTTAAAATACAGACATGGCGTCTGGTTTAAAAAGTCTCATAAGGACAGGAGACTGGCCCTGAGAGGGCTTTGCACTGTACACTCAACGGCTTAACTAGGAGAAGTGAGAACGAGCGATTCCACACACGGCAGAGGTAGGTAGACAAGGGGAAAGGGAAGGGGAAGCAAGGGAGAGGGGGTAAGAGACAAGAGAGTATATATCATAATATACAACATGACAAAATAAAAAATTCTTCGTAAATATAAATTTTCTTCATGAAGCAGTCTTCATGGAGATGTTAGCTGGCGACAATGACGGCGCCTGGTGGATTGGTGAGGAAGTCCTCTTGAGCTTAGAGATATTGAAGAACTTCATTGGTTTGCTGCAAGATACCGCTAGGTTTTCCATAGAAGATATATATCTAGAGCAGACTCAAAGGCAAAATGAATCCCTATGTACTGGAAAAAAGAAATACAGAGAGATCACTGTTGGTGTCTGCGAAGAAGGAATTAAATAAAATAGATAAATCAAAAAGCAGCAAAAGCTAACTCTGACTGACCGTGTATTCCAAAGAATACACCAAGTGGCGTAAGGTGTGACCCCACCAAGAAAGATGTCATTTGCGAATCACCTCTAGCAGTGATCTCTTTTGATTTACTCTGTGCAGTCCCTCAATATTTGTCACCCTATCCATCCACGAAATCTTAAGTATCCTGCGGAAACACATTTCGAAGACTTCAAGAGACACAGCATTTGCTTATTGTCCCTGCCTCTGAGGCACACAATAGCACAGTCCAAATAAATGTATGAAGGGTAGATTAAGTTTTATAAACGAATCAGTCACCACCATAACGTTACAAGCGCCATTTTTTTTCCTGGAGATGCCACTAGATGATGGGAGAACTGGATAAGAAACATCTAGCGGCATCTCCCGGGGGAAAAAAATTGGCGCTTGCAGCGTTATGGTGGGGACACATTCAAATATCTCCTTAATAATAGGTCATGGGGTTATAAGATGATCATGGACTTCTTTAAACAAAAGTAAAGTTATGGTGTTACAGAACCAAAACATACAATCATGGACATGTTTTTATTTGTCTATTCATATTATAAGTTTTTTCACACTTCAACAAGTGGGAACATAAGCGCTTGTACTTGTTGCCATACCAATTCCAGGTAGTCCTTCAGCCCAATAGCATATCCGTGTACCTCTTGTCATCAGGGCAGCAATATTTAGAATAAGATGACCATGCAATGCCATTATCGGCTGTGCTCTACAATCTGGTGAAGGGCAGGCCATGGACATGACATAGTATGGCAAATACAGAAAAATTCTTACATTATTGTATCCCAAATCTGAAGATGGATGAACCAGGAGAAGGTGGAAGGAACTGAAATTTACTGGGACTCATAAAGAAAATATAAGAGCGGGAACTTGATCAGAGAGTTGGTCATCAATTCATCATATAAACTTTATTTGAGATGTAAAATATACAATTTGAAAGTTATTTAACACACTTTTTATATTTAGCATAACTTTTCTGCATATTTTAATGTTCATTTCCCTATACTTCCCTCATATAATTTCAAAATGTACTGATTTCTGTTTTCAGGCTGTCGTGTTTGTGATAGACTCCAGCAATCAGGAAAGACTCCCTGAGGCTCATAGTGAGCTGGCAAAACTCATGTCGGAGAAGGAGCTTAAAGATGCTGCATTACTTTTATTTGCCAATAAACAGGTATGTGGAGAAATATTAGGTAATGATAATAATCATCATCATCTTAATTTCCCCTTTTCCAGCTGACACTGGGTGGGAGCAAATATGGTTCCTCTCCACTTTGTTCTGTCGTTCCACCATTCCTCTTCCTACACGGTGTTCCAATCCAGGTTCCATTTACTAATGCTATTCTTCACCGAGTCCATCCAACGCATTCTTGGTCTTCCTCGTCCTCTGTTCCCTATCATCTGTCGTTCCAGTGCTCGTCTTGGTAGCCTTACTTCATTCATCCGTTTGACATGGCCAAACCATCTCAATCTGTTTTGCTCCAGTTTGTCATGTAGTTTCTGTACTCCCAGTTCTTTCCGTATATCTTCAATTCTCACTCTGTCTCTTCTCGTTTTCTGGACCATACTTCTCAGGAATCTCATCTCAGCTGCCTGTACTCTGCTCTCGTCCCTCTTAGTCATTGTCCAAGTTTCTGCTGCATATGTCATTATAGGTACATAATATGCTTTGTACATAACTTATTTAGCCTTAATTGGTATTTCCTTGTTCCATACTAGTCCCCGTATCTGTTGGTAGAAAGCACTCCCAAGTTGTATTCTTCTGCTAATTTCCAAATCTAGTCTTCCATCTTCAGTCAGTTCACTTCCCAAGTATTTGAAGTGTTTCACCACTTCCAATTCCTAATCTCCTACTTTGATTACTCCTTTTCCTTCTTTCTTACCTCTACTCACCACCACTGTTTTACTCTTCTCTTCATTTATCTTCAATCCCTATTGCTCAATCTTTTCATTTATTACGTCTAACTGTTCTTGTACCTCCATCTCGTCCTCGCCCCAGATCACAACATCGTCTGCAAACAACATTACCTTCATCTTTGCCCTACTATAGTCTTTCATTGCTGCCTTCATGATGTCATCCATCACCATTAAGAACAATAATGGTGACAACACACTTCCTTGCTTTAGTCCAGTGACAATTTTAAACCATTCCAATGTCCTGACTCTAGTCTTCACACTACTGTAGCAATCCATGCACATTTCTTTTATCATGTCTCTCAGTTCCTTGCCCATCCCCCTATTTGTTAAGCTTTCCCAAACTTTTGTTCTAGGGATTCTATCATAGGCCTTTTCTAGATCCATAAAAGTCATTACCATATCCTTCCCACATTCCCAACTCTTTTCAATGTTCTGTCTCAGAATGAAAATGGGTTCCACTGTTGATCTGCCCCCTCTAAATCCAAACTGCTCCTCCTCTATTTGGTTTTCTACCTTTACTCTAATTCTTTTTTCTATGATTCTTTCCATTACTTTGGCAACATGCGAGATGATGGTGATTCCTCGGTAGTTACCACACACCTTCCTGTCTCCTTTCTTGCATATTGGCAATATTATTCCCTTTTTCCAGTCTTCAGGAACTTTTTTCTCTCTCCACACACTCCTGAGAAGTCTGTATGTCCACTGCAGTCCCACTGGTCCTGCCGCCTTGATCATTTCTATTGCTACTTTGTCGATTCCCACAGCTTTCCCCATCTTCATCTTCCTAACTGCCCATTCCACTTCTGCCATAGTAATGTCTGGTTCTTCTATTTTTTCCTCCACCGTTTCGGCTGTTTGCGTAACTTCTCCGCATGTCTGGCGTCTCACATTCAACAGCTCGCTGAAATATTATTTCCATCTGTCCGTTATCTCTTCTGGTTTTGTCAATATTTCACCTTCTTTGTTTTCCATGAACCCAGTGTTCACCTTTTCATTTCTTCTACTTTTTGTAATTCCAAACAG
Source organism: Meconema thalassinum (assembly GCA_946902985.2). Taxonomy (NCBI): domain Eukaryota; kingdom Metazoa; phylum Arthropoda; class Insecta; order Orthoptera; family Tettigoniidae; genus Meconema; species Meconema thalassinum. The sequence goes on from OX336388.2 coordinate 1,168,767,432, forward strand.
CAATTTCTTTCCACAATTCAAATCCTCCCTGCTTTTCTTCTTTTCCTCTGCAGTTACTTTTTCTTGCAATCTCTGTTTGCTTCTATATATTTTGCTCTACATTCTTCAGTCTTTTTTTGTTTTCCATTCCTTCCAAGTTTTCTTCTTCTCCCTTACCTTTTCTTTCACTCTATCGTTCCACCATTTTGTCGCCTTTTCCCGTACCTTTCCTGATGTTCTACCACATGTTTTCTCTGCACTGTTTACGAATGCACTCTTGACCTTCCACATGGGTAGGGACCTGGAAATTTAGCTTCTATTCTCCTTTAAATTAGCATCTATTTTTTTCCCTATTTAGCATCTATTTTTGAAAAATTAGCATCTAATTTTTTCCAGATTCTTACGGACTATATGACTTTATTGGCGACACTTGAGATACAATTTAAAGTTCAAATGAAAGCATTGTAAATAACTCTGCGTTGCACTCTTTCAAGTTACACCTTCTGTCTGTAACAACTGTATTGTAGTGCGACAAAACACGCTCACTGTCCACATTGTTTGTTGGTGTCCACAAAAGATCTAAAAGAACTCTTGGCAAAATGTTCATGTTCATATTGAACAGCAGTCGAGGCACGTACTACTTCACACTCCTCATTTTGTTTTAACTGCGATTCTATAATATTCTTATTTCATGACATGGAATGTTTGTAAAGCCCGGAAGTTTTTGAATATCGGTTTCTTTGTCATTGTTCAATACCACGTGTCTAGGATAAAATATCTGTGCTATGGCTTCAAAATTGGGATCACTTGCCTTTAGTCTAGCAAGCTTGCTTCTATCAGACTGAGCTACTTTTACAAACAAATCTTTCCTTGTAGCACATTCTAAGGCTGTGAGTTTAGCTAAGGCATTATCTGTCACTTCAGAATAATGGCCTTGAATTATTGCACCAAAATTAGCATCTAAGTTTTCAAGTTTGGGATAAAGCTTAATGTGAGGTTGGACACTGGGACCCATCAAGCAGAGTGAGAAGTTCAACAAGTTCACTAGCATGCTCTTTCACAAAAATTATTTCAGAATAAATCCTATCTACATCCCTATCTGTCAAGCCTCGCAGAAATGTAACACCACTGTTACTAACATCTCTCATGTCAGGTAGCTTAAAAAAAACTCACAACATCATGAAAATAACTCGCTAAGTAGAAAACGGCTTCAAACCAGCTGTTCCATCGAGTAAGTACCGGCGATGGAAAAAGTTTTGCTGCCTTTAAGTCCCCATTTTTTGACTTCAGAAAGTGCAAGTAGTTATATTTGCGCTTCCTTGTGTTTAGAAAGGCCGACTTGATCATTGTTACAACCTGATTTAAATCGGACATAGCTGTTATCCAACAATTACCAACAAGGAAAAGTTTGTGTGCCCAACACTGCACATGGAGCAAATGATCCCCCATGATGATCTTCAGTGTTTCATAACAACGAGTCATATATGGAGCACTGTCACTTACAAATACTTTTACGTCATCATATTGCACACTGTGATCACGTAATGAATCTAACACAGCACGGGAACAGTTTGTTGCATTTCCGGATTCGAGGTATTTCACTCCAGCAACAAATAATTTCTTCTCAATTGCTGCTGGCACAATACAACAAAAACACAGCAACCCATTCTGTCTGTGGTTTCATCACAAATGTTAATTTTATTCCCAACTAGAGCTTCAGTTGTTGATTTCTTGTGATCAGCTGCAACTTCTGAAAATAAAATATTATGAAGTTGGATTACCTTCACAATTTTATAGGTTAAGGTATGTCTTGGAAAAGTTATGGAAGCACTGGCTGTAAGCTTAGCCTCTACAGAAGTTGGATTAGCTTTGCTTTGTATAGGTTATATGAGCAAGAGAGAACCAAAATGCAAATGTATTTATTTAAACTACTTACCAGGCAAATATTTTTTGCGGAGAGTTCTCGCGTTAAGCAGTTCCCCTTGACTTGAAAATTCAGCAAGCCACGCTCTTACAGTTTCATTTTCAAGCTTTTCTAAGGGAATATTTGCTTTTGCAAATACTTCAACAGTTCTTTTTGTGAAGTAGTCCTTGTCATGCTTCCGTCGTTTGGCACCCTGTAGTCTTTCAATAACAGAGGTTTGTTTGGGTTCAGAAACTGTTGCACATTCTCGTCGCTTCGCAACATGTTTTACCGATGTAATATGTTTCTGAAGATTGTCCTTCTTCTCCCACCCAACACGGCAGTTACAATACTTGCAAAATACTGTTGCTGAGTCGGAACAATAAAAGCCATGATTAGCGTACTGCTGTGCTCTTTCATGAGCAGTTACAGCAGTACGTCCCATTTCTAGAAAAAAACTTTGAACCTTGAAGTGCTTGAAGGTTACAAAAAGAATAAGGTTACTATTCAAGCGGCAAGCCGCAAAATTTTCCGTTTAGCGAAGTCCACGTGTTCGACAAACAACCAGTCGCCACAATGCGCCAAGTACACAAACTAGTTTCGTTCGTCATCTGTCTGAATAAGTTATAGATAGTATCGATAGTTCATATCGATACAGATATCGATTGTTATATCGACCAATATGCGTAGCACACTGCGAGTCCGAGATGAGGTATTGCTAGCGAGCGATTAGGCCTAATCATTTTCTTTTGTTTATTAAACAAATTCGCAATTAAATTAGCAGATTTAAAGTAATTTCACTATAAAATCGCATTTATTTGGTATTTTCGCATTTTGGGTCACAATTTGCATTTTGTCGCACTTTGATTTACTTAATTTTTTTTTACTTTTTTTTTTTTATTATTATTATTATTATTGACGTAGGCTTAGATTCTGTACGAAACTTAAAAATTTGCATTTATCGCTAATGCAATTTTTTCAGGTCCCTACACATGGGTAATATCTATCCTTGGTATCTGTTCTTGGAATTCTTTCTTAAACTCTTCTGCAACCTCCTTTAGTCTCCAGACCTTAAGGGCCGATAACCTAGATGTTAGGCCCCTTAAAACAACAATTATCATCATCATCTCCAGACCTTAATCTTTCTTTCCCTTTTTTTCTAATAATCTCATAACTTTTCCTACTTTTAATTTTGCTACCACTGCCATATGGTCTCCTCCAAAGACTTCCTCTGGCATGGCTGTGACATCCATTAGCTCTTTTCGACGTCCCTTTTCAACTAAAACATAGTCTATCAGAGTTTCATTCTTCTATCCCCCCATCCATACCTCGTTATCTCCTGACTATTTTTCTTTCTGAACCACGTATTCCCTATAATTAATTGGTTCCGCTGACATTAAGAAATCCCCTTCTGGATTCTTACTGCCATACCATCATCATCATCTTCATTTCCCGTTTCCAGCTTCCTGGGTCGGGTTGTGATCTAAGGACCTCCAACGTTTCCTGTCTCTCCACCACTCCTCTCCTGTTTTTAGTACTTCTTCAGGTTTTCCTCCTCTCTTCTCTACACACTCCCACACTGTATCTGCCCATCTCTTTCGGGGCCTTCCTCGTGGTCTCTTCCCTGTCATCTTTTCACAGAAAGTTTTCTTTGGTACTCTCTCCTCTCCCATTCTCATTATATGTCCATACCACTTTAACTTTGTTGTTTCTATCCTGTCCTGCAGCTTCAAGATTCCTGTCCTTTTTCTAATCTCTTCGTTTCTAACTCTATCTCTTCTGGTCTTGCCCTCTATACCTCTTAGGAATTTCATCTCCGCGGCTTGTATTTTACTCTCCTCTCTTTTTGTAGTAGTCCACGCTCCAGCTGCATATGCTAGTATGGGTCTGTAGTAGGTTGAATATAATACATTTTTACATTTCTTTGGGACATCTCGGTTCCACAGAATACCCCTTATGCTCTGGTAAAAACTGTTCGCTTGTTGTATTCTCTTTCCAATTTCCTCAGTTATCCTTCCATCTTCTGTGATCACACTTCCCAAGTACTTGAAACTTTTAACCACTTCTAGAATTTTCCCATTCAATTCTATCTTTCCTCTTCCTTCCTTCCTCTTGACATTACCATTGTCTTGCTCTTCTCTGGGCTTACTTTCATCCCATATTTCTCTATTTCTTGATTCCATACATCTAGTTGTTTTTGTACTTCCTTTTCATCCTCGCCCCATATCACTATATCATCTGCAAACAGCATGGCCTTTGTTGCCTCTTGTCCCAATCTCTGTTTAACATTCTTGTGAATTTCATCCATGACTATGATGAATAGTAAGGGGGACAATACACTTCCCTGTCGGAGACCTGTTTCCACTTTAAACCATTCTGTTTCTCCTATACTGGTCTTCATGCTACTCACACAATATTTGTACATAGCTTTTAACAGTTGGACATCAGCTCCGTTAACTCTCCTTTTCCTTAATACATTCCAAACCACCTGTCGAGGCACACTGTCGTACGCTTTCTCAATATCAATAAATGTCATCACCATGTCTTTTCCAAATTCCCATCTTTTCTCCATCATTTGCCTTAATGCAAAGATTAGGTCAAATGTTGATCTGTCTTTCCTAAAACCATACTGTTCTTCTTCCATCTCTCCTTCTATCTTCCTCCTCAGTCTGCCTTCCAGAACTCTCTCAAAGATCTTAGCTACATGAGCGATAAGAGTGATCCCTCTGTAGTTATTGCATTCCTTTTTGTCACCTTTCTTAAAAATCGGGATAATTAATCCCTTTCCCCATTCTTCTGGAATCTCTTTCTTCTTCCAAATTATTCTAAATAATCTATACAACCACTGTACACCTATTGGTCCCGCTGCCTTTATCATTTCCGCGGACACCTCATCCTCTCCTGCTGCTTTACCGCTCTTCATCTTCTGTATGGCTTCCTCTATTTCTAGCATAGTGATCTCCTTTTCTTGTTCTTCTTCTTCTTCCATTGTTTCTTCTTGTTCTTTTTCATATTCCAGTTCAATGTATTTAACATTTAGTAGCTTTGAAAAGTATTCTTCCCATCTTTTTAATATATCATCTCTTTGATACAATATCTGTCCTGCTTCAGTTTTTACAAATTTTGTGTTTTCCCTACCTTTTACACTGTTTGTCACCAATCCATATAGAACCTTTTTACTTCCTTGGATATCCTCCTTCAAAGTTTCCGTGAAACCTTCCCAACTTTTCCTTTTTTCTTCTTGTACAATTTTTTGGCATGCCTTCTTTGCTTCTCTATATTTTTGCCATTTCTCTGCATTCTTACTGCCTATCCACTTCCTCCATGCCATTTGTTTTTCTTTAACAGCTTCCTTTACCCTGTTGTTCCACCAAGGAGTCTCCCTTTCCTTTTTCTTCCCTGATAGTCTTCCACAAGTGTTTACTGCACACTTCGCAAAACAATTTCTAAAACATGTCCATTCCTGTTCGACACTTTTTGCTTCGTCTTTGGGAATTTCCTTTTTCAAGTCTTCTCGGAACTTTTCCATTGCCTCTCTCTCTTTTAGCTTCCACACCTTTATTTTTCTTTCTCTTTTCTCCGCAAGCTTTGTGATTTTCCCAAGCCTTAATTTTGCTATCACCACTTTATGGTCTCCTTCAAAATCTCCTCTTGGCATAGCTGTCACATCTACCAGTTGTCTACGTTTATCCTTTTCCACTAGGATAAGATCGATCATTGTTTTTGTCTTTCTGTCTCCCCATCCATACCTAGTTATTTTTTGGGAGTTCTTTTTCCTAAACCATGTATTTCCAACAATTAATCCATTCCTTCTACAGAAATCTATTAACATTTCTCCTTCTTCATCCTGATTTCCATAGCTAAATGGGCCAATTATCTCTTCTTTTCCCTGCCTATCTGTTCCCACATGTGCATTCATATCACCCATTATTATAACCTCTTTGTCTTCTATACACTTTTCCAGTTCTTCTAAGAAATCCTCTAAACATTCATCTACCTTCCCTGTCTGGGGTGCGTAAATCTGTATAAAATCCTTTGTTCCACTCTCAAGTCCTAGTCTAATTTTCATCATTCTGCCATACCATATGGTCCCAAAATCTCCTCTCTTCCTTGTCTGTCTCTTCCCACTTGTGCATTCAAATCTCACATTACTATTATTTCCTTATCTATATATTTTTCCACCTCTTCTAGGAATTCTTCTAAGTTCTCTTCTTTATTCCCCGTTTGTGGAGCATATACTTGAACCAGATCTTTTTAATCATTCCTACTCCATTTTTTGCCTCCTATCCTCCACTGTAAAACAGCCTATATCTTTCCTTTAGTTTTCTTTCCCCTTTTCTTTTCCATTTCGTTTCACTGAGACCGAGGATGGCTATATCCTTCTCTATCATGAAGTCCACTAGGTCCTCAGTCTTGTCCGTCAGGGTTAAGATGTTGACTGTCCCTATTCGGATGATAATAATAATAGTAATAATAATTGTGTTTCGTAAACATTCGCAGCCAGAGCTGATGCTTTTATGTATTGTTGGACTGTTTAGCTGCATCCAGAATTTCTTAGTTGCCGGTGTTTCACCATCGTTCCATTAGGCTTAGTAATGGCAGATGATCTGTCTCTTGTCTATATTCTGTTATGTCGGGATTCACTGGGAACCTCTTGCTGGATGGAACTGTTTCTGTGTTTCAAAACAAAAATTTAATGCGTTAAGCTTCAGACAACCTCATTTCTTACCTGAAGCACTATATATAATAAATAACCCCTGGCACTACAGCCCGTGAGGGCCTAGGCCTATCAAGCGACCGCTGCCCAGCCATTTGGCCTGCAGATATTGGGGTGACACGTGATCAGCGCATCGGTTCCCCTCGGCCGTTAATCTTGGTTTTCGTGATCGGGGCGCTGCCTCACTGTCAGACAGCTACTCAATTGTCCGCACGAGGCTGAGTGCACCCCGTTCCAACCCTCACGTCAGTTTCTAAAATCCCTGACGGAGCCGGGAATCGAACCCGGGGCCTCCAGGTGAGAGGCAGGCGCGCTACCCCTACACCACGGGGCCGGCACCTGAAGCACTACCACATTCAAAATTACCACAAAAGATTGGTTGACAACGTGTTTTTTGAGCTCTTTTGATGACTACAATATTAAGTTTTTACATTTTAGAGCTTTATTTTAATTCGTTCTTTGTAAAGATATCTTTTTCTTTTAATAATTATTTCTCAGGTTTAGTCATAGCAGATTGTTGTTCTTTGTAATCAATTCTATATTTACTCGCATATAAGGCCCTTTTATTTTTTCTCCTATTTTTATTGCTCAAAAATTAATAGCATATCAAGATATCCATTAAATAACTATAGCCTACATGCCAACGTACTCGAAAATACATTTCAAAGTGGAAAATGTATTATTCAGGTTTAAAAGATGCAATTATGGTATACAATATTAGTCTGATATAAATCACCAGTGATAACGGCAAGTACCGGTATATGTGCGTGGTAGGGTAGGCCTAATTCCGTGTTCACTGCATCTGAAATACAACAGTTTAAAAAGTAAAACTCTTACGCTGACTGGTATTAGCGTTACCACTCATGGTACTTCTTAGAGCAAAACTACCATAATTCGAATGATATCGTCACTTTCCCTGACTCTATGACCACTGCCTGATAAGCGTATTGACAAAGAGTGAAGAGTAATAGGGATGATTGAGTGTGACTGTCTGACTGAGAATGAGGCCTTGGGGCAGGGATTTCCGGGTTATTTCTGTTACAGCAGCTAGCCCCAAACTTTCTGCAGGTAGGAAAAAATGCATATTCTTGTACTGCCACAAAGTACCATAACACTTCTGATATTTACAGCAATGCAGGAACGTCCAGGGAATACCATATTGAAAATAGGAACTCTGTAGTAAACGCGCATCCTTAGTTACCCGTAATTCGTAAATAATGGGTCTAGTATCAGAGTCAAAAAAAATTTTTTCTTCCTAACTTAAGAAAAGTGGGGAGGGTCATATATGCAAGTAAATACAGATTTGATAGAACAATATCTTAATTAATATTCTTAATTGAACTTCTAGCTGGAGAAGGCTTCATTGTCAAGCCGAAACGTGTACAACAATTGAACAATCGAATGTATGTTCAACAATTAAATGTTTTTTTCTTAATTTCTATATAGTGGCATAGTATTTTATTCTTCTTCTTCTTCTACCTTATCCGATACGGACGTTGGCTACCACCATGGCTAACACCTTCTTATCCTGTGCAATCCTGAAGAGTTCCGTGGAAGACAGCCCAAACCACGTTTTTAAATTATCCATCCAAGTTATTCGTCTCCTTCCTGGTCCACGCCGTCCTTCAATTTTACCCTGAAGTATAACTTGGAGCAGACGGTATTTTGGATTCCTCATCATGTGTCCCAAGTATTCCAATTTCCTCTTCTTAATTGTGTTTAACAGCTCAGGTTGGCTGCTCACACGCTGAAGAACCTCGGCATTACTCACATGTTCTGTCCACGAAATTTTAAGAATCCGCCGGTATATCCACATTTCAAAAGCTCGAATCTTCTTTTCTGTAGCTACGGACAAGGTCCAAGCTTCAACACCATAAAGAAGGGTGGAGACAACATAACACTTCACAATTCTTTTCTTAAGCGTCATACTGAGATCTCGACAGCATAGTAGTTGTTTCATTGTCATAAAGATGGATCTAGCCTTCTCTATACGGCATCTTATTTCAACCGAAGGATCCCAATTCTCATTAATATTCTGTCCTCAATAAACCAAACTCTTGACTCGCTCAATCTGATGTCCATCGACTAAAAGGATTTGTGACAATGCTGGTTTTCGCGATATTATCATATATTTTGTTTTCTTAATGTTGAGGTCAAGGCCATATTGTTTACTCTTTTGATACACCATAGTAACAATCTCTTTAAGTCCTTCGAAACTATTTGCAATCAATACAGTATCATCTGCGTACCGTATATTATTAATATAATTACCATTGACCTTAATACCTTGTTGAATGCCATCAAGTGCCTCGGAGAAAATCTGTTCTGCATAGATATTATAAAGAAGTGGTGAAAGAATGCATCCTTGTCTCACACCACGCATTATTTCCACTGATCTCGATATATGTCCATCAATTCTGATACTAGCCTTTTGACCCCAGTATAAATTAATGATGATCCGAATGTCTTTCTCATCTATTCCTGAGTTCTTGAGTGCATTATACAACTTATCATGCTGACAACGGTCAAAGGCTTTTGCATAGTCCAGAAAACATGCATATACATCCCGATTCACCTCACGGCATCTCTGGAAAAGAACTTGAAGCGCAAATAATGCCTCACGAGTTCCTAGACCGTTGCGGAACCCAAACTGCGTGTCACTGATATTCATCTCGCATTTCCTGTATATGCGATTATGGATAACTTTGAGAAATATCTTGAGCACATGACTCATAAGACTGATTGTCCTGAAGTCACTACATGACTTAGCCATCGGTTTCTTCGGAAGAGCAATAAATGTAGACAAGAGCCAGTCTTCTGGTAATATGCCCGTGTCGTATATCTTGTTATATAAATTAGTGAGCGTCACAATGCTAGCATCATCCAAGATCTTCAATAATTCCACTGGAATGTCATCTTGACCAGGAGCCTTACCATTTTTCGCTATCCTAATCGCATATTTCACTTCATCCATGGTGATCATGGGTCCAACAACTGAAGGAATTTCGGGTCGGGAAGGACGATGATCATCATTAAAAAGCTCTTGTATATATTTTTCCCAAACCTGTAATTTTTCTTCAACTTCAAATACCGTGTTACCTTGACTATCAACTAAGTTGACTGTGTTTCTTTTCCTGTGTCTACCTGAAACTTCTTTGATTTTCTTATGGACCTGGAAAGTATCATATTTACTATTAAGTTCTTCAATTTCTTTGCACCTATCTGACATCCAAACTTCCTTGGCTTGCCTGATCTTATTCTTTATCAATCTATGAATAAACCAATATTCTTCATTATCTCTTCCTTTGACTTCTCTTCGTTTATCCATTAGATTCAATATTTCATCCGTCATCCATGCCTTCCTTTTTTTATGTTGTCTCTTGTTCTTAAGAAAATGATCTCCAACCCTCTTCAATGAGGTTTTAAAAGTGTCCCAAAGTTCCAAGGGCTGCATGTCATTTGAATTCAACGTCTTAAGATCAGTGGTAAGAGCAGCAGCCACCTGTGACCTTGTATTTATTTCCCGAAGGGCATCAGTATCATATTTATTTTGTGTTGTTTTTATCGGAATCTTGTTAAGCCAGACACAAATCTTGCTAATGAGAGGATTGTGGTCAGAAGGAACATCTGCTCCTGGATAGGTTTTTGCAAAAATCACGCTGTTTCTAAATCTGTTTTTAATTTTATTACTAAACAAAAATTTGTATTTATCGTTGATGAGGTTATAATTACCATATATACCCTCAGTTTAATTTTCGTCTGTTTGCTATGAGTTGGCGTCAAAACTACTGTGCTGGAGTGAATGCCATGAAAATTCATGGCACGTCTCGCTCGGAAGTTAGGGCTCCATCTCAGCAACGCTGTACAGCGTTTGCCGGAGGGGCTAGCAGGTGAAACATGTGTTATTTCCCCGTAGAAATACGAACCGATATAAAATAAGTGAATTAATTTACGTATTTCACAGTCATACAGCATAACTTTTTGATGTATACCGATTACAACGCAACCAAGAACTACATTTTCCAACCACCCCGAGCCGAGAAAAAGTTACCTTACAACAATGATAACAACTTTGTTTCTTGGACACACACAATTGTGAAATTAATAAACCAGTTATACAACATTCCAATGTATATTGTGTTAAAATTTGGATTCGATCTGATGACGGGATTTTGAGATAATAATTCTTAAATGTAACGCATGGTTGAAACACGCTTAAAAACGTGCACTTTTTGTGTTCCAACTGCGATAAAAAATATTAAAATATAAATTAAAAAATCCAAACCTACATGAACTAACGTAGAATAGAACGACGAAAATGTTGATGGTATTGGATTTTATGTAGGTCTATTGGTTACTTAACAAACAACCTTCTAACTCGAGTACACATAATACTTTGGTCGACAGTAATATTGAAGTACTGCATAGAATGAACAGACAACGAAACTTATTATGCACCTTTAAAAGACGAAAAACTGTATACCTGGGGCATATCTTGCGGAACACCAAATATCGACTTCTCAAGTTGATACCGGAAGGAAAGATCGAAGGTCAAAGAGGAAGGGGCCGAAGAAGGATTTCCTGGGTGGATAACATAAAACAGTGGACAGGATTACCCAGCATCGATAAATTATTCCACATCGCAGTTCATAAGCAAAAGATGCATTATGTGGTCACTAACTTCCATTAATGAATGGATAGGCATCCGAAGAAGAAGAAGAAGAAGAAGAATTGTTGCTACTGTTGCTTGGTAACATCATCATCAAGAATCCTTAATAACAATAGAACCCATATACGATAATCACAACCATGTTATATTATTAAAAGATGAACAACTTATTCTTCATAGACTGGCTGCGTGGCTCAGCGGTAACGTTCTCTCCTGCTATGCCCAAGATTTCAGGATAGAATCCTGGCGTAGTCAGCTGGTATTTGAGGGTGCGCAAATGTGAGAGAGCCGTGAGTAGATTTACTGGTACGTTAAAGATCCCCTTCGGGGCAAAATTCCGGCACCCCACCGTCTCATGAAGCTGTAGTAGTTAAAAGGGTTGTAAAGCCAATAACATTATTATTAACTTATTCATACAAGTTGTTTCACTAACAATATTCTATGTATTGTTGGCCATTTCTACTACATGGAAAGTGTTGACTGAAACCTATGCTTCAAGGATGTGTGCCGAAGTCGGATCTTGGGCAAATTAACCCTCCGTCAGGTGCAATGTGTTTCGATACACGAACGGGTGCAATGCATCTGTGAGATGCAGAGATATATGATGATCTTGCAGCCATTGCGTTAGGCAGGGGCGTATTCTTAGGGCGGTAGCCCAAGAAAATATCATTAAAAATAAGTAACACTTTATCACAGTTTCAACAAAGCATTCAAACAATCGTGACTTCCAAGCACATTCTTCTTTATCGAAAGAAATGATGGTTATTGCAAAGTCAACGCGGCAACGCTGTAGAAACCGACTAGGAAAGCGGCAGCCTTACGCGACTCACCCCACCTCTCCGCACCCTCTCCGCACCCACCCTTGTTCCCCTCAGGCTCATTGCTCATAGCGAGTCAGTTGCCGCTACAGTCAGCGGTTTCTTGAAGTTAAAAGCCTTTAAAGCTACAAATAGCCTAAAATAAATATACATTTTCGCGCGCATGGACGTGAATATGTTTTAGAAGTTGTAGTATTTTCGATGTGTGATTGATATAAGTGTGTGTATGCTGAAGAATTTGTATGTAGTGTTTTGTTTTAACTGTGCCAGTTGTGATTTTGTAAGAAGATGATGGAACAAACACCTGCTGTGGCTTTAAATGCCAATGATTGTATAATAGAGAGTCTGTTAGAAGTTCCTTTCGGCCGTCGTCCATATAGTGAGAAAGTTCATATTATGAATATGACAAGGCCTACACCTGAACTGCAATTGTGTGCCGATGTGAAAGAAAAGCAGCGTGAGTATACACGTCATTTCACATCATCTACATATGCTAGGTGGAATTGGTTATCTGGCAGTTCTAAGCTGTCTAAACTGTATTGCTGGCCGTGTTTGTTATTTAGTCGTGAAGTTAATGTATGGTCAAAGGAAGGGTTTTCAAATATGAACTCTTTTCGCACGGCAGTTCAAAAGCATGACAAATCTAAAGCTCACATTTGCAGTAGCATGAACTTTGCAAACTTTGGTAATACAAGAATAGATTTACAGCTAGATAAACAACATGCTCTACACATTGACCAACATAATGCTCTTGTAAAAAAAAATCGTGAAATTTTACTACGTCTTATCAACGCAGTTTGTTTCCTCGGAAAGCAAGAATTAGCTTTTCGGGGCCATAACGAAAGTATGGAATCGGACAACAGGGGAAATTACATTGAATACTTATATTCCCTAAGTGAATTTGATCACTTACTTACCTGCCAATCATCTGGAGAGCTCTACAGTATTTCGTGGTACATCTCCTGCAATTGAAAATGATATAATATCTGCAGTAAGTGGAGTTATGATCAAGAACATAAAATCCGAAATAGAAGATGCGAATTTCGTATCCATTATTATAGATGAAACAAGTGACTGTTCAAATCAGAGTCAATTGTCTACTGTTTTAAGGTACGTAGTCAGTAATGGCGATACTGAAGAAAGATTTATAGGTTTCACGAATGTCAGTTCAGGGAAAACTGCAGCAGATTTGTTTCAGCATGTGGAAAATGTAATTGCGGAGTATAATATCGGCAGCAAGTTAATTGCACAGACTTATGATGGTGCAGCAGTGATGGCGGGGAACATTAATGGATTGAAAACTAAAGTTCAAGAAAAGTACCCGCAAGCACTTTTTGTTCATTGTTACAGTCATGTTCTCAATTTGGTTTTGCAACACACCGTATCATCCATTCCACAGTGTCGAATCTTTTTCAAGACACTATCTGGTATAGCTGCTTTTTTTTCGGTATCTCCCAAAAGATCGGAAAAACTGAAACAATTCATGACCAAAAAACTTCCGAAAGTAGCACAGACTAGATGGAATTTTACATCTCGGCTTGTAAACACAGTAAGCGAATACCAAGAGCAACTCATTGCCTTCTTTGAAAATGTGATAAGTGATGACTCTGAAGAAGACTGGGATGCTGATACAGTTGTACAGGCTCATGGATATTTGTACTTTTTTAGGCAGTTTCAGAGCATATTTCTGATTGAAGTTTTCTCTAGAATTTTTGCACATTCAGATGTTCTCTACAACATCCTTCAAACTAAAGTTCTAGATATAGCATACTGCTTACAAGAGGTATTCAAGTTCAAAAACACAATAGCTAGGTTCAGACTTGATGGATTTTCTTCAGTATGGAATTATATGAATACTGGGCATTCTTCAGACAGTACAACGGAGCCACCAAAGGAGCAAAGAAAAGGTGATGATGAATTAAGATATAAGCAGCTTTATAACTGCATACTAGATCGGCTGCACGTGGAAATTAACGACAGATTTTCTGACTATGGGAAACTTCAGTTTACACATCTCTTAGATTCAAATAAATTTTCAGTTTATAAGGAAATCTTTCCAAATGAGGCAACAAACAGATTATTTCAGTCATATAGTAGTCACTTTGATCAAGTAAGATTGAAAAATGAGTTAAGTTTTCGTTACCTACACAGGGGTTTACCATGTCTATTTACATGATTACACAACAAGAAAGAATAATTAAGTAATATTCAATATTTAATAATGTGGAAAAGCCATAACATCACAATTAACAACAATCAAACACATATGCAAAATGGTAAACTACTGTTTATTCAAACTGAGCAAAATCTTATAGGAATGCTCTAGTTATCACTCACTGTCTTCACGTTGTTCATGCCCTCGGCACCTGAAACAGAAAATTGCTGGCACGTGCTCCTTGCACACTGGTACAAGACAGTCTGCACAACATGTTTTGTTGTAACGATTTTTCTTTCTGGGACAGTAGCTGCAATTATTTCTATCACCATCCCCTTGAGGTACTTCGGATGGCACAGGCACTACAGAGTTACCCAGGATCCTTATCTGTGATCGCAAAAGTGTAGGCAAGCATCCTATTGTTGCTCTCCTAGTGAGATGAGGCTTGCAGAGTTCCAATGCTAACTTCTTCTGATGGAGTCTCCTTGCACCAACATTTTCACAGTTAAATCTACATATGATGTTGCTGTTTAGAGCACCAATATCAAGGAGTGTGTAGAAAGTTCGTAATGGCCACCTGTTGGTTTTCCTGGCACCGTGTAGAAACTCTTCAACCCATCCACGCAGTCCACGCAACCCTTCGTCATATTATAAAATGTAATGGTCTCGGGTTTAGTCTGCTCGTTTGTTGCTTCATCAATGTAATCTCCTTCATGCATTGTGGAAAGTAACAATACATTCTTTCTTCTGTTTGACACATAAGAACAAAGCAACATGTCTTTTCCATGAGCAAACATGCTTGAAAATGGTGGTCTTCCCTTTGTACTTAGGAACTGGACAGGAATCTGTGGTTTGTTACTCCTTAGAGTTCCAACCAGTGTTAATCCATGATTGTTTAGAAGATCCAGCGCTAGAGGAACTGAGGTGAAAAAATTGTCTGTTGTCACATTCCTGCCAGATCTAGTAATGGGTTCGATGAGACGTTTCACAACTGCATGCGCACTGTTGTCCTGTACGTAGGGTCCTTGTGGCGGATAAATCTCCATTTTCATAGTGTAGTAGACATGCGCATCCACTAAGGAATATATTTTGATGTTGTACTTAACCGGCTTATTTGGTATGTAACATCGAAAAGAACATCTTCCCCTGAATGATTCCAGCATTTCATCAACCGTTACATGTTCATGAGGTGTCCAGTAGGCCGCACATTTCACAACAAAATCTTCAAATAATGTCCGTATTGGAGCTAAATTGTCAAGTTCTTTTCTTTGCTGTCTGGTGTTGATGTCATCAAAACGCAGAGTGCGTAGAAGCAGAATAAAGCGTTTCTGTGACATGACCAAACAAAACAATTCTGTACCGGTTCCATCATTAGCCCATAGATCTTCTACATTCAAACGAGAACTCTTCATCGCACCCGATTAATATAGCAAACCTAATAGGGCTAACATTTCTTCAAAATCAGTATCACGAGCATCTCTTTCACTTGTGATTCCCATGCGTATTTTTGCTAATTTCAGATTTGTATAATGCACAATTTGTTTTATAGTGTCTTCAGGGGAAAATAAATGCCATGCTTCCATTGCCGAACTTACATTTCCTGTTTGTCCTCTGACCCCTGGTAGATGTCTAATGAGATTCCTATGCCTAGTTTTATGTGTTGTGTTTCTGTAGTGTACATCCCACGTGGTAACACCATCTTTCCCTCTGTATATAGGTCTATTTCCTACAAAATGGTCAGAATTTGCAACATCAGGTTCTGTTTCTATTCCTGAGACCTCACTTTCACTATTTTCTTCAATTCGTTCAACATTATCTATTTCACTATCACTGTCACTGTCCATAAAATCACCAGAATCTTCACCTGCTTCTTCGCTCCTGTTCCTCTCCTTTCCACCTCATCCATCCGTTGTAACACTTTTTGTGCAGTCTCGTCACTCATAGTTCAATACACTTACATACAGTCAATGTATTTGTAGTACTCAACAATGCCAGAAATAGTAACGTAACAGGGCGCAAGGTGAGGGAAGATCTCACTGAACTGCACAGCTTACAACAATGCACTGCAAAGCAAAACAATGAACCCTTATCAACAAGCAGCAGTTACAGACTGACGCTAAAAATAGTGAACTTGGAATACCTTGAAGGTTAGACACGTGTGCATAACCATTGCGCAATATGACATGACTAAAGCAAGAAGTGAGGGATTGCTTCACCACGCGCCCGGTGCCGCGTTAACTAGTATGAAAATGTAATTACTGTATTTTTAATGTATATGTAAAATAATAATAATAATAATAACAATAATAATAAAATAATACCTTCTAAAAACGTGAAAAATGTAATAATACGTAAGATTTTAGTTCAGTAATACTAAATGTGTGTTTCTTTTTCAGGCAGACGTTGTGTGAGGAAGTTCAACATGTAAAGAAGTTATTGCTTTCGTGTATGTAATAGAAATTACTCAATCATGTCAAGGAAGAGGAAACATGAATTGGTTGATGCTACAACTGACCGAGTGGTGGCTCCGTTTGTATAGGACCTGTGTTTGATATGCCAGAAGAATTCAAAAGAACGCTTAATCATCCCAAAATATGAAGGGTATATATCATTGGCGAATAATCTTGAAATTTTTGCTGAACAGGGTCAGAAGTTTGAACCAGTTGGACGATGGACGTGGTCTTTCACAGACATTAGTAGCCCATGGAGCAAAATATCATAAATCTTTCAAAAATAAACACGATAGTCAAAAAGCGGAAAGACTATCTGCTGAAAAAAAAAACAGAAAAGGGCGTCCTCATTTCTCAGATCCACCTACATCAAAGTTAATAACAAGATCATGATTATTTTGTTCAGATGTAAAAAAAGTTTGTCTGTTTTGTGATGAAGGAGAAGGTAGAGAGAAACTTGTGACTGCATTCACACTGGGTATTGGGCCTACAATAAATTCATAGTCATGCTCTTCAATTACAAGACCAAAAGCTGTTAAAGAAGTTATCATCAACAGATTTGGTAGCATTTGAAGCCAAATACCACAAACTATGCTATACTCGTTTTCTAACACGTTCAAGAGCTGCTGAACGTTCTCGAAGAAAAGATTACCATAATCCTGAAGCAGTTGTTTATGGTACAGTTATAACGGAAATGATTCAATACATGCAGGATTTGTACTCATCTAGCAGTACTTCACCAGTGTTCAAACTTTCTTATCTTACAAAATTAATGTCTCAGCATATGATTCAGATGGGAATACAAACTGACGAAAAAAATATCAATAGAACACGTCTCAAGGAACAATTATTAGCATTTGTACCTGGTCTGAGATCAGATAAATAAGGACGTGAAATTATGTTCAGTTTCGAAGGGGATGTTGGCGATGCTATACGCGACGCCTGTGCATTTAACGACTTAAGTGATGGTATGTGTCTAGGACGGCAGTGGGTGTATTACGAAGACAACTCTTTCAAGATTTTCCTACATTTGATGGATCCTTTAAGAATGCATTCACTGCTTCCACATCTGTACCTGATGATCTTTTGCATTTTGTACGTATGCTATTTGAGGGTCCCAATATCGACTCAGATGTCTCAACGGAAAAACCTGGACATAATGCAGGATTGTCATTTGCCCAACTTATTAGATAAAACAGCACTAAGCATAACAGAAAAGAAAAGGTTCAGAGTATACGTCACTCTCTGGAGTGCATGACGATGAATTGTAGGCCCAATACCCAGCGTGGATGCAGTCACAAGTTTCTCTCTACCTTCTCCTTCATCAGAAAACAGACAAACTTTTCTTACATCTGAACAAAATAATGATGATCTTATTGTTAACTTTGATGTAGATGGAGTTTGATCTGAGCAATGAGGACGTCCTTTCTGAACGGGTGTTTTTTTTTTTTCAGCAGATAGTCTTTCCGCTTTTTGACTATCGTATTTATTTTTGAAAAATTTATAATATTTTGCTCCATGGGCTACTAATGTCAGTGAAAGACCACGTCCATCGTTCAACTGGTCCAAACTTCTGACCTTGTTCAGCAAAAATTTCAAGATTATTCGCCAATGATATATACCCTTCATATTTTAGGATGATTAAGCGTTCTTTTGAATTCTTCTGGCATAACAAACACAGGTCCCATACAAACGGAGCCACCACTCGGTCAGTTGTAGCAGCAACCAATTTATGTTTCCTCTTCCTTGACATGATTGAGTAATTTCTATTACATACACGAAAGCAATAACTTCTTTACATGTTGAACTTCCTCACACAACGTCTGCCTGTAAAAGAAATACCTACACATTTAGTATTACTGAATGAAATCTTATGTATTATTACATTTTTCACATTTTTAGAAGGTATTATTATTATTATTATTATTTCACATATACATTAAAAATACGGTAATTACATTTCCTACTAGTTCAGTAGTTAATAAGACGCTCTATTACTTTTCGGGGCCTATATAAATTGCATAGTTACGATAACGACTCGTGCAATGCTACATTGTTTCAGCAGATTATTAGCAACTGTTTACGATAAAACAGAGGTAATATATACCGTTTGAAAGGTAATTCCTTGATGAGCAAAAAAGTATAGGACACGTTTTCAGCTACATGTAACGGATTTCAAGTTATTTAGCAAAGTGCGTTGAAAAAATCAAAATCAATTATAAAATTTCAACTTTTTTTTGTGAACCTAAACAATGAAATCAAAAATACCGTTGGAAAGCGTGTTTTCTCATGATTCATAATCACTAACTACATATGTTGATATCGAAAAGGAAAACTGAGTTAAAACGAGGAATGTAGAAGCGTGTCTCAAAATTTTTATGGCCGTATTGATTACGTCATCAACACCGCTAGAGGGCCAGAAAAATTTGTGTCCTGGGCTTTTTAGACTTGTCAATCCATGTACTATCTGAATCCAAAGGGGCTATTGGTTGCCAGATGTGAAATATTTTGGCATAATTTTAAGCTAACTCATCCCACTAGTTATATAAATAAGGTAGTTGTGGTTTTCAACTTCCTCGCCTGTATCGGACTCCATTGTGTCAGAATTCCTGTCATGACTTGCAACTCTATCTTCACCGTCTCTGTCACTCGCATCGCCAAAGTCCTCTAGTTCCTCTGAATCCGTAAGTAACAACTACTGCTGAACTTCAGTAACAACTGCTGGGTCAATGAAGTCTAAACGGGATACCTTGCTTGTCATATTTCTAAGAAAACTGCGCAGGACACAGTTTGGAATGTAACACAGTGGGTGCAATACATGTGAGAGATGCAATCAGTCAACAATGGCACATGACTTCACTGTCTTGCTTAAGAGCACACTGGCTAGCAGGGAGGAGGGATCTCCCCCCACTAACAAACAGCAGAATATACAGTGTGTGCATTTCCCAGATCAGGGTGTCGAGCGATACGGGAAATACGGGAATTTTAGTGACCCGGGAAAAATACGGGAAATTCGCACTTGATACAGGAAATCTTGAAAAGTCTCATAATGCCTGACTTCTTAGCCCCCGAACGCTCGGTAGAGTCCTCCCGCTCAGTCTTCTATTTCGCCTGCAGACCGCGCTGCCATCCGCAATTTGCGCCACCGATAGAGCGCTAAGCGGGATGAGAACCCAGCCAACGTCGAATGCATGCTTTGCCTGGCCGACCGCCGGCCGTACCCTCTCCGCGCGCCGCGCTCGTTGCTGACAATGACATGCAGGAATCAGTCCGCATTGTTATTCAGAGGAGACCTGGGTTTCTCGACAAGAGCAGCCCTTAAAGAAGTTAATAGCTTAAGATCTCACAAAATTCCAGACGCGGATGTGCTGCAATTTCGCATCAACTGCCGAAAATTGTACATTCGTATCCTATGGCTGAAAAAATCAAAGAGACGTCAACTCTTGCTCATAAGAGACCCGTACAATTTCCTGCCTAGACCCTATAGGGGTCGCTGAGACTCTTTAAGTTGCCCTGGAAATTCTTTGTAATCAGAAGAATTTGCTTTCTGGTGCAATGGCTGACCGCATCAAGAGCAGCTACTCCGCATTTCTGAGACTGCCCTCCGTCACTGCGCGTTTGAAGCAGTTCGACGGAAAAGAGCCACGGCTCGACGTGCTATGGTCTGAATTAGGGGCTTCAGCACCTTCCTCAGTTCCTGCCAAAAACGATCTCACAAGCTTCGTAAAAATGATACTGATTTTGTATCACAACAATGCAGCTCTAGACAGAGGTTTCTCTCTGAACAAGGCGTGCATGATCGTCAATCAGAAAGAAGCAAGTCTGATTGGCATGCATACTGTTCAGGACGCTGTGATGGCAGCTGGTGGAGTAGAAAAGATAACCGTGAGCAAGAGTCCATACTGCACGAAACTCCTACGCCTTGTTCAAGGAAGCAAAACAGGTGCAAAGCGACGGCTAAGATGGCAGTCGAAAGAAAAGCCACGAATGATCTCCAGGAATTGAAAGAAAAAAAAGTAGTCAAAAGAACTTAATTTTGTGTATAACTGAAGTTCCTAGTAACAATGTTGTATTTGTTAAAGTGACTTATTTAATTTCGTTTTGCATTTTTTTATTTTCTATTATCTACTTAGATAAAATAAATCTAAATTAAAAAGTATTCGCGGCGTGTCGCGTGTGGAATGTTACTGTTTTTAGCCTTTCCAAGGTCTTCTTTCGCAGGGGAGATGCACATACCAAATTGTTTTAAAGTCCGTGCAAACACTCAATGCAAATGCGTCACACATGCATACATTTCAAAAACTACAAACAATATCTCACAGCTCTCGACATTTTACTATCAAACACCCGTCACCAACATGTGGCTACAAAATACACCACACAAGTGACAGAATTCTTCTCGTATGGGCAGGCATTGTTTCAGTCTCTTATTAACCACTGTATGTGCCCGATTTCCTTTCATTGTCATTGTTTCCTTACTTTTACTTCGCCGAAGTTCGACCCGGGGACTGGATACATCCCGTATAGCATGTGCAGAAAGAAATACTAAAGGCGATCTGGATATCGCGGTGGATGAAATGATTATTAACCTTGGCAATTCATCGAGCTCTGATGAAGACAATGATAGTGGTGATGATGATAGTGACAGTGAAGTGATGGAGAGTGTCAAAGAAATCCTTGCCAAGTGACTGAGGATAAGTTATTTATTGGTGTCAGTTCGCTTGCGTCAATCGATAATAGAGCACAGGCTATTGTTTCCCGTCATAGGGTTCAAAATACCGTCTGTCATTCTATAGCCTACAACTCCCATATAAAACCACGGCAATAACATCGCCACAGAACGGCTTGTTTGAGTGCTAAGTGCTAAATATGTCTTTACCTTAACTTTGCTTTTGTATTATCACGAAAGCTAATATTAACCGTAGAGACTCGCGATTCAGTGAGTGTGCATGGTTTTATCTGTCAACTACTGTAGTAAGCTGTGAACGACCTCCGTTCAGACTCTTGTTTCTTGTTAAAGGATAATCATTGCATGGTGAGTGTTTTTATATTCATTAGCTGTAGAGTGCCCTTTTTGTCGTATTTATTGAATTGAATGCCGATGATAAAGGTATCATAGCTTCGGTGTGTAATTTATTTATTCATCTAAAAGTATCGTATTTCTCTGTTTGAATGTCCTCGGCGTTGACTCAGGATCGTCTTTTAAAATATATTACGTATACCGGCAATTGTACATAAATAATGTCTGAAGTGTTGTGCTTTGTATTATTCGTATCAGTTGATTACAACAACACTAAAAGCTTAGCAACACAGCTCAGCTGTTCCAAGCTCCCGACATCCTTCGCTTTGTTTCCTTCGTAATACAGGGTGTAGGTGAGAAGCATGCTCAGAATTCTTGCCGTGTGGCGGTTGGACATAGGGTCTTGTTATGTGGCGACCGTGGGTTGCGGAGATGAAAAGCGGGGCATAGTGACAGGAAGGCTGTCAGTACCAAATTCATGGGGGTTAGCAATACTGTATTTGTCCCATAATTTACGTGTGTAATAGCGGACACACCTCCAATTTTACTATAAAAGTCATGATCTAGAAAGGGATAGTGGGTGGGTAACATCTTATTACTACATGACCCCCAGGATTATTATTCATTATTACAAAGGGTATTTTGACTATTTTCATAGTGTAGAAAATTGTATCGCCTTGTTCCGGGCTCCTATAGAGCTTACATTTTCTTTCGATCTTTCATTTGCCATAGGACGTGCCACTGGCGTATGGTTATGCATTACCATTGTCTGGTTTAGTAGTCAGGTAATGGAAGCAATGGGAACTGTGTACTACAATTTTCCTTGCATGTAACTAAGCAAATTATTGTTGTCAAGAGAACGTAAAATGCACCAAGAATATGATATTCAGCTGTGTGCAGTGAGAAAGCTCTGCATGTGTTCATTCCTTATGTATTAATGATGCGAAATGTCAGCTAACGTTGTGCCACATACAACATTCGTAGTCTCTAAATGTTGCACATTTTCCCGTAAATTACAGCAGTTTATGTTTGAATTGCTTATAAGATGGTGACAAAGAAAGTGTTTCTCCAATTGGATGATTGTATTTAACTGTATGCATGTCTTATAATCTTGGCGAGGTGTATTTTTTTACGGAGCAACTTGACACCGTAGTAGGCACGCAGATTTTTGTATTTAGATTTCTGGCATCTTGTTTTAAATTATTGACTAACATATTTCTAAATGCAGACAATCCATACCTCCATTAGGATTCGGGTTCCATAATTCATGCAAAATGAGGTTCGTTCGTTTGTGAAATTGAGGTCATAACCCCCCTACCCTTTCAGTGATTACCGTATGGTACTTTACGTAGACTAGGGTGAAGATGTAAATGAGCATTTTAAAAAAATGTCGCCAGTTGTTTGGTTTATTAACTTAAGGTAATATCTTCCATAGGTACTGAAAACTAGGCACGGTTGGATTTTAAGGTGGAACCGCATGTGCTATCAAATATAGCTTTCTTGCAATACCTGGAATATGTATAGAATTATAAAATGATTATTGGTTAAATAAGTGTTAATAGATAGGCTATTATAATTATAATGATTAAATAAATATAAAAGAAGAAACGATGCGTTGTTAGTAAATATTAGGCCTACCGGTACGGCGAATAGCCTATAACTCGTAGCTTCCGTTACAATTTGGAATTTAAACGGGTCACGTTAATGCATAATATACTAATATAACAACCGGATAGCAAATTATAATAATATTCTCACATATAACAAATTTAATTTGCACCAACTTAATTATTGTAGTTTGAAATGTGCAAATCGCACACTTTGTAGGCAAGCTGTTTGTTATGGTCGTCTCTGATGCGAAGTTTTACTAATTACTCTTTTAGGAGACACTTGTCTTTGGAATATTCATGAAAGGCCAACCCTCCAGTTCTTATTTCATAAGTTGAACGCCTAAAAACAAAACCACACTCCGAAATAATAAAGAAGATAATCGTGAACGAACGATTCACTGCCAATGAAAATCAAATGGAGATTCGCGGACCGGAAGTTCGCTATGCATAAGCTTCGGTGTCATTTTAACTCGTGGAAGCTCTATACGGTTACGGTACCATACAATTCAGTCACTTCCCGTAAACATTTATTATGTGACACTTCTATTCTCTACTCTCTCAACCCTCCTCAGTAAAACAGTCATTTATATCAGCTCTCCTCAGGTAAACGGTAGTCCTATCTGTGAGAGAATTCACTCGCGCGCGCGCGCTTTGCTCACGCTACGGATCACACCTAAATCTCGCCATCACCCGTGGGCTGCGGAATTATCTCGAAAAATGCAGTTACACCTACGCCAGAAAATCGTGATTCGTGCTTTAAGATTCATTTTTAAGCTATTCGGTATGCGAACTCTCAAGTCTAAGAGAGTTCTAAAATATACGGGAATTTGGTGGATTTTCGTACAGGAAATACGGGAATTATACGGGAATTTGGAAAAAGGTCATCGCTCGACACCCTGCAGATGCATTGCACCCGGCTGAGGATTAAAGGAATAATATAAATATTCGATTGTGATTACAACAAGAGATTATTACCAAACATTCAAACAATATCAATCGAAATACATTCCACCTACACTTATGTTGAAAAATAAAAACTGGATAATGTCACACAATAATGCCAAAATTATGGCAGATTATTTCAAAGAATTACTCAACTGCGAGTATCCAAAAGAACACTTTGAATTTGATCCCAATCCAAAAAATAAAACTCCCCTGGTCAAGGTTATACCACCAAATTATGAAAAAGTGATTAAAGCAGTTGATTCACTAGAACTACAAAGCAGCCAGAGAAAATCAATTAGTAGCAGAATTGTGGAAGAATGCAAATAAACAAACTCTTCAAAATTTACATAAACATATCATAGACATTTGGAATACTGAAAAATTACCTGAAGAATGGTCCACAGCAATCATCCACCCATTGTACAATAAGGGTGATAGATCAGTTCCCAATAATTATCGGTGTATATCTTTACTTGATCTTCTCAAAAATTATTTATACAAGAATTCATGAACAACTTGATCAAGAACTGGGAGAGTATCAAGGAGGATTTCGACCAGGAAGGAGCTGTCCCGAACAAATTATTAGTCCTAAATGGATCATGAAACATCATCGAGTTCGAAACAAGCATCACTTTTGTCGACTTTAAAAAATCTTATGACAGTATCCATCGTGAGCCATTATTAAAAATCCTTCGAGAATTTGGACTACATCGAAAACTCATCAACCTTCGTGGATTTACCCTTGAGAATACTAAATCAAAAGTCAAATTTAGAGGTGAATTGTCAGAACCATTTGAAATCCGAACTAGACTCCGCCAAGGAGATGGTCTTTCGCCCTTATTGTTTAATTATTGTGCATTGGAGAATGGAATGAGCAGTGTCCTCCAACCATTACGATTGGCAGAAATTTCAAACTTAATTGCCCAGCATTCGCAGACAATCTTGCACTACTAGCAAGTATGGTGGAAGAGGCTAAATTTCAAATCGAAGAACTCGAAAAAATTGCATGCAAAATTGGTCTACAAATCTTGTATGAAAAGACTGAAATGATATCGAACTTCAGAATTGACACACCAACATTTCAACTATGCAATAGTAAACAAATTAAGATTGTGAATATCTTGGGGAGATAATCACCAGGAACTCAAATGGGAAACCATCGATATATAGTAGAACATCCAAACTGAAACAAGCACAACGAATCACGTGGCCAACCTACAAAAGGAAATCTCTCTCAATGAATGCCAAATCTTGGCATTACAATTCCGTTGTTAAACCCGAGGCAACTTATGTTAGTGAAACACTCTTCAAGTTTAATATCAAATCAACAACTTACAAACTGCAGAAAGCAGACAGAAGAATCATCAGAACAATTATTAACAGAAAACACCAAGTAAATGGCCAATGGAGATTACTGCCGAATGAAGTGGTATATCGATAGAGTGAATCAATAATAGATACAATGCGGGAAAGGAGAATCTCTTTTTTCTGCCCTATCTCACGCCTACCAGAAACCAGACTAATAAAACAGCTCCTTAGTTACTTCTGGAAGAGTAAACCAAAGAACAACTGGTTCAAAGAAATCCAGCATGATATAGATGAATTAAATTTAACAATGCTCCAAATTAAAAATAGGGAAGAGAAGAATATTTTAAGGAATAAATACTTACGATTCACATTAACAAGATTTGAACGGAAAAACTACACCATCACAGATGAACAAAGGGCAGCCAGGTCAGATAGAATGAAGAAATTTTGAGTGCAGAAGGAGCAGAAGCGCTAATCTCCAAATACCGTTGTTAGACTTAATTGTATTTGTATTGATTAAAGTGCTCCAATGAGGCCGTAAAATATTGGGGGGGAGTGGGTGACTCTAGACACTCTGGTCAATTCAATCCTGGTTGATGATAATCACTCCTGAACCTTGTAGAATAATTTTTCTTGTCTCGGACAACCTTAGAATCATTAGAATGGACTTCTATTGTTTTGGTCCTTATTGACAAATAAGTAACTTGTAATTAAAGTACTTAAGTATGGATTGGGAGGAAAAGTTAACCCATTAAATTACAAGTTTCTAACAACCTTTTCTCTTCTTGTCTAGGATGTTCCGGGGTGTGCAACCATCGAGGAGCTGACAGAACAGTTTGCTCTGTACAAGCTCTGTTGTGGCCGCAGCTGGCACATCCAGGCATGTGATGCTCAGAGTGGCACAGGACTCCATGATGGTCTGGACTGGTTGTCTAGACAGCTGGTGGCTGCTGGTGTCTATGATATCAGCTAAGTATGTGCTGCATATGCCAATTCTTTCATGCTACTGCACAAAGAAATACCAACAATTTATTCATTGTAGTTTGTTGTTTGTATATTTCAGATCATTCTGGAACCTCTTGAAGGTGGATGAACTTGGTCCTAGAATGGCAGAGTTAATCGCAGTATATGCACCTGTATTATACAAAGCAATATGCTTTTGTAGGTCATATGTAAATGTGAAATGTACATACCTTAGTAATTAATACTCTTATTGGTGTTTGAATAATGAAAGAGTAAAAAAAACTGTAAGAATGACTATTAAAGTATTACTTTTTGACAAAGGTGGAAGGTAACTATGAACTGTTATCTTATTTGTTAGCCAGGATAGCTTATTGTTTGCCATTGTGACGAATAAATTTAAAAAAGTTGATTACTGTAGTTTAGAATAATTCTTTTCAGTCATAAGAATTAATTTGTGAGAGAAGGGATTGGCTTCCTGCAAAAATTTGGAATACTAACTGTATTTTTAAAAATTCGAATGTATTTGGTTGTTATATATTTATTGTTTTGCTTAAAAGTGGAAGAAAAAATAAGTGGAAGGTAACAGCAGGCCAAGATGATTGCAGTATTCACAAGAAAAATAATACAGCCAGAATATATTTTTGGAGAAGGTTTCCTTGTGTCCTCCATTAGATTGTCTCACAAATTATTTACAGTTTTTTTTTAGTACTAAAGTATTTTGAAATTCTGGGAGGTTTTCACCCCTCACTGGCTGGACTGCTACAGAGGAGCTGAGCTTTAAATGGTGCAGCATATTTTTCTGTGAAGGCCCTAGTAAAACTACTTAAGATAACTTTTCTTGTGATAGTAGAATATCTACAATTTCTGCTCCAGTTATTAGCTAAGATCAAATTTATGTGAAGAAAATATGAAAATTCATGTTTTTAGCCATTAAATTTAAATGTTACATAAATAATTGTGAACGTATTTTATGATAGAAGCATATCCAAACATTTTTGAAGTTATCACAAAGAGATGTTGGGCAGAATTGTTTATTAATGTTTATCAATTTATACTTGACCACTTATTCCTTATCGTTATCATTATCACACCAAATTACTGCACATATTTGTTAAAAACAATTATCTCATCACGTTAATGGAAAACTCTGTTCAAATGTAATTGATTATGTAAACATGAAGGCTCGTTACTGATGCCAATTTTTGGTGTGATTTGGGCTTGTAACAAAGAAATGGCAGTGGCTGTGATCATGTTCATTAACAAAAGATGCTTTAAGTTGTGACAGCTAACACCGTACTTGTACCAAATCACCACTTGTTGAGTAATTGACAAATACATCAACCTTTTTATACACCCCCTGTTGGCAACTCTGGTACAGTACATACTCTGCTGGCAGTTGTTCCACCTGCTGAAAGGGTCGTTGACCCATTAAGAGAAGAGTTGTTTTCTTTACCTGCATCAAGCTACCCACTAGCCCTAGACTTGGGCCTGGCTACCAGACATGGTGCCAGCACATGTACTATCTATTTAAACAGTGTTAAATCATGTATATGCAATTGCCAAATATATTTCATTATACAGTCCACCACATCTTATCTATGTATTTCGACACTCCCCAAATATTTTTTTTTTTTGGCTATCCGACTGTATACGACATTGATCCAGCCTGTCATGCTGCATGAGTGTGAGACTTCGAGTGTCTGGAAGAAAGGCTTTAACCTTTTGCACTCCTATGTCGAGTGGGGTTCGTCATTAAAATATTTAACTTCTGCTCCAATGTCGAGTCCCACACGATATGACGATAGCTCGTATGATTTCTGTGCTGTATACCAGTATTGTGCAGCCATCTAGTGGTCTCCAAGAGAACACCTTTCCCTATTTGCTATAGTTTGCGGGAATTGTAATGATTTTTGACCATCGTTATTCTCGAATGTTTATGACAGTTTTACTGTTAACCCTTTGGGGTCCAATTGATTTCCCGCCTGCATCCTGCACAGGTCCAATTTAACATAAGGCAAGTATGGGAAGGAAATACTCACATAAGTAGAAAGCTGAATTTTTACATTAAAAATATGAACAGCAAATGTATTTATTATCAGTCAAGTTAACTACATTATCAGCAATATTTTTTCAAAGTATGGTACTTCCGGAAGCATTTGTTTGGGTGTAGTCCTGGGTTCCCTGGACAGGTCTCACAAT
This sequence comes from Meconema thalassinum, assembly GCA_946902985.2. Lineage (NCBI taxonomy): Eukaryota > Metazoa > Arthropoda > Insecta > Orthoptera > Tettigoniidae > Meconema > Meconema thalassinum. The sequence goes on from OX336388.2 coordinate 1,168,796,168, forward strand.
AAAATTATGTCTCCTTTCTGCCACCTTTCACCTTCCTGTCGGAACACACGGCACAGTCCTTGGTTATCTTGTCCTCACGAGCATCTATGATGTGTAGCTTCCCGTTCAGCCGAAATTCTTCGTCACAGTTGCTCCGTCGGCCGCGTTTACGGGCATTTTTGTTCCTAACGTCCCCTACAAGCCCCATGATAACTTGGTCCCTGAAAGTCTTATGTTTCACTTTGGGCTTATTTTCTGCCTTTCGTTGCAAATTATATAGGTGAAAACTGTTCAACAAAGCAACCTCTAACACCCAGAAATACAATTTCCTCCACCACTTCAGGCTTTTCACTACAAAACCGGTCACCTTCTTCATAAACTTTCCATTCGTCACATCCTACATCACCGCTTTCATCACTAACTTCCGCCTCAATTTCCTCCTCCTCTCTCAATATATCATTCTCACATTCGGGAATACTAATGTCACTATCAGAATCCGTAAACAAATCATCATCATCATCAATATCGCCACTGTCACATAACTGTTCGTAAATATCAACGGGCTCCATGCGGCTTGTGGATGCCATGTTGTTAACAAAAGTAAACACAGCTGTGGCAGTGAGTAACTATCTCCAAAGAAAATACCACGGCCGACTGAATGCGCTCATACCGGCCTAGACAATGAGACCTTTTTCATGAAATCTTGTTAGTTACTCAACTGCTCACACAGCGCTGTTCACCAAGCATTGCACGACTAAGACTTATCTCTACTTAGTGTAAAACAAAGTCCCCGATTCTTGGATATCACATGTAATCTCGAGAACCACTGGATGGATTTTGATGCGGCTTTCACCACTCTGTACAGGTAATATCGAGGAAGATTTCTGTAGAAAATAATTTATTTATGATCAAAGGGAGCCAAGCAGTAACGATTTTAGATTTCAGTGAATAGGTCGAAGAAAGAACTTGACGTCCGTGCGCTTTTTAAGCTTACGCTGGACAAACCGTTAAAAATATCAATATACTATGAGTGTAAGAATTGTTCAGCATGAAAAATTGTACAAAAAAGTCCGCGTGAGCATATCTCTATCTTCGATACATCGCCCACTATAAGTGTTTTTACTTTGGACGGGAGGGGGATTTGGCTTGCACCTCGCCATTCTTAAATTACGTCTGACAGGAATTCCTTGCACATTCATAACTGTTCATTTTTGTATGTTTGTACTATTTATGTTCATGATTTCATTTCATTGTCAGAATTACCGACAGTAGTGGCTACGCTGGCTAAAGCGCAGCGTTAGGCCATGGGGCCAAGCTCTCTGCTGACTCGGTAGACGCGTGGGTTCGAGCCCCACCGTCGGCAGTCCTTGAAATGATTTTCCGTGGTTTCCCATTTTTCAACACCAGGCAAATGGTGGGACGGTACCTTCTAACAGGCAACGGCCGCTTCCTTCCACATCCTTGTCCAGTTTCATTCATCTTCATCCATTCCATCTCTCATCCTGATGCGCAGGTCGCCCACGGGCGTCGGCTAGAAAGACCTGCACTCGGCCTCTCAGGAGGCCACACGAAAAAAAGTCAGAATTAATGCTTTAATTAGTAGGGTATACTATTCAGTGTACCTATTATAAATAAAAACCGTGAGGTTTCTTACCTCCCCATATTACGAAACCCGGTTGCCAAATACGGGGAAAATGCACTTTTAAAGTTAACAATAATATCAGAGGGTATTACAACATCAAACGTGCCCATATTTTTAATATACATAATATATCGCCTGAGGTTTATATTGGTGAGAAAACCAAAATTATTCCGTTCCTTCTTATGTCTAATGCGAGCCCTATAAAAAAAACCTCCCCGTATTTGGCGACTTTCCTCTACCCAATTTTAGAAGATACCTTATGCACTGGACAGTTGAATCCGTGATTAATTGTATAGGTAGCTTCGTAAGTCTCAGAACTCAGGAAGTCCTTTCTAGCAGCGTTACTAGCAGCTTTCAAAGTTTCAAGGTAAGAAAGAAAATATTTCTCTAGCCAGTTTAGGCGACTGACATTTAATGAGAAAAAATGCCCTTTATCTGGATTTCTAGACTGAATATGATATGTGATGCTTACGTCATGCATAGCGAACCATTTATTAACGTTTTTCAAAAAAAAAATGTGGTTGCTTCTGCGTCCATGAATGTGTACGCTTCCGGGTGCATACCTATATTTTCTTTCAGTGTACGAATGGCACCAATGACTTCTGACGAGAACACTTCCTTGGCACGCCGAACATTCTTTTTTTCAAATTTAGTGGGTTCGATATGTTTTTAGTGAGGTGTGACCGGTTTGACGATCTCACCCTTTTGCATCGTGTATAGTAATGACAAGTATTTCCTTGAAATTATTCCAGTACCATCAGTCATCTCTCGTTACAGAAACTGCGTTCTAATTTTTTTTTTAGAATGTGACAATGATCAAAACTAGGGAATACATTCCTAGACTCGTCGTATGGGTGATTGACCATTGGTTGCAAATTCCCTCCCGCTAAATGCCTCATCATTGTAGTGTTAGTTTTGTGATTATCAGAGACAGTTATTATAATTATGAAACCGCATTGTTCAACCTCGAGAATAACGTCCAGCAGGAGTTTATGTAAGTCCCGTCCTGACAGCTGCTTCGTGAAAAAGAAGGCACACGGTATCTGATAATTTGTCGAAAGATATCTTAGAACAAAACACAACACACGATTGGCTGCTACTTGTTCCCGGCTGTAGTTTTCATTCTCTCTATCCTTTTGATGAGACGGTGCTGGAGTAGTGACCTTGTACCCGAAGAAGGTGCAATGTATGTCTAATTTCTTTTAGATTTATTAGCACGCTATTTTATTTTGTGATATAATTTTAATTTTGATAATGCGGAAATTATAATGATAATAATTATATAGTGTCACTAGCAACCCGCCCCGAATGTGCAAGGAATTCCTGTCAGACGTAATTTAAGAATGGCGAGGTGCAAGATACACAAATCCCCCTTCCTTCCAAACTAAAAACACTTATAGTGGGCGATGTATCGAAGATAGAGATATGCTCTCGCGGACTTTTTTGTAGAATTTCTCACGCTGAACAATTCTTACACTCATAATATAATGATATTTTTAACGGTTTGCCCAGCGTAAGCTTAAAAAGCTCACGGAGGCCAGGCTATTTTTTCGACCTTTTCACTGAAATCGTTACTGCTTGGCTCCCTTTGGTCATAAATAAATTATTTTGTACACAAATCTTCCTCGAGATCACCTTTACAGAATGGTGAAAGCAGCATCAAAATCCATCCAGTGGTTCTTGAGATTACACATTTAATATACGTACTGTACAGCATATTCCTTATCGCGCCTATAATGGGAGGGGAGTGCGCTCTACCGGCAACGAGTAGAAACTTTTCAATTACATGTTATACATGGGCTCTAACTGGGAATGTCAAGGCCGGTATAGAGCGCAGCTCGATTCAGTCGGCCGTGGAAAATACAATTAAGCTTCAAGAAATTAAACAGCAGATGGCATTAGGTACCAGAGAAAGGCCTAGGCTGTATACTGTGTAAAGCCCGGCACCATTTTTGCTCCAGCATACGAAATATATAACCTTAAAGTTGTGTCGGACTAGGTCCGACATAGGACCGGAACTGAAAATTGTCCGACATTGGACCCCAAAGGGTTAATATAGATGAAAGTAAACATGGTGTCTCCTTCATCTTCGCTCAAGGAACTGGATATTTTAGAACAGTTAGTGGACAGTGATAGTTACGATGATGAACCAACAACTGACGTGGAAATATAACAAATTATATTTTGTGTTTTGCAGTGTTCCCTTCCTACTGCTGTTCATAGTGCAGAAATTAATTAGGAGTGGAGCAAGAAGCATACGCTAAGGTTAATGGAGTTCAAAAGGTTGAGAAACTCCTCATCTTCAAAAGAAAAACCTTGTGGAAATTTTTTGTCATAGTGGAGCATCAGATAAAATCTTGAGCTAGAGGGCCTCAATAATGATCCCGAACACCGTGGACCTGAGTGGGCTGTGCACATCACATGAATATGTAACAATCGATGGCCTGCCAAGCTGTTGGGTCTAATTTCCCATGCAAGGAGACCTCTGGGTAGTCCAAAGAAGAGGAGAGATGGACTCTGTGAGAACCTGCTCCAGATTGGCATTAAAATGGCTGACTGGTAGTGTTGTTCAGGAAACAAAGTCCAATGGAAAAGAAACCTTGTGGCGGTATATAGTCCTCTAGGCTTTATTGTATAAAGCTTGGTACGTATTATATAATACAGAGTGTCTCAGAAAAATGTACTAACATTTTGAATGACTATAAAATGATTATTTATGAACATAGAGGCAAGTTTAAGGGTTTCAATTATAGAAGAGACATGCAATTAATTATTCATGTTCGCAAATGTTCAAATTGATGACCGTCAGTGTCCACAGTTCGACAAACCGCCACCAACGCACCGGACCATTGCTTGCATCACATATAAATTTGAAGCAGATGGAACCGTTCACAATGTCAACAAGAAACGTTCTGGACGACCACGGACATCCACCAGTCCTAGAAAAGAAGAACAGATGCAGGAAGCCCTCACTCGATCCCCACCAAAATCACTACGACAAACGGCTCGAGAGACACACATCTCAAAAGATAGCATCCATCGCATCATGAAGCGATCCGGACCGGAGAGTTCAGTTCTATGAATGGTACCTGGAAAAATGTGCAGAAGATGCAGGGTTTACACACAAAATTGTCTGGAGCGATGAGGCCACGTTTAAATTAAATGGCACAATTAATCGCCATAATTGTACCTACTGGAGTCCTGTAAATCCTCATGTAGTTGAGCACCATTTGAACATACCAGGGGTAACAGTATGGTGTGGGATATCAGCATTGGGCATCATAAGACCATTTATTTTTAACGGAACTGTCAATGGTGACAGGTACCTAACCTTGCTGGAGGAGTCCATCGGTCCACACATTGAAAATATGTTTGGTGATGACGAGGTTTACTTTCATCAAGATGGAGCTCCTCCCCACTACCATCGCATTGTCAGAGCTCACCTCGATGCAGCTCATCCAGACACATGGATTGGACGCGTTCCCCAGATCTCACGCCAATGGACTTCTTTTTATGGGGATACCTCAAGTACAGAGTTTATCGCAGCAAACCAAGAACAATTGATGCATTGAAATTGGAAATTGAAAGACAATGTCACGAAATTACAAATTAACTTTATCGTAATGTTTGCGAATCCATTGGTTCAAGTTATCAGCTTTATCTGGACACTGACGGTCATCAATTTGAACATTTGCGAACATGAATCTTTAAATACATGCCTCTTCTATAATTGAAGCCCTTAAATTTGTCTCTATGTTCATGAATAATCATTTTATAGTCATTCAAAGTGTTAGTACATTTTTTTTTAGACACCTTATTCATTAAGGTGAGGAAATTGAAATCTGTGCCTCTTGAAACATAAACCTTTTCAGTCTCCAAAATTCTCTGGCTTGCAGTAAAAAATGCATAAAATTTCATAAAAATCTGCTGTCTAGTTATTTGTTATCCAACACCAAGGACATCTACCATTTGAACAGTAGTGATCCTGTGTTATGCAAGGAATATGTATGAATTTTGTTTTTCTACCTGTAACTCACTACTGTCGATCCAAGATATTCAGTAATTCTATAATGGCTAGGGATAGGAAAAATTTGCAATAGCGAATTTTGCAAATTATTAAATGAAGTAATACACAAGTTGGCCAATCAAATTAGATCCAAAAAAGGCGTTTTGAGGAATTAATTTCCAGAATGCTGGAAATTGTTTTAATACCTTCGTTTGATCCTAAATGCATGTAATCCGAGTTTGCACCATCCCAAGAGGTGTGCATAACTTTTAGGACCCAAATAACCTTTAAATATTTCCTCTTTTTTCCGTTTTTTGCTTGTAGCTCGAAAACGGTACGTGGGACGGAAAATATCGATCAGTTCAATATTAAAGAAGGTTAAATTCTGCGTCAAATGAACATCTAAAACTCGAAATTTGGTTCAGTGGTATAGCCGAAAAAACGTTCAAAACTGGGAAAATTTCTCATTTAGGTGCAAACTTACATTTTGCGACTTTCCAAGACCACATATCTTCGGAATAGTTACTCCTATTGAACTCTGAAATCGTGAAAATAAAATCCGCCGTTTCATACCTACTCGACCAAAATGTACGAAACAGCTAATTTTTCATCAAAAGGTCTGACAAGTTTTGGTCTGGTGTATTTACTGATCAGACGATTCAGCAGGTGGTAATGAGGTCTCTGAAAGCCAAGGTGGGCTGTTTCATGGACGAGGCATGACGGACAGTACTCGGGTGACTTGGGTTGCCACAATACCTACCATCATGGAAATTGCGGTACAAGTGGAAGACTCTTGTGGTGTGACGTATGTTACTTCAGAGCAGCATGTCGACGCTAGGTTGTCAAGGGTACAGAGGGACGATGCAGACGTTGCAATCCTTCTTGACTCGTTTCCATCTCACTACCCCTTCCCAACTGCACAATTTGTGATGTCCATTAGCACAGGAGTAACTGGCGATGTGAAAATTGACTGCCATGAAGCGTTTGAAAAAGGGATTCAGATATTTGCTAAGATTATTGGCAACGACTTCAGTAATGTCAAGTTTCCAAACAAATGTTCTCGAAAGAGAATCAAAATGAGTATTTGTTGAGCCATTATAATTAACACAAAAAGTGATAAAAATGTCCAGCATAACTCAACACATTGCTAGCGTTTCGCCCCAGCGTGCCAATTGGGCTCTTCAGTTGGTAAAGGCACACCTACCAAGATGCGTAGCAGGTATACACTGAGAAGGCCATGCAAGATGCCTCGCCACATATGTGGCCACATCACGAGCATGCCAGTGCACCACGGGAGTCAAAAACTCCACTTCCAAAAACAATAAACCTTGCTTTGGCATTGAATATAATCAAATGTTCTCGAAAGAGAATCAAAATGAGTATTGTCCGTTGAGCCATTATAATTAACACAAAAAGTTATAAAAATGTCCAGCATAACTCAACACATTGCTAGAGTTTCGCCCCAGCATGCCAATTGGGCTCTTCTGTTGGTAAAGGCACACCTACCAAGACGCATAGCAGGTACACACTGAGAAAGCCATGCAAGACGCCTCGCCACATATGTGGCCACGTCACGAGCATGCCAGTTAGTGTGTACCTGCTACACGTCTTGGTAGGTGTGCCTTTACCAACAGAAGAGCCCAATTGGCATGCTGGGACGAAACGCTAGCAATGTGTTGAGTTATGCTGGACATTTTTATCACTTTTATTGTTAATTATAATGGCTCAACGGACAATACTCATTTTGATTCTCTTTCGAGAACATTTGTTTCTATTCAATGCCAAAGCAAGGTTTATTGTTTTTGGAAGTGGAGTTTTTGACTCCCGTGGTGCACTGGCATGCTCGTGATGTGGCCACATATGTGGCGAGGCGTCTTGCATGGCCTTCTCAGTGTATACCTGCTACGCATCTTGGTAGGTGTGCCTTTACCAACTGAAGAGCCCAATTGGCACGCTGGGGCGAAACGCTAGCAATGTGTTGAGTTATGCTGGACATTTTTATCACTTTTTGTGTTAATTATAATGGCTCAACAAATACTCATTTTGATTCTCTTTCGAGAACATTTGTTTCTATTCAATGCCAAAGCAAGGTTTATTGTTTTTGGAAGTGGAGTTTTTGACTCCCGTGGTGCACTGGCATGCTCGTGACGTGGCAACATATGTGGCGAGGCGTCTTGCATGGCCTTCTCAGTGTGTACCTGCTACACGTCTTGTTAGGTGTGTCTTTACCAACTGAAGAGCCCAATTGGCACGCTGGGGCGAAACGCTAGCAATGTGTTGAGTTATGCTGGACATTTTTATCACTTTTTGTGTTAATGTCAAGTTTCAACGAAAAACAGAGTGGTTCCTCTTAAAGCTTTCAACTCGAAAGTCAGGATTCACGGCATAGATATACCAGTAAATCCAGATACACTTTTCCGACGCATAACACTTCTTAACAAGATGTTCAGTAAAGAACATATAGCCTACTTTCTCCTAAATGCATGGGTATTGTTATAACTCTTTGTCCTTTTCAAGGAGTATGATTGAATGTTGGTTGTAGTAGCTTGTTGAAATACAACGTGCTATAGGGATATTAAACATGAATATGACGTGCCCTTTGCTAGTGCTACCTCTGTACCAAATTTCGTTCAATTCGGTTTCACCGTGTTTGAATTGGGGGAATCGATTTGCACACATACTTGGCCACCATCTGCAAACTATTGGGCTGATGTTCTTGCAGTTTGGTCTGAATATGTTTCCCACATAAAGATATGGTGTTGCAAAATTTGGTAGAGACTAGATTATTAGGTTGGTCGTAATTACATTTTAGCTTTTAACATTTGGGTGGCCGCGATTACGTTTCCGTCAAGATAGCGGTGATATAAAACATGACACTGAGGTGCCCTTTGCTAGTGCTACCTCTGTGCCAAATTTCGTTCCATTCGGTTTCACCGTGTTCGAATTGATAAGGGGAATCGATTTTCACACAAAGATGGCCGCCATCCGCAAAATATTAGGCTGATGACCTATTAGTTTGGTCAAAGGATGCTCCCTCCATAAAGGTATGTTGTTGCTAAATTTGCTAGAGATCGGATGATTAGGCTAATCGTAATTTGATTTTAGCTTTGAACATTTGTGTGGCCGCCATTACGTTTCCGTCAAGATGGCGGCGATATAAAACATTGAGGTGCCCTTTGCTAGTGCTATCTCTGTACCAAATTTCGTTCCATTCGGTTTCACCGTGTTTGAATTAATAGGGGGAATCGATTTTGACACAAAGATGGCCGCCATCCGCAAACTATTTGGCGAATGACCAATTAGATTGGTCAAAGGATGCTCCCTCCATAAAGGTATGTAGTTGCAAAATTTGGTAGAGATCGGATGATTAGGTTAATCATAATTTGATTTAAGCTTTGAACATTCGTGTGGCTGCCATTACGTTTCAGTCAAGATGGCGGCGATATAAAACATGACACTGAGGTGCCCTTTGCTAGTGCTACCTCTGTACCAAATTTCGTTCCATTCGGTTCCACCGTGTTTGAATTAATATGGGGGAATCAATTTTGACATAAAGATGGCCGCCACCCGCAAACTATTAGGCTAATAACCTATTAGATTGGTCAAAGGATGCTCCCTCCATAAAGGAATGTTGTTGCAAAGTTTGGTAGAGATCGGATGGTTATGTTAGTCGTAATTTAACTTAAGCTTTGATCATTTGTGTGGCCGCCATTACGTTTCTGTCAAGATGGCGGCGATATAAAACATGACACTGAGGTGCCCTTTGCTAGTGCTACCTCTGTACCAAATTTCGTTCATTCGGTTCCACCGTGTTCGAATTAATAGGGGGAATCAATTTTGACAAAGATGGCCGCCATCCGCAAACTATTATGCTAATAACCTATTAGATTGGTCAAAGGATGCTCCCTCCATAAAGGAATGTTGTTGCAAAGTTTGGTAGAGATCGAATGGTTATGTTAGTCGTAATTTAACTTAAGCTTTGAACATTTGTGTGGCCGCCATTACGTTTCTGTCAATATGGCGGCGATATAAAACATGACACTGAGATGCCCTTTGCTAGTGCTACCTCTGTACCAATCGGTTTCACCGTGTTTGAATTAATAGGGGGAATTGATTTTCACACAAAGATGGCCGCCATCCGCAAACTATTAGGCTAATGACCTAGTCATTTGGTCAAAGGACGCTTCCTCTTTAAAGGTATGTTGTTGCAAAATTTGGTAGAGATCGGATGATTAGGTTAATCGTAATTTGATTTAAGCTTTGAACATTTGTGTGGCCGCCATTACGTTTCAGTCAAGATGGCAGCGATATAAAACATGACACTGAGGTGCCTTTTGTTAGTACTACCTCTGTACCAAATTTCGTTCCATTCGGTTGCACCGTGTTCGAATTAATAGGGGGAATCGATTTTCATACAAAGATGGCCGCCATCCGCAAACTATTACGCTGATGACCTATTAGTTTGGTCAAAGGATGCTCCCCCCCCCATAAAGGTATGTTGTTGCAAAATTTGGTAGAGATCGGATGATTAGGTTAGTCGTAATTTGATTTAAGCTTTGAACATTTGTGTGGCCGCCATTACGTATCTGTCAAGATGGCGGCGATATAAAACATGACACTGAGGTGCCTTTTGTTAGTACTACCTCTGTACCAAATTTCGTTCCATTCGTTTGCACCGTGTTCGAATTAATAGGGGGAATCGATTTTCACACAAAGATGGCCGCCATCCGCAAACTATTACGCTGATGGCCTATTGGTTTGGTCAAAGGATGCTCCCCCCATAAAGGTATGTTGTTGCAAAATTTGGTAGAGATCGGATGATTAGGTTAGTCGTAATTTGATTTAAGCTTTGAACATTTGTGTGGCCGCCATTACGTTTCCGTCAAGATGGCGGCGATATAAAACATGACACTGAGGTGTCCTTTGCTAGTGCTACCTTTGTACCAAATTTCATTCAATTCGCATTCACCGTGTTCGAATTGAAAGGGGGGGGACAGACATTCAGAGTACACACACTCACACACAGACTCACACACACACATACACACACACACAGACTCACACACACACAGACAGACACACTTTTTTCGCCCTGTGTTGATCTCATAAGTCTACTTTCATTTTTTGCAAAAATCGAAAGTAGGCTAAAAATCTGAGGAACAGTTCAAAAATCATTTCGAGTTTGATTTAGCTCTTATCCCCTTTCCATCTTTGATAAAACAGGAATTTGGAAAACAAAGAAATCTGTGTTCTACAATTTATTTTCACCAGTTGCTAATCCACCATCTCTTGCAGGTAGTGCCATTGTAATTGTTCCTTCTACATCGAGTGGTTTGGGAATCCAAGGAAAAATTTTCAACAATTCTCTCCAAATATGTTGACTACGTTAAGCAATACTACAACCCTGCCAGTATATTTATCTTTTTCGATGGTTACCCTGATGATGCTTCAGTAAAGAGTCAGCTGACCCTCTTCGCCGTAAAAACAAGCACTCTTCTTCTAACGTGGTGTTCACTGAAACGATGACTGCACCCATGCCGAAAGAACAATTTTTGTCCAATGACAGCAACAAAGAAAGGCGTATCTCCATGCTGCTTGAGAAATTAGTACAGCAGGGGTTTGAAGTGAGGCAAGCTCTTGAGGCTGCTGTCACTCTCATCATCAACACCGCCATTCAAGCAGCAGAGAACTTTGCGACGGTCATAATAATCGAGAGGACACCAATCTATTGATCCTAATCACCGTCAAAGCACCAAATGCAAACATTTACGTCATGAAACCTGGAAAGGGGACCTCTCAGAACACATTCGACTCTTTGAGGTACTTCAACTTCTCGTCTGCTCTCACACAGAAACTTCTGTTCCTACATGCAATCAGTGGGTGTGATACAACCTCTGCATTTTATCGCCAAGGGAAGTTGAAGTCAGTCAAAATCCTTGAAAACAATACGGCTTTACAGGAGGCTGTCAAGGTTTTCCACCATGCACATGCTGATCCTGAGGACCTTATTTCAGCAGGTCAACTATTCCTGGTGGCTCTATATTCACCTAAGGCCAATGAGACCTCCTTGGACAAAATCTGCCACAAGATATTCTCAAAATCCCTCATAAAGCCAACTTTCAATCTGGCCTCTCTATCACCAACAAACGCAGCCACCGCCCAACATATTCTGCGTGTCTACCACCAAATCCAGGGCTGGTATGATAGACCAAAGGATCCTCTCAGCTGGGGTTGGAAGAGGACGGACCATGGCCTGCGTCCCATCATGAACACCAAGGATCCAGCTCCAGCTGAAATCCTCAACACAGTGTCCTCCGGATGTAAGAAGGGGTGCTCAGGGAGTTAGTTGCAGCTACCGGAAAGTTAGTATGAAATGTTCAACAATTTGCCTCAACTGCCACGGCCAGTCCTGCTCGAATTCAGCACCATTCGAGGATAAGGGTGTGTCCCACATGCCGATCACCGCAGAAGCAGAAATGATGAAGACATTCCCTTTGAAGATGAATCCGATGAACAGCGGCTCGACATGCCATACCAGCTTGAGAGCTTTGTAGATGAATGGCCATCGACATCTAAGAAAATGCGAGCATGAATGCTGCCTTATTTTCTGCTGCATGACTTGATTTCTATAACATGTTTCTATTCATATTTTATCAATGTATGTGAATTTTAAATGTTTCTATTACTTTATTAATTAATATTAATAATGGTTACTAATATAAAGAATGGCAACATACAACTTTGTTCTAATTAAAATGTTTTTCATTCATACTACTCCGAATCACTACATTTATATAACTAGTTTTCTGATTTGCGTATATCTTAGAAATTTGAAATGAAATATTCTTCGCAGATCAGAGTAGGTAGATTGATTTTTCATACTTACATCATGCCTTTTTTTTTTTTTTTTTTTTCGGAAAGAGTCACTATTTTTGGAATTGAATTAAATATTATATTAGTGATTAAATTAGCTAACTAGTCATTAGAAATTAAAAGGTCGTATCAAAATTGTCTATATAACATGGAATGTTATTCTCTACAACTTTTGTTCTATGGGTTTTTCAACAGGAGAATCTGTTTCAAAGATATGTGGTCTTTGAAAGTCGCAAAATGTAAGTTGGCACCTAAATGAGGAATTTTCCCAGTTTTGAACTTTTGATTTCGGCTATACCACAGAACCAAATGTCAAGGTTTAGATGTTCAGTCGACGCAGAATTTAACCCTCTTTAAAATTGAACTGATTAATATTTTCCGTCCGACGTACCATTTTCGAGCTACAAGCAAAAACCTGAAAAAAAGAGGAAACATTACAAGGTTATTAGGGTCCCAATAGTTATATATATTTATTGAACTAAACGCAATGTGTACATAGTTATTCTATAGGAAAACGTCATTTACATCAGTCCCTTCCGTAATGTGAGATTGGCAGAGTTCTTTAGGCACATTCGAACAGATGATATTGTGGGCAGGCTTGGTGGCAGAGTTCGCAGACACATTCATTGTCGGCGTTATAGAAACCTTTCCTGCTGCAGATTCGATTGTGAAATCCATGTATTGCCCCTCTTGTGTAAAGGTGGCGGAGTTCGTAACCGGCTGTTTTCCATTCTTCCTCTTTCATGGCTGGGGTTCGGTAGAATGCCGGGTCGATTTCTGCTGCTTTCTGTACTCGTTCTCCCAAGAACTTGTCGCATGCTCCGGTTGAGGTCAAGCTGTATGTTAACATCATGTCTTCTATAAATGTCGTTGTTCCCGCCAGTTGATATACTAGTCAGGTTGGAGCGTACTTCGATACACCAAGCATCTTCTTTAAGTATCTGGCTTTGACTCTATCCAGGGCTTTGACATTCTTGTAGTTAAGGTGTGGCTATATTACTTCGATGGTGTATGATGCTACTGGGGCAATTTTCAGTTTGAACAGTGAAATTGCTATCGCCAGTGATAAGCTTCTAAGTCTTTTTATTTGCATTGTGGTCTTAATTGCGGTGATTGTTCTATCCTTGACGTGCCTTGTAAAGGTAAATCCTGTGACCTGTAGAGTTACCCCTAGGTATTTGTAAGACTTTGCTATATCCATTGTGTGATTTCCACATCTGAAAACTCCTTCGTTCGATGAGATTCGCCCTCCTTTGCGGAACTTCATTACCTTTGTCTTCTTTAAATTTATGCTAAGTTATGCACACCTCTTGGGATGGTGCAAACTCGGATTACAAGCATTTAGGATCAAACGAAGGTATTAAAACGATTTCCAGCTTTCTGGAAATTAATTCCTGGAAAAATTCTAATTCGACTGGGCTAAAGTGGTAATCTGTTTTAATAACCCTGAAATTTCGCGAATTTTAGCTGTTTTTCCGTTTTCTTCTTTACAGTGTACTCCCGGTAATTCACGGTAATTAATGCGCGTATGTTTCAAAGCCTAGCAAAAACAAAACTATGAACAATCAAAAAACATTAGGACACTTTATAACATTGTATTGTAAGACAAATTATGCTACAGGTATGTGGATTATGCCAACATTAATATCTAAGAAAAATGACTGGCATCACTTTTTGTTTCTTAGATGGTTTATTTTTTCTAATTTTAGATTGTACATTTCTGAAAAAAACAATATATGTGACGCTCTCCAGGAAACCATACCTTAAGCCGCTTGACAAAATTTTACGCTACGCCGCAAAGAGCCGAGGAGGGCGAGAAATATCGATTTTTAGATTTCAACACCATCTGTTACCCGGATCTTTGAACTACATGATGCGAGCATTGGATGTGTCATCTAGATACGGTAAAGTCTTCAAAATAACCTTGGAAGCAGGTTGTGTAATTTAACAAAGCCATACCTCAAGTCGCAATGGGAATTTAACATTGCGACTTAAGGTATGGTTTATTCAATGACGTTCCTGCACTGTCTTCTTGGGCTCAAATACGAAATAACCTGCTCGTGATTCAGGATAATGTATAGTTACAATAATTTATTATAGAATTCTTGTACTGGGCTGCATATTGTGTAAATGGTAATTTTAATGTGTGTGGACCGCTAGCTCAGGAACCTGGTCAGGGAATTCCCGGTGTCTTTCTTGCTTGTCTGATGTAATGCACTAAAGCTGGCGGAGATATGGATAATGCAGATAATCTCCCTCCAAACCTACCTAAGAAGTTGGAAGTAAAAGGCATGACTGCCAAAAAGACGAAAAACCTGTTCGACAACATTCGAGAGTACTGCACAGCGGGAACAAGGGATGTATTGTGCCCACGGCCAGGCAACATTGAAGCCGCTGAACCTGGCCCAAGTATTGCGAAGGATTGTGTGCGCAAAAGGAAAAGACAAAAATGAGCAACAGTTCAGTTTGCTACTACAGGATACAAGACAGATTCCTGTAGAATTGGATACTAACTAACTTAGTGTAGTTTCAGAACGTTTTTAATATCCAACATTATGTTCTTCTTCTTTTACTTCTTATTATTAAATAAATTAAATTAATAAAACAATAGTAATAAAAACAACACTTGAAATGTGTAGTTATGCCCTTTGGCAAAATTTGAAGAAGAAAAAAACACTGCAAAGAGGTTACGCCCTTAATATGAATCCCAGCACGACTTTGTACAATTATTGCTTCGCGAGATATTTTATAAATGTAGTTATGCCCTTTGGAAAAATTTTGAAAAATATAAATAACGCACAGCAAAGAGGGTGTTTTCGCCCTTTAATTTGAATCCTTGCACGACTTTTTAGAATTATTGTTTGCCAGATATTTTAAAAATGTAGTTATGTCCTTTGGCAAAAACTAAAAGTTTTTTTTTTTTTTTTATCGTTTCGGTCGTCTATGGACCACGTTATTTCAACTGACTTTTCCCTCGTTCTTTCACATTGGCCCAGTATTCGCGCATTCTTCTTCGGTGAGCTTCCCTTCGTTCTTCGGTCCACTTCTTGCCGGTTTTCAATATAGGTTTTGGCTGAAAACTCTGTATTTCCCCAAGTTTCTTCTTCAAAGAGTCACGTTCCAAGATGTCCTCATGTGATATCCCCAGTTCTTGTAGGTCTTTTTCCACCTCTGTAAACCAGATCCCTTTGGTTTTCTTTCCCACAAAGTAGGCACAGATTCGATTGGACAATCTTCCGGAGTTCATTTGTGTTAAATGGCCATAAAAGGAGAGTCTTCTTTTGCGAATGGTGTCCGTTATTTTCTCCACATGTAGATAGAGTTCATCGTTGTGTCGTCTTCTATACTCTCCTCGTTCCTTGACCGTGCCCAAGATCTTTCTCAGAATCTTCCTCTCTTTGGCTTCGAGTTGTTCTGCCAGGCCTTTCTTATTCATCGCCAGGCATTCTGATGCATATAACGCCTCCGGGCGAATAACGGTAACGAAGTGCCTCAGTTTGGCCTTGAAGGACATTGATCGTGATTTGTAAATGTCTTTGGTTAAATGGTAAGCCATTTCCATTTTGTTAATCCGTGCCACGAAAGCTTCCTTTTCACAAATGTTGGGCTCAATCCATTTACCCAGGTATTTGAATTTCTCTACCTGTGTTATTTGTCCTCCATTCACCTTAAGTTCTCTGGGTTCCGACTTGATGTTCGTTATAAACTGCGTTTTCTCAAACGAAATCTGAAGACCTGTCTTTGCTGCTTGCACCTGTAATTGATTGATTTGTTGTCTGGCTGTGTCAAGAGAATTAGAGAAAATTGCAACATCATCTGCGAAAGCTAAACAGTCGATTGTCAGGTTTTTGTTCTTACAACCTAGTCTGACCCCATTCTCTATACCATCCTTACACAATTCTTTACGCCATTCTCGAATAACTTTCTCAAGAACAAAGTTGAATAAAAGAGGCGAGAGCCCATCTCCCTGTCACAGATACTATTATTGTTTCCTGATATTGTTTGCACTTCTTAGACAGAACATCTGTGTATGCCTACTTGAGTCTTGCAATATTAAAATTTTCTGTTTCACCTTCATTATCTTGACCATATTTACGATACTTTCTAGTATGCACTAAGAGGGGGATAGGTTCCGCCTGATCAATACAACGTAATTCACATTTAAAGGGTTGTATTAACACCCTTGTGGTACATGTTTCGGGTCCTTATTATGGCCCCTTCATCAGCCTCAAAACAACAATAGATATCAGTTTCATATAGGATTCAATAAAGGTAAAATCTAACATGAAATGTATGAATGACATGAATGAAAATGAAACATATTAAACAATTATGGGTAATGTGGTGAAACATATGAAAAAACATACCATAGATGGGGACATAAAACTATTACGTACAAGGCAAAGATTAAAAGATTAAAAACGCATTAAAATAGCAAGTTGCAATTACAAGCACTTCTGGTGCATGTCAAATAATGTCTTGCAAAGTTCGTATTGGAGTCCTATATTATAACACAGTGCTTGATCCAATTCTGCTTCCGTGTCATAGAGTCCATTATTATTAAATGGTTGAAACTTGTAGAGAAAGCCTTATGGTATCTGTAATCTCCTATTAGACTAGTAGTCAAATCATAATACATCACCATTGACGTTTAAAAAAAAAAAAAACAGACCAAGCATAAGAGACAATATCCTGATGGTAGAGGTCCATTCTGTGTCAAACATCATTAAGAGAAATTTAATAGAAAACAGCAAACTGTCAAAAGTTGAAATCGATGAATTCATGTCAATCCTTGATTACGCCTTAAGCAACAATTTTTTCACCTTTAATAACACCATTTATAAACAGAAAGAAGGATTAGCTATAAGATCCCCTTTATCAGGCATCATAGCTAATATTTACCTTGACCACCTGGAACACACCGAAATAATCAGTAAAATCAAAGGAATTGAGTTTTGGGGTAGATATGTAGACGATGTGTTCATCATCGTCAATGACAACATCCAAAACATTGATAGTATCTTCAACGAGCTGAATAACATAGATTCCAGTATCAAATTCACTTTGGAATCGGCCATTAACAACACAATTAATTTCTTGGATACCACTGTCACCAAAATTAACAACAAACTAGAATACAGAATTTTCAGGAAACCAACACAAACGCACACCACTATAAGGCAAGATTCTATCCACCCAGGCTCCCATAAAAGAGCAACCTTTTCCAGCCTCATTAACAGGGCCCTTAATTTACCCTTGTCTAAACAAGATCTTAGCACGGAAATCAAAATTATCCACCAAATAGCTCGCATTAATGGATTCAGTCGTAATTATGTTAATAATATCATCAGAAAGATTAAAAATAAACCGGCCACCCACCTCCTACCAGATAAAGTCGAAAAACCGTCTTACGCAGTGTTTACGTATCTCAACAACTTCACATATAGTGTCACTAATGTTTTCAAGAAGCATAACATGAAATTAGCATATAAAACCAATCACACGAACATAAATTTATTTTTTAATTCACACTCTATCAATCGGAAGGACAAATATAGCGCCTCTGGTATTTATAAATTAAGCTGCAATGACTGTAATATTAATTATATTGGTCAAACCGGGAGAAGCTTTAATACTAGATTTTCAGAACATTTTAACGCCACCAAACATAGAAAATTTTCAGCTATGGCTTCCCACATGAAGGACATGAACCACAAATTCACCAGCGTTGACAACGATCTTGTAATTCTACACCATGCTAATAAGGGGATTTTAAGAATGTTTTAGAATCTATCGAGATTAACACCGCCCAGAGAATTTTCAACCCCCCTAACCTCAATGAGATATATTTTGACTCCAATGTTTTGTTTGATACCTTAACTGATTTCATTGTGTCAACAAACAAGGATAATAATAAACCGCCTTGAGCTTCCTCCTTACCATCTCTTCTACCCCTCCCGCTCTACCCCTTGTCCTTCCATCTCCGTCTTTCCTACGTCATACCATTTCCCTCCACCTCCCCTCCTTCCCCGCGTCAACTTGCCTGCCTTCACACACCCAGCACTCTCCATCTTGCCATCTGACCTATTGGACATTCATAGTCCCGCATCGGAGGTCTCTTGTATTTTCCTCTGCTCTAACGTAAGTTGTGTCTTAATTTTGTACCGCTATTTCTTCTCATATTTTATTACAGCTGTTTCTCTCGTATTGCATATTTTCAATATTTTCAAAATATAATATTTCTTTCCCTCTTGACGACACGTCTTTCACATAAATATTTTTGTTTACCCTTAGATTCTTAAAGGCCCGTGTTCACATAGATGAAGGAGTCCCCTCTCCTCTCTCAGTTTGGGAATTGCCCGTTCTGTCTACTACATCTCTTATCCAATGGACTACCTCTACCATCAGGATATTGTCTCTTATGCTTGGTCTGTTTTTTTTTTTTTTAAACGTCAATGGTGATGTATTATGATTTGACTACTAGTCTAATAGGAGATTACAGATACCATAAGGCTTTCTCTACAAGTTTCAACCATTTAATAATAATGGACTCTATGACACGGAAGCAGAATTGGATCAAGCACTGTGTTATAATATAGGACTCCAATACGAACTTTGCAAGACATTATTTGACATGCACCAGAAGTGCTTGTAATTGCAACTTGCTATTTTAATGTGTTTTTAATCTTTGCCTTGTACGTAATAGTTTTATGTCCCCATCTATGGTATGTTTTTTCATATGTTTCACCACATTACCCACCGACAGTAGTGGCTCAGCTGGCTAAAGCACATCGTTAGGTCATGGGTCCAAGCTCTCTGCTGACTCGGTAGACGCGTGGGTTCGAGCCCCACCGTCGGCTGTCCTTGAAATGGTTTTCTGTGGTTTCCCATTTTCAACACCAGGCAAATGCTGGGACGGTACCTTCTGATAGGCCACGGCCGATTCCTTCCACATCCTTGCCCGCTTTCATTCATCTTCATCCATTCCATCTCTCATCCCGACGCGCAGGTCGCCCACGGGCGTCGAATAGAAAAACCTGCACTCGGCCTCTCATGAGGCCACACGACAAAAAAAAAAAAAAAAAAAAAAACATTACCCATAATTGTTTAATATGTTTCATTTTCATTCATGTCATTCATACATTTCATGTTAGATTTTACCTTTATTGAATCCTATATGATACTGATATCTATTGTTGTTTTGAGGCTGATGAAGGGCCCATAATAAGGACCCGAAACATGTACCACAAGGGTGTTAATACAACCCTTTAAATGTGAATTACGTTGTATTGATCAGGCGGAACCTATCCCCCTCTAAGTGCATAATTGTTCAATCAATACGGAACCATGACAAATACGAATATAAAGATACTTTCTAGAGAATAAAACTCCGATATATTTATTAAATTATATTTTAATACACAATGCTGATCTTCCTTCATCCAATGAAACAGTCAGATTTTCTTAAATATTAAACATAATGTCCGAGCGCTATACTAAATTTTCAAATTGATTTTCTCGACATTCAATAAATTCTGTCCTATAGCTTCAATGTTTCATAAAATAATCAGTTTTTAAGATACTTCTAGTTTTCACGAAAATGATCGCAAATGTACCTACTGTCAAAATATAAAATAGACCAAAAATGAGATTTTCCGACTTAAGGTAAGGTTTCCTAGAGAACGTCACATATGGGAATGAAAATTAATCTAGATTTCCTATACGATGGCGGGAATTCGTGTGTTGAGTTAATAATTTGAACAGTTCTGTACTTTGAAGGATGATCTGTGAAATGTGTTGTTATTGCACAGTATTTTAATATTTAATGCATGTTATCCATGATGGAAAATATTCCGCCTAAAACTTGTAAATTTTAAAGTACCGAAAAGTGTAATTGAAATCACCAAATTTTCCACTTTAAAATACCGCTTTCTTCACTTTTAAATCACCGAAAAATTCCTATCCCTAATAATGGCTCAAACTGAAATACTTAGTTATTATGGCTCTCTTCCGGTGCTTATTCTTCCATTTTCAACTATTTTATACCGTTTTCTTTTATTACTCACTTAGACAACTGTGCATTATTAAAATACTTTTACAGTTACGTAAATATATAGGGTACAGCATTTCTGTATTATTAAAATTTGTATTTTGGGGATGTGACCTAGATTTTTAGTCCTATTAAACAGTATCATCACTATTGTTGTTTGTATTTTTATGTACATAAATGTGTAACAGAAAATTTCAAACTATGTAATAAATTTGTAAAATTATATAGGGAGTAATAATGGTTGCAGTGCTATTTATTCCAAAAACAGTTTAATTTTAATAGAGATAATTTAAAGTAATTTTATACAAATCAAACCCAAAATGTGATCCTTAAATAAATCAAGACCTGAAGTACAATGTACAGTATATTTTTTCATGATTTCCGGTGTCTTAAGTTGTGTCCATGAACAATACACAAAAAATGAGTCCCTCAAACCTATTTGGCTCCTGAGTAAACAAAGTTTCCTAGTGAAATAGGGAAAAGAAATGGGAAGGGAAAGGTGTGCTTGTTGTAACAGAATGGACACAGAGGTAGCTTAAATCAAATCTGTTCGTTGTTAGTGCAGTTTCCAATCATTCATATGCAATGCAAGTTATGCTGCCTGGTTGGTTCTTAAGTTTAGGGGCTGCGACAACGCGGTCATGTAGCCCCGTGTACTTTGGGTGTGTGTAGAATCTGTCTGATAACCGGTGTTAATTGTGATACTGTATTAGTGTGTGTTATCTGTTTTTTTTATTTATTTAAGTACTGCAACTTAGAATTTTTCAAATAGTTCCTACTTTTGCCGCCAAGCACCACCGTCAACGACTACTAGGTCAAGTTCAGTACTTAGCTACTAGTCGCCACCGCAATCGGCTCTTGGCAAGGAACGTAGAAACCTAAGAGTGTTGTTTATATTCTTAACCTATCCAATTTAGCTTCACACAGGTGCAATTAGTGGAAGGTTCTTTAACATGCCATAAATCTGACATGGGACCACTGGCTTTACTTCCCCTCCGAAGGAAGGCATACTGAGGGATTTTTAACGCTCTTAAAAAATCCGACGGCTTTTATTTTGCCTGTGCATTCTAAATTGAGTGCGTGTGTTTATTATGTGATGGAAACTATATAACTGTGTAAAAAGAATATGGCAAAAATTGTTAGCAGACTACAGCAAACTGTAGACTTTATTTATTGTATTTGCACCGTACAGTCCAGAATCAGTTTGCCAAACAGACAAAATCGCCGTGTGCATTGAGGCACTCATCCCATCAGGTTGAAGATCTGTGTGGTAAAACACTGTGTTCTGCTGCGTGAAGAAGTCCGTAACCGCCTGCTGCACATCCTCGTCCGACAGGACTCATTGACCCTTCAAGGCTTTTATTCAGGGACCGTAGGCATGATAATTGCATGGGGAGAGATCAAGAGTATAGGGTGGATGCTCAAATGCCTCCCACTTGAGTTGGCGTACCTTCTACGTTACGACCTTTGCGGTATGGGGACGTGAGTTATCATGAAGCAGCACCCTTTGTCGCAGTTTTCCAGGACGTTTCGCCTTAATTGCACGCCGTAATTTCTTCAGTGTTGCGCAGTACCGTTCCCTAGTGATGGAGACACAAGGCTCCTTGAAATCAATAAGCAATGGACCACGGTAATCAAAGAACAGGGTGAGCATGACCTTTCCAGCGGATGATTGGCTCTTGAACTTCTTGGGATGATGGATGACACTACTGCATCGTCAACGCTTTCGATTTTGGTTCCCAGTGGTGGCATCAGCTTTCGGCACTTGCAACAAAGCGCTCCAGGAACGTGTTGCCTTCAACATTGAAACGAATAGGTGCTGCATGCAATCATACGGTGTGCTTTTTGTTCGGCATTCAACGCCAGGGGTATCGCTACAGCAACACCCTCAAACGGAAATGTTTTGATCGCGCCTTACATACTTACAACATGTACTGTATTTACACACCGGTACATTTGAAAGCTACAACAAAATTAGATTTTATGAAAAAAGTTGCAGTGTAAGAATAAAACAGATGAACAGAAATGTTGAAAGTGAGAGATGCTGCAGTACCATACCGAGTAATCCTGATTGCTGACCATCTGGCTGCGTGGCTCAGGGGTAACGTTCTCGCTTGCTGAGCCCAAGGTTGCAGGTTCGAAAACCTGGCGCAGTCAGCTGGCATTTGTGGGTGCGCAAATGCGAGGGAGCCGTGTCAGTAAATTTACTGGCACGTTAAAGATCCCCTTCGGGGAAAAATTCCGGCACCCCGGCGTCTCTAAACGCCAGGGTAGTTAAAAGGGACGTAAAACCAATAACATTATTATTATTATTATGATTACTGACCAGCGGCATCCTGCAAACTATGTAGGACAGAGTTCTAAAGTAAATTACCCCATAATCTGCAGGCCAAATGGCTGGGCAGCGGTCGATTGGTAGGCCTAGGCCCTTCATGGGCTGTAGCCCCACAGGATTTGGTTTTATGAATAGTACTGTGCGACAGGGAAAGCAGTTATTAATGAGAATATATGACGTTTCAGGCATATATTTCTTCTACAAATGGTAGTACTCATCAAGTTGTAAAATTTAAATTCAAAAAAGTTTACACCAAAGAAAGGGATATCAATCAGTTTGCCTCTTGTAGTTAATTATATTAATGGTATCAATATTCTTCTAAACTTGCAAGAACTGTGTGAACAGTGGAAGGCATCATATAGTGTAATACAGCTGCCTTGTTTGTGACTTAGGATGAGCTTTCTGCGTTCAGTGCTCTCCCTGAGGAGCGTGCTCGTCAGTCAGTCAAATGGTGCCTGTTCGAGTTTACAGAGTTGCACGCCGCCTCATTAAAGTTAATATTATTTCTAATGAAAATGTCACCCCATAATCTGACAACCGAAATGCCATCGACTCCTAACATTTTCTTGTCTGCATGGGAAGAACTATTCTTGTTTGTCGAGTATGGAGTACACCGAATTTTGAAGAACTAGTAAGGAGTAAAACGATGTAAGAAGTCCCGGAAGAACAGCATTGGTGATCAACAAACATAAATTCTTTATTTGTGACTGAAATAATATTGTGCGTAAAATCGACAATTCAAGAACTGTTGTGTTAAGAGGGCGCTCGTGGCATGCTCTGCTTATAGCATTGAGAGAGAGTTAAAATCTACGTTTTAAATAGGTCAATGGCTGAAATTAAACAAAACTTCACTTTCAAATCACGTAAATACCTTCAACAGCACGTATTAAACTTTTCAAATGAGATTTCATTGATAATAACATTTTGTATCATTGAAACTGAGAAGCAATTTTCCCATAAGGCAAGGCCTTTTTTTCACCGATTTTACTTCAGAAATTAAAAATCAATGTGAATGTCAAAAGTGATGAAAAGTTACATGGTTGTAAAGGGTATTTGTTTAAGAATGCTTCTAGAGAGATGAATCTTGCTTTTCTCCTGAGTGTTTCTGTAAAAGAAGCAGTTTTTAATGCCCTACACTTTCAGTCGTAATGCCGCTGCCGTAGAAGTTCGCTACTTAGCAGCAAGAGTGCAGGCGTAATGGGTCGGTAAGGCAGAGTGCGAGTTATTTTTAGCGCTGAGAACAAGACACAGCTGATGTATTGTGTTCATTGAATAGGATTCTACTGTGTTTACTTCCGTTTTTTTTAACGAACTGTTAGTAGGTTAATGTTCTGTATACAGTGTTATTAATTCAATGAGTTTAAGTATAATTTATTGTGAAACATTTTTTATCATACACTTAGTATGGTAATTAAAAGTACAGGGTCCTTCTTTTTTATTCATCTATCAAGTTCGTTATTGTTGCTTTTTAAGAGGCGGAACTGCGTGGTCATCTACCCCTGTCCATCTAGCAACATAGCAGCTCTATATCTCTCGCAATGAGTCACCCGGCTACGCATGCATTTTGCCGCTGCGCGGCTATAGTGCGTCTCTACCTTAAAAGACAGTATGGAATTAAATGGAGTATTTGCCTCTCACTCGCACTCCTTTGTCCTGCAATTAGCTTCGTCCTCTTCTACGCCGGTGATGTTGCCATTTCCCAATAATTGAAAGTGACAAATCTAAGAAAATGTTTGCGTGGTCTTATAGAGAATTTTTCGCTCTTTATGATATGTAAAAATATATAAATAAATAAAATTAGCCTATAGACATCCCGTAAGGGCAAAGGCCTCCTGTTTGCACAGGGACGTGCTCGTGATTAGGCTCCGAAGGTGAGCATTCTTGGGAGCTTTTGTCTTGTTGCACTCACTGTCGTCTTTCTGTCCTGTTTGGTGCATGTTGATTCCTGTTTGGCTCCAGCTGTCTCCATGCTTCCCTGTCTCTTGCCACTCTCGACCATTCTTTCCTGCTTTAGCTCTAAAATAGTCTGTTTTTTTTACGTCCCACATTTCTTCGTCCTTCTCTCGGGTCCCACATTGTGGTGCAATGCGTCCATTTCTGGTGATCCATGCGTGATACGTGTCCTCCCCATTTCCATTTTAGGCTTTCTGCCCTTTCTACCACGTCGCGTATGTTTGTCCTTCTTCTTAGTTCCTCGTTCCTGATTCTGTCTCTTAGAGAAGCATTTAGGATCTTACGCTCCATTCTTCTTTGACATACCTGTAGCTGCTTTTTCAGTTTTTCTGTCAAGGACCATGTTTGACAACCATAAAGTAGTGTTGGCATAACACATTTGTCCAGGATTTCTGCTTTTGTGCTTACTTTTAGTCTCTTGTCTGTGAGTAAGAACTTAAGCGACCAAAATTTGTTCCACGCCAGTCCTATACGGCGTTTGATTTCACTCTCTGTGTCTTTGCTCAGGGAGATGCTTTGTCCTAGGTACACATACTGTTGCACATACTCTAGTGGTGATTGATGTACTTGGATTGGATCTTGTATTCCATTTGTCATTATTTTTGTTTTTGTGGGGTTCATTGTGAGGCCTACTTCTCTGCATATTTTGTCCTGCTCATTGATCATTTTTTCTAGTGATTTTGCTGACCTTGCTATTAGCGTTATGTCGTCCGCAAATCTTAGATGTGTCAGTTTCTGGCCGTCTATATTTATTCCGTGATTGTGCTTCCATTTCATTTTTCGGAATTGATGTTCCAGCACACTTGTAAATAATTTTGGTGATAGAGGGTCCCCTTGTTTCTCTCCTCTTCTGATTTGGAACCATTCTCCGTCTCTTTCGGTTCTTACTTTTGCTGAGCTGTTTTGGTATATTTTACCTAATAACCCTATGTATTTGATGGGGATACCTTGTTGTGTTAAGGCCTGCAGCACATCATCGTGCTCTACTGAGTCAAAGGCTTTATTATAATCGATGAAGGCGATGTAGATTTGCTGGTTGTATTCCTGTACCTTTTCCGTTAGTTGGCATATGGTTTGGAGGTGGTCGATGGTGCTGTAATTGGACCTGAATCCTGCTTGTTCTGTTGGTTGGTTGCCATCAAGTGTTTTCTCAAGCCTTTTACTTATTGTCTTCATGAATAGTTTGTATAGGTTTGCAGACAGGCTAATTGGCCGGTAGTTGTTTAAATTGTTCCGGGTTCCTTTTTTGTGTAACAATATAATCAGACTTTTTCCCCAATCTTCTGGTATTTCTTCCTTTGCGATGATCTGATTGAATAGTTCCGTGATTGTTGGTATTAATTCTTCCTCTCCGAAGATAAGGTATTCATTGTATATATTATCTTCGCCTGGACATTTATCCTTTTACAAGCTTTGTATAGCCATCCTTACTTCACTTGGGAGGATGTTTGGGGTGTCCTCTGTGGGTCTTGTGAGTTGGTTCATGAGGGGTAGTGGGTTCTGTGACGTACTGGAGTATAACTGGCTATAGAATTTGGTAGCTTCCTTTGAGATCTCTTCTCTTGAGGTTAGTTTGTGACCTGTGCTGCCTTTGACTCCCAACATCCAGTGCGTGCCTTCCCTGGTCCGTTTTCTTATTTTCTTTATTGATTTTGTGTTTTCCATCACTTCTTTGATTTGGTTGTACTTATATTCTCTCAAGTCTCTCCATATTTATCTCTTAGTGTTCCTATTCAATTGTTCGTATTCCCTTTTTTGTTGCGGGTTTGTGTCTTTAACTGCCTTCAGTTTTTCCCTATGTTCTATCATGTTGATTGTTGATATTTCCAGCTTGTTCCTTCTTTTTCCCTGTCTTCTTGCTTCTTGTGATTTCTTGACTGCTTCATTGATGCATGATATTGTGTATTAGTATAGTTTCTGAGTGTCGTTCTCCTTCGGTTTGAGTTCTTTGCAGTTGTACCTCTTCAGTTCCGATCTGTATCGTTCCTTGTCTAGTAACGCTGGAGTAGCTCCCATTTGTTTAATGAAATGGCGTCTTTTCTTCTGGAAGATCATCTTTAGTCTTAACATCCGATGATCTGTGTCGAATTGTAGGCTGTTTACTACTTGTATATCCACTATTCCTTCCATTTGGTCCACCAGAATAAAGTCTATTTCATTTTTAGCCTATTTTCAATTTTGAAAAAATAGGCTTATGAGATCACCTTTTGTCCGTGTGTGTGTGTGTGTGTGTGTGTGTGTGTGTGTGTGTGTCCCTAATAAAATCTAAACGGCTGGAGAGATTTCAATGAAACTCAGTGAGTTCATAGCGCTATTCCCGGCGACCTCGACCGTGCTCTTCAAATTTTGTTACGTCTCGCCAATCCAACATGGCGGCTGTGCGAAATATTTCACTAGCATTCAATATCTCCGAAACTATTACCGATATCGCCCTGAAATTGTGCACGGTGATAAAGGGCACTACTAGAAGTTCACCTATGAGACTTTCAAAAACCTGGTGACTACAAAACCAATATGGCGGCCAAGCGAAGTTGAGACTTTTAAATAGACTTTTCTCACGATTTAACTATCCAAACGTAATGAAATTTGGTACAGCAATTGTTTATACACATTGTAATGCACTGGAGTCTAATTTAGTTCAATTGTTTTCATAACCTCAAAATGGCGGCTGTGCGAAATATTTCACTGACATTCTATATCTCCGAAACTATTACAGATATCACCCTGCAATTTTGTACGGTGATAAAGGGTACTGATACAAGTTTACCTATGTATATTTCATAAACCTGTAAAGTACAAAACGAACATGGCGACCAAGCGAATTTAAAATATTTTAATAGACTTTTCTCATGATTTAACTCTCTGAGCGCAGTGAAATGTGGTACAGTAAATGATTTTGTAGATTGTAATGCACTGCCATCTAATTTAATTCAATTGTTTACATAACCTCAAGATGGCGGCTGTACGAAATTTTAAAATTAAGTTTTTATTTCTTGTGTCGTAATCATGCGATCGAAGTGAAAGTTTGAATAATGAACTTAGGCAATAATTGTCCTTGAATGGTACATAACTCTATGGCCTATACATATAACAATTCTAAATGGCGAGCTTCCGAAATATTTAGACTGTTCTCAATATCTATGAATCTTTTACATAGATAGATAGATAGATTTTTATTAATTCCATTTGTTCAAATACATGCATTCAATACATTTTTGATATAGGACACGTCAGAATTTACATGCATAAAATAAAAGAACTAACAGGTATATATTACTAAGATTATAACTATTTATAACTTATTATAATAGCAAATCTTAATAGATACAATCTTATTGCACAACAATTTACACCTCACTCTATTAATTCTATAAATACAACAACATACAGCTAGGTATTAAAATTAAATTCAAAAAGTAAAATATAGTTATAGATTCCATCACTCCTATACGCTAAAATATTCAACTACTGAGTAAAAACAATGGCACTGCAGATAAGCTTTCAACATTCTATCAAAGGTTTTTATTTTTGGGGCCAGTTTTATATACTGGTGTAGTTTATTGTATAATTTAACTCCAGTGTGAAAAGTTCCTTTTTGATATAGCCTATGCTTGTGTGTGTGTGTGTGAAATATGAATGTTTTGATTTTGTCTTGTGTTATGCCTATGAACATCATTGTTTGTTTTAAGAAAAACATCTTTATTCATTAAATTCTTTTTAAAAAACATAATACTTTCAAAGATATATATGCAGGGCAGTGGGAGAATGTTTAAATCTTTAAACAGCAACCAAACTGATTTTTTTTTAATGTTCATAGAGACTATGAACATATGTTCACCTATAGGACTTTCAGTAACCTGGTGAGCTCAAATCCAACATGGCGGCGGCGCGAAGTATAAATATTTAAATGGACGTTTCTCGCGAATTAACTATCGGAATGCCGTGAAACGTTGCACGTTAAATGCTTATACAAATATTGATCCACTGGCATCTAATTTATTTCAATTGTTTGCATAATCACAAGATGGCTGCTGTGCGTAATTTTAAAATCTCGTTTTTACTTCTTGTGTTCTAATCATGCGATTGAAGTTTGAATACCACACGTACACAATAATCTTAATGTAATAGTACAAAAATAAAAATCCAACCTGGCGACCATCTGAAATATTTAGACGGTTCTCAATATCTACGAATCTGTTACAGCAATTTAACTGAAATTTTGTATGTTGATAGAGGCAATTAACATGAGCAGGATATATGAAAATAGGCTGTATAGTTCTTCACGGAACTACTTGTTTGTCTTCCATTGGGAGCTATCCATGTCCATCTGCTAGATTGACTTTTCTTAAAGAAAGTGTTGACTATTTTCAATCTATGTCCGTGGGCGAATTGTATTAGTTTTTCTCCTCTTGCATTTCTGCGTCCGTAGCCATATGGTCCCATAGGTACCTCCTCCTCTGATTCCTTTTGCCCTATCTTGCTGTTTAGGTCTCCCATAATAACTAGCCTGTCTGATTTGTGATTGTTTATTGTATCATCTAATAAGTTCTAAAGTTGTCACTTTCTTCCTCTGTACTAGCTTCCGTGGGGGCATATGTTTGTATTATTGTCAATCTTAATGGATATTAGGGCAATCCTTTCTGATATTCCTTGTATCTTTATTATGTCCTTTTTTAGATGTTTCTTGATTAAGAATCCCACGCCCTTCTGCCCTTTAGTAAAAATAAGAGCCATAAATAATTAACACATGACCCAATTTTCACAATTACGATATTTTAGCGCGAATCTATATTTTTGCGTATATAAAACTTATCACGCCATAGATAATGAACTAATGATCGCAACAGATCAAGAATTTATTTTTAGATTGCCTGATGTTGCTAGAAGATACCCTATATCTCAGAGCAGTAATTATTTTCATAATAAGAAAGTTATGATTTTTTTTCTTAAATGTTACTTGAAAAATCTGGGATGGTGTCACACAAAAAGTTACCTAGCGAGAAACATTTTTGCTGTTGACTTAACGTTGGTGACTAAGCGAGAAGAAATGTTCATTAATGTCTGAAATAGTTTTTTAAAAAACCAGAGCTCGATATCAGATAGCATTCATGAGTTATAGCACTTTGCGTACACCTCCCGCCCAGCGCTGACACACCGAAAGTTTACTAATGTGGCCCGTAGGCTATCTGCCCGACTGCGTTTGAAGGAGGGAAGGTGATGGTGTGAAGTTAAACTGTGAAATGAAATGGAGCTTGTGTTCTTTATAAATTGTCCGCCTCGTTGCTTAGTGGCTAGCATTCTTGGCTGTCACCGTGGAGGCCTGGGTTTGAATCCCGGCTCTGTCAAGAAATTTAATTCTGGTCTGAGGGCTCGAACGGGGTGTACTCAACTTCATGAGACGAAACTGAGAAGAGGCGGGTTCGATTCCTACCTTAGCCATCCTCGAAGTGGTTTATGTAGTTTGCCTTTGTTCGTCCCGGGAATGAACAAGGGTTTGTTAATGGTGAAGAGTTAACGTTTCTGTGCGAAAAGAACACGGCAGACACCCACGACGAAATGACAGGTGAAGTGTATGAAAAGTGGTCGGCCGAGCAATTATTGCCCAATGTTCCCGAAGGATCTAACCTAGTAATCGACAATGTACGCTATCACAGCAGAGAAATATGTTCGTTGCTTGCCACCATACCAGAGTGAATTTAATCCCATCGAAATGGTATGTGCGCAAGTAAAGAACTAGCCTATATAAAATTGAACAACGTCTCATTCAAGAAACAAAAAATGAATAATTTAATTTCGGCTGCATACCACCACTTGACCCCACAAAATTGGGTAAATTACGTGGACCACAATATAGCCTAAATTATTATTATTATTTTTATTATTATTATTATTATTATTATTATTAAATGTCATATTATAATTTATTATGACCTATGATATTCGAGAAAATGTAATATTACAACATTTTATAATATTATCATATGCATGAATAATTGAAAATTATAAATTACAAGCTGTACCCGGCATGCGTTGCAATGCCAATCAAAGAAAGTGTTGGCGTTGAAATTCTGTTTCTTGAAGTGCTTTTGGATACACAACATGTTAACTGCCTCTAAGCTATCGTAAAATGGATTTTCTAATTTAGAACCATTCGTGGAAGCGTGCACAACAACTTTCAAAAGTTTCATCGCTGTCACTCATTTGTTGAATCTACTCGTACGCTACCTGTTGTGAAATGGATTTACTAAGTCGAAACCCTTCCCTGGCGTGTACACAATAACTCATCAATGATTCATCGCAATCGGATGAATTGTATATGCACGTATACGGGGTTTTGTTTAAACGATTCGTGCGCTGTCACTCATTTGTTGAATCTACTCGTGCGCTACCTATTGAGAAATGTATTACTAAGTCGAAGCCCTTCCCTGGCGTGTACACAATAACTCATCAAGGTTTCATCGCAATCGAAGAATGTTATATGAACGCAATAGGGGATTTTGTTGAAACGCTTCGCGCGTCGTCACCCATTTGTTGCATCTACTCTTGCGCTACTTATTGTGAAATGGATTTACTAAGTCTCCTTCCCTGGCGGGTACACAATAACTGATCAATGTTTCATCGCAATCGGATGAATAGTATATGAACGCATACCTGATTTTGTTTAAACGATTCCTGCTCCGTCACTCATTTGTTGAATCTACTCGTGCGCTACCTACTGTAAAATGTATTTACTAAGTTAGAAACCGTCACGTAAGTGTCCACAACATCTCACCCAAGTTTCATCGCTATCGGACTAATGGGATATGAAGACATAGGGGACTGTATTGAAACGCTCCGCATGTCGTCGTCGTTCATTTGTCGAATCTACTCGTGTGCTACCTACTGTGAAATGTATTTACTAAGCCAGAAACCTTCCTTGGAGTGTCCACCATATTTCACCCAAGTTTCACCGCTAACGGCAGAATGGTATATGACCGTATACGGGACTTTGTTGAAACGCTTCGCGCGTCGTCCCTCATTTGTTGAATCAACTTGTGCGCTGCATATTGTATAGTGGATTTACTAAGCCAGAAATTTTCCATGACGTGTACACAACATCTCACCCAAGTTTCATAGCTACGGACGAATGGTACATGAATGCATACGGGACTTGGTTGAAACGCTTCGCGTGTCGTCGCTCATTTGTTGATTCTACTCTTGCGCTACATATTGTAATATGGATGTACTCAGCCAGAAACCTTCCCTGGAGTGTACACAACATCTCACCGAAGTTTCATCGCAATCGGATGAATGGTATGTGAACGTATACGGGACGTTGTCGAAACGCTTCGCGCGTAGTCACTCATTTGTTGAATATAAACGTGCGCTTCGTATTGTAAAATGGATTTACTTAGCCAGAAACCTTTCCTGGAGTGTACACAACAATTCACCAAACATTTATCACTATCAGACGACTGGTATATGACTTTATACGGGACTTTGTTGAAACGCTTCGCGTGTCATCGCTCATTTGTTGAATCTACTGGTGCGATACCTATTGTAAAATGTATGTACTAAGCCAGAAACCTTCCCTGGAGTGTACACAACATCTCACCCAAGTTTCATCGCTATCGGATGAATGGTATATGAAATTATATGGGACTTTGTTGAAACGCTTCGCGCGCCGTTGCTCATTTGTTGATTCTACTCGTGCTCTACCTATTTTAAAAGGGATTTACTAAGCTAGAAACCTTCCCTGGAGTGCACACAAAATCTCAGCCTAGTTTCATCGCTATCGGACGAATGGTAGCCTATATGAACGCAAACGTGACTTTGTTGAAATGCTTCGCGCGTCGTAGCTCATTTGTTGAATCTACTCGTGCGCTGCCTATTGTAAAGTGGATGTACTAAGCCAGAAAATTTCCCTGCAGTGTACACAACATTTTACGCAAGTTTCATAGCTATCGAACGAATGGTATATGAATGCATACGGGACTTTGTTGAAACGCATTGCGTGTCGTCGCTCATTTGTTGAATCTACTTGTGCGCTATCTACTGTGTAATGTATTCACTAATTTTGAAACCTTCACGTAAGTGTACACAACATCTCACCTAAGTTTCATCGCTATCGGACGAATGGTATATGAACACATACGGGACTTTGTTGAAATGCTTCGCGCATCGTCGCTCATTTGTTGAATCTACGCGTGCGCTACCTATTGTAAAATGGATTTACTAAGTCAGAAACCTTCCTTGGAGTGTACTCAACATCTCACCCAAGTTTCATCGCAATCGGACGAATGGTATATGAACGCATAGGAGACATACTTACAGACAAACTATCACGTTACATTGATTTTTATATATATAGATTATAATTTGTGCATGAATATCGCGCTCTGAACTGCGGTGTATCATATCTAAATATTGTACCGTCGTTCGCTTCAAGGCATGAGGTAGAGTTATATACGCGTAAAACAAACAAATATTTTGGAAATTTCCCGAGTTTTGCGTAAAAACACGCCTGTATACGAGTTATGTTATATCATGTGCCCGGCCTTGCAGAACTTGGTATATGCAGCAGATCTGGCATCAGCGCGCTCCATTTAATGCATACTGTCTTTTAAGGTAGAGACGCACTAGTGCGTCGCTAGACCGAAAAAAGTACCCTGTATAAAAAACATATTTATTGTGATTTAACAGTATTGTCCTACAATAATACTCTGGTAGTTTCTTATATTTTAACTAATTATGAACCTACAGTATAAGATAAGCGTAGCACTAAAAATATGAGGAAACTCGTGACGAGAAAAAGCTACTCATGGAAAGGAGTGACATCATAGCGGCGAGAACTGTATTTTTGAGGGTACCGGTACCGTTATGTACGAGATCGGTGAATCAGGGACATAAGTTACTGCATTTATTACCTTGATGACGCGTAATGTAAGTCAAAACTATACAAGGTCAATGTGCTGGAAAATGAGCGACGTTTCCGGAGGACTGGAAGTTTTGGTTAGGACGATCGGCTCGAAATGCAACGTTAGTATTCGCGTGGATTACAATTGTAGGCCAATTTTTAATGGGTATTTCATTTGTTCTTTTTTGTTTTAAAATTTTGATTTTCGATTTTATAAGAAGGATGGAGTGTGATGAATATACTAATCATAGACAAATACCATAGAGGAAAGAACCGGAAGGAGATGCCTTCGCTGCGCTGGCTAGTGCAATATAATATAATGTTCTGTTGTTTGAGTCTTCAGTCTTTCGACTGGTTTGATGCAGCTCTCAATGCTTCCCTGTCCTGAGATATAATATAATATTAATAAACTCAACCTGCAACAGAATTGCATGGATGCAACTTACAACGGTTCAGCTTCAATTGATATTGTAACTTTCAAGTATGGTAAATAATAGGCCTACTATATTTTTATGCTTCCTGGTATGTTCTGTTTTGTCGATTCGTACCACCATAGGCACTCCACGCCATTATTAGGAAAAAAAATCTGAAATAACCATGTACAATGCTCTGCCGCATACATGTCACAGAACAATAGGTTATGCCCACTTTGGACTCAGCGCTTTGCTTCACTGACACGAGCTCTGGGCAACTCCTCTCTTTCTCTCCTCCATGACAAATACATGAAATACCAAATATTTTGACACAACATGAAAAACTTATCTAATTTTAACTTTTGAAAGAAATTTGGCAGTTTCCCGTATTGAGTAAAAACATGAAATATTTGCTAACAGATGAGTATTTTTCTACAATTAAGTGTTCCTTAATATATTCAGTTTCCCAATTCTATACAATGCTATACAAGCATGGGCACCCGCAGGATTTCTTTCCGGGGGGAGGGAGGCAAGTTGTATTTTTCATTTCTTTACCTACCTGTCACTAGCTGATGACGATACGTACCTCCGCCCCGCAATTTAGTGTCATTTCTTACTTGCTTCGTGCTATTCATTATTTGGCTGCTCTAAAACCGTCGGGTACATATCTTCATGGCATGAAAGGGAGGAGTTTTTTTTTCTTTCTTTCTTTTGTGAATCATCGTCATAATGTTCATTTCTTAAGAACAAGTAAAATAAAAATCAAGCAGTTAATTAAAATGGCAATGTTAATCCAGTTCGGCGATTTTCTTAATAACTGGAGATGTTTTCAAATAATCCCAAATTAAAACTCAGCAATTCTTCTAGGTTTGTGCCGTGTCTTGTGTGGGGTTTCGCCTAGGACACCAAGCTAGGCTCATCGGCGGGCTCTTGGTGTCCCCGCCCGGACCCCCACAGGAGTGACGAACTGCGCGCCACCTCCCTTTATATAAGGTGCAACTGCACCTACTTGACTACGAGAACTAAAAGTTCAAGTAGCCTTAACCTCCCTATGAAGGCTTCCAAAAAGATGGTATATTGGCTTTCACGGCCGGTGAATTAAAACTCAGCAATTCTTCTAGGTTTGTGCCGTGTCTTGTGTGGGGTTTCGCCTAGGACACCAAGCTAGGCTCATCGGCGGGCTCTTGGTGTCCCCGCCCGGACCCCCACAGGAGTGACGAACTGCGCGCCACCTCCCTTTATATAAGGTGCAACTGCGCCTACTTGACTACGAGAACTAAAAGTTCAAGTAGCCTTAACCTCCCTATGAAGGCTTCCAAAAAGATGGTATATTGGCTTTCACGGCCGGTGAATTAAAACTCAGCAATTCTTCTAGGTTTGTGCCGTGTCTTGTGTGGGGTTTCGCCTAGGACACCAAGCTAGGCTCATCGGCGGGCTCTTGGTGTCCCCGCCCGGACCCCCACAGGAGTGACGAACTGCGCGCCACCTCCCTTTATATAAGGTGCAACTGCACCTACTTGACTACGAGAACTAAAAGTTCAAGTAGCCTTAACCTCCCTATGAAGGCTTCCAAAAAGATGGTATATTGGCTTTCACGGCCGGTGAATTAAAACTCAGCAATTCTTCTAGGTTTGTGCCGTGTCTTGTGTGGGGTTTCGCCTAGGACACCAAGCTAGGCTCATCGGCGGGCTCTTGGTGTCCCCGCCCGGACCCCCACAGGAGTGACGAACTGCGCGCCACCTCCCTTTATATAAGGTGCAACTGCACCTACTTGACTACGAGAACTAAATGTTCAAGTAGCCTTAACCTCCCTATGAAGGCTTCCAAAAAGATGGTATATTGGCTTTCACGGCCGGTGAATTAAAACTCAGCAATTCTTCTAGGTTTGTGCCGTGTCTTGTGTGGGGTTTCGCCTAGGACACCAAGCTAGGCTCATCGGCGGGCTCTTGGTGTCCCCGCCCGGACCCCCACAGGAGTGACGAACTGCGCGCCACCTCCCTTTATATAAGGTGCAACTGCACCTACTTGACTACGAGAACTAAAAGTTCAAGTAGCCTTAACCTCCCTATGAAGGCTTCCAAAAAGATGGTATATTGGCTTTCACGGCCGGTGAATTAAAACTCAGCAATTCTTCTAGGTTTGTGCCGTGTCTTGTGTGGGGTTTCGCCTAGGACACCAAGCTAGGCTCATCGGCGGGCTCTTGGTGTCCCCGCCCGGACCCCCACAGGAGTGACGAACTGCGCGCCACCTCCCTTTATATAAGGTGCAACTGCACCTACTTGACTACGAGAACTAAAAGTTCAAGTAGCCTTAACCTCCCTATGAAGGCTTCCAAAAAGATGGTATATTGGCTTTCACGGCCGGTGAATTAAAACTCAGCAATTCTTCTAGGTTTGTGCCGTGTCTTGTGTGGGGTTTCGCCTAGGACACCAAGCTAGGCTCATCGGCGGGCTCTTGGTGTCCCCGCCCGGACCCCCACAGGAGTGACGAACTGCGCGCCACCTCCCTTTATATAAGGTGCAACTGCACCTACTTGACTACGAGAACTAAAAGTTCAAGTAGCCTTAACCTCCCTATGAAGGCTTCCAAAAAGATGGTATATTGGCTTTCACGGCCGGTGAATTAAAACTCAGCAATTCTTCTAGGTTTGTGCCGTGTCTTGTGTGGGGTTTCGCCTAGGACACCAAGCTAGGCTCATCGGCGGGCTCTTGGTGTCCCCGCCCGGACCCCCACAGGAGTGACGAACTGCGCGCCACCTCCCTTTATATAAGGTGCAACTGCACCTACTTGACTACGAGAACTAAAAGTTCAAGTAGCCTTAACCTCCCTATGAAGGCTTCCAAAAAGATGGTATATTGGCTTTCACGGCCGGTGAATTAAAACTCAGCAATTCTTCTAGGTTTGTGCCGTGTCTTGTGTGGGGTTTCGCCTAGGACACCAAGCTAGGCTCATCGGCGGGCTCTTGGTGTCCCCGCCCGGACCCCCACAGGAGTGACGAAATGCGCGCCACCTCCCTTTATATAAGGTGCAACTGCACCTACTTGACTACGAGAACTAAAAGTTCAAGTAGCCTTAACCTCCCTATGAAGGCTTCCAAAAAGATGGTATATTGGCTTTCACGGCCGGTGAATTAAAACTCAGCAATTCTTCTAGGTTTGTGCCGTGTCTTGTGTGGGGTTTCGCCTAGGACACCAAGCTAGGCTCATCGGCGGGCTCTTGGTGTCCCCGCCCGGACCCCCACAGGAGTGACGAACTGCGCGCCACCTCCCTTTATATAAGGTGCAACTGCACCTACTTGACTACGAGAACTAAAAGTTCAAGTAGCCTTAACCTCCCTATGAAGGCTTCCAAAAAGATGGTATATTGGCTTTCACGGCCGGTGAATTAAAACTCAGCAATTCTTCTAGGTTTGTGCCGTGTCTTGTGTGGGGTTTCGCCTAGGACACCAAGCTAGCCTCATCGGCGGGCTCTTGGTGTCCCCGCCCGGACCCCCACAGGAGTGACGAACTGCGCGCCACCTCCCTTTATATAAGGTGCAACTGCACCTACTTGACTACGAGAACTAAAAGTTCAAGTAGCCTTAACCTCCCTATGAAGGCTTCCAAAAAGATGGTATATTGGCTTTCACGGCCGGTGAATTAAAACTCAGCAATTATTATTATTATTATTATTTATTTACCATAAATCGTACACGAAGTATGGAAGGCCTAGTGAAAAAGGGCAAGCCCCACATACATATTTCATGCTTCACAGGCACAGCTTACATCTACATTTGTTTTAACAATATTTACAAGTTTTACAAAGATATTTGCAGTATTTACATATTTAGAATATTGACATAGTACATTTTCCTGTTCACTCACTCTCTCACGCACGCACTTTCATAACCTCGATCACGCGATACATACATTCATTCCATTCAGATACTCATTCATTCAGCGAGACAATCAATCACTCATACATACGTTTATTTATACAATGTACTTTTTTACGTACGGCTTGAATTTCCTAAGAGGCAAGATCTTGGCATCCCCTGGCAGCGCGTTCCATAACCGCGCTGAGCGGCCGTAGAAACCTGTCAGGTAAGCATTGCTACGTGCGAAGGGCGGAACGAGGGTTACACCTCGTCCTCTCCGAACTGAGCGATATGCCAATGACAGTCGGCAAAAAGGGTCAATATTAATGGAACCTGTAAGGGATTTTTTAAGAAAAATTAGATCAATTTGTTTGGCTGTTGCCTCTATAGATGGAAATTTTGACAAAGGGGAAGGGGAATAACGAGCTATTAGCCTTTCTGCGCGGCGCTGTACACGCTGGAGCTTGTTCATGTTTTCCGCTGTAGTGGGATGCCAAGCAGGTAAGCCGTACGTTAATATCGGACGGACCATGCATGTGTAAGCCATCCTGAAGGCTCTAGGTTTACAACCTCTCATGTTTCTGTACAAGAAACCCAGAACTTTGGTGGCCTTACATCTTGCCTCTTCACTTTGCATGTTCCAATTCAGGGTGTCGGAGATTGTTACCCCTAATAGCTTTAAGTTTGTGCTCTGTGGGATGACACTGTTCATAATTTTGTATTCATTCTCAATGGGTTTTTGTGACCTGGTTATTCTTATGTATTTACATTTTTGTACATTTATATTTAAATTATTCACAGAACACCACAGCGATAAGTTGTCCAGATCTGATTTAAGACAGAGGGAATCTTCTTCACATTTAATGCCCCTGTATAGCACGGTGTCATCTGCATATAGTGACATTGATGAGGTGACACAGCCAGGAAGATCGAGCACATATATAGTGAAGAGAAGAGGTCCGATCACAGAGCCCTGAATCACTCCAGAAGTAACTTGAGCAGCCTGCGATCGAGCTCCTCCGTACACCACACACTGTGATCGACCCTCTAGGAATGACCTCACCCATGCAAGTAAGCTACCCCGTATGTTAAGCTGCTGTAGCTTTAACAAAAGTCTTTCATGAGACACTTGATCGAAGACCTTAGCCCAATCCAGTGCAATACAGTCCACTTGTTTCACTTCTGGCTGATTCAAGTAGAACTGAAACTCATCAATGACTTTTGTCAATAGAGTAGTGCAAGAACGACCCGGAAGAAAACCGTGCTGATTTGGGTCGAGCAGATTGTTCTCCCGTAGGAATTCCAGCACACTGTTTGCTACTAGCCGCTCCATACATTTACAAATTATAGATGTTAGACACACTGGTCTGTAATTTGCAACATCTTCTCTGTCACCTTGCTTATAGATTGGCACCACGTTAGCACATTTCCACTCACACGGCACAGAACCTTGGTTGATAGACAGGTTGAATAACGCACTCAGAGAGGGCGCTAATGCTTCCGCACACTGCAGCAGGATCCGTCCGGGAACATCATCTGGGCCGGTCGCCGCATGTGGTCTAATCTTCCGTAGGCTCTGAATCACCTCAGTTGTTGTGAAGTACAGGTTGGAGAGTGGGAGGGGTGGAAGTGATGACCTTGGCAGAAGCAGGTTCGTGGTCATATCCGGCTTAGAAAAGTTCTGCTTGAAACTGTCACTGAACGCTGTTGCAATATCTTGGGGTGCACTGAGGAATGTACCGTTACAGTGAAATGAGGCTGGCGCAGCGGTGCCGCGTCTTCTGGACAAAAATTTCCACATTTCACTGGTGCTGCTTATTTTGTGAATATAATTGTCGTATGTTTCGCGAATTAATTTCTTTGTTTGGTTCCTGATGTTCTTGTATTTTTCCCACATGATGTCAGTTGAGCAACTTTTCCAACTTCTAGGTTTGTGCCGTGTCTTGTGTGGGGTTTCGCCTAGGACACCAAGCTAGGCTCATCGGCGGGCTCTTGGTGTCCCCGCCCGGACCCCCACAGGAGTGACGAACTGCGCGCCACCTCCCTTTATATAAGGTGCAACTGCACCTACTTGACTACGAGAACTAAAAGTTCAAGTAGCCTTAACCTCCCTATGAAGGCTTCCAAAAAGATGGTATATTGGCTTTCACGGCCGGTGAATTAAAACTCAGCAATTCTTCTAGGTTTGTGCCGTGTCTTGTGTGGGGTTTCGCCTAGGACACCAAGCTAGGCTCATCGGCGGGCTCTTGGTGTCCCCGCCCGGACCCCCACAGGAGTGACGAACTGCGCGCCACCTCCCTTTATATAAGGTGCAACTGCACCTACTTGACTACGAGAACTAAAAGTTCAAGTAGCCTTAACCTCCCTATGAAGGCTTCCAAAAAGATGGTATATTGGCTTTCACGGCCGGTGAATTAAAACTCAGCAATTCTTCTAGGTTTGTGCCGTGTCTTGTGTGGGGTTTCGCCTAGGACACCAAGCTAGGCTCATCGGCGGGCTCTTGGTGTCCCCGCCCGGACCCCCACAGGAGTGACGAACTGCGCGCCACCTCCCTTTATATAAGGTGCAACTGCACCTACTTGACTACGAGAACTAAAAGTTCAAGTAGCCTTAACCTCCCTATGAAGGCTTCCAAAAAGATGGTATATTGGCTTTCACGGCCGGTGAATTAAAACTCAGCAATTCTTCTAGGTTTGTGCCGTGTCTTGTGTGGGGTTTCGCCTAGGACACCAAGCTAGGCTCATCGGCGGGCTCTTGGTGTCCCCGCCCGGACCCCCACAGGAGTGACGAAATGCGCGCCACCTCCCTTTATATAAGGTGCAACTGCACCTACTTGACTACGAGAACTAAAAGTTCAAGTAGCCTTAACCTCCCTATGAAGGCTTCCAAAAAGATGGTATATTGGCTTTCACGGCCGGTGAATTAAAACTCAGCAATTCTTCTAGGTTTGTGCCGTGTCTTGTGTGGGGTTTCGCCTAGGACACCAAGCTAGGCTCATCGGCGGGCTCTTGGTGTCCCCGCCCGGACCCCCACAGGAGTGACGAACTGCGCGTCACCTCCCTTTATATAAGGTGCAACTGCACCTACTTGACTACGAGAACTAAAAGTTCAAGTAGCCTTAACCTCCCTATGAAGGCTTCCAAAAAGATGGTATATTGGCTTTCACGGCCGGTGAATTAAAACTCAGCAATTCTTCTAGGTTTGTGCCGTGTCTTGTGTGGGGTTTCGCCTAGGACACCAAGCTAGGCTCATCGGCGGGCTCTTGGTGTCCCCGCCCGGACCCCCACAGGAGTGACGAACTGCGCGCCACCTCCCTTTATATAAGGTGCAACTGCACCTACTTGACTACGAGAACTAAAAGTTCAAGTAGCCTTAACCTCCCTATGAAGGCTTCCAAAAAGATGGTATATTGGCTTTCACGGCCGGTGAATTAAAACTCAGCAATTCTTCTAGGTTTGTGCCGTGTCTTGTGTGGGGTTTCGCCTAGGACACCAAGCTAGGCTCATCGGCGGGCTCTTGGTGTCCCCGCCCGGACCCCCACAGGAGTGACGAACTGCGCGCCACCTCCCTTTATATAAGGTGCAACTGCACCTACTTGACTACGAGAACTAAAAGTTCAAGTAGCCTTAACCTCCCTATGAAGGCTTCCAAAAAGATGGTATATTGGCTTTCACGGCCGGTGAATTAAAACTCAGCAATTCTTCTAGGTTTGTGCCGTGTCTTGTGTGGGGTTTCGCCTAGGACACCAAGCTAGGCTCAACGGCGGGCTCTTGGTGTCCCCGCCCGGACCCCCACAGGAGTGACGAACTGCGCGCCACCTCCCTTTATATAAGGTGCAACTGCACCTACTTGACTACGAGAACTAAAAGTTCAAGTAGCCTTAACCTCCCTATGAAGGCTTCCAAAAAGATGGTATATTGGCTTTCACGGCCGGTGAATTAAAACTCAGCAATTCTTCTAGGTTTGTGCCGTGTCTAGTGTGGGGTTTCGCCTAGGACACCAAGCTAGGCTCATCGGCGGGCTCTTGGTGTCCCCGCCCGGACCCCCACAGGAGTGACGAACTGCGCGCCACCTCCCTTTATATAAGGTGCAACTGCACCTACTTGACTACGAGAACTAAAAGTTCAAGTAGCCTTAACCTCCCTATGAAGGCTTCCAAAAAGATGGTATATTGGCTTTCACGGCCGGTGAATTAAAACTCAGCAATTCTTCTAGGTTTGTGCCGTGTCTTGTGTGGGGTTTCGCCTAGGACACCAAGCTAGGCTCATCGGCGGGCTCTTGGTGTCCCCGCCCGGACCCCCACAGGAGTGACGAAATGCGCGCCACCTCCCTTTATATAAGGTGCAACTGCACCTACTTGACTACGAGAACTAAAAGTTCAAGTAGCCTTAACCTCCCTATGAAGGCTTCCAAAAAGATGGTATATTGGCTTTCACGGCCGGTGAATTAAAACTCAGCAATTCTTCTAGGTTTGTGCCGTGTCTTGTGTGGGGTTTCGCCTAGGACACCAAGCTAGGCTCATCGGCGGGCTCTTGGTGTCCCCGCCCGGACCCCCACAGGAGTGACGAACTGCGCGCCACCTCCCTTTATATAAGGTGCAACTGCACCTACTTGACTACGAGAACTAAAAGTTCAAGTAGCCTTAACCTCCCTATGAAGGCTTCCAAAAAGATGGTATATTGGCTTTCACGGCCGGTGAATTAAAACTCAGCAATTCTTCTAGGTTTGTGCCGTGTCTTGTGTGGGGTTTCGTCTAGGACACCAAGCTAGGCTCATCGGCGGGCTCTTGGTGTCCCCGCCCGGACCCCCACAGAAGTGACGAACTGCGCGCCACCTCCCTTTATATAAGGTGCAACTGCACCTACTTGACTACGAGAACTAAAAGTTCAAGTAGCCTTAACCTCCCTATGAAGGCTTCCAAAAAGATGGTATATTGGCTTTCACGGCCGGTGAATTAAAACTCAGCAATTCTTCTAGGTTTGTGCCGTGTCTTGTGTGGGGTTTCGCCTAGGACACCAAGCTAGGCTCATCGGCGGGCTCTTGGTGTCCCCGCCCGGACCCCCACAGGAGTGACGAACTGCGCGCCACCTCCCTTTATATAAGGTGCAACTGCACCTACTTGACTACGAGAACTAAAAGTTCAAGTAGCCTTAACCTCCCTATGAAGGCTTCCAAAAAGATGGTATATTGGCTTTCACGGCCGGTGAATTAAAACTCAGCAATTCTTCTAGGTTTGTGCCGTGTCTTGTGTGGGGTTTCGCCTAGGACACCAAGCTAGGCTCATCGGCGGGCTCTTGGT
Source organism: Meconema thalassinum (assembly GCA_946902985.2). Lineage (NCBI taxonomy): Eukaryota > Metazoa > Arthropoda > Insecta > Orthoptera > Tettigoniidae > Meconema > Meconema thalassinum. The sequence continues at coordinate 1,168,839,470 of OX336388.2, forward strand.
GTCCCCGCCCGGACCCCCACAGGAGTGACGAACTGCGCGCCACCTCCCTTTATATAAGGTGCAACTGCACCTACTTGACTACGAGAACTAAATGTTCAAGTAGCCTTAACCTCCCTATGAAGGCTTCCAAAAAGATGGTATATTGGCTTTCACGGCCGGTGAATTAAAACTCAGCAATTCTTCTAGGTTTGTGCCGTGTCTTGTGTGGGGTTTCGCCTAGGACACCAAGCTAGGCTCATCGGCGGGCTCTTGGTGTCCCCGCCCGGACCCCCACAGGAGTGACGAACTGCGCGCCACCTCCCTTTATATAAGGTGCAACTGCACCTACTTGACTACGAGAACTAAAAGTTCAAGTAGCCTTAACCTCCCTATGAAGGCTTCCAAAAAGATGGTATATTGGCTTTCACGGCCGGTGAATTAAAACTCAGCAATTCTTCTAGGTTTGTGCCGTGTCTTGTGTGGGGTTTCGCCTAGGACACCAAGCTAGGCTCATCGGCGGGCTCTTGGTGTCCCCGCCCGGACCCCCACAGGAGTGACGAACTGCGCGCCACCTCCCTTTATATAAGGTGCAACTGCACCTACTTGACTACGAGAACTAAAAGTTCAAGTAGCCTTAACCTCCCTATGAAGGCTTCCAAAAAGATGGTATATTGGCTTTCACGGCCGGTGAATTAAAACTCAGCAATTCTTCTAGGTTTGTGCCGTGTCTTGTGTGGGGTTTCGCCTAGGACACCAAGCTAGGCTCATCGGCGGGCTCTTGGTGTCCCCGCCCGGACCCCCACAGGAGTGACGAACTGCGCGCCACCTCCCTTTATATAAGGTGCAACTGCACCTACTTGACTACGAGAACTAAAAGTTCAAGTAGCCTTAACCTCCCTATGAAGGCTTCCAAAAAGATGGTATATTGGCTTTCACGGCTGGTGAATTAAAACTCAGCAATTCTTCTAGGTTTGTGCCGTGTCTTGTGTGGGGTTTCGCCTAGGACACCAAGCTAGGCTCATCGGCGGGCTCTTGGTGTCCCCGCCCGGACCCCCACAGGAGTGACGAACTGCGCGCCACCTCCCTTTATATAAGGTGCAACTGCACCTACTTGACTACGAGAACTAAAAGTTCAAGTAGCCTTAACCTCCCTATGAAGGCTTCCAAAAAGATGGTATATTGGCTTTCACGGCCGGTGAATTAAAACTCAGCAATTCTTCTAGGTTTGTGCCGTGTCTTGTGTGGGGTTTCGCCTAGGACACCAAGCTAGGCTCATCGGCGGGCTCTTGGTGTCCCCGCCCGGACCCCCACAGGAGTGACGAACTGCGCGCCACCTCCCTTTATATAAGGTGCAACTGCACCTACTTGACTACGAGAACTAAAAGTTCAAGTAGCCTTAACCTCCCTATGAAGGCTTCCAAAAAGATGGTATATTGGCTTTCACGGCCGGTGAATTAAAACTCAGCAATTCTTCTAGGTTTGTGCCGTGTCTTGTGTGGGGGTTTCGCCTAGGACACCAAGCTAGGCTCATCGGCGGGCTCTTGGTGTCCCCGCCCGGACCCCCACAGGAGTGACGAACTGCGCGCCACCTCCCTTTATATAAGGTGCAACTGCACCTACTTGACTACGAGAACTAAAAGTTCAAGTAGCCTTAACCTCCCTATGAAGGCTTCCAAAAAGATGGTATATTGGCTTTCACGGCCGGTGAATTAAAACTCAGCAATTCTTCTAGGTTTGTGCCGTGTCTTGTGTGGGGTTTCGCCTAGGACACCAAGCTAGGCTCATCGGCGGGCTCTTGGTGTCCCCGCCCGGACCCCCACAGGAGTGACGAACTGCGCGCCACCTCCCTTTATATAAGGTGCAACTGCACCTACTTGACTACGAGAACTAAAAGTTCAAGTAGCCTTAACCTCCCTATGAAGGCTTCCAAAAAGATGGTATATTGGCTTTCACGGCCGGTGAATTAAAACTCAGCAATTCTTCTAGGTTTGTGCCGTGTCTTGTGTGGGGTTTCGCCTAGGACACCAAGCTAGGCTCATCGGCGGGCTCTTGGTGTCCCCGCCCGGACCCCCACAGGAGTGACGAACTGCGCGCCACCTCCCTTTATATAAGGTGCAACTGCACCTACTTGACTACGAGAA